>CM065722.1:59004863-59012363 GCA_033310375.1 Conus canariensis | reverse complement strand
AAGACTGGCACAGCCTTTTAAACTTGAATAAAGTCAGACAAATACATTGACGAACAATCTAATGGTGAGGGAAAAAACAAGCGCAGGCCAACAACTGAACTGTCTTCATAGTAATGACTTGGCAAAGATTTGGACTTACTTGTTTACTGTTTATCGCTAACTGTTCCCTGCCTCATTTCATTTCCGACAAAGAGGAAAGGTTCCTATCTGAAGGTGACGTCACGCACGCTTCCTTCCTACATTCTTTCAGGATCAGACTACAGTCAGGGAATAGGTTTTTTTTGGGAGGGGGGGGGGGGGGGGGGGGGGGGATGTTTTTCTCTCTCTCATAAGTGTCGCCTGAGCAAGTCACAAATGTCAAAACAAATAAACTCAGTTTTATAATGTGTTTTGATAAGCTTTTTGCACTGCGTTGTGTGCTTTTCTTTGTACATTTGACTCGTTATCAGCAACAGTGCCGTCTCTTTCAGTCTTCTGGTCATAAGTTCACTTAACGTCATAGCAAGACTCAAATATGATGATATGTTTGGAAGAACGACACCTGCCAGCGCTGAGAAAAACAAAGTTTTGCAGGCAAGATGATCAACACGCTCCATGCCGCCAACGACGTGACAGGAAGCAAGTGTCCCCGGCGTCCGTGGAAACCCCAAGTTCACAAAATGTTCAGAGGAGCGTGTCCGCCTCCACTGGGTGTACCCGCCCCTAGCCAACCCCCTCCCCCCACCTACCCCTCCCTCCGCGTCTCCCATGGTCCCTGTACCCAGCACAGCGTCCCTCCAGTATCAAGTGACGCGGGTTGTCGACTCTGAGTCTGGCTGAATTGGGGCTCGTTCGCTAGGCGTAACGAGGACAGTCAGACACGGGTCAACAAGCAGCAGGTATGCCCAGAAGGAGATCGGCTTATCACACAAGTCGCGTACATGACCAGACAGCGGGGGTACGAAGTGACAGTGGGTTTGTTCAGTGTGGTTTTTTGTTGTTGTGTTTATCGACACGACTTGTCTAACTTCTAATACGGTCTAGCGATTTTGCTGCTTGATTTCGAATCACCAGCATTAATGTTAAGTTATGATACATATTTCTGTTGGTTATGACCGGTACGTTATTATCATTCTCTCCCCCCCCCCCCCTCCTTGTCATGCATGTTTGAATCAGTTTGTTCAACAACTAAACGATGCGACACCTCGACAGGAGAAGGAACATGGGAACCTGCCACCTGAAAATACAAACACTTTTTGTTTCATTTCATAGTAAAACAGTTAAAGGGAACCACAGATTTGCAAACATCTTCGCACACCTGATCTTCATTCGAATCTAGACAATTAAAAGAAAAATTTGAAAAAGACCCATTTGAAGCCAAATGCAGAAACTTATCGAGAAGATATTCCTAACTGAGATGTGGAGAGTTAGAAAGAACGACTGGCGGTGACGGAGGGGGAAGATTTTTATAAAAGAAGATTTTTGGAAGTGACAGAAGAACACACCGAACCAAGGTTTCTATCGCTGACACTTTTTACATTTATTTCGTCAATGTCTTTTAAATGATCAAGAAAATTGTCGGAGGTGACATTTTCGTTCATGCATCACTATAGCCAAGTTTGTCAATTCCCGAAGAACAGTATCAACCTTTAGGACGTTTAGTTGATCCATTTTTCTCACACAAATCAAGAGTCAACTGACCTTCACCTTACAACATTTCAAACAAGCTAATGTTATATGGATAATGAGTGCTGTCCAGACATCGCAGACTTCTGCCAAGGCTCTGCGGCTGTGTGATCAATATGGAACTGTGTGTGTGTGTGTGTGTGTGTGTGTGAGTGTGTGTGTGTGTGTGTGTGGAGAGAGAGAGAGAGAGAGAGAGAGAGAGAGAGAGAGAGAGAGAGAGAAAAGAGTTCTTCAGTTTACCGTCTTTTCACTGAACATGATATTAGACGAAGTGGTATGGTAGTACTTATAAATCTTCGTGTGTGTGTGTGTGTGTGTGTGTGTGTGTGTGTGTGTGTGTGTGTGTGTGTGTGTGTTTATGCACGCAAACATGTGTGTGGGTAGATGTGTATGCATACGGCCTCTAAAATGCAAACTTTGTGTGGCGAAAACACGGCAAATGCAAAACTGTGCGAAAAAGTCATAAAAATGAACTCATTGGGCATAGCATAAGAACTTGAACACATTCTAACAAGTCAGAAACATTGTGGAAAATGCAAAGGGAACCTTTCTGCCGATAAATCGACCATGAAGAACTAAAGTAAGGGCAGTCATAAAGCAAGTGTGGGGTGGACAAACTTCCAGCTGCTCCACAAATGCGCTTAAAAATTTTTTATGAAATTTTGTTCGGAGAGCATTAAGCTTAACTCTATAAATTTAGATTTCTAATTTTCGATTGTTTTGTATACAATCACTCCTCTCAGAAATCAGTTTACAGACCTGAAAACCAGAGGCACAAGAACTAGAAACCAACTGTGATTTTAAACAACACTTCCATGAAGAATTTGGCGAATGAAGTTTAGAGATTAATGATTCTTTAAAAAGTGTATCGCATTTCTCAAAAGACACTCTTTTTAAGAGGCCATAAAATTAATATAGACTCAAAGGAATGTGAATGATTGTTAAGTTATCAGACTTTTTAGCTCCCCTACAAGCAACCCTGTCAACCTGTTTATTCTCAGCAACTCCACAGTGTGACGGTATCCAGCAAAAAATCAACTGTTGCACCTCTTATGATCAAAAGATGTTTAAGAATATTCAATTCAGTGATGATATCAGCCCGGTTGTTTGGTACAGCTGAATCTATGGCTTGAAGTACATAATTGGAGTAAAAAAGTATTTTATGAAAATTAAGTTGAATATCAATAATAAAGTTGACAGCCATTAATATTGCTATCAGCTCTGCTGTAAAAACAGACAAGCCTCTACCCAAATGAAAACATTTCTCCACCTTCAGAAAAGGGATAACAAAGCCAGAACCTGAATTTTTTTTATCTAATAGAGATCCATCTGTAAAAAGCTTCAAATGATTAGGATAATTATCGGCAATGTGTGACTTGGCCAAAGTGGCTAAAATGTTGTTAACATTCTTTAGCATATCAGTAGACATATGATCAAAGTTTGCTCTTTTGACTTCCCAGATAGGTACGGGGCTTGATGGGAAACGCGTAGCAACATTTTTTATGATCAACATTTCCTGCTTTAAACAAGTTTGATGAATTTGCAAGAATAGTCTTATCTGATCTTATAGATCTAACGCGTTAGGGACAATGAGAATCAGACTGCATACCAAGCTCATTTTTATTTGAATTATCAACTGTTGAACTTCTCACAATATATTTAGCACAAGCAAGCTTTCGGTTGTTATCAAGGGGCAAAACACCACATTCATGATATGTCCCTAAAACGGATGCGTGTAGCGGAACCCCAAGAGCTATTCTGAATGCCTTGCAATCTATGCATTGCATTTTCTTCAGTAGGTATCTAGGAGCACTAAAAATATTTCTTGTGCATACGACAACTTAGTTCTGACTAAGGAGGTAGCTAAATGAATTAAAGTTTGACTATCTTGACCCCAACTTTGTTTGCTGACAACTCTTAATAGGTTAAGAGACTTTCTCGCTTGAGTTATAATGTACTCAATATGCTTATTCCATGATAATTTTGAGGTGATATATACACTGAAATTTTTTTTTTAATTTTTTTTTTTATCTCAGTCATGAAATTAAACGCAATGTCATTAAATTTGAAGGTGGAAAGATGACAAAAACTACCACCATTAAACAACGTCATGTGCGACTTGTCAGCCGACAAACATAAACCATTCTGAAACATGAAGTTAATAATACTATCTAAATCACTTTGATACATTCTGGTGATGTAGTATATTACTCTTACTGGTGTTTTCTTTTTGAGACTAATAACATTCATCCACATACAAATATCGTCAGCATATGGTAATAAACTGCAATCTTTAGATATACACTTCGGAAGATCGTGAGTTAAAATATTGAAAACCAGAGGAGCAATTACAGATCCTTGATGGATTCCCATTTCCAGTGATCTTTTGCTGGAATATGTATTTCCTATTTTCATTTGTACGGTTCTGTTGGCAAGGAAAGCTTTAAAATAATTATACATGTGCCCAGAGAGACCAATCGTTTTTAATTTATATAACAGTCGCTCATGCCAAACTTGATCATACGCCTTTTGTACATCAAAAAAATGTTGCCAGTTCATTTTGTCTCCGAGCAACTGCAGTTTTACCCGAGTTGTCAATTTTACTAGATGATCAATGGTTGATCTACCTTTTCTGAATCCGGCCAACAGAAATAATTGCATACTTCTCACAATGATGCATCAATCGATTCAGAATAATTTTTTCCATTAATTTACACGCGTGCGAAGTGAGAGAAATAGGTCTATAACTGTTTATGTCAGAACTAAGATTTGCCGTGTTTCAGTATTGGGACAACTATAGAATCTCTCCACACAGAAGGAATATTTCCTTCATGAAAGCATTTATTAATAATATTATGTAGAATTATAACAAAAGTTTCTGGCAAATGGTTAAACATTTCATTGGAAATCGCATCCAGACCGACTGACTTTTGTTGTAGTTGTTGTTGTTAGGCAGAAATAAATTGCCAATTTTATTTCTTGCAGTGTGTGTGTGTGTGTGTGTGTGTGTGTGTGTGTGTGTGTGTGTGTGTGTGTGTGTCCCCCTGCAGAGTACGGTGGGGCCTATTTTGACTTTGACCAGCTGCTCCTGAACCCTGTGGACGACCTCCTCAACAGGTCCACGGTCCTGGGCAAAGAAAGCCACTGGCCTTCCCTCATCAACGCCGTGATACTGGCCACACCGGGCTCCGAGTTCCTCCGGATCTGGCTCTCCAGATACACCACCTTCGACGACAAGCGGTGGTCCGTGCACTCCACCCAGCTACCCTTCAAGCTGTCCCAGAATTACTCGCACCTGGTGCACGTGGTGGGCACCATTGTTCCCCCTGTGCACCCCAAGAACCGCATGTTGTATGACGTCAAACGGAGAAAGACCTTCCCCTGGCGCAAACACTACGGCATGCACCTCTACGTTCGACAGAACCAGAAGTTCTTTTACGGTGCTCAGAGAATCGACAAAGAGGACCATGTGATGGGGGACGTGATCAGGTACATTTTGTACGGGGACAGGACGGCTTGCATGCGACATTGAATGCCGAGGGTTGCTCTGAAAGACACACAACGTGTGGGCAGGAACCAAGGGAAGGGGGACAAATGGTAAGGGTGATAAAAACAGAAGACAGCCAACCATCGACAGGAGCGAAAGCGAAAGGGATCAACACAAACAAAGCAGAATACAACTATTTATATAAGAAACATACACAGGGGAGTTAAAAGAAACTATCTAGATAAGAAACATACATAGGGGAGTTAAAAAAAACTGCTTATATAAGAAACATACACAGGGGAGTTAAAAAAAACTGTTTATATAAGAAACGTACACAGGGGAGTTAAAAAAAACTGTTTATATAAGAAACGTACACAGGGGAGTTAAAAAAAAAGGATCAATACAAGCAAAACACACTACAGCTGATTATCAGTTTGAGAACAATAGACAGGGATCGACGAAAGCAGAGAAAAAAGTTTCACGAATCATTGATTGACCATAAAGCAATTCGAGTCGACTGAATGTCTCTGAAGAAAACAATTGGACAGAACAAAACGATAACAACAACAACAATAACAACTACAACGATGACGACGACGAAGAGTTTCACACATCGCAGCTTCAGACGCCCTGTCTCATTTATGTGAAATTAGAATTCTCTCCGACGACTTTCTGATGTTTTTCTTAAGGTTTGTCTTCAGTCTTTCAACTTTTTTTTCCAAGGAAACAAATTTCATGTTAAGCAGTGCCCTTCTTTTTTTAAATCAGCTGTCTAGGTTTTTTTTTAATTCATTAAAAATTTAATTTTTAGGAATATTTCCGACAACTAACATATGCCAGTGTAGAAGGAAAAAGAGGCAATGAAAAACTCTCCATTTGTGGGATTTTGGGAGCATTTTCAACCCTCCTTTATGAATTATATATCAAGCAAGCGCGCGTACACACACACACACACACACACACACACACACACACACACACACACACACACACACACACATTCACTGCTTATTAATGGTGATTCACGGAGACGGAGGCATCGTACTCTGACCTACGCTTCGCGGGAAAGAACAGTTGTCATAAGGAATGCCCACGTCTGCTGCCATACTGACTGCAACTAGTGTATGTCCAGGTTCCCGGCAAGCCTTTTCAAATTCAGAACTCTCTCTCTCTCTCTCTCTCTCTCTCTCTCTCTCTCTCTCTCTCTCTCTCTCTCTCTCTCTCTGTGTTTCTCTCTCGTCAGGTGTAAAACGCATTTCAACGCTCGAAAATTTTGTGATTCTCTCTCTGTATCTGTCTGTCTGTCTATCTGTCTGTCTCTCTCTCCATGTATCCTCTGTGTTGCCATTTCTGCCAGGCGATTCGGTGTCGTAAACAGAATTCGTTTGGAGTTAGGGGCGTGTACTTATTTCATCATGGGGTCAAGAGTTACCTTCCTTGCTTGTTCTTTACTGTTCTCTGCCTCAGTTACGATTTCCTTTCATAACAGTGTGTCGATGTCTGTTCACCAACCCACCTACACAGACAGTCAGTAAGGGGTTCTTCGGTCTGCTCTACATCTTTTCATTGTCTGGGTATCGGGGGGCGTAAAGAAGGATGTAGCGCAACACAACGCAACGATGCAGCAACGTCCAGGCAAAAATGTAACAACGCAACAAATCTAGGTGAAACACGCAACAACTGTTACAATTTTCGCGCCTCAAGCGGGACGTAGGACTATGAACGATGTAATATTGTAACACGTTTTAGTCGTCACTGCTGCTCTATTCAGGTTTTTTTCTTTTTGGCTACATCAATAGCTGATGGCATCTATCTGTCTCCAGAGACAACTGTGCTGGGCCGAGGATAATTCAGTTGTCGAGTTGCAGCGCCTACTATGGCTGAAGAGCCCGGTTCTTGAGCGGCAGACTCTGTTGCAATTACTGCAGGTGAAGTCTCGGTCATGAGTGTCTGTTGGTGCTGACGCAATTCTTTGCCGTCTGCGGCGCCTCTGCTCTTCCCACTGGGCCTGCCTCTTCTGCTCTACTTCTTTGATGCCGGCCTTGATGGTGGACCGCCAGCTGACCTGGTCTGAAGCTGCTGACTCCAGATCTGCTGGATCGAGGCTGCCTGCCCTCAGGTCGCGCTTGCATACATCTTTGTAGCGTAGGCTGTCCTGTGGGTCTGAAGCCTGTAGCCAGCTCACCGTACAGCATGTCCTTTGGGATGCGACCGTCGTCCATGCGGCTGACGTGGCCAAGGAAGCGCAGGCGTCACTGTGTCAGCATGGTAAACATGCTAGGCATCCCAGCCTGGGCCAGGACGTCCGTGTTGGTGATGCGGTCATGCCAAGTGATGCCCATGAGTCT
>CM065722.1:58989863-58999863 GCA_033310375.1 Conus canariensis | reverse complement strand
AAGAACACACGGAAATTTTGTTAAAACATTTTCTTTGGAATAAAACCTCAAAGCCAGTTTGACAGGTAAACAAAACTCTAGACAGGCAGGGAAAGAGAAAAAAAGCAAACAAACAAAAAAAACAAGCAACAACATCAACCAGCGATGCACTCGGAAAAATCAGTCGTGACGAAGTTACGCCATGCAACGGAACTCCCCCCCCCCCCCCAAACCTTTAATGAAGGGAGGCAATCCCCCGCTCACAGGCATTTCTTACGGCAATTCTGAATTACTTCCCTTGTAAAACAGTCGCGCTGTTTTTAAGACTTAATGTTACCCGCACAAGCAGCCGTTTCAAGCATTGCCTGAACTTTGCAGACATCAACAGTTAAACAATTTCATGTCTAACAATGGAAGTAGAAGCAGTGACACAAGCACTCCGCTGACTCTCAAACACACACCAGCTCAGAACTCAACAAGCCATGACACTGACTGACTCCATGAACCTGCTTCAAAAAGAGTAAAATCGGAAGACTGGCATGACGAAATGTGGAGCCTTTCACAGGAGAGATTCATACAAATCCAAAAGATGCAGGTGTCAAAAGGAAATGAGAGAGCAGACACACTGGCAGGCAAGGCAATCATTAAGAACTGTATTACAGCTTGGCCGATCTAATTTGATAAATCTATAGAAGCACCTCAACAAACAAGATCAAAGCCACTGCACCATAGACCATCTTTCAGAGCTCAACATCAAGAAAGGAAGTGACCGCACATAAAGACTTGAAGGAAAAGCAAGACACACCAGCGACTGAACATATACTGGAATAATCTCAAGACCACCACTGAACAGACTCCAAGGGAATGGGACAGACTCATACTGGGCCTTTCCAATGGCAGACACAAATGACCGAACACACGTCAACAGAGATGAGACTTTGAGTTTCTCAGGACACCCTCTTTTTTACTGTAAACATATGTGCACTTGTAAGTGTGCATCAGTGAAGCAATGCAAGTGCGTAAAGTGGGCAGCGCTTAGATGTGGGTGTGCATGCGTAAGTGTGTGTGCGTTTGTGATGTCTACCCACCTATGCACAGACATTTACATACACACGTGTACACTCACCACACACACATACAATGACAGTAATGGCACAGCCAATGTTAGGTAGGTACCCAAGTCTGACCAAGCGTCGGGCTAATGCACATTCTTATATCAGCTTACTCATGAGACCGTCTTCCTAAATTCTCTCGACTCAAGTCATTGATTCATTTATCCGTCAGCTTTCAATGGTGCGCAGTGTGGTCTCAAAAGCTAGCGGTGGATGTGGTGAAGCGTAGATGGACTAGTCCGCGCTTGGCGACACCTCGATGAAACTGAAACACGCGTGTCTGGTCTGGCGGACCACTGGTCCAAGGAGGTGGGAGGCATTAGGAGGGTTGTGCTGTGGGGTCAGAGCTGCACCAACATGGTTTCTACAGCAGGGGATCATGCCAGGGCGAACCGACCCGACCCCTCGCTATACACGAGGACTGAGACTCACTGCAGTAGGTCAGCACTGGTGACAACACGGACTAATTTTGCCATCAACACGGGCCCACGAAACAGGCCTTAAGCAATAATCCTACATACAGTATTATCATCACCAGCATCAAAATCATCATCGTCCTCCTCCTCCTCGTCGTCGTCGTCGTCGTCCCCGTCGTCATCATCATCATCATCATCGTGGTCGTCGTCATCGTCATCATAATCATCATCATCATCTTCATCATCGTCGTCGTCGTCGCATCGTTGTCGTCACGGTCTTCATCGGTGGAAGTCATCGTACTATGTTACTAATATTGTTATGACTGCTACGACGACGACGTTTATATAGTCTTACGGCTAGCACTACTACCACAGCTGCTAAGGCCGCGGCTTCTGCCGCTCCTTCTATTACTTGTGTACAGGCATTTGTTTAGTGCACAATATAGGCAACTAATCACTGCGCTTTAGTAAATGACGTGATGTCTAACTCATCACATGCAGTCCTCCATTAGCTCATTGTTCACACGCACAGAGGAACACACGTAATGCACAAACCGTGCCAACCTTACTCACACATACTCTGTATATAATCATGAAATCTTATACAGACTACGTATTACGGAAGATATTTTTTTTGTTCTCGTTTGTCTTAATCTAATGAGAGAAGATGCAGCCGCCGTGCCCATATTGGTTCGATTCACATCAAGGCCATTTATTTGCAATAATATATATATATATCTCTTTGCAATAATTCTTCTCTCTCTCTCTCTCTCTCTCTCTCTCTCTCTCTCTCTCTCTCTCTCTCACATGCGGGTGAGAGAATGTCTATATGCGGACCCTACTCCACCCATCTTATTTTGCACGAAAACTCCCCTTTTCACAAACAAATCTCGTCCATCTCATGCTACTTTTTGCCAAAATTGACACCTTTTTACAATCAAAATTAACATGCAGAAACCTCCAAAATTGACGTAATCGTTATTTTAAAATGGGGGGCTTACGTGCAAAACAAAAAATGGGTGATATAGGGTCCGCATATAGACATTCTCTCCTGATTAATCTTCTATCTCAAGCACTACTAACAAATCAGAACAAACAACCGGCTTTCCGTCTTGGTTAGTTATTTTTACACACACTGAATTTATAGGTCCTTCAACTAATTCTTTAAACCGGCTGTCTTCACCAAATGTGCTTAACTGATAATCGCAAAACCCCGCCTTAATTGATGGTAGTACTCCTAGAACTGTAGATGGATTGCCATCAAATAAATTAGTACTTGTTTTTAACTCCCGTAAATGGACATACAACATCGGGTTAACGAGAAAATCACATGGTTCATTACCTTCAAATTGATAGATGTTTTCTCTTGTACTAAATTTATAAGATCTGCTAGTACTGTGGAAACCCAAGATTCGCGCAAGGCCTTTAGGAAAAGTGTATTCTCTTTTTTCTTCTGGTGGAAAATGCATTGTAATTCTGAGGTTTGCTTCGTTAATTTTTAGCAATATGCCTAATTCGATAAATACTTCTTTTAAAGAACAAAAGCTGTAATAGCCTTCTGGTATTTTTTCATGAGTTATTTGATTGCCCTCTTCATTACTAATATTAATCCAGTTATTCTGAGCTTCTTCAGATATATTAAACCACTTAACTTTAAAACCAATTTTTCTAAGAGCAACCCTACTATTACCGCGCCTATTGTTAATTGGATACTTTAAGAACACACTTGTGTTTGCTTGGTTATATAAAGAAACATCCTTTTTAAATCCTTTTTTAAAAAAATCTATTTAAAAATGGAACCTTTTAAATATAATGAAAGTGCTACTTACGATGTAGGGGGGGTTTATGAGCCCAAATCTTTGGACTTTAGTAGCCTAACCATCGCAGTGGATGAATCATATGGCTTTCTAGTCAGGCTTGTAAACCCACTAACTAGATATTTAAATCCTCCAATAAAGAGTGATAGAGTGCCATCAGCATGGTCAACTCACCCCATGGCTTTTTACCAGAATCAGTTAAATTTTGCAGTTTACTGCTCAACCACTGGCTGCGGTGTTTCATATACAAACCATTTAAACCACCCCAACCTCTTAGTAAGGTCAGTATATAACTTTCATGTTTATTATCAGTATAGGCGCATACTAACTGAACTACAAGTACGCCTCCCCAATGACAACGCGTTTAATCCATTTCTCAGCCCAATGGACAATAATGCATATGAAAGAATCTGCAACGAATTTAACATTAACCCTTCAAATAACTTTAGACAAAAGTTAGACCGCAATCACGGGTTGGGCACATTGTATTTGTGGGGTCAGCGTAGAGAATATAATTTTGACTACTGGCCCGGCCACACCTCTTTTAAGTCAAACTCCCAAGTTAGATTGGGATCAATAGAACAAAAACACCCCAATGCTTGGGCAACATTTATCTTAGATGAAAGTAAAGGCCTAACAATGCCAGGAGTTCAAAGACTTAATGACTCCATACGGACGTACGTTTGGTGTCTATTAGGAGCGCAAGCACAGACCAAGTCTAGCATAGTGGATCAATCTACAGGTTTTGACGCCAGAAAACAATTTTTAGCCAATTTAGAAGATGCTATTAACTCTGCTGTTGATTTACCTTCCAGCATACAAAGGTACCAAAACGTTCTTTCACATGCTAGGTCAAAGGTTGACTTTGTTGTGGGTCATGGATTATACATGCTGCCTTCTGACCTTCGACTGCAGATTGGCATGATACAGAATTATAATAATGAAATCCTCATAGCTGGAGACGACCAAAACTTTGGACACAATCAAGGCTTAAACACAAGGCCCGCGCCAGCCATTTTAAAAAAAGTATCTAGCCCTGAACCTGCAGAAAGCGACCCCCCGCCAGTTATAAGCAGCCCAGAAAGCAGTCCACCGCCTGTTGATGTACCTCACCCCGACAGACACACTAGCGAAAAGACGGCCCTTGTTGTGTTTTTAACTTTTACTGGACTGGTCATACTTTATTTTACTAAAAATTAAACCGGCAGCCAGCACCCCCAAAGTCCACAGATGGTTAGCCATATAACCAACCACTTTGTCTATTGTAGACAAAACCCAACTAACAACACCGCCTATTATGCCAGGCAGTGCACCAAGCGCTTTGGCAGCTAACTTCTTTAATAGGTTTGCCGGATGGTGCAATTGTTTTCTAATCCAACTTTTACCAGGTTGAGGCGTTGGAGGCGTTACTGACCCTGTTGGCGCACTGCCGGTTAATGCATAAACCAGTGTAGAGATAGCAAACCCAACGGCCGTTAATATACTAACTATTGTAATCCCCTGCTCTCTGAACAGAGTCCTTATTCTTTCTGCTAGCGTAGTATTTTCATAAATCATTTTGTTTATAGTTTCTCTGATTCTGCTTATTTGGGTTGCTATTTTTTCTCTGTTAATATACAACGCTGCTAACACGTTTGCCTTTTCTTTCTTTAAATCCTGTATTTTCGCCTGTATTCTAGCCTTTTCTTCCGGCTCTAAATTGTTATCATCTGCATCAGCCAGCTTATTTTTTTCTTCGTCTATCTCTCTCTTTATCTCATTAAATTTTGCCAAGTTGTTTTTTAGTTCTTCATTCGTAGTTGTTAAAGCAGACTTAATATTCAAGAGTTCACGCAGAGCAGTTCTAATATCCCTGAGTTCACTCGTAGACAATGGAGGATCAACAATTGTTTTTAAAGCTGTTTCTTCTTCAGGACTCAGCTCACCTTCTCTTTGCCTAGGCGAACCGCCAATTGGCCCCCCAATAAAACTCGTCTCATCAATAAAACTCGCCTCAAATTCTGTTATTACTTTATCTGTTTTTTGACCTACCTCTGGAATAGTGGCGATTTCTATTTCAGATCGTGTTGGCAACAACCGCCCCATTTTATGTAAAAGTCTAACAGCATCAGACCTTAGATTTGTAATGTTTAATCGTTCTGCATCAGCAGCAGGGAGGTCTCGTCTAATTGTACTTAGACTTAAAAACTTGGTCGCGTTTGGCTTTGTAGTAACTCTTACGCGGCCTTCACTAGTCCTAATATACAAATGGCCGCCATCTTCTTCAAAATCGTTAAGATCAAGTATTTCTGGCAGCTCCCGTTCTATACTTTTATAGAATGATTCAATTCGTCGTTGCAATAGTTCGTGACGCTGTCTAGGGAGTGAAGAGCCTACTCCTAAAAGTTCTTGACGAGCACTAAGGAGTGAAGAACCTACATCTTGAGGTTGTCTAGGGAGTAAAGGACGTGCTTCTGCTCCCTCAAGTTCATCTTGTATTGAACGACCTGGTTCTATTTCATCTTCTTCTTCTTCAATAGGATCAATCGCGTCAAAATCTTCATCAGCCATATTTATATATTTATTATTTTTTGTTTTATAAAAAATGAATCCATACGGCTGCGACCTTGATCCATTCAGAAAAGCGAAGGAACCCATGGCATAAAAGGCATAAGACAGACTGTGCGGGTTGTAAATAATCCATCAACAATTGAGCCAAATGAAATGTTAACAGTAAGATTTAGTGACCTCGGGTCTGACGATGTTATAATGCCGGGCACTGCCAGGCTGTCATTCAAAATAGATATTGAGTCGGCGGATCCTAATGCCACTGTCATTGCTAACCTGGGCAGGGCCATCATTAAAAATATGGTAATTAAACTGGAAGGTAGAGAAGTCTTCTCACTGAGTAGCGCAGACATTTTTAATCTCTATTCTGATCTGTGGCTGCCTAGAACAGAAAGGAAAGACAAAATCTTTCAGGGAATCCAGAGCCCAAACGGCCTTAAGCACAGGCTTAATGCTGCAGATGCAAAGGAAGACGAGGGAGACCAGGCAATAGCGCGAGCATTTAAGAACAGATTTTGCATCCCTCTAGATTTTGAACTGTTAAAAACCCATCAGCCATATTACCAAGGCGCTCTAAGAGACAAACTAACTTACGAACTGTCATTCAATGACAGCGGGTCTGTTATTCTATCAGATGACCCAACAGCTAGATACACTGTCAGCAACATCTCTCTTAATTTTGACGTTGTTACTAACCCTGAACTAGCTAGAATAATCTTAAACCAGTATAAAAGTAGGGCGGTTGTTTACTTTGAAAGAGTTTTACACCACAGTCTAGCAATTAAAAACAAGCAAGACACTGTCTGGGAAATAGCTATAAGCAATTCTTTAAGGTCTCTAAAGGGGGTTCTCTTGCTATTTACTGAACCCTCAGCCCCTTTTAAGAGAGAATCTGAGGTGTTTTACAACCCAAAAATTGAGCAGTTGTCTTGCACAGTAGATGGCAAGCCTTTTCAGTTGTATTCGGCCGGACTTTTACCCGACCAACACTTTGATGAAATAAGAAAGTTATTCGCCGGAGGCAGACAGACAAGTCCCACAGCCGATCATGTGTGTAAAAAACTTCACCTTCACGATGTAAGACTCGAAGATTATCTAACAGACAAATATGGATTATGGCTGGATTTTAGATCCACGTATGACAACAGACTGCACGGGAGTGGAAGAAGGGTAGGGTCAGATGGCATACTCATACAGATTAATAAGGAAGAGGAGGAGAATGGCCAGATACAAATGCACGTTTTTGTGGTTTATGACGCCCAGCTGAACATTGAAGAAAATAGACTGAAAGAAATAGCCTATTAAAACAGATGGATAGTTTGAACTTTTTGCCCAAAGACCCGCACTGTTCGCTTATTTGTGGGATTACTGGGTGTGGGAAAACTGTCTTCGTACTTGATTTGTTACAAACAGTCTACAGATTTCATTACGAGTACATTGTTATATTCTGCACAACCATTAAGCACAACAAGTCTTACAAAGAAAGGCAGTTTGTTTGGACAGACGAGAATATATTTTTAGTTGATCCTACTGACAAGCTAAGCGACTGTTTAGAACATTACTATAGGCTATTTGAGGGAACCGAAACGTTGTTTATTATTGATGACTGTTCAGCCGAACAAGACATTGTTAAAAAAAGAAGGACTCTGTCTAAGCTGGCCTTTAGCGGAAGACACGCATTAGTTTCTGTTTGGCTCTTAACTCAAAAATACAATGCTGTCTTAAAAGACTTTAGATCGCAGTTAAAATCAGTCATCTTATTCTATACTAAGGACAGGGACAGTTTTGAAGAATGTTTAAGTGAAAACTATATAATCAGGGACAGGGATGAACTAAAAAAAAAAAAAAGAGCAGCTAGAAAAATCTAAGCACGCTAAACTATGCTTACGGACTGACCCGCCAGTTCAATACGTTTGCTCATTATAGATTGCTCATTATAGATTGCTCATTATAGATTGCTAATTATAGATTGCTCATTATAGATTGCTCATTATAGATTGTTTATAACAATTTGTTTATAATAAATTGTTTATACAAATTGTTTATTATAGATTGTTTATTATAGATTGTTTACTATAAATTATTTAATAATAAATTGTTTATATTAAAAAGAATGTCTCGAGGACCTGAATCAAAAGCAGAGTTAGCTCCTAAATGCGTTGCAGTAGAGATAAAAGATCTAGCAGATACAACTGACTTTGATCTGATAGGAGTGCCAGGAAATGTTTATGGATTTGAATACACCGACGATGGTGTTTACAAACGAATAGAAATTGAAGATAAAAAACGACAGCAATATCCTACCCTGGAAGAGATAAGAAATCTAAGGGCAAACGATTTTGGCAAACACGAATACAAACTTCATAAACGAGAGAATGCTTGGGCGTTGCCTCCTGACATTAACTGGGATTTAAAGTTTGAACTACAAAGCCCCCATGTATACTTTGATAAGAAATACAATTTTAGAAAAGCTTTGAATGAAGGACGCCTTCTTGCTAGCCTAGTCCCAGGAACACAACAGAAAAAGCAGATTGAAATAACCAGGCAGGGCTCTGTATATATGCTGCGGAGAAAGAAGTCCTTAGCTGAAGTGGGGGGCGACACCGTCGGCTTAGAGTTTAACCCAAAACTAGAATCACTGCCTAGAAAAATGACGATGCTTTTTCGCTTATTTATTACTCCAAGGGAGTCTGATCCTAGTTTGCCAGAGCATACGTTAATCAGAGGTGTACAAATAAAGTCTGAAAACTTGGACGGGCCTCTCAGGCTTGTTATTGCTATTACTAAAAACGGGGATGAAATAAACACTTCTGTATCATCTGACAAAGTCACTGTGATGGTTGACAATGCTAAACTAACAGTGCTTGATTTTATTTTCATTAAGTATGTTGATTTTATTGCGTTTTACTCTGTTGATGAAGTGCTGCCAGAAGGGTTAATAAGAAGATATGTACAAGATTAATCTTAATTAAAAAATTAATCTTAATTAAAAAATGGATGATCAGGCTCAAAAGTTTAGGTTAGAGCAAATAACTGAACTTCAAGAAGAAATAGAAAGTGACTTGAATAAGTATAGGGTTACTAGAAAGAAATATGCTAAAGTTTTAAATACTCTTTCTTATATAATCACCGGCTCATCAGCCGTAGCGAGCGTAAGTGCTGGGTCCGGCGTTGCTCTTTTAGCTACTGGGGCCGGAGCGCCAGCCTCTTTAGCATTAGGGAGCCTTGGTTTGGGTTTAGGTGCTATGTCTATGATTGTGAGTGCTGTTTTAAAAAAAATTAAGGCCTAAACTACAAAAGCACACTGCCATTGTAGCCCTAGCATCAGCAAAACTTTGTTCATTAAGACTGAGAATAAGCAAAGCATTGCAGGACGAAAACATTACAGCTGAAGAATTTGAGCATCTTATGGCTGATGGTGAGGATTACAGGCGACAAAAAACTGAACTTCAAAAGGAGTGGAGAAAGACTTTTACTTCGCAACAGGTAGACACTGAGACAATCAAACAGAACATTGAAAAGCAAGCAAACAATCAGTTAAACCCAAAAATAGACTAAAAATAAGATGTGAACTAAAATAAATAAATCATAAGTTTAACAAAAAAAAAAAAAAAAATCATAAGTTTAACAAAAAAATAAATACTATTTTTTTTTTAACTAATCGGCACCGTGTTTGGTGGGACAACTTGCAACTCTTCGCGAACAAACGATCTTTTAGGGGCAGGCTTTTTAGACGCAGAAGAAAGAGTCTCTCTTAAATAATACACGGGAGGGGCTGTTTTCATAATTCTTTCAACTTCATATACGTCTACGCTCCATATGGGGTCTGTGGCTCTAATTCTAACATCGCCCTCTGCCTCTCCAGGCGCATACAAGTATCTTACTTTTAGTCCAAACGGCAAGAGTTTTTGATTACCTTGGATGTCTTCAGTAATGCTAATTTTTTTTAATTTGATCGCGTTCACCGGTTTAAGACCCGTTGCTTTAAATTCTTCATTGTTCATGGCGCGTAAGACTGCTGGCAATCTCCTAACCCATTCTGTGTTGCGCGTCCTGTCCATAAGATCTCTGTGGTATTGATAGATAAACAGACGCTCAGCCAGATTCTTATTAAAGTTTTCTACTAGAG
>CM065722.1:58969395-58989763 GCA_033310375.1 Conus canariensis | reverse complement strand
ACTAAAAACGGGGATGAAATAAACACTTCTGTATCATCTGACAAAGTCACTGTGATGGTTGACAATGCTAAACTAACAGTGCTTGATTTTATTTTCATTAAGTATGTTGATTTTATTGCGTTTTACTCTGTTGATGAAGTGCTGCCAGAAGGGTTAATAAGAAGATATGTACAAGATTAATCTTAATTAAAAAATTAATCTTAATTAAAAAATGGATGATCAGGCTCAAAAGTTTAGGTTAGAGCAAATAACTGAACTTCAAGAAGAAATAGAAAGTGACTTGAATAAGTATAGGGTTACTAGAAAGAAATATGCTAAAGTTTTAAATACTCTTTCTTATATAATCACCGGCTCATCAGCCGTAGCGAGCGTAAGTGCTGGGTCCGGCGTTGCTCTTTTAGCTACTGGGGCTGGAGCGCCAGCCTCTTTAGCATTAGGGAGCCTTGGTTTGGGTTTAGGTGCTATGTCTATGATTGTGAGTGCTGTTTTAAAAAAAAATTAACGCCTAAACTACAAAAGCACACTGCCATTGTAGCCCTAGCATCAGCAAAACTTTGTTCATTAAGACTGAGAATAAGCAAAGCATTGCAGGACGAAAACATTACAGCTGAAGAATTTGAGCATCTTATGGCTGATGGTGAGGATTACAGGCGACAAAAAACTGAACTTCAAAAGGAGTGGAGAAAGACTTTTACTTCGCAACAGGTAGACACTGAGACAATCAAACAGAACATTGAAAAGCAAGCAAACAATCAGTTAAACCCAAAAATAGACTAAAAATAAGATGTGAACTAAAATAAATAAATCATAAGTTTAACAAAAAAAAAAAAAAAAATCATAAGTTTAACAAAAAAATAAATACTATTTTTTTTAACTAATCGGCACCGTGTTTGGTGGGACAACTTGCAACTCTTCGCGAACAAACGATCTTTTAGGGGCAGGCTTTTTAGACGCAGAAGAAAGAGTCTCTCTTAAATAATACACGGGAGGGGCTGTTTTCATAATTCTTTCAACTTCATATACGTCTACGCTCCATATGGGGTCTGTGGCTCTAATTCTAACATCGCCCTCTGCCTCTCCAGGCGCATACAAGTATCTTACTTTTAGTCCAAACGGCAAGAGTTTTTGATTACCTTGGATGTCTTCAGTAATGCTAATTTTTTTTAATTTGATCGCGTTCACCGGTTTAAGACCCGTTGCTTTAAATTCTTCATTGTTCATGGCGCGTAAGACTGCTGGCAATCTCCTAACCCATTCTGTGTTGCGCGTCCTGTCCATAAGATCTCTGTGGTATTGATAGATAAACAGACGCTCAGCCAGATTCTTATTAAAGTTTTCTACTAGAGCCTGGGAGCGATGGTTGCCTGGGATCCCTCTCTTAACTGTAACCCGATGTCTTAAAAACAGTTGGTTTACAGCTCCTTTAAACTCTTTCCCATCATCAACCTGGATCAACCTAGGATACTTTAATGGACCTCGCATGTATATTTGTTGTAAAGCCACAGCCACAGCAGTTGAGCTTTTATCCATTAAAGGTTCAGCGTCTTTATACCTTGAAGCCATGTCAACAACTGTAAGAGCATACTTAAACTTTTTTCTTCTAACTTTGTCATGTGGAAGGTACAACAAGTCCATCTGGTGGGTGTCATTAGGAACTGAGTTAACAAATCGAGGCCTTATTATTCTTTTTGGGGCAGGCAGATATATTTGCCAGATCGCTTGTTTTGAAAGCCAGTCTTTTGCTTCTGATTCAGACACCCTAGCAGCTTTACTCAGTTTACCAATAGCGGCCTTTCCTTTCCAATACCCTCCAGGTGAATAATATATTTTGTACTTTGTATCGTCCATAAGAAGGGACTGTTTTTTATTGCATTTTTAACTATGTTTTTTTAGATTGAATATTGAATATGCAAGAAGAAAGATTGCTCCCATGGCACCTATAATAAAGCCTATTTCTACCATTTTCTGATCCTCAGATGGTTCATAAAAGTCAGACAGTTCTGGCGGTGACGATGTTAGAAACTTCTTTCCTGTCACTAAGTAATATTCATTCATTGCGTCATCAACGTCTGTAAATGTGTGCTCTGCATGTCCCTGCTCTCTTAACTTTTTATTAATAAAGTCTAAGTGAGCAATTCTCCTTTTCTCGTAAGCGTCTCTTGCCTTAGCTAAATCTTCCATTGCCTTGTTATGGCGTTCTCTCTCTTCATCAGACCGCAATTTACTAAACATATAATTACTGCCAGAGAAAGCCAATGCATTAACAATAGCCCCGCCCACCATCAGAACTATTCCAGACATCTTTTTTTATAAATGAATGAATCTTTTTTATAAATCAATATTTTTTAGAATGAATCTTTTTTTTTTTTATAAATCAATCTGCCTAAATGCATTAATCTTTCTATGCATTGATGTTTTCTGGGATAATCCCCTGTGTAACAAGAAAGTCTTTTGAGGCAATCCCCGCCGTTATTACAGCTATAACCTTAACAACATCCTCAATGTCTAACCTTCCTAGATCAGCTGGCCTCATTTTAAACATGTTTTTTGCTAACATGCTATATCCTATACTAAGGCCGCCGATTACAGCAGAGTGGTAAATCGTATTAATAATCTTTTTTTCGCTCATGTTTTTTATTAACTAAAAAAATAATTAAAATAATCATAATATGAAAGACTGTCTATGTGCTTTTTAATCAGATAATCTTTGTTTGCCAGAGCTAAAAATAAGGTTGTAACTAGTTTCGGCGAATCTTCTATCTTTCCTATGTTGGGCGGTTTTATTCTTAACAAACATTTTGCTAGGGTTGAATAAACTATAACACCAACAATAGGCACTGCATAATTAACCAGCGTTATACTCATGGTTTTATTTTTTTATTTATTTAATTTTTAGATTTAAAAATGACGGCCAAACACAGCGAATCTGATCTAATGATTTTAGTAGAAAATTGTAATGAACTATTTGACGAAACGATGAAGTGTTAAACACTGATTTTAGTAAATCTGGGTTTGAGAATGATGTAAACAATTTAATCAAAAATCATAGTGAACTATTTGACAAAGCAATCAAAGAGTTAAACATTGGCTGTAGTGATTCAAAAAAAGCTAAAGTATTGGCAGGCGTTCTTGTAAGATTAGGGTGTCTTGAAGTATTGCAACGTTTGGGTGAAGAATAAAAGCGCGTTTACTTACTTTTACTTACATTTATTTTTTTATTTACGTAAATATTGTGGGTTAAAAATGAACCCCACAAGTAAATCCGAGGTTGAAAAACTATATACGTGGGAGGAGATATTTGACGGCAATGAACAATTAAGCGATACGTTCATTGAATTAGACATAGACACGGTCATAGACATGGACATTATTAACCCTACAAACGTTCAGAAAAGTGTAACACATGCTATTTCTAAAATTCCAGAGTCTCTTCAAATTAACCCGCCAGTAAAAGTGATGTTAGCCATTCTGATTGATTATATAACCCCTGATGATAGTAGTATGCAAGTCTGGGTTTCAACTAGACAAGAAGAAGTTATTGGCTATCACGACTTTACACCTGGCTGGGCTGATTACATGCTCACACAGTTTAATCAAGCGATTGAAGCAAAAATGCGCGACACCGGTTGGTCTGAAGGAACAGTCCTCGAAATCAAATTAAGACAAGCAAATTTCTATGATATAGTCGGCAATTCTTACATTCCTCTCCCGAGAGAGTTAGTTCTTAAACGGGCAGTCTTAAACATACGTAATTCAGATAACTTATGTTTCATGTGGTGTATTTTGGCGCATTTACATCCTGTTAAAAAGCACCCAGACAGAGTTTATAATTATTGGCAGTATAAAGATAGTCTGAACTTTGATAACATAAACTTTCCAGTAGACATAGAAAGTATTGATCAGTTTGAAGAACAAAACAAACCAATAACCGTGAGCGTATACACATGGTCTGTAGTAGACAATCTAGTCCCTATAAGGATCTCCCCCAATGCTCCCCCTTTAGGCAAATCACTTGACAGTCATGTAGACTTGATTCTGTTTACAGACGGTTCCAAGAGCCATTATGTATTAATTAGAACAATGAGCAGACTGTTAGAATATACATCAAAGCATAAATCTAAACAAGAGCTTTGTAGAAGGTGTTTGGTTAGAATTCCATCTATAAAAGCAGCTGACAAACATAAGAAACATTGTAAAAGTTTTGAAGACTGTAAAACCGAAATTATTGCGCCCCCGCCCGGGTCTAGAGTCAGGTTTAAGAATGTACGAAAAATGCAGATGAGCCCATACGTAGTCTATGCTGACTTTGAAGCGATTTTGCCACAGTACTACGGCCCTCAAGAACGGGCACAACAAAAAACAACCTTATTATCTCGTCATCAGATCTGTTCTTATGCATTTGTTGCTGTTAGGTCAGATGGCGGACACACACAGCCGGAGATTCACAGAGGCCCCAACGCAGCCGGTCGATTTTTGGAGCAGATGAAACACCTTCGCAATCAACTCTCCAATCGGCTGAACCTTTCAGACATTAAGATGACTCCTGAAGATGAAGAACGTTATAAATCAGCCACCCACTGCTGGATATGCAACAGAGAATTATCAGGCGATGCCGTAAGAGACCACGATCACATTACTGGCAAATTCAGAGGGGCAGCGCATAATAGCTGCAATCTTCAACTTAAGGTTGACCCCAAGACATGGAAACTGCCAATCTTCTTTCATAACTTACGGGGCTACGATTCTCACTTTATCATGCAAGCAGTGACTTCTAAATATAAGAGGGTTAGCTGTATTGCACAATCATCAGAAAAGTACATGACCTTTACTCTTGACTGTTTGTCCTTTTATGACTCTGCCCAGCATCTGATGGGGAGCTTAGACAAATTGGCAGAATCTCTACAAGACTATCCAATCACTAAAAAGTATTTCGACCCATCTTTAGTCCGTAAAGGCGTTTATCCTTATGAATACATGGACTCGTGGGACAAGTTTGATGAGCCAGTGCTGCCACATAAAGACGATTTTTACAGCCGTCTTAGAAGAAAGGACATATCTGACGCCGACTATGAATACGCACAGAAAGCCTGGACGGAATTACACTGTCAAACGATGGGCGATTATCACGATCAATATTTACTGGCCGACGTGTGTTTATTGGCAGACGTCTTTCAGAATTACAGAGCTACTTGCATGAAACATTACGGCCTGGATTCGTCACAGTACATCTCTTCCCCGGGGTTGTCTTGGATGCATTCTTGAAGTATACAAACATTCAGATTGACTTAATCTCTGATTTGGATACACTCCAAATGATTGAGGGCGGGCTGAGGGGAGGCATTAGCATGGCCTGTCATCCTTACCGCAGAGCCAACAACAAGTATTTAGACGATTATGACCCCACCAAGCCATCCAACTACCTAATGTACTTAGATGCCAACAATCTATATGGGTGGGCCATGAGCCAGGCACTGCCACTAAGAAACTTTGAAATGATAAATGGGCCTCATGAGGTTACTGCCGTGTTGAGTATGCTATCACAGCTTACACCCGATAATCCAATAGGACTAATCTTAGAGGTAGACTTAGATTATCCCGCAGAGTTGCACGACCTTCATAACGATTTCCCCCTAGCCGCAGAAAGATTAAAGATGAGTCCCACAGAACCGCCTAAACTCGTGCCTAACCTCTTTAACAAGACTAAATATGTCTGTCATTATCGGCTGTTACAATTTTACTTAAGGCACGGGTTGAAACTTACCGCCGTTCACAGAATAATTACCTTTGACCAAGAGCCTTTCATGAGACCATACATCATGAAGAACACTGATCTTAGGACTGCGGCCACTGACGCTTCAGAAAAAGACTTTTTTAAGTTGATGAACAACAGTTGTTTTGGCAAAACCATGGAGAACGTACACAATCGTAAAGATGTAAGATTAGTTACAAACAAAAAACAAGCAATTAAGCTGACCTCTAAACCTAACTATCAAGACTTTAGAATATTTAGCGACAGCCTGGTTGGCATTATGATGAAGAAACTGAGTGTGAAGGTGGACAAGCCGGTGTTTATCGGATTCGCCGTGCTAGAGTTGTCAAAGTTATTAATGCTAGAATTTCTATACGACTACTTTAAGCAGCTGTACCCAGAATTAAATGTCCTTTACACAGACACCGATAGTTTTATTCTAGACATCCCAACTGAAGACTTTTACAAAGACATGGAAATAGAGGTAGCCAAAGGAGCTGACGGGTGGTACGACACATGTGACTATCCTAAAGATTCGCCTTTACATTCAACCGTGAACAAGAAAGTGATTGGAAAGATGAAGGATGAATTTAATGGGACAGTGATACAAGAATATGTTGGCTTACGGGCAAAGATGTATAGCGTTGCTACCCAGACTTCTGTAACAAAGAAAGCTAAGGGCATAGATAAAGAAGTTGTAAAAAAAGAAATAAGTCACAACAACTACAAGCAGGCTCTCTTTGAACGCGAAGTATTTTATCACACAAATATTAATCTGCGCTCTACTCTTCATCAAGTAAACACAACTGCTGTTAATAAGAAGTCACTAGTTTCTAACAATAACAAGCGAACTTACGTTAGCCCCGAGTTTTCATACGCTATAGGCCCCCGGAGAACTGACTTGTCCGACTTAACTTAAGATCTTAACTAGTACTTAAGATCTTAACTAGTACTTAACTTAAGATCTTAACTAGTACTTAACTTATGATCTTAACTAGTACTTAACTTAAGATCTTAACTAGTACTTAACTTAAGATCTTAACTAGTACTTAACTTATGATCTTAACTAGTACTTAACTTAAGATCTTAACTAGTACTTAACTTAAGATCTTAACTAGTACTTAACATGACCTGCACTTAACTTGCACTTAACTTGTTATAACTGACTTAACCAGTACTTAGCTTGTACTTAACAACACATTTAAAAAACTAATTTATTAAAAATGGGTCTACAGCAGGAGGTTGTACTTTTTTTGCAGAAGCTGGTTCTTTTACCGTTTTTTGTGGGGTTTGTAACTTTGTTGCTAAGTATGGCTTTAGGCGCTTGTATGCTAAAAGCCCTCCACCAACAACAATACCTCCCAGTACATAATAATACATCTTATAGTTTGATTGTGTTGTTGTTGGTGGCGGTGCTGGTGCTGGTGCTGTTGTTGTATTACTATCTAATAATTTTTGTTTTGCTGCTTGGTTTGCTTTTTGCAGTCTGTTCCATTCAGCTAGTTTACGACCGGCCTCAACACGGCCAGAATTTTTAGACTTAGTAACACTACTCACTTGTGGGACACTCGCCTGTAGATTCACTTGTGGGGCACTCACTTGTGGGACACTCGCCTGTGGGACATTCTGCTCCTGTGGAGTCTTCTCCTGCTCGCTCATTTTTTTTAGTCTGATTAAAATTAATATGATTAAAATTAATATGATTGAAAGTAATTAATCCCATGATGAATGGACATAACAGCGTCCCAAATCTATAATACATGTCACATGCAAGAGGTTCTAGGGACTTGGTTAAAACCGGATCTTGTGTTAAGTCATATTTTAAATCTTCTTCTGAATCAATCGGCGCTATCTTGCCTACTAACTTAGCATATAAACTAATCATTGTCTGTCCCACCGATCTAACCATTTTTGATCCTAGCTGCGCTTCGTACCTGGCGTAATACTTCTCAATGTCTGATGTAGACAATTGCTGAATCTGTTCAATACTTAGTTCAGTGCCTAAATACTGCCTGGTTTTCCCACACGCAGCCAGCGAGTATAATCTTTCTTTATGACAGAGGTCTGCTGCCTCCTCACACTTTAATAGCTCGTCGCAATCCATTTTTAAAAGCAATAAAAAAATAATTGTAAATTCAGCTGTTATTTATTATTCATAGTCTTTTACTAATCTTAAAAACTGTTTAGGTTTAAAGGTAACAGTTACTCCTTTAGGGTTAGTAGAAGCGGTCAGATTAAAATCTTCAGCAGCTATTTGATCAATTAAAATAGCAAACTTTATAACTGGATGGGGCCAAGAATGCGGTAGTTTACTGATGGCGTTCCTTACGCTTTCTTGCATATCTACGCGCTCAAAAAGCTCCGTAATTAATTCTTCAAACTCTTCTCTATCAACCCCCCAGCTCCTTTTCTGCAACTCCCAATCTCTGAATATATCAATATGCTCTGCAACTACTCCGGGCTTCATTTTTTAAACCAGATTATAAACACCATTTTAAAAAAATTAAGCAAGCCATTCTTCTTGTTTGCGCAAGAATCAGAAGAGAGGGTAAATAGCGATTCTGTTGGTAGTAAACTGGGTCAAACAGTCCTGTGTGACCGCTTGACCTACAAAGCTCAGCAGTAAACTGGGTCAAACAGTCCTGTGTGACCGCTTGACCTACAAAGCTCAGCAGTAAACTGGGTCAAACAGTCCTGTGTGACCGCTTGACCTACAAAGCACCTCAATCAACTCGGTCAAGTGATCACATAGGGTCGTTTGACCGAGTTGATTGAGGTGCTTTGCTTAGCTAGGAGAGAATGTCTATATGCGGACCCTATATCACCCATTTTTTGTTTTGCACGTAAGCCCCCCATTTTAAAATAACGATTACGTCAATTTTGGAGGTTTTTGCATGTTAATTTTGATTGTAAAAAGGTGTCAATTTTGGCAAAAAGTAGCATGAGATGGACGAGATTTGTTTGTGAAAAGGGGGGTTTTCGTGCAAAATAAGATGGGTGGAGTAGGGTCCGCATATAGACATTCTCTGGGTGCGTGTGTATATTTATGTGTATGTGCGTGCGTGCGCGCGCGCGTGTGTGTATGTGTGTGTGGTATACAAGCAACTGATATGGACTGTGGTGTATCTCCATTTGATGCCAAGGGAGCACAGACGAAATCAGCCGTGTCTCCCTGATGAGTCGGATCCAGCGGACGAAAGGCCTAGGAGCAGGCAACATGAATTAATCCGTCTTCAGGAAGGAATACGATGGTTCCCATATGCTGCTAGTGAAGAGTTTAATATCTATATTGTATTTCCCTGATTTTATATTTTCAAAATCCATCCCCCCCCCCTTCCACTTTTTTCTTCTTTCACTAAAATCTTTGCCAAGTCATTAATGTAGTGACGGAAGAATTCTTAGCCTGCACATGTTTTCTCCCACTACTAACTTCTAGAACCTGATGAGAGCGAAAGCTTGAAACAACGTTGTAGTTCGGAGACTCAAGAAATCTTATAATATGCTCCTATCCGGAATAGGTGAGCACTCTTCAATTCTATGAAAATGAATTAATGTTCATGTTAATGTTCATGTTCATGTCCATGTTTATATATATATATATATATATATATATATATATATATATATAGCCACTTACAATGCTTGGGTTATTGAACAGCAGAGCTGACCACTCAGACTGTTCCACATCTTTTGATCTCCCTTGTATCCTTGAATGGATCCTCAAGCATAGGCTCAAAGATTGTCCCCTACATCTTACACTGTGTGCATAATGCTTTTAGTCTTTCAGCAACTTTTTTCCTCTCCACACTTTCGTTTTGTTCCATTTTGCTACTCTTCGCTGGCTGCTTCGGGGGTGCTGTTGCATTCTCTTTTGAACCCTTGGTGGTGAGAACACCACAGAATTATGGACTGTGGTGTGTCTCTATTAGACACCAAGAGCACAGACACGATCAACCGTGTCTCCCTGATGAGTCCGATTCAGCGGACGAAAGGCCTAGGAGCAGGCGATACAAATAGATGTGCCTTCGAGAGGGATTGCGATGGTTCTCTCAGGCGGCTAGTGAAGGGTTTCTCATATTTATAATATATTCCCCCCATTTTCTTCATCTTTATTTATTTTTTTTTTCTTTTCTAAAAGTTCAAATCTTTGCCAAGTCATTACTATAATGACTGAAGAATTGTTAGCCTGCACTTGTTTTCCCCCATTACTTAATTGTTCAGCATTATATATATATATACACTACTCAAAACAATTGAAGTACCACTTAGGAAAACTGCTGTCATTCGAAAGAAAACAAAGCTGAACATAATTTAATGATTGAATATTTTATTTTTATTATTCCTCAATCCATTCAAATTTATTCAAACACCGTGACAAAAAATTATCTTTGTTTTACACTTGATTAAAGAGGCATACCCCCAAAATGAAAAGTAACAAGAGTCTATGGTAGATGTCATGATGTTAATAACGGGTATGACCACCGTTCGCGTTCAAACAAGCGTCACATCGACGTCTCATGGAGTGCACCAGGCGGCGGAGAGTGTCCTGGGGGATCGCCTGCCACTCCTGCTCCAGCAACTGAAACAGCTGGTCCACGGTGTCTGCTGGAGGGTTGTGGGCCCGCACTCGCCTCCCCAGCACGTCCCACAGATGCTCTATGGGGTTCAAATCTGGTGACCTGGCAGGCCAGTCCATTTTTGTCACCTGCTGCCCTTGTAGGAACTGATTCACGATGGCGGCGCGGTGGCACGGCGCGTTGTCGTCCTGGAACTGGGCGCCCTGGCCAACTGCCCTCAGGGCGGGCATCACAAGGGGGCGGATGATGGTGTCGCGGTAGGTGGCACCGGTCAGGCGGCCTTCAACACGGTGTAGGGGGGTCCTGTGACGTAGGCTGAACCCACCCCACACCATCACGGACCCACCTCCATAGCGGTCATGCTCCCTGACGGCAGCGTCAACGTAGCGTTCTCCAGGACGTCGCCAGACGCGAACCCGCCCGTCGTTGAACCTGAGGGTGAACCTTGACTCGTCTGTGAAGAGTACTGTTGCCCATTCAGCTCTTGTCCACCTTCTATGACATGCTGCCCAGGCCCGACGATGAGCTCGATGCGCTGGGGTCAGTATTGATCTCACTGCTGGGGACCTTGACCTCAAGTTGGCGTCGTGGAGCCGGTTCCGAACTGTCTGGGTACTGACGTTGACGTTGCTGGCTTGTCGTAGCTGGTCTCGGAGTACTGTGGCACTGGCTGAACGGTCTCTCAGGCAAGCGATAACAATGAACCGATCCTGCTGTCTGGAGGTGCTTCTCGTCCGTCCACGTCCCTGCTGTTCTTCAACACTTCCAGTGTTAAGCCAACGGTCTCTGAGCCTCAGAATGACTGGGTGACTCACTCCAAGCCGTCGACCAATCTCCCTCAAGCCAATACCTTCTTGGTACCATGCTATCGCTCTTCCTCTGTCGGTGTTGCTTAGTCGTTGTCTCGCAGGCATGGTTAAATCTTCCTAAATTTCGCGACTTTTTATACCCGTCAAATGTGCTAACTGATTGCAATTCTGCTCAGAAAAGACCTTGCTTTCACGTGCATCACATTTTTTTTTCTTGCTGTGTCTGTGTCAAAATCTGGGAGCGACACAAGTTCGATAATTTCTCGGGATTTTTTTGCCTCAGATGCGACGCGGTAGATAACTGCTGACCGACTTTAACATAACAAAAATGCACGAGGAGTAGTATTTGAGAACCGGGTAAGCTTATCCAGCAGAATTTATTCAATTATCAATATTAATTGGTTTATCAGAGCTTTTTAAAAATTGCATACAAAAATTAGGGGTGGTACTTCAATTGTTTTGAGTAGTATATATATATATCCTTTTATATACACATACATATATAAAGTATGCAACCAACTGACGGTTTCCTAAACGATCGTTCAAACGATCAGGAACTGTTCTTATCCTCAACACTTTTTATCATGGTGGTTTCCTTTATTCAATGACGACAATGTCTCCGATTCACAATGTTAAACTAAACACTTTCAAAACTATGTTTAGCAAATGCAAAAACATTGACAGTTGCTCACGGTTTTTGTTCCCAGTGTTCTTTCTTTGCTTCTTTTAACTGTAGCTGGCTGGTTATTACCTTGAACATGTTTCAGTTTATCATTTACTTGTGAAACTGAAGGTAGATGATGCATTCTGATGATGATGGCGTCGACGGTGGTCGTATAAGAAAATAAGTGTAGTCTGTCAAGTAGCCTGTCTTACTCTACCTGTGTCTGAGCACCAGCTACATGAAACTACTTCTGTCTCTCAAACGCTCAGAATCTCTCACTATTTTTTTTTCTTGTCTCATCATCCGTGTTACGTGATTGGCATTGCACCTGTGCTGCTAATTCTGTTCCCCAGGCACAGCCCGGCATGGCCCGCCATAACACAAACACCGGACACCCACAGGGAGCAATCAATGTCAAGTCGCCATTACGCCACGCACCAGAGGAGACACTGCACTGCGACCGAGTCACTTCGGTGGTGTTCAGTGGGACCTGTTCCGATTCAACATATGCAGGACACCACGTACTAAGCCCCCTACAGACGACGTTAATTGCCCAGCTGCGGAGCTTGCATGAGTGAGCTCTCCCCCCACCGGAGGGCGACACGCCATCTCGTCCAACGACAGCCCTCATGAATTTGCCGATATGATCCTGACGGAACTAAACCCAAGGGGGCTGACGCGGAGAGGCAATCAACACTAAGGTCACCATGACAGCAGGGCATGAAGGGCCACAGTATTTAAGATTTTTCTTATGCTGATCGATGAAGATGAAGATGACGCCATGGATTTCTAGTCTGGTCTGAGACTTCATGACGCTTACTTTCAAACTATGCCTTGACGTCAACTAGACCCGGAAGTTAGACACCTGCAGTGCTGAAACGCATCAAGTTAGTGGATGAAACTCAACGGTGTGTGATCCCACTCTTTCTAAATGAGCCCATAGCAAATTCAACTCTGGGTGAGAGCCGCTCGACGCGGACAAATCACACAGATAAATGGCTCTGATGGGAATTGAACCTACGACCTCCCAGCCGGAAAGTCCGCGACGCTAACCGCTTTGCTACAGCGGCTGGTCTTTTTGAGGATTTTTGTTTGTATTTTTGTCTGGGAACTTAAGGATTCAGACCCCTTGATCCGAAGACGGGTCATACAACTAAGTGGGAGCATGAACAACAAACAGCCACGTGAGGAACGTCCGGCTGGTTACTACCTTTCGCCTCTCACACTGCCTGGAGACTGGGTCACCTTTCGCCTCTCACATTGCCTGGAGACTGGGTCACCTTTCGCCTCTCACACTGCCGGGAGACTGGGTCACCTTTCGCCTCTCACACTGCCTGGAGACTGGGTCACCTTTCGCCTCTCACATTGCCTGGAGACTGGGTCACCTTTCGCCTCTCACACTGCCTGGAGACTGGGTCACCTTTCGCCTCTCACATTGCCTGGAGACTGGGTCACCTTTCGCCTCTCACATTGCCTGGAGACTGGGTCACCTTTCGCCTCTCACATTGCCTGGAGACTGGGGCAAAGGGTCTATGCTGAGCAAGACCTAAACTCTACATGGGGCGCGCTTTTGTAAAATAGAGTGTAACACACCCATCCTTCTTATTCTCCCAAACCCTTGCTGTCTCTCTCTCTCTGTGTCTCAGTCAGTGTGTCTGTCTGTCTTTTATACACACACACACACACACACACACACACACACACACACACACACACACACACACACTCTCTCTCTCTCTCTCTTTCTCTCACGTACTTATATATATATACTCTCTCTTTCACGGACAGGTAGACACTCTGACTCACACACAAACACGAACAGAGAGAGAGAGAGAGAGAGAGAGAGAGAGAGAGAGAGAGAGAGAGAGAGAGAGAGAGAGAGAGAGAGAGAAGTTGGGTAAATCCGGAGAACCATAAGTGAGAAAGTTAACTCCACTCAGAACCGGTTGTCCAGATTTCCTTTTTGGCCATCCTTCCGCCCATCTATCCCCTTTCTTTTGCACACACAGCGACGCGACACATCATGTCAAATCAGGAAACGCACAACGTTTTACAACACAGAACCATTCGTATAAGCTGCTCCTGCGTATGTGTTCTCATGCATCTCTCTCTCTCTCCCCTCTCTCTCTCTCTCTCCCTCTCTCTCTCTCTCCCTCTATATATATATATGATGGTCAGGAAATCGGGAAATGTTTTTTCCGAACCCCAACCGATCCCTCCTTTCTATTTTGGTTTTGCGCATACAGAAACGGGACACATGAAGCTGGGCGAGTTGCAGAAACCACCTTGCCTGAAAGGTGATACAACTGAACAACAACATTGGGAAGATTTTGTTTTTCTGCCCCTCCCCCCCCCCCCTAACTCCCCCTTCTCCCCTCTGCCCCGCCTTCTGTGTGTGTTAAGACAAGGACCGGGCACAGTGCTGTACGAGTCTGGAAAACTAAGTCCCTGAGAGGAAAAACCACCCAAGAAAGGTTTTGCAAGGTTTCCTTTCAGCCCCCCCCCCTCTCCCGTCCTCCTGCCCTCTCCATCCTTCCTTCCTCACCTTTTCTTTTCTCCCCCTCCCCCACCTCCTCCACTCTTTCCTTCCCTGGTCCATGGTGAAATATCGTCCCAAATAAGGAAAAGATGCGATAACTTGAGAAAATGATGATGTTCATGATGATGATGATGATGATGATGATGATGATGATGATGATGATGATGATGATGATGATGATGGTGGTGGTGGTTATATTACAACAATCATTGTTACTCTTCTTCTTCTTCTTCTCACCATCATCATAATTATTATTAGTAGTAGTGGTAGTAGCGGTGGTAGTAGAAGTAGTAGTAGCAGCAGCAGAAGTAGTAGTGGTGGTAATAGTAATAGCAGTAGTAGTTTTTTTTTTTGCTTATTATCATCGTTATTATCATCATAACTATTACTATCAGTAGCATTAGTAATAATAATAATAATAATGAATACTTATATAGCGCCTATTCTCGGCTAGAGACCAAGCTCTAAGCGCTTTACAATCAACACTCGCTTACACAACGGGCTGCCTACCTGGGTAGTGCCGACTGAAGAGCTGCCAGCTGGCGCTTCATTCAGTCGTTTCCCGTGTCATCCAGTCAATATCGTTCAATATCGTTCACTCAGTTTCTTTACTTCCTTCATTCTTTCCATTTCTTACGCAGGGTGCATGCTGTGTGTAACGTGTCATCCATACCATCGTAGTAGTAATAGTAGGAGTAGTGGCCACAGTAGTAGCAGTAGTGGAAAGTAGTAGTAGCAGCAGCAGCAGTGATAGTGGTGATGGTGGTAGTGGTGGTGGTGTTAGTAGGAGTTGTAATGGTATTAGCAGTAGCAGCAGCAATACTACTAGCGGTAGCAATAACAGTAGTGGTACTTTCATTGAAGGAAGATTTCTGAGGTGCGTACGTACTGTACTCTCCGCGCTTTTCACTTCTGTGCAACTTATTTTGTTACACCCCTTGTTTCTTGTGAACAGACATCTATTCGTGCCCTTTCTTGCATAGAGATTCTTTCCACCCAAATATTGAAGCTCATTTATTCAAAACAAAACAAACAAAACAAGAAAACCCAAAACAAAAACAAACGAAACAACAAAAACAAACAAAAAAAACCACTCATGGGATTGTACGTTCCCTCGGATCTTCATGTTTGACGGAAAGTAGCAGCTGTATAAAGGAGAGTGTGCAAATGGAAATCGCAAAAAAAGAGAGTGAACAGTATATTGATACAGACAATAACCGCAATAGCACGTAGCCGAAATTGCCGATGCACAAATGTTTCAGTTACCATGCTATGAAAACATGCCGATGAAAGTGGAGAGAGAGAGAGAGAGAGAGAGAGAGAGAGAGAGAGAGAGAGAGAGAGAGAGAGAGAGAGACAGAGAGACAGAGAGAGAGACAGAGAGAAAGACAGAGAGAGAAGATGGGTCAGAGAGAGAGAGAGAGAGAGAGAGAGAGAGAGAGAGAGAGAGAGAGAAAGACAGAGAGAGATGGGTCAGAGAGAGAGAGAGAGAGAGAGAGAGAGAGAGAGAGAGAGAGAGAGAGAGAGAAAGAGAATCATATAAGAAAGAGAATCATATAAGACAAGAACTCCTGTGTTTTCAACAGGTTGAATTTCATTTTGCAGCTTTGGTGTATACAAGATATATAGAAGGGAGGAAAGCAGAGGGCACGGGGTGGGGGGGGGGATCTTGCTGACTGAATTCCATGTAGGCTGCAAACCACTCTGGCAGAACAAGAAGCAAAATGCATGCAAACAAAAAAGTATCAACAAAGTGATATTCGAAGGCTGGATTCAAATGCGGGCGATTTACATTACACAAAAATTAGGCCTACTATCTCATTACAGACTTTGTATTAGCAAACGATTACAGAGCAATACCGAAGACGGTCACCATCGTCTGAAAATATGCAATGGCTCTAAACATACACACTGAAAAGGAGGCAACCTGTGTCTTTTGGCTCTTAATAATATGACCGATTTGTACGAGATTGTCTTCTGGGGACTACATTGAAGGAACAAACGCGCGCGCGCGCGCGACGAGAGAGAGAGAGAGAGAGAGAGAGAGAGAGAGAGAGAGAGAGAGAGAGAAGAGAGAGAAAGACAGAGAAGAGGGTCAGAGAGAGGAGAGAGAGAGAGAGAGAGAGAGAGAGAGAGAGAGACAGACAGACAGACAGACAAAAGAAAGAGAATCATATAAGAGAGAAAGGGTGGGAGGGAGGAGGGAGGGAAGGAAAGAAAGGGAGAGAGAGTGTTAAACATGCATACACACAGACAGGTGAGACTAGGGTCATACACACACACACACACAGAGAAGAGAGAGAGAGAGACAGAGAGAGAGAGACAGACAGACAGACAGACAGACAAAGAGACAGACCATTATATACGAGAGAGAGAGAGAGAGAGAGAGAGAGAGAGAGAACAGAGACACAGAAAAAGGGGAGGAGGGAGGAAGGGAGGAAGGGCGTGCACACACTAAAAAACCAATCATGCGGGGTACTGTCACAAACAAGTCACACGCCACGCATGAACACAGCTTCAAGTCAACACCCAGGCTTACCAGACAGTCCTTCACCCCCACAAAGCTGCATCTTCTGTCAAACACTGACCACGGTCATCTTCAAACAGCCTCAAAGCAGGGCACCCACAACACTGTCGACAAAGCCACGTGTGCACTGCACTCCCTGGTATCATCTCTGTATGACACCCCAGTGTCACGCGCAACAACTGACACAGGTCATGGTCAACATTAGCCACGCAGTCGACTATCATTTCCCAGCTCACATTTCGCTCACAGAGCCGTCACAGTCAACGACAACTGCCTGGGAGACTTGGGGCTGGGGTGGGGGAAGGAGTTGGGAGAGAAGATCGTTCACGAACACGTGAACTTCGTTTTTTTCCCCCATTTTCACGTGCAGAAAGTTGGAAAAAAAAACAGCCCAGAGGTGGAGGGGAACGGAGGTGACGGGTGGAGAGTGAATGGGAGGAAAATGCGATGGGTAGGCTTGGATTATAACAGTGGCGAGGTACAGAAAAAAAATGTGGGAAAGGCTCCGAGAATCAGTTATTTTGTGTTTCACATGCATTTATGAAGTTTCGCTATCCTTCGATCCATAATATATATATATATATATACATAATTGCATCTATCTATCTATCTATCTATATATGGATAGAGAAAGTAGTAGCTGGGGGAGCAGCAGCAGCGACAGCAGTGGCAGTAGCAGCAGCAGCAGTAGTAGTAGTAGTAGTGGTAGTAGTAGTAGTGGTAGTGGTAGTAGTAGTAGTAGTAGTAGTAGTGGACAATAAATGGAAGCGAAGAATTCTTTCTTTGTACTGAAAAACTTTCAAAGACTCACTTTTCCCTGGCTACTTTCTCCTTTGGGGGACCACGTTCAGTGCGGCACCACATTCAGCAGCATTCAACAGTCTCCTCCGGTTCTGTCGATGGTATGCCAAGGATTCGGTTTCTGCAAACGTTTTCCCTGTTGAGCGGTAATGTCGGTCCATTGTTTTTTTTTTTTTTTTTGTGGCTGTCTTGCCCTCTGTTTCAAGACTTCAGCGTTTCCCTGGAGGACTGTTTTGACCAGACCACTGTAATTTGTTACATTTCCTTACTATGTACCGTGTTTCCTTTTCTCAACTGATCTCAAATGATCTTCATTTAGTTCGATGTGCTGCTTGATGGTCGGACACGCCTATCCGTTGTTGACATGGTCAACATATTCGATGTTCAGTATCTCTCCCATGTAAACATTATTTCCACAGTTTGGATTTTTTTGGTTCCAGATCCATTGTGACCTACAGTCCATGTCTGACATGCATACAGGAAGATGGAATAGACCAGTTCATGCAGAAGCCTGGTCTTGAGTTTCATGATGTTATTGTCCTTCCATTTAAGCTTTGGCCTCAATAGTGCTGATATTGCTTCGCTGCCCTTGGAAGGATTTCCGCTTTGGACCCCTCATTGCCAAGGACTGATCCAACGTATGTGTCCAGTAGAACAGTTTCTAACTTCGATCCATGGACAGTTATGTTAGTAGTGATTATGGTGGTGTGGTTGGATATTAACTTGATCCTCCTGGCGCTGATGTCCATGGACAGTTAGAGTACTTGTGATTATGGCGGTATGGTTGGTCATCAATTTGATCCTCTTGGCGCTGTTGTCCACGGTCAGTTAGAGTAGTGGTGATTATGGCGGTGTGACTGGTCATCAATTTGATCCTCCTGGCGCTGATATCCATGGACAGTTAGAGTAGTGGTGATTATGGCGGTGTGGTTGGTCATGAACTTGATCCTCTTGGCGCTGTTGTCCATGCCATATCTTGTTGCCGTATTTTGACATGGTCTCTGTGTGCATCAGTCATGTTGCGTTCCAGGAATATGTTGAAAAGTGTGAGAGACAGAGGGCAGCAGTGATAAATCCCAGTTGAAGCACGGGATTGGTCAGGGCTGTCTTCTACCTAGACCTGTGAATAGAGGTAGATCTAGATGTACTTAAGAAGTGACTCTGGGAGGAGGAGAGAGTAGCCTCCCTTACTACCAATGTGATTCCACTATGTTTTTCTTCGAAAATAACATAACACAGAGGTAAGGAATACAAACACACGATCAAACGCGCACACGCACGCACGCACACATGCACACACACACGCACACACACACGCGCGCGCGCACGCAATCACCTGAAATCACTATGAAAGTTAAAGTTGGATGGATAAACATATGCATACTGACTTTTCATTGCTCGTACTGAATGCATATACGCACTGGTCATCTTAGATTCTAGCGACCAGACCTGAGATCATTTATTCAGTTAATTCCGATTAGTTTCTTTCTTTCCATTCCTTTTTGAAGTGACGTGAAGCCTTGAGTTCAGCACATGAATCAGTTTTTCTTCTCGTTTCTTCCCTCTGTACTGTGTCAGTGCAGTCCACACGTAGAACACGGGGTTGAGGGCAGAGGTGAGTGGTAACACGAACACCACCAGAGTCCCCCGGATCTTGTCTGATCCCTTCACATATATGTGCCCAAAACACTGTAACGGTGCCAAATAAAAACCAACGGCAGCCCGGGTGAAAGACATTTCTTCATTAGGTGGGGCACAGGAATAAAGAAACCTTTTTTCTGGGATCTTTAAAAGGGATTCGTATTTTGGGGGTTTTTCCCTTTTAATGAAGATCTGACCAGCTACGGTCATCAAGCACGGATAAAAATTTATGGATGTAGTCATTTGAACCCCGTAAAATTTTGGGCTGGGGGTTGGTAGGTTGGAAAAGAGCCAGTCGCAAAGGCCCGACTGGCCTGAAAGACCCCAGTGAGCAAAACCCCGGAAAAAAGGGGATTGGGGACAAGGTTATGCTGAGAAGCCATATCCCCGCGCCCCGTTTTTAGCTGGGTTTAACGTTTACGAAAATAGTGATGAATATTTTGGAAAGCAAAAAACGATCGTGTGATCCAAAGTAATGAACAAGATGACAAATACCCACACCTCTTTCGACAGAAAGAAAAGAAAGCCACTCAAACTTGCAAGTGGCACTTCCGGTCCATTTTCCTTTTTAAACCGAATATAAATTTTCCCCGAAACATTTTTTTCGCTACCAACCCCTAGGCAACATGGGGAAAACCCCTTAAGGGGTTAGCAAAAAGCCCCAAAAAGGGCAATCGTCATTAAGAACTTCCCTCCCAAAAAGATTTCCCTTTTCAGAAAAAAGAAATTTCAGAAGCAAGACAAATTTCCTGCAATGGGGAGGGTTTCCCCAAAATCATCCAAAATAAAACCAAAAACAGTTCAGATGGTATCAATTCCTGCCTGATGGAAGAATATTCTCAAAATGTTGAACACTTTGTTGTACTGCGTTGCTTCGGAAGTAAAGTAATCACAACAAAACCTTTAATTTGATGAATATACATATTTCAATTTATATTTATCTTGAAAATAAAAACAAATGGGAAGGGATTTAATGGGTTTCCGTTCAAATCTAAAATTTAGCAAGTTGACGCAGGGTTTTGAAAACCTTCGATTCAATAGTGTTAATGGCAAAAACGACA
>CM065722.1:58957580-58969295 GCA_033310375.1 Conus canariensis | reverse complement strand
AATTACAAAACTTGTATACATGAAAAGGTACGGCAACCCAACCTGAAGAAAAACCTAGAAGAATTTAGCTTTATGTATTCTTTGAGAAGTGTAAAAGAATCCCCTTTGTTTTCCTTGATTTCAATGAGCTTTGACTCAGCCTTGCATAGATAATCATGGGGTGGTAAAGGATGAAACAATTGTTTTTCACAATAACGAAACATTTGTTTCGTGAAGCCCAGTTGGGCCAGGATGTGAAAAGGACGTGTTTGTTTTCAACGGCCACTTACACTTGTCCTGGTTACAGTAGGTGATTGGAACTGGGAGTAGTGATCACAGAACAGTTGAACAGACAACTTGGATTTAGAGGGTTGATCACGCTCAGGTATTGCAAAAAAATACATCTTTGCAGTATTTAATTCCAAGAACACTTCGAATGAAGATGTGATGTGGGAAGACCCAGGCAGGCGTGGTGGTCAAAGCAGGCTTTAACTTGCTTTGCTGGCTTGCGTGCATGTCTGTGTACTTCATTTCAGATTTAGCCCTTGGTATACAAGCTCCGACACGACATGTACGTTGGAGCTTATTTATAAGAATATATCCAAATGGCCCATTCAATTCTCCATGGAGAACTAAAACGATCTGGGAGGTGATATTACGAGGAATAAATACCCAAAATATCCACCTAAATGTTCTGTGATGACACCGAGGTCTTCAGTTTCAACGAAACCAATACTAACTGACGGATTGTTTGCATGTTCTACATACATCTTATTTTCAGTGACTGATAAACAGTTCGTCATGGCTATGATAATCACATGCTACCTGAAGTACGACACTCACGGCAAGGAATCTTCACAGCAGTTTCCCAGTCAATTGAATCACACCAGTACGTAGCCGTTGAAGATGAGACTGACATGCATCGGTTGTTTACTCTCAAATGCATTTTACAGAAAGTGGAGGAATCACCACACACACCGTACACGACTCCAGGCTGTGCTGTGAAGCTTGGTAAATTGTTACCACAGTCTGAGACATTGGTCTGCAGAATTGTCGTAGTTTCTGTTTTGTTCTGATCACTAAAATACTTTATTCCCGGACACAAATCTCTGTTCCCGTGCCTTTAATGGTAATTTTGTTCATAATTAATCGATCTTCCATCAAGCCTGCAAAGACAGTAACCAAGTTAAAAAAATTGTAAAGAAGTGTGCACATGCTATTTCTTTATTCAGAGTTGGGATTTACATCAGAAATTGTTGGTGATCTGCAAACCAAGTAATCTTTAACTTATATCATCACACTGTACAATTTATGGTTGGTTTACGAATCATTCACTGTCTGGCTGTGTGTTATTCTGGTGACTGGGGATTTTCGGAGATGGCTCCTTGTTCGGCCAGTGACTGCAAACAACATGAACTGAATTTAGACCCCTCTCAAGTTCAGTACGTATTTGTCTTTATCACGTAAGTGGCTGGGCTTGAGCACTTTGTGGGTACTCTGTATTGTATGGTACTGAAACACAGGGAGAACCATCCCAGGACAATGGGTGAAAGGAACCTGACACACGATCGTTTCCAGCAGAACGATAACACACTGGTAATCAAATACCAAATTTTATGTCGAACGCCAACAAAATTCGAACTTGTAACGTCTTAAGTGTACTTGGTGCTAGTGTGGGCTTTTCATCACTCAAAATAGTACATCTATGTTTAGATCGAAATTGTGGATTTCAGGAGTCTGTGTTAGGTTGTTTATCCTATGCCCCCCCCCCCCCCTGGTTAACAAAGACTACTGTTGGCAAGAGATTTACATCTGCGAAATTGCTTAAATCTAACGTTGTATGCCAACAGTGTCTTTGTTAAACCAAGATGGGGGGGGGGAGGTGGGGGGGGGGGGGGGAGGGGGGGGAGATGCACAGGATAAACAACCTGACCATGAACACAGACTCTTGAAATCCACTACCTCGATCTAAACATACATCACTTTATATTCCATTGTACAGCTTATAATGATATCAGAGAGAAGTCTCAACTTTTCAACATCATTGCTACAAACATTTTTAATCTATATAGTTTGTTATACTCTGACAATAATAGGATAATATCTCTATTAGCTAAGTATTGTTGCAGAGGCATCAATGTCAGGACAAAGATGTTCGGGAAAACTACTAATGTTTTAGGCTTGTTCGAGTAACTTACGCAGCTTGATGATCTTATTCAAAAACGTTTTAGTTCTCTTCATCATTATGAATAATAGCGAGTGGACGTTCATGATTGAAGTGGTCGAACGGAAATGATGTATTACGTGAATATGTATGCCTGTGTAAGGCACTTGTGTGAATGGTTCTGTTAAAAAATACAGTCATTCTGAATGATAAAAAGGTACGTAATTTCTTCTTCTACATAGTTACGAGTCCTAGCATTAACATTTACGTAATCAGTTACAGTTTTTAATTCTTTGATTGTATTTTTTCGGCGCTGCAAATATTAATGTAAATCCCCTTGAATAAAGGCTATATGTAGGCCATTGTCAATAAAATCGTATCTGAAGCGTCTGAAACGTCTCTCTCTCTCTCTCTGTGTTGTTGTGTGTGTGTTGTGTGTGTGTGTGTGTGTGTGTGTGTGTGTGTGTGTGTGTGTGTGTGTTGTGTGGTGTGCATGAGTGGTTGGTGCATGTGTTCATCGTAAACGTTAACATTGCCATTTTCTGTGTATAATGTCAAATTTTGCGAGGTTCAAGTACTGACCCTCACTTGATAGACATATGCTTTAAAATGGTGACACTTATGAAACAGGGCAATACATGGCAACACATTTTAATGGAAAAATCGAGAGTTGTTACTCAAAAAACTTTACCAGAACCTTTTCATCGTCATGCTTTAGACACTCGTGACGATGCTGTGGCAATTCTTTTTTTTCAATCAAAAATATTAAATCTTTCTGTACAGTTCAAGCGTCATTATTATATAAACATAGAAATGCGCTTCTTGTTTTGTATGTATAGATTTATGAAAAAATTATTTTTTTCGTTATACCGCAATGAAAACCCTGGAACAACAATCATAAAAAAGAAGATGGTGTGACCTAAACTCAGTAGATGTTCAGGTCATACATAGACAATGCCAAGAAATGCCAAGAAACAGACTAATTAGCCTTTCCATTTTTTAAATTTAAATCAGATTCCAATCTTTACAAAATGTCCAAATGATAATGTGCAAAGATAAATGTTTTATCCTTCATGAGTATGGTTGTCACAGGTGTGAGTGTTATCCTTTGCCATTAAGTTCCACTGTTTACAGTTGATGAATTGCTCTGAATACAGGCACAAGATGGAGCAGTTTTTACTACAGGCTTAGATGCGGTCTGCGGAATCTTATCTGTACAGTTCATTCTTGAAGTCTACGGCATGGACGCGGAAATCTACACCACTCTTGGTAAGCTCAAAAACAATAATCTAAGCGTATTGTCAAATACATGGTAAATGTGCGTGACATACATCTGAGCCCAGATGGATTTTACCAGAGCTCCAGGTTGGTGCAAAGCGTATTTATATTTGCCACCAGATCAGCACTTATTACCAAGAGGTCACTAATGTCCCTCCCTCTTCTCATGGGCTGATTGCTCTGTGCCAACATCACAGCTGTATTCCAGCTGAACTGCACGTGAAACTGCTGGTCACTGAACTTGCTCAGCAAATACATGTCAAGACACATTTTATTTCAGCCCTTGATTAGTTTTTTCAGATGGTTGGTTAAAATACCTCAGATGGCTCACTGCACAGCAGCTATTGCTGGAATAGTGAAAAATTAATAGAGGCCGGAAGGTTAAACCAGAAATGTGAGTAAACATAAGAAAAGAGGAGTACTAAACAAGGAAAAACAAATGCCACGCCGGAGATGAGTTCAGGAATACTGGCAACTAAAGGCAGTCAAAGCGAAAAATGACAAAGAATAGGCATTATTAAGAGTACACAGCCGTACAAATACAGGATCATAGCAGTGAATAGACCAAACAAGGAGTGCAGACAGAAACAGCCAGATGAAATGAGACAATAGACTGCAATCAGGAGACAGAATGAAAAATGCAGAAAAAGTCGACAAATGAGACAAAGAAAAGGACAGTTGAAGACAGGATGAACTTAAAAAAGAAGAAAAGGTAGAGCTAAAGGAAGTGGCAAAGAGGAAAAAAAATGTTGAATGCAGATAGAAAGAGAAACTTAAGACAAATCAAGACACTGGCTACAGTTGAAAAGAGGAGCCAAAACCAGTGAAGAAAAAACAAATAAGGGGGGAATTGATATCCGTAAATACTTGGAAGCAGAGAGAGAGAGGAGAGAGAGAGAGAGAAGAGAGAGAGAGAGAGGAGAGAGAGAGAGAGAGAGTACAAATATTTCAGAGAAAAGAATCAGGGCACAGATTAGCCATGAAAAAAAATGAACATATCAAAGAACTAAAACCGGACGATTACCATGAAAACAGAACATACAAGAAAAGACCGAATTTGAATAAATCAGAACAAAACACAAAGGTTGCTATGGCACAGATTAGGTAAGGTAATGTTGTTTATACCCCAGTCGACCGCAAAGGGCCATATCAGGGCTGTCACTACGTTAAAATCAACTTGCAAGTCATCAACCCCCCCCCCACCACACCACAAAAAAAACAAACAAAACCATAAAAACACAAAAAAACCGAAACAAACAAAGAAACAAACAAAAAATATCCCACCATTCACGCATTTCTTTAAAATACACCTTCTAAAAACGCACCAGAAACTTCATTAAAAATTTTCTTCCGTAAAATCTTAGATCAGATGAAAAATGTTAATCTCTTTTAGAAACTCAAAGATCACGTCAGGTGGGACATCTCTGAACAAAGTTTTCATGAAGTCTGCTGTAAAGTGTTTATGTCTCACATCGTGCAAGTCCAAACATTCTAAAAGAATATGTCTCACTGTGAGTGGTACATGACACAGAATGCACCACGGAGCTTCTCCACCTTTTAAAAGATAAGAATGGGTGTAAAACGAGGTGAACAAACATGAACATATCAAAGAAGTAAGACCGAATTTGAATAATTCAGAACAAAAAAAGGTTGCTATTGACAGTAAAGAAAATCCACCTGAGTCAATTTTAAGTAAGCCACGCGCCTGTTTTTCTTTGCATGTCCTTCACTGAAGTCTGTCCACAAAAGCGGTGTCTGCTCGAACTCGATTATTTTTGGGGTGGGGTGGCGGTTAAACGCTTTGAAAAAATAGAGTGGATTAGTACAACTGTCTGACCAACTTGAAAATATCTGCACTGCCTGGCCCAGCTATTAGCTTTGGTCTGGATTTTATATCCCCAGCTCATGCATATCACACGAGTTCCGTTAATGCAGCTGAGACAATCGGGTAGTGATCGTCAATATCGCATCAGTGATAATGAAGTCAATTTACCAGCTGATGTACCTGCCATTGTTACTTAATTGCACAGCCAATTTGGAAACACAGAAAAAGTTGCCTGGAAGCTGAAAAGGCACACGTGCTACAAATCTTCGTACTACTTTGAAAACATCTGGCCTCAAAAAATGTTTGGAACTGCCCTGAGGCTGGCTGAAAACAATGAACTGTACAAGGAGACGTTATCGCCCCCTCCCCCCTGCCCCCATCTCCATCTGTCCATTAATTTTGGCACAGACAGAGTAGTAATGTTTTAATGGAGTTCAGTTCACGATAACTAACGACGAACAAAATGTTGAATGTGTCAGAGACTCCATCTAGAACGGCAAGAGAGTCAGCAAGACGACCGGTACCATAATGAGATACATTTGAGCATTCAGCCAAACCTACATAATTAGGAATCAGAACAATTTGAAATGTCTTTGAGAAACTTGAAGAAAACCATGGCTTTTTGTGACAACACTGAAGGAGCGCGGGAAGATGATGAAACAAAGACTGGATTGAAATAGGTATGACGTTGAATCGGGTATTGATGTCGAGATACTTTTCTCCACCCCAACGATTTTACATCAGATGTCCAACAGCTTCTATCGTTTCACCTGGTAAAGGTTAAAACCTATGAATCTGTCTTTTGACAAAGACTGTGAGGAAAGTCTGTTCCAATCACTTAAGCGGACACTTCAAATGAACAATTATGGTCAATACATACGGTGACATGCTGATCCCATATTCAAAAACCTTCAACATGGGGAAAACATACCTTTTGACGAAGAATTTGGCAACACAGATCTTAGACAGATGAAAAGCTCAAAGAAAGGAAATAGTCTGCTGCTGGTAAATTAAAGAAAAAAACTTATATTGATAATCTGCTGCGCCAAGATGAAATATGAGCATTCATCAGGTTTTATGGTCTTCTCCACCTTACTGGGAGGCATGGCACAAAGATCTGTTTGGCGGCAGCTTGGACAACCAACGTTCTCTGCAACAGTTTCAGCAGCAGAAACTCGATGGTTCGATCTTCTCTGCATTCTGTATCATATGGAAGGCAACAAAGATATAGCAGATGATAATCTACGAAAGTTTACATGGAAATGCAGTAAACTCAGTCTCTTCCATCACTGCTCAATGTGTGAATGTGAAGATTATTGTGAGATTCATACTGGTACACAACATTGAGATTGGTGACAGTTTGAACAATGGAGCTTTTGACAGGTTCAGAGTGATAACCCTTGACGTAAGGTATGTCCAAAATTAAGAACAAATTTTGATAGTCTGCCTTATAAAGTTGAAGGCCTTCAAATCAAGAGACATAAGTAATCGAATGATAAATTAGCTAGTACGCTTATATTTAAGTTCGATATCTCACTAGTGAAGTGGTATGGCTAGAAACCAGTTAGAACGTCAATTAAATAAAGACGGCAAAATGGTTTTATTTGATTTGCAATACATGATGAATCTACTTTATGTACGATTCAAATGCACCCAATTAACGACATATCTTTTGCTTGTTCATCCTCATTTTCAAAACTGCCGCTGTGAAACCTCTTTTGAAAAAAATCGTCGCTCGGTCCAAATGAATTGAAAAACTTCCGACCAATCTCCAATCTCCCTTTCTTGTAAAAAATTCTAGAGAAATGGGTCCTCCATCAATTATCCCAACATCTTGTGAATAACCTTCTCAGTTTCCACCAGTCGGCCTACCGTTCTGGACATAGCACAGAGACTGTTCTCATCCGGATCTTGAAATGTATTCTGACATCTCTTGAGGACGACAAAGTATTTGTTCTTCTCCTTGACCAGTCTGCAGCTTTCGACACAATTGATCACGAAATACTCCTTTCACATCTGAGCCAAACTTCGGCATATATGACAATGTACTAAATTGGTTTAGATCGTACCTGTCGAAAGACAGCAGTTCGTTCTTATCAACGACAAACGGTCTTCTAAAATGTCATCAAACTTTGGTGTTCCCCAGGGTCTGTGCTAGGTCCAGTCCTTTTCATAATGTACAAACGCCTGACAGATCATTAACAGCCATTCTGCTTTCACGAAATGTTCGTCGATGACACTCAGCTTGAACATTCTGACACGTGGACAACTATGACAATCTCGTAAAATCTTCAAAATTGTGTCTCGTATCAAACAGTGGATGTTAATAATAAGCTTAAATTAAAACGATGACAAAACAGAAGCTATCCGGTTTTAAAAACTCTCAAGTCAAGACCCCCGACTTCAACGTTAAAAGTCCTAGGCTCCACTGACTCTCATTTATCCATTTGTTCATGACCTTGGCTTTACTCGACTCTGATCTCACTGAAAACCCACATAGCCACAAATTGCCAAGCATCTTTTCTTGAATTCGTGCATTAGCTTCAGACATTTCTTACAGAACAGGCCACAAAGACGTTGTGATTCTGCATTTTGTCAAGACTAGATTATTGTAATGCTCTTCTCCTTGGTGTACCCGCACCTTACCAGCCACTACGTGTTCAAAAATTCAGCGCTCGACTTGTCTTCAAGGTGCCAAAACAACATATACTTCGTACCTCTTGAAGAAATTACACTGGCTCAAAATCGAGCACAGAATTCAGTATAAGTCGGCGTATCTATGTTATAAGGTTATCCCCACGTGAAGACCTACTTATTTCTGACGCTTCGAAATATATATTCCTGCACGTCCCCTCCATTCTTCTTCTGATGACAAATTTTTCGAATTCCCTCATATAAACGAAAGCAGCACGGTTCTAGAGCTTCTCATTTTCTGCGGCAATGCTCTGGAATTCACTACCTTTCCATCTACGTCATGCCCCTTCCTTCCGATTTGAAGTCTGCACTTAAACGTATCTGTTCAAACGTCAGTTGCAGAATACCACCTGAAAGAGTACTAAATTACTACATGTCACTTGCGCACTTTGCTGTGTACGAATGAGTGTTCACCGTGTTATATGGTGTTTATGTTTTGGGACATTATGCCCCAGTATCTGTGTGTGTGTGTGTGTGTGTGTGTGTGTGTGTGTGTGTGTGTGTGTGTGTGTGTGTGTGTGCGTGCGCACGCGCGCGTGTGTGTGCTGTGTGTGGTGCGTGCGTGCACGTGTGTGTGTGTGTGTGTGTGTGTGTGTGTGTGTGTGTTGTGTTGCGTGCGTGTGTGTGTGTGTGTGTGTGTGTGTGTGTGTGTTGTGTGTGTGTGTGTGTGTGGGGTGTGTGTGGGGTGTGTGTTTTATAACTCGTGAACGGAGAATTCTGTGTGTGTGCATGTATGTGTGTGTAGTGTAGTACTTCAGTTTTACGTCTGTTAATATGTGATATTAGAGAGAGAGAGAGAGAGAGAGAGAGGGAGAGGGGGAGAGAGAGAGAGAGAGAGAGAGGAGAGGAGGTGTCACATGAGACAAATGCTTGCAGCACTGCTCCGCATCACCCGTGACACCCCCGTTTCCAAACAACCAGAAGGGCATAAATGATCTTTTTCCCCCTTTTCGGGGAATAATTTACTAAAAATAATCAACTTTTTCCCCAATTAAGGGGTTTGTTTTCTAAGAATTATTTTTCATTCCTCCTTCGTGGAGGTAAATATTCCAAGATACTGTGGGCAAATTTATTATTATAATAGTAATTCAAAATACATCTTTTAGGTTTCCCCTCCTCATGGAGAAACAATCTATACATTTTCCAAAAAAGAATCAAAAGATGGCTTAAAAATATGGAATATATTGGTTTCCCACCCAGGGGGACAATAAATTCTTGTGGGTAACATGACAAATTTTTAAATTCTCTAGAGCGAGCGTTATTGTAAATTAGGTGCGGGGCACAGCATGTACCCCAAATATTGTAGCTGTCCCCGTCGTTGTCCCATTATGGTGCTGCAACAAGACCGGGAAGGGCTGAAAGACGAATGAGTCCGTTTAAGTTTTATTTCAAAATCTGAATAATGTAAATTCTTTCCCCTTTTTTCCCTTTCTTAATTCTCTTTTTTTATTGTTATACCTCCCTGGTAATGTTTGATTGAGGTGATCTCGTTCTGCAGTTCCAAAAATGTTGGTCGTGTCCCCAACCATCCCTTTATACCTTATTTTTCCTTCCGATTTTGAGTAATATTAGTGAGTTTAATTAACTTAGATTACAAGTGGTTATTGACCAATGGACAACCTCCGTCCATTCAAAAAATAATATAGTTATACCCCAGGGAACGATCCATTGGTAGGCCGTAAATTATTTTTTTTCCCAATAGGGAAATGCTTTATAAAAAATAAGGGCGTACGGACGGAACGTACATGTCGCCTGTGAGGTTCATACATGACGAGGGAGATGCGTAGATGTCTGTGACTATTTAAGTGTATGATAATTGGTTATTAAGGATTATAAAGCCCTTAAGCACCTACGAATATGCAAAATAAACTAAAGTAAAATGTTAGCGGGATAAATTAAAGAAAAACACAACATTGAAGGAAACTTTGTGGGTGTATTGTGTGTGTGTGGTGTGTGGTGGTGTTGTATGTGTGTGTTGTGTGTGTGTGTGTGTGGTGTGTGTGGTGTGGTGTGGGGTGTGTGTATGTGTGTGTGGTGTGTGTGTGGGTTTGCGCGCGGTGTGATGTGTGTGTGTGTGTGTGTTGGTTGTTGTGTGGTGTGTGCGTTTGTGGTGCTTGGGGGGTGTGTGTGTGTGTGTGGTGTGGTGTTGTGTGTGTTGGTGTGTTTTGTGGTCTGGTATATTTTCAGGGTTGTTTTTTTTAAAATTGTAAAGCGCCTGTACTGGGTTTTTGGGATGGGGATAGCAGCCCTTTTAAAATTAAATGTTAGAACGTAGATATATTTTTTTTCCCCCTTTTGGGAAAATTTTTCTTTAATTTTCCCTTACGATTCAAGATAAATTTTCCTTATTTTTAAAATTTTTTTAGTCATAAACGTATTTGTTACCTTTTAAGTTTTTTTGTTCTTTTAGTGTTTGTTTTTCTTTCAAAGAAATTTTTTCAGTTGATGCTCTTGTGGGGTTATTTGAAGGTGTTATTTTACCCCCCCATGGCAAAAATATGCCAGTATTAAAAGGCAAACGTTTATTAGTGATCATGCCCCAATAGTTGATGTAAAAAGAATGAACAAGGGGGTTCCCTGTAAATTTTTTCAGTTTTTGATGTACGCTTTCTCTCTCTTCTCTTCTTTCTCTCTTTCTTCTCTCTCTTCTCTCTACGTTGACTGTAACAAGAAGAAACAAGTGCCCCTTCCCTGTAAATTATTTCGTTCTTTTTGCATACGATCTCTCTCTCCTTCTCTCTCTCTCTCTCCTCTCTTCCTCTTCTTCTCCTCTCTCTTTGTTATATAGGTCATAAACCAATGCAACCGTTTTCGAATTCTTGACGTCTTGAGATGTTTATGATGTTGTTTCTCAGAATGGGGCGTAGGATGGAATCATTTTTGTTACCCCTTTACTGTTGGAGTAGAAAAGGTGTGCGTGTGTGTGTGTGTGTTGGTGTTGGTGGTGGTGTGTTGTGTGTGTGTGTGTGTGTGTGCGCGCGCGCACGGCGGGTGTGGTATGTGTGCTTTTTTGGGGGGGGGGGCGTGGTGCGTGGTGCGTCGTGTGTTTTTTGGGTGTGTGTGTGTGTGTGGGGTGGGGTGTGTGTGTGTGTGGTGTGAAGTAACTTTATTTTGTCATTTTTAAAGTTTTTTAATGTATTTTTTTTTATTCGCAAAATTGATGTTGCATTAAAGGTTTTTGGGGAGAAAAAAGCATTTTATCCCACATTGGAAAATGGCAATTAAGACAATTAAGTTATAAATGATATGTATTGGGGGGTATTGAGTTAGGGGAAGTGAAAATTAAATTTTCTTTTTGTCTTTTCTCTTCTTCTCTCTTTTTTCTGTCTTGTCTGTTGTCTGTCTTTTTCCAGGCGATGAGTTTGGGCAAAAAATTATGGCAGGTTTTTTAGTGTGCAAAAAATTATTTTTTTGCTACTGGCGATGATCGACTTTGTTTTAACGTATAGTGGAGCGAACAGTAGGCCATTGGTTCATTTTGGCACTTTATGTACAATTTGTAACGGGGTTTGGGGGAGTAGCCCCAATCATGTTATGGCAAAAATTTCTTTGAAAAAAATTTTCAGATGCGTTTTGTTGAATAAAAAAATTTTTTTTTTTTTCTTTTTTTTTCTTACAAGTTTTATATTGTGTTTTTTAAAAAGTCATATTCTCCCCCCAAAAATTTTTTCAAAATTTAAGTTTTGTTAATTACGTTTCCCCTTCCCCAAAAACCCAAAACACCCACACACCAAAACACACACACACACCCCCACAAAAAACAAACAAAAAAACA
>CM065722.1:58937742-58957480 GCA_033310375.1 Conus canariensis | reverse complement strand
ACTGAGTCACATTAACGTGACTTCTTTCGTTGGCTTACAAAATCTACGATCCTTGTCCCTGTCAAACAATCCTGTCACGTCACTGTATGCTGATCATTCCTCTGCTGTCCAAAACATGATGCTCAGGTCTCTTGACCTGTCACAAGCAACGCTGAAAATATTCGATTCTAAAGTACTGGCAATGTTTGCTCACTTAGAGAAACTAAATTTAACCTCAAGCTGCATTCATACTATCAGCGCCAATGGTTTAAGACGCATTCCGCATCTGACAGAACTGTACTTAGATGGTAATCCTGTGAAAACGTTCTCTAGAGACATTTTTAGAGATCTTTTCCATCTCCGTTACATATCAGCACAGAACTATAAACTATGCTGTAACGTAATGCTCCCCAGTACCTTTGATGGGTTCTGTGCTGCCCCTAAAGATGAAATCTCGTCTTGTGATGATTTATTGCAGTCCTGGACCTATCGTGGGTTTCTGTGGCTGATGGCCTGTCTAGCTGTATCCGGTAACATCTTCTGTTTCTGTGCACGTGTGTTGGTGAAAAGCATGACTTCGTCAACTGGTTTCATCGTGTTTGTCACCAACCTTACCATGGCTGACTTTCTGATGGGAGTTTACATGACTGTTCTAGGCGTGGCTGACGAACGGTACCGTGGCAGATACCTTCACCATGATGACACCTGGAAAAGCAGTGTCACCTGCAGGATAGCTGGCTTTCTCTCTCTGCTGTCCAGTGAAGCATCAGCTCTGCTCATCTGTCTGATCACTTTAGATCGTTTCATTGTCCTCTGCTTTCCATTCAGCACCTGGCGTTTTGGGAGAACATCAGCAGCGGTGGTTTGTCTGTTGATCTGGCTGGTTGGTTGGTTTCTGGCCTTGTTGCCTTTACTTCCCATGACATCACACTGGGAGTTTTATGGCCAGACAGGTATCTGCATTCCCCTGCCAGTAACGAAGCATGACTTCAAAGGGAAATTGTATTCTTTCAGCGTAATGATCACCCTGAATTTCGTTTTGTTTTTACTCATCTCCGTTGGTCAGGCATTAATCTACTGGTCAATACAGAACAACACTTTCAAAACCAATTCTACAAAAGTTTCACAAGACATGGCCATAGCTCAGCGGTTGATCACTATTGCACTAACAGATTTCATGTGCTGGTTTCCTATTGGACTGTGTGGGATTTTGGCATTGGCTGGTATCCCAATCCCTAGAAATGTGAATGTGGCATTAGCAATATTCATATTACCTTTAAACTCTGCCGTCAATCCGTTTATGTATACATTAAATACTTGGGCAGAAAAGCAGAAAAAAATCAAAGAATCGGAACTTTTAAAGTGCATGGAAGCCAATGCTGATTTGATTAATGCATAGTAAACTAATGACCTTGGTGTTTTCGCATTGGTTTATAACTTGTCGATCATCAGTTGACTTGAAACAAACGATATGAATTCTCATTTGTCATATATAATAAAAAAAGAAACACCTCGACATAGAGAGAGAGAGAGAGAGAAGGAGAGAGAGAGAGAGAGAGAGAGAGAGAGAGAGAGAGAGAGAGAGAGAGAGAGAGAGAGAATGTTCAAATCTAGTGAAACAAATCATGAAATAAACAAAGCACAAAGCATGCCCGAACGGCAACGGTCAATTCAGTAACATTTTAAAATGTCTGCACGTTTTAATGCACCAGGAACAGATCATACGTTTCTCATTTCGTCAAATCCGATCACCAGCTTGCATTGGACAGTGAGGCCAGCCGTCACAGACGTGGTCGCTGTGTACACATATGGGAGAAAACCTGCATCGGACAAGTCCTGGACATGTCATCTTTCCACATCCTTCTTCGTCCTGATGTCCTGTACAGTCATACATTCCATTGCATCGTGTGTAAAGGGGCAGACAGTCGTTAATCTCACCAGGGCATCGGTAGTGACTGTCAGGACACGAGTCATTTGCCTTCATTGGTTCTGTGATAAACTTCGAGATTCCATCAAAACTGATCAGGACAGGAGGTGGATAACGTGTGTTCGTTGGAAATGAATAATAAGAACACCCATGTTTATCTGAATTGTCCAGACAACGTGGTATTTGATCGCACAGACTGATGTAGGGGACACACTGACCATTGGTGCACATGAAACATGATGCCATACAAACAGGATGCTGACAGAAGGATTCATCACTGGAGTCCAGACAGTCAGCTGTGAAGTCGCATACCAGAGAATAGGACAGAGTGGTAGAGAGCTCAGTGCACATAAATACAGGGAGTGGAGAGGCTAGATGATCTGTGGAATTCAGCAGACTGCTATGTACTGTTTGATTAGACAAATGCCAGTCAGACGTCAACTGCTGCCAGCGCACCTTATGCCGCTGGGAGCCACATAAGATGTATTTGTGTGTTACATGGCCGTCAAAAGATGTTCTCATTGAGAATTCTTTTTTCGACAGTGGTATGTTTATGTAGGCTGAAGGAATTCCTCCTGGGTAACCAGGGAACTTTGTAGTCTCGTTTCGTCTAATTTCACAAATCACCCCAATGTTTTCTGCAACCCATCTATCTAAAAATGGCTTAGTGTGCATGCCTTGGAGCAAAAGGGATGCAGCGATCTTCCGGTCAAAGATAGCATAGGACCGAAAATAATCGAGATGATAAAAGACTTCTCTGTCTTCTCTTTGTACGGTGTACTTGTACATGTGAGGTGACGACGGATCATTACAATACAAGCCAACGGAATATCACACAGTATTCCAGTGTCTTCTTGAAATGTTGACCAGTGCACTGCGTGGGTCGAATGTACAGGAAGGAAAAGTACTAGTGCCCCTGAACATTTTACAATACTGATTACCGGCAAAGTTGAGATCGTTATTCTGAACATTTTTTCTAAAGTCACACAGGGGTCACCTGATTTTGTAGCAGCGGTCACATAAGGCCACCAGTCCCTGGCAGTCGGCACTGCTGAAGGAACAGAGCTCTGTTTCATCTCGTCCATTGTCACACTCTGTCTTCAGGTTACAGTCCATGTGATGCTGGAAGCTGGAATAGTGCTGCATTGAGCAGTTCCACACATCCCTGGACAGCTTCTGGGGTTTCTGACTTTCAGGAAATGAAGAAAAGAAAAACTGGAAGCTTGGATTGTCATTAAGTGAATACCTCATAGCGAATGTGCATATTGCATGCTCTCTGGCAACTTGAAGAGTAAATTCTGAGTCATTAAAATACAACATACGAGCTACATCTGACTCGGTATCAAACGAATTCCAAACCTCTAATAACTGTTTTGTTCTTCCGAAAGAGCCAATGGGGTTACTCCTTTTCTCTCGGCAAAACAACGTGACGTTTAACGAAGGTCCAAGTCGGTTGAAACTGACCATGAGGACATGTCTGGCCGGTACAGGTATGTCTGTCCACCAAGGACAGGTGTCACTGTCACTTTTATTTCCCATGGTGATGTACCCAGAGGACTGTGAGCTCATGACAAGGACCAGGGGTCCAGGGGCTTCAAGGTTGTATTCTGGTTAGAATTATAAAGAGCTGTCTTTTTATTTTTTTAAATTTTTGTTTTGCTTAGATTTTTGTTGTTGTTGTTGTTTTTTGTTATAGACCTACAAATAAAACCTAGCGACCAGTTAGACATGACACAGGTACGTGGCTTATGCATGGGTCAAAACCGACCCGTTGTCATACTGCAGCACAGTGACTGAGTGAAAGGAATGGGACCGAGTAAAGAAGTTAATTCTGAACGTAAAGCGAATGCAGTACACAACACACAGACACACGCACGCGATTATGTAAGGACGTACGCTCGCTAGCACGAACGCATGCACGCGTACACGCGCACATGCACCCGCACAAATGGACGCCCCCGCGCGCGCGCGCACTCACACACAAATATGCACACATACATGTATGCACATATACACACACACACGCGCATACACACACACACACACACACGCACGCACGCACGCATGCACCACGCACGCATGCATGTACACTCACACACACATGTATGAACACACGCACACACACACACAAACACACGCACACACACACGCACGCACACACACACACACACACACGCACGCACGCACGCATGCGTGCACGCATGCACGCACGCACTCACGCATGCGTGCACGCACGCACTCACGCGCGCAAGCACGCACTCATCCCCCCACCCACACCCCCTCCACCCACATACCCCCACCCACACCCACCTCCCATCCCCCCTCACACACACATACACACACACACACACACACACACACACACACACACACACACACACACAGACACAGACACACACATTTTTTTTTCAATTCAATTCAAATTTAATCCTTTGACCCCTGTTGGGGCATGGAGGATACAAATGTAACAAAGAGAAATACGAAACTCACTCAGAACAATGTGTGAACATAGTTGCGAAATGCTGAATTCTGGTGAACTGTAATGATCTCATTAAACAATCTTCCCATTTTTTAGAAACTTACTAATATTCAAACAAATGCGTCTTCCTTTTTGAAATAAATTACAAAAGTTGAAAACAGACTTTGGTTTTAGATATTTTTTAGGGATGAATTTTTCACGAAGTTCATTATATTTTGGACATTCCATGATGCAATGAAATTCATCTCCAATTTCACCCATTTCAGTTACGACAAATACGCAATTCTCTTGGAACATTATGGTGTCTTCCAATTTCAATTTGCAATTTATGGTTACTACATCTAAATTTAAATAAAGATATAACATAAATATCTGGTAAGGTAGAAATATAATGTTCTTTTCCAAAGACAGTCTTTACACTTTTATAGAATACACACTTGTTGCTGTTTTCAAGAGAACTGCGCCAATCACGAGCATTATTATTTTGCAACTCCTTTTTAACACACTTACATAAGTTACTTCTGTTTGTGAATGAATGAGATTCCCAAACACAATCAAAACCAGTTTCAAATAAAATGCTTTTAACATAACTAAGCCATGGTGAAACGAAAATTCCTTTTGTATATAATTCATGTAAGATATTATATACTTTGTTTGAATACTTCTTAGAATCAGGAACAACTAAGTTAGCCCAGAACCTTATCATTCTCACTTTAATCAGTACAGATAAAGGATAGATTCCGGTTTCACCATAAATCATTGAAGTCATTGTAGTTTTATTTAATCTAAATAAATACTTTAAAAAACGTAACTGTAACTTTTCTAATATATCAACATTTTCATAACCCCAAATTTCACAACCATACAACACAGGTACAACTATGGAATAAAATAATTGTATGCAAACATCAATTGGCAATTTCCGTTTTCTTGCAGTTTGTAATAATGAAAACATTGCCTGATTATAAGCACATTTTTTTTTGCTTTGTAAAAAGAACCTGTTCTGCTGAACTTGATGCCTAAGTATTTCATTGAATTAAGAACCTCTATTTTTTCATTCCCAAAGAAAAAAATTTCACGCATACTATTTCGACCATGGAAGACAACTATTTTTGTTTTCTTTGGATTTACTTCTAACTGCCATTGCGTGCAATATATATGTAAGGCATTAAGTTCTTTTTGCAAAGCTGATTTAGAATTTGCCAATAAAATTGTATCATCAGCATATAACAATACAAGCAATTTAATAAACTGTTCAAGTTTCAACTCTTGCGTTAAATCATATTCTAAAGTAGAACAGTTATTGTCAATAAGGAACTGTTGTAGATCATTCAAAAATAATGAAAACAATAAGGGTGAAAGGTTTTCTCCTTGACGAACTCCCCTAAAACTGCCAAAGAACTCTGATTTTTGACCATTTAGAAAAATGCACGATTTTATTTGATCATACATATTGATTACAACGTGCAGTATTTTCCCAGATATGCCTTGACTCATCAGTTTGTGCCATAAAGCATGCCTCCAAATAGAATCAAATGCCTTTCTGTAATCAATAAAAGCACAGTATAATTTTCCATTGTTGATTGCAAACATGTCAATCAATGATTTAAGAACAAAAGCATGGTCAAGCGTTGAATGCATGTGTCTAAAACCTGCTTGGTTTTCTGAAATAAGTCCATTTATTTCAACAAAATAAGTAAGTCTGCTATTTAGAATTGACGTGAATAATTTGCCTACACAACTCAACAGTGTTATGCCTCTGTAGTTATTGCAGTCTTGTTGATCTCCTTTGCCTTTATAGAGTGGTACAATTAACCCTGTCACCCAATCTTCTGGTATAATACCAGAATCCAAAACACGATTAAACAATAAACAATAAAACTTTGTCATATAAGGAACACTATTCTTTATATATTCATTCCTTACTAAATCAACTCCTGCTGCTTTATTATTCTTTAAACATTTAATGACTCTTTCAATTTCATCCTCAGTAATTGAATCATTTAAAATGTCTAGATTGATATTTCTTTCAGATACTTCATTACTAAAAATGATATCATTACATCCAGTATTTTGATTAAGGGACTGGAAATGATTTTTAAGCTCTTCAAGAGGTATAGGACACGATGAAGCTTTTTTGCCTTTAATTTTCCTCCAATAATCCCTTGGATTTCTAGTTTTTAAAGCTCGCAATTCTCTATGCCACTTTCTCGTTGCCCTTCTTTCAGATCGTCTCAAAACATTTTTATATTCTTTGCTTTTAGCAGCAAGATTATTTAGATTAGGCACAGTATTTGAACATTTAACTTTACGCTTTGCTTTAAAGTACTGGCTTCGAGAAACCTTACACTCCTTATCAAACCAGCTTTGAGTCTGCCTCATTGAATATCTATTATTGTGAGTATTAGAGTAAGTACCAAATGTATCCTTCGCTGAATCAACAAGAAAACCGACGAAAACCGCTTATTCATTTCACTGATTGATATTGTGCCTTGTTCAAATAAAGTTACAATTTCATCAACATTGTAATTTGCTAAATGTTCTTTATATTCATTACATTTGTTTTTATCCCATCTTCTAATCTCTGCACCATCATACCTTTGATGCAGAGAGTGTTTAGTACCATTAGGTTCATTGAAAACAAAACAGGTTTTAACTGGAAGAGACAGGCATAATGGGCAATGCACATCAGAGAACAACGCACACACACACACACACACACACACACACACACACACACACACACACACACACACACACACACACACACACACTTTCCACTTTTGATTTTCGGACAAAATTTGAATCTGATGTTTTGATATACATTCTGGTTTTCCTCTTTACTGGATGCTCAATTTTTTAAGACATCTCTTCTTATGGGATAGAAGATCAACCTAATGTCAGGGAGTTCCTTGTCTTGCTTTCATGGGAATTCTTCCAACCAGTGGATAAGCAGGATTGAGCACCATGCCTGATGACCGCAAATCAGAGTGAAACTGTAATGGCTAACCGGTCTGGTAGCCTCCATTCTGGAAGAATAATAGACTAGAGATCACACACTGTGAAAAATAATGTTCGAATTCCTTTCTGCTTTCAATGATGCATTTTGAATGTTTGCTTAAATATTCTCTCTCTCTCTCTCTCTCTCTCTCTCTCTCTCTCTCTCTCTCTCTCTCTCTCTCTCTCTCTCTCTCTCTCTCTCTCTCGGGCCTGGATGTGCCAAGTCTTAGATGCTATAAATTGTTCATCAGAATATTTTTCATGGCTGTTAATTGTTTTCATTACACTGTATTTTTGGATTTCTGCGTGTGTGTGTTTTTAATTGTGAAGGCAGGATGTCAAAGCTGCGAAGTTTATTCTTTAATCCCCAGAGAAGATACCGTGGACTAGACTTGATTCCTTTTTCAATTGTCTAACAGTGTCACTCTGTGCAACACACCCAGTGTCTTGTTGGAGAGAGGAGAGAATAGTCAAGCAGACATGGAAATACAGTAATTATATCATTGCCGCGTCACACATTAAAGGCCAAGGCCGACTGAACGCCAAGGATACGAGGAGGATAATGATAATGGTATCTTTGCTGCGCAAACCATGAAAGGAACAGCCATTAGAATATTCCAGCCCAACACAATTCGAATGGACACTCGTTGAAGGAAAAGATAACCAATCCATTCCATTCCCCCAAACAATAAGTAAACCTTGAATATAAACAACGAAAGCAAAGTAATCAGTAATGCACACGATGCATTTCCAATTTGTATTATACGTGATAATATGTCATATACACAATTGATAGAGAGAAGAGGAAAAGCCAATAATGGGAAGTAACCATCCATTCTGCATTTGTGTCTGTATGGCTTTTTAATGCATTCATTGTTGCATTAAAATACTTCTGAATGATACTGTACGCCTTTCAAAGACCTGATTGTGACAAACTAATCCACATCTTTGAACACATAGCTCATGCTTTTTCCTTTTCTTTTCCCCACTTTTTTGTTATGATTAGGATTACTTGGCACGTGCCTATCTTTTACCATGATACGGCTGGCTTTCGATGTTAAATTCAATGTGTTGCTAATTGTTGTACACACTGTCTATTTATGGATGCGTGTGGTTGATTTTCCACGACAGGGCTGACCTTTTCTAGCATGCTGACAGCCCTGACAGACGGCCCTAGGTGGTCGGCGTGGATGTAAAGGACTGGAAACTAGCACTGGCCGTGAAGGTGACAACACAGGGCGTCAAGCTCTTGGGAAGCAGCACTAGATTAGTTTAATACTTCTCACACAAGGAAAATGGTTAGCCGCCAAGACAGACTTTTCCTTCTATATTTGCTCTAGTCACACCGACAGTCAGTGACATCCAGGTTTAAATTTAACATCCAACTGACACAGGGATCACCATCCCAGGAGAGTGAGGGCAGGTATTGTGGGGGGGGGGGGGAGATCTAATTCCTCATGAGTGACTGTCAACACAGTACTCCACCACCACTGAGTGGGACCTACATTGGGGGCATGCATGCTATCCACGATGTTTCATCTACGACATGACATAACAATCGAGAGGACCTTAAAGTGGGGGCATATGTAGAAGGAGTCTTGTATTTCGTGAAGATGTGATTGTCCTTCTATGCAAGTTTTAATCTTAACAGTGCTGATGTTATTGCTTCGCTGCCCTTGCCAGGATTTCTGGTTTGGACTCCTCATTGGCTATGACTGATCCAACGTATATGCACAGTAGAACGGTTTCTAGCTTCTGGCCATAGACAGTTACACTAATGGTGATTATGGCGGTGTGGTTGGCCATCAACTTGATCCTCCTGGCGGTGTTGTCCATGGACAGTTAGAGTAGTGGTGATTATGGCGGTGTGGTTGGTCATCAACTTGATCCTCCTGGCGGTGCTGTCCATGGACAGTTAGAGTAGTGGTGATTATGGCGGTGTGACTGGTCATCAACTTGATCCTCCTGGCGCTGTTTTCAATGGACAGTTAGAGTAGTGGTGATTATGGCGGTGTGGCTGGTCATCAACTTGATCCTCTTGGCGCTGTTGTCCATGGACAGTTAAAGTAGTGGTGATTATGGCGGTGTGGTTGGTCATCAACTTGATCCTCTTGGCGCTGTTGTCCATGGACAGTTAGAGTAGTGGTGATTATGGCCGTGTAGTTGGTCATCAACTTGATCCTCCTGGCGCTGATGTCCATGCCATATCTTGTTGACGTATCTTTTAATCTGAAAACAAGCTTGGTCTGCCAGGCCATCGATGCCATTTTCAAATGAAAGGTTCACAGTGCTTTTAACCCAGATGTCGACTGTGCTGACATGGTCTTTGTGTGCATGAGTCATGTTGTGTTCCAGGAATATGATGAAAAGGGTGGGAGACAGAAGGCAGCCCTGATAAATCCCAGTTAAAGCATGTGGTTCGTTAGAGCTGACTTCTACCTAGACCTGTAAATAGAGGCAGACCTAGATCTACATATGCACTAACTCTATATCTATTTAAACGCAAATAAAGTCAATCAAAATCTGTCTTACAAGCAAAACTGCTCAAAGAGCCTGAGTTTGGTCAACTGTCTTTTCTTGGGTGAGGCTGGTTCCGTAGAACAGGCTCTGGCTGTGATGGCCCATCCATAGTAGAGTCAGTCTGTGACGTGTCATTATAAGCTCGGTTGTATTTTGCCCATTATGGGGAGAACATCACGGTCCATTGGCCCTTCAAGAGAGCAGCAGAGAGACGGTATGAAATTAGCAAGAAAGTGTCGTACATTAAGCTGCCATTTTTTAACCAAGCCTGGCTGGTCCGTGGCCTGAGCAATTGCCTTTACATTTACTTTCACTTTTCTGTGCCATGCCATACTGCGCCCTGGCCTGCTTCTGAGATGAGCCAAGGGCGGGCCACACGTGGCCACATTCCATTCTTACATGTCAGCGGGGGTACAATACAGAAGGCACGAAGAACAGCCACAAGTTTACGGACAGAGGACTGAACAAATGCTCTACTGAATTGAGTTGTGGGTAGATGAGTCCACTCAGAAGCCGGACTCAGGCACAAGTTATCTTTTCATGTTTGAGCACGTTGGAAAAGTCCTTGCTGATAAGTATGGCGTAGAAACAAGTGCAAGTCAGTGCCATGAAAACATGCCCACCATGCTTCGGTAAATCATGGGTAGCTGAGAAGATGATACCAGAACTCTCATTTGCGTTTAAAAGTTCAACATCCCATAAATACAAAATGCTCGCCTTTTGAGTATACTTTGCTGCATCAGCGAACAAAGCCATTATTATTTGTCCCACCGCCCTTGTAACAGCCATGCTGTCACCCAACAGCCACCACGTGTTTACTTCTGGAAGCTAACATTTTGATTTCCAGAGATAACATATGGCGTCAGGCCGTCAGTTACCTGGTTCGACTGATTCAAGGCAAAGCAGCAAGCAAGCAATGGCGTGCCATGCCTTAACGGGCTGGTCACGGTTGAGATGTGAGCACGGTAAATGAATCCACATTTAATGTTTTCAAAGGCTTGACGTTAATTTACAACGAAATTCCACGTGCTTCCTTCCATGTTTTGACGTTAACAGACATTGAAATAACACACTCTTCTTTCCATACCTTGACGTCAGGTGACATTGAACTCAATCATACCTTTTCCATGCCTTGACGTTAAGTGACACTGACAGCACACGTACTTCTTTCCATGCCTTGACGTTAAGTGACACTGACAGCACACGTACTTCTTTCCATGCCTTGACGTTAAGTGACACTGACAGCACACGTACTTCTTTCCATGCCTTGACGTTTTCTGACACTGACAGCACACGTACTTCTTTCCATGCCTTGACGTTAAGTGACACTGACAGCACACGTACTTCTTTCCATGCCTTGACGTTAAGTGACACTGACAGCACACATACTTCTTTCCATGCCTTGACGTTATCTGACACTGACAGCACACATACTTCTTTCCATGCCTTGACGTTAAGTGACACTGACAGCACACATACTTCTTTCCATGCCTTGACGTTAAGTGACACTGACAGCACACATACTTCTTTCCATGCCTTGACGTTATCTGACACTGACAGCACACATACTTCTTTCCATGCCTTGACTTTAAGTGACACTGACAGCACACGTACTTCTTTCCATGCCTTGACGTTAAGTGACACTGACAGCACACATACTTCTTTCCATGCTTTGACTTTAAGTGACACTGACAGCACACATACTTCTTTCCATGCCTTGACGTTAAGTGACACTGACAGCACACATACGTCTTTCCATGCCTTGACATTATCTGACACTGACAGCACACATACTTCTTTCCATGCCTTGACGTTAAGTGACACTGACAGCACACATACTTCTTTCCATGCCTTGACGTTAAGTGACACTGACAGCACACATACTTCTTTCCATGCCTTGACGTTAAGTGACACTGACAGCACACATACTTCTTTCCATGCCTTGACGTTAAGTGACACTGACAGCACACATACTTCTTTCCATGCCTTGACGTTAAGTGACACTGACAGCACACATACTTCTTTCCATGCCTTGACGTTATCTGACACTGACAGCACACATACTTCTTTCCATGCCTTGACGTTAAGTGACACTGACAGCACACATGCTTCTTTCCATGCCTTGACGTTAAGTGACACTGACAGCACACATACTTCTTTCCATGCCTTGACGTTATCTGACACTGACAGCACACATACTTCTTTCCATGCCTTGACTTTAAGTGACACTGACAGCACACGTACTTCTTTCCATGCCTTGACGTTAAGTGACACTGACAGCACACATACTTCTTTCCATGCTTTGACTTTAAGTGACACTGACAGCACACATACTTCTTTCCATGCCTTGACGTTAAGTGACACTGACAGCACACATACGTCTTTCCATGCCTTGACATTATCTGACACTGACAGCACACATACTTCTTTCCATGCCTTGACGTTAAGTGACACTGACAGCACACATACTTCTTTCCATGCCTTGACGTTAAGTGACACTGACAGCACACATACTTCTTTCCATGCCTTGACGTTAAGTGACACTGACAGCACACATACTTCTTTCCATGCCTTGACGTTAAGTGACACTGACAGCACACATACTTCTTTCCATGCCTTGACGTTAAGTGACACTGACAGCACACATACTTCTTTCCATGCCTTGACATTAACTGACACTGACAGCACACGTACTTCTTTCCATGCCTTGACGTTAAGTGACACTGACAGCACACATACTTCTTTCCATGCCTTGACATAAATTGACACCGAAACCACACATTTTTTTCCCGTGGCATCACGTTAACTGACATAGAAAGCACACATACTTCTTTCCATGTCATGACCTTAATTGACCTTGAATTCACACAATTTTTTTCCCGTGTCTTGACATTAATTGACACTGAAACCACACATACTTCTTTCCATGGCATCACGGTAATTGACACTGGAATCGTACATCTTCTTTCCATGTCTTGACAGTAACTGACACACTGAAATCACGCAGACTTCTCTCCGTACCATAACATTTATTGACAATGAATTCACGTATGTTCCTTACATGACTTGGCGACAATAGACACTGAAATTGCATACATTTCTTTAAACGCCTTGAGATTAATCGACACTGAAATCACACATACCCTTTCCATGCCTTAACGTTAATTCATACTGAATTCAGACATACTTCTTTCCATGCCATGAGGTTTATCCACATTGAATTCACATATACTTCTTTACATGCCTTGACATTACGTGACAATTGAAAGTACATATACTGCTTTTTATGTTGTGATATTAAATAACTCTGAATTCACTCATATGTCTTTCCATGCTCTGACGTAAATCGATATCGAATTTGCACATACTTCTTTGCATCGACATACATTTTTTTTATTGCCTTGACATTAATAGACATTGCATCGATAACATAAAAAAATGACCTGATGTTAACTGACGCGGCACCGACATTAATTGTTGAATGCCTTGTGGTATTTGATATCACATCGACATATATTACAGAAAATGAATTGACATTCATTGACATTGAACACACGACTTCATTACATGCCTTGACGTTCGTTGATACTGAATCAACGTCTTCTTTACATGCCTCGATGTGTATTGACACTGAATCTATGCCTTCTTTACATGCCTTGACGTTGATTGACATTGAATCCACGTCTTCTTTACATGCCTTGATATTCGTTGATACTGAATTAACGTCTTCTTTACATGCCTTGATGTGTATTGACACTAAATCTATGCCTTCTTTACATGCCTTGACGTTGATTGACATCGAATCCACGTCTTCTTTACATGCCTTGACGTTGATTGACATTGAATCCACGTCTTCTTTACATGCCTTGATGTGCATTGAACTGAATCTATGCCTTCTTTACGTGCCTTGACGTTCATTGACACTGAATCTATGCCTTCTTTACGTGCCTTGACGTTCACTGACACTGAATCTATACCTTCTTTACATGCCTTGACGTTCATTGACACTGAATCTATGCCTTCTTTACATGCCTTGACGTTGACTGACATTGAACACACGACTTCATTACATGCCTTGACGTTCGTTGATACTGAATCCACGTCTTCTTTACATGCCTTGATGTGTATTGACACTAAATCCATGCCTTCTTTACATGCCTTGACGTTGATTGACATTGAATCCACGTCTTCTTTACATGCCTTGACGTTGATTGACATTGAATCCACGTCTTCTTTACATGCCTTGATGTGCATTGAACTGAATTTATGCCTTCTTTACATGCCTTGACGTTGATTGACATTGAATCCACGTCTTCTTTACATGCCTTGATGTGCATTGAACTGAATCTATGCCTTCTTTACATGCCTTGACGTTGATTGACATTGAATCCACGTCTTCTTTACATGCCTTGATGTGCATTGAACTGAATCTATGCCTTCTTTACATGCCTTGACGTTGATTGACATTGAATCCACGTCTTCTTTACATGCCTTGACGTTGATTGACATTGAATCCACGTCTTCTTTACATGCCTTGACGTTGATTGACACAGTATCCACGCCTTGTTTACTTTCTTCACGTCCATTGACATTGAATGGAGCCCTACTTGTTTTAATGCCTGGACACTGAATGACAGTGAATCCACACCTGCTTCGTCTCATCGTTAACCTTCATTGCTTTCTGCCTCTCTCTCTCTCTCTCTGTGTGTGTGTGTGGTGTGTGTGTGTGTGTGTGTGTGTGTGTGTGTGGTGTGTGTGTATGTGTGTGTGTGTGTGTGTGGTGTATGTGTGTGTTTGTGTGTGTGTATGTGTGTGTGTGTGTGTGTGTGTGTGTGTGTGTGTGGTGTGTGTGTGTGTGCGTGTGTGTGTGTGTGTGTGTGTGTGTGTGTGTGTGTGTGTTGTGTGTGTGTGTGTGTGTGGGGAGAGAGAGAGAGAGAGAGAGAGAGAGAGAGAGAGAGAGACTCAGGTTCAGATTCCCTGGCCCAGACACTGAGACTCAGACTTGAACTGTCACGACTACTATTTAGGATGTATAACACGATAAGGTAGTAATATAACATAACATCTAAACATTAAGACAGATCACGTTAATGCTTCAATCATGATTATGTAATGACGAACAGGCCAGCTGTTGTCTTTTCATGTTCGTCATGCAGTCATGCACATGTTTTGCAATATGGATTCGTAGATCGTCGTTGCCGAGCATTTCACTTGGGCATCGTCTAGGCACTGGGTCTTGGACGTCAAGAGATAGCTGCTGTCTTTTCTCCATAGTCTGTACAAGGTGCAGTTGACCAGAAAACGAGTTTCATCTTCGACTACATCACACGGTGAACATTTTCAGTCTTCTCTCTTAATAGTCGTATACTGGCCTCTTTCTGTTTGTAGGTCGTGAGCACCGATCCGAAGTCTGGTTAGTGTGCGTCTTTGTGCAGGAATTTGTATGTTTGCTGTTCATTGTTGTAGTCGGTACTTTCCATAATGTTTCTGGCTAAATTCTGTATCAAGAAGCAGCTTTTTGCTGTTTGCAGAACTGTGTGTGTGTTTAGACTGAAACTGCTTTTTCATGGCATGTTTTGTTCTCAAGCTACTATGGATCAATGAAATGTAGCAAATATGATTCATTCCCATCTCATGCAGAACATTTAGGATAAGAGATAGTCATGGATAACTGGATGTATTCATGTCCAAAAGCACGCCCACGTTTACCTGTTTTAGGTAGGATGTACTACATGTCTTCGTTACATGTAACCAGAAGCTCCGTGTTTGGCGAATTATTTGCAGGCTAAGAAGAAGTCCAGGTTCCCCTAAAGTCGGGAGATGTATGTAAATCTAGCAGCTTTTTTCATTTTTTCTATACATTTCTTCATGGGGCAATGCTCATGACAGGATCTGCTGGAAAAGGGTGGGAAAAATTTCTGCTGTTGATGTGATCTGAGAGCGAAAACCATACTTCAGCCTGGGTAGGCTGATACTCGAGTAATTACCACATCACTAGGATGAGTCATCAAACCCAGTTTCATCTTCGAGCCTTTGCCTGACCATGCTAGGGTGCACAATGCTTTGTTTGCTAACTCTACTAGATGTTCTTGTGCTCATGTAAATTTACAGCTTTTGTGAGAAAATGACACCAAGACATTATGGTAAAGGTAATGGCAATGTTGCTAATAGCCCAATCGACCGCAAAGGGCCCATATCAGGGCTGACACCGCGTTGAAGTTGACTCACAAGTCACTAAAAGAACAAAAACAACTAATTCACACAACTCTTTAAACTCACCTTCCAAAAACACACCGGAAATTCTGTTAAAGATCTTTCCTCCATAAAATCCTAGATCAGCTGAAAAATGTTCATAACCCTCAGAAATTCAAAGATCACATCATTTGGGGGACATCTCTGACCAAGGTTTTCATGGAGTCTGCTGTAAAGTGTTTACGTCTCACATCATGCAAATCCCAACACTCTAAAGGATATGTTTCACTGTGAGTGGTACATGACATGGAATGCACCACGGATCTTCGTCACCTTTCAAAAAAGATGAGAATGGCTGTAAAACAAGTGGCATGAACGCAAACGGCACGAAACGTTTCTTCGTTACGGCCACCTTAGGAACATGGATTAATACTGGTTTCAGGACTTTTTGATATTGAACCTATAACTAGAAACTTGAGGTATTTAGGTTTAGTTCTGACTTAAATGACTTTCCAATTAAAAAAAAAGATATTGAATCTCGATTTGTTGCAGTAACTAAGGAGAGTACTTAGTGTCAGACTGTCGCTCATACGACAACAAACAAGCAGTGGGACAAAATTAAAGAGAGTCACCCTTTTTAATTAACAACTGAACTTTTACATTATTTAAGTAACATTCTATCAATTTTGACCTATAGTTTCAAGTTAAACATTAACAGTTCCCCACGGACTCAATGTTTGACATCAACAGTGCCGCTCAAATGTGGTTTACAAACAAAGCTCCCCGGTCCTCGCAGATTTCTAACAGTATTCTGTCTCCGTTTCGGCCTCAGCCAGTCATAAAGTCTATTCTACTTCTGCGACCTCTCGTCGATTCCTAAAGAAACCCAAGCTGTGTCTGTGCCCCTCTCAACAACAAAAAAAGTAGACTACTCGTCGCTACTCTACCTGAGGGAAAGTTCTTGAAAGGAAAAGTTACGTTAAAAATCATTTAGAGAGTATCTTTATTAAAGAATATTAATCTTCATAATCCCCCCCCCCACTCCTTTTTAATTTCCTTTCACCACATCTCACCTGGAGGTTTATTGATCCGAATCAGTCGTGTCCTTTACGTTCACTTTTGACACCACCCGTCCACCGTACCTGACATTCACACTAAGCTTCACTGAAAGTGGTCCGGGGTTCATAAAATAGTCCAATCTACACATGAAGGAAACACCAAGCATTAGTGCCCAAACGACCTCCTTGAGCAGAAAAGGAACATAAGATCAAATTTCCGCTAGTCCGTCACACGTACACTAAATTTCAACAAAATTGATCAGCTGGCTACATACCACACTTGAGGCGGTGTAGCGACACTTTAACACATCAGACCCATCGAACAACAGCCACACAGATGTCTAAATCACAGTGAGCAGTTGAGTACTTCAGGCACACTTTCTGCCAGGGCGACACTTCGTGCTGTAACCAACGATGCCGTCAGTCAGTCAGACTGACAGTAAAGAAAACTTCACATGCAGAGATCACGGCTGCTTCTTTCACCTGCAAAACCTCTATGCCAGAACCGAAATACCTGAAACCTTGTGAGGGACTTCCTCGTAGTATATTACATCTGAAGGAATGTTGGCCAGTACAGAATTTTAGAATCACAATGCACATCACTTAGTGCAAAAATACTTACTACGGCAACATCTTTTACTCGTAAATGCACGAGACATTACTTCTGTCTTGTGCAGGCTGATGGTAAGACTAACACACTAAGCAGCTCTTTACAGGCAAACAGCCGGCTGTCGATCTTTCTCTTCCTTTGGGCAGAATCATAATCTTATTAAGAGTACTTATATAGCGCCTATCCTCGGTCAGAGAGAAAGCTCCAAGCGCTTTACAATCCACACTCTCGAATACACAATGGGCTGCCTACCTGGGCACAGCCGACTGAAGAGCTGCTTGTTGGCGCTTTATTCAGTCGTTTCCAGTGTCATTCTGTCAATATGACTGACTCACGTTTCTCCTTCATTCTTTCGATTCTTCACGCAGGATGCATGTTATGTGAAATGTCTCCTCTATACCGATGGCCAAACTGGGTTTCTCTTCCGAAATGTAGTGGTGGGATTTATCGTGTGTGTGTTCACACACGGAACCTCGGTTTACAGTCTGATTCGGACTCTTTGGGAATTGGAGTCAGAACCAATGTTAACTCCAAAAGAAAAAAAAAACCTTTACCAAAACGGCCCACGGGAGATTCGAACCCGCAACCCCAGGATCATCAACTGAGATATTCCAGCCCCGAGACATTTGCATAGAAGAAATCTATTTTGGTGCAGCAATAAATACTGTAGCAAGTACGAAAACAGCACCTGCTTTCACAGTGAGGCGCAAAACGGAAACAAATAACAGAATTTAAGTGAAAACAAAATCCTCAGACAGAATCCCAAAGAAGAGAGCGAGAGTGAGAGAAAAAAAAAAACAGTATAGGCAATTTTCAACTCGTTGGTGTTCAGACGAAACGACAACAGTCCACTTCACGATCACAGGCTAGATGCGGGCAACAACGAAGATAATTGAAATGTAATCATAGCAAACTGAAAGATCAAATATATAAACAACAACGGAAAAATAAGAACCACTTACTTCATGACATTAGGCATGTATATTGTTCACCAAATTTTCTACAGTCCAAATCTCCAAGTATCTGTGTAACATCTTTCCAGTATGTTGACACTTAGTGACTTATAGCATGCGTGTGTGTCCGCACTCGCGCGCGCCTGTGCATCTGTGTGTGTGTGTGTGTGTGTGTGTGTGTGTGTGTGTGCGCGCGCGCGCGCGCGCGCGTGCTTGATTACATGAGTGAATGCACGCATGATTGCATTCATGCATGCATGTGTGCCTCTGTCTGTCTCTCTTCTTCTGTCTCTCTCACTCTGTGTGTGTGTGTGTGTGTGTGTGTGTGTGTGTGTGTGTGTGTGTGTGTGTGTGTGTGTGTGTGTGTGTGTGTGTGTGTGTGTGAGAGAGAGAGAGAGAGAGAGAGAGAGAGAGAGAGAGAGAGAGAGAGAGAGAGAGAATGTATGTTTTTTTACATTTGTTAACTTGGTTATTCGCGTGTATTCTATGATAAGTATCCTTGGCTGGCTTACAAAATAAGATCCAAAACGATTCTGTCCGGGCTTTACATCTCATCCTTGCCAGCCTCTAATCACAAGAGGCTTCTCCATCTCCACCGAGTCACGTTCACTTCTCACACAGGGAATTGGTCAAGCCGTTTAGAACGTCTAAATCTGAGGGGCAGTGGGTGATGTGGGAGCTACACAGAAAAGATCAGCAGCATTACACGTTGCAACAGTCAAGACGGGAAGGGAGAGGGTGAAAGGGTCGAACACAACACGTCCACCACCAATTCTGTACTGATTTTAGCACATCGCTCACAGCAGCCATTATCCTCTCTGTTGAGAGATGAGAGGGACGGCGGTTACTGGTGGTGCTTGCATGTATTTTTTTCGTTCAGATTTTTTGTTTGATTACATTTATTTTGCAAATGATGTGAAAATTAAAAGAAAGTAGGGCATGGCTTTTAAATGGTTTACTCCTGTAAGAAAAAAACCCAACAACACTGAGTGACCATGATCAACAAAAACCGAAGTGCAC
>CM065722.1:58899307-58937642 GCA_033310375.1 Conus canariensis | reverse complement strand
TCAGTCGCTTATATTCAAGGTTTACCTATTGTTTTGGGAAAGGGATGGGATGTTATGGTTTTCTTCATAGAGTGTCTACTCGAACTGTGCTCGGCTGGAATATTCTTCAGGCTGTTTCTCACCTAGTTTATGTCACAAAGATACGATTGCAATCATGTCTTAATTTTTAGCAGTGTATCATTAGTACTCGAATTGGCCCCGGCTTCTAATGTTTAATGTGGCGATGATGTAAGCACTGTATTTGCATATAACTGACCATATTCTCTCTCCAGCAAGAAACGGTGTTTACCAGAGCAAAACTACAATTGAAATGGGGTGCCTTTCCATCGTGTGGAAAAAAAAAGTTTACTCTGTACCTTCATCGTATAATATTTGTGTAGACTCTCTCTCGTTCAGTTACAGTATTCAGCAAAATTCATTCATTGTGGAGTGATGCAATGGGTAAGTTGTTGGCAAAACTTTGACATGAAAACGGAATCTAACATGAGAAGAGACAATGTTGGTGCTCGCGTTATGAAATTCTTGGTTGAGTGAAATGGCTTATCATTATGTTGGCTTTTGTAGTAAAACGTTGTCTGTCTGTTTTTCAAACAAGTTTTCTTAAATTCGTTCGAAGTGGGTGGTAATGTTACAAACAGATCGACTGTACTCATTACTATTTGTTGATTTCTATCTACATATTTGCGATTAGCTTTAGATCTGTTAGGTCTCAAGAGTCGTTACTTTACCAAAAGACATATGAACATGAACAGTCTATGTAATAATACTGGTCTGTTTAAAATGTTAAAAGTGTGCCAAAAGAGCAACAAGCTTCCAGAAATTATTTTTCATTGAGTATAATACAGTTTGGCTCCCTATCTTTTTTGATAATATCATGCGTTTTGATTTTTGTAAATTTTGTACATTCTAAAATATTCCATGTTACTGACTGTGTTGCATAATCTGTTTTGAACTTTCAATTTCATAAATCATAAATCAGAAAGGTTCGGGGCATTGAAGAATTTAATTACGATGTTATTTGACAAAGCGATCTAACTGAGTAGAGAATACTTCCCTGATTTGAGGCCGTTGTTATGGCTATATGAAAATTTATTTGTGAAAAAAATCTGTTGGAACTAAATACTATCAACTTCTTCTGAGTCGGCCTCTATCTGTCTGAATCGATTCAACATGAAATCAGAACTATACTTAAATTTCTTTTCAATCAGCGTCATTTGTCCACTGAAGCGACATGGCACAAAAATCTGGTTCTTCATTTTAGTAGTTTTTGTTACATAGATAATAAACTTTTCAATGTGCGATGCTTGTTCAACTGATCTAATAAATATGTTCATTTAGTTTCATTTCAACAAGACATTTTACAATAAGTAAGAATGAATAAACGAGATTACAGAGAGAATATCTTAAACAGACCTATGAATTACACAAGAAAAAAGAAAGAAAAGTTTGAAAATATTAACATTTAAAGGAAAGGAAGAAATCAAGAAAATTAAAGTACAAATCGTATTAAATAATCAGTCCACATGGCTGCTGTGTTCTGTCGATCTGTGCCTCTCATATAGCGACTTAATGCCAGGTCCATTTGTACTGTCTCGTATAGAGAAACTTAATTAATGATGGTACACTTTGTACTGCATGCATAGAAACGTGATGATGGCACACTTTACACACTCTATTATGGTCACTCATTTCCAGTGAAGAATTAGCACTCTCATGCGAAATGGTTCCTCGAGTACACATAGCATACACAAGAAGTTTTCTGTGTATGCGGAAAGTATTCTCTGCACATACACGAAAAATTTCCTACGCAGAAATTACCTCGTTTGTTTGCACATTATACCACTTTACATACCTCATACGTGATCCTGTAAATATAACATCGCCTGCATCTGGCCATTCTGTAACCTAACGTCATGTGCAACGTGAAAACCAGATACATACATCTGAGTCAAAACAAGATGATAAGTGTTCTGCTGTAAACTATACTGGAGAGTCAAAATGTTTGTTTGCAGCACAAGCCCTTATCTGACAGCATATACGTGTATGCGTAACATTATGAAAAAAACATACATGAACATGAATGTGCACACTTCTTCCACGCAAACAGTTAAAGACCCAGCATTAGTTTGAGCACACGGAACTTACCTCAAAAATATTTTCGAGTGGTTAAATTTGCGTGACGAGAGCGCTAACAACGTAGCAAAAAAAAGTAGGCCTACATTTTATGTCTGCAAAAAAGTACAGCTAACACAATCTTTGTAGGCATGAAATACTCTGTATGCTTAAGCATGCTAAACCTTCGTTTCGAAGACAACGACGCATAGACGCCTTGTTGCAGAGTGTTTCGCATGCAGTCCACTATACCACATAAAGAGTTGTTTCCTTAACAGTTTAATGATTGTAGTAATATGTAATCCAGCCTCGTTTAACTCCATGTGGGCATTCAAGAAAGTCAGATTATATACCTCTATCGATACACATGCAAGTACCGAGTCGTATACACTCCTCAGAGCTATATAAGCTTTATCATCTATACCCTCTTTGCGCAGTTTGTTCCACTACAAGGTTTTGCTGACTGAATCAAAAGTCCTGCGAAAATCCACAATTGTTATATACAGCTTGGTATTTCTAAGAAAAATGTTTTTGACCCAAAGGGCATAATATGAAAATATGGTCTATCCTACTATAAACTGATCTCAATCCTGCTTGTTCTTCACCAATCTTTTTTTTTTTAAATCTTTTTCCCCCTACCCAATTAGTTCGTTGTTTGTTTCAGATATCTGCGTAGACCTGACTCAGTACAGTTGCACATTCGGTAAGTATCTGAATTATTGATTTTCACCTTTTTGTGCAATAGGGTTAAGAGAGATTCAGCCCATCCTAATGTGAAAAGATCTTCATTAAATAGCTTATGAAATAAAACAACTCTAAAGAGTCTGCTACTAATGTATTAGAATGTTTCCCCTAAAACTTAAGCTGGCCCCGAGCTTTTTTCCTCCAGATTTGAGACTTTTAATGATGTTCACAGCTTCTCCTCTTGATGTTCGATTATTAAGATCATTAAATAACGGCCCTTTTTAGTCATTTGTTTCTAAATCATTACTTTCAATTTCTGCCATTGTATCAAAGCTGTAAAAGATATAGAAATGCTCGATTCAGTGATTCAGAGTTATGTCAGAATGACCTTTAACTTTTCTGTTTATTCTTCTGATTGTTGGCCAAAAAAATCACTTTGAATCACCGATAGAATCTTTCGCTTTTCTGATTCTGGATTCTTTACAGTCTTATTTCTTTAACCTCTTTATTTTTACATAGTCTGATAGCTAGCTAATATATTGCTTTTTAAAAATTTTCCTTTTAGTGTCCTGCTTTGTTTCTTTTAAAATTTTAAGCGGCCTCTTCACGTCCCATTCCGTATAATTACACATATAACTACACCATTCATCCTGACCTTTTCTTTTCTTTTGCCAGCCACCTTCACTATACATTAAGAGACATTATGCATGGTTTAAACAAAATATCCGCAGACACATTTACATCCACTTTCAACATCTGGAATGCCTCATAAATTTTTTTTCCCTTAAAACATGAGTTCTCATCATTAAAAAAAAATTCCTTCATTCTCCTCCTCAGAACAAATCATTTGCTCAGGATTCGATGCAACCACTAACACTTGACTTACTTGACTTATGCCTCTTGATTCCTTGAGGAACATAGGGCCGCGACGACACTCCTCCAACGCACGCGATTCTGGCAGGTCCTCCTTAGCTCGGCCCACGTCATTCCGGCGGCCTTCACCTCAGCGTCGACACCCTGCGCCAAGTCTGTTTTGGTCGACCCACTTTCCGCTTTCCTTGTGGATTCCAATCCAGAGCCTGCCTGGTTACGTTGGATACAGGCTTCCATAGCGTGTGGCCGATCCATCCCCATTTCCGTTTCTTTATCTCAGTTTCAATTGGGACTTGTCTCATCCTGTCCCATAGTTGTTCGTTGGAGATGACTCCCGGCCATTTGATGTTGAGGATGTTTCTGAGACATCTATTGATGAATGTCTGTAGCTTGTTGGTGTTGGTCTTGGTTACCCGCCATGTTTCTGAACCATATAGAGGAACAGACTTCACGTTTGTGTTGAAAATCCGGATCTTGTTGCAGAGTGAAAGGGCTGTTGATCTCCAGATCTGGCGCAGGGTGTCGAAGGCGTATCTTGCTCTGTTGATTCGGCAATTGATGTCTTCGTCTATCCCCCCATCTCTACTGACTACACTGCCCAGGTAAACAAACTTGTCAACTTCCTTGATGTCTTCTTGGTGAAGTCGCACTGGATCTTGCTGTTTGTTGTTCACCCTCATGACCTCTGTCTTCCCGATGTTGATTTGGAGCCCAGTCTTCTCAGTTTCTTCTGCAACACGACATAGCTTCTCTTGTGCATTTTGCTGCTTGTGAGAGAGGAGGCTGATGTCGTCCGCAAGTCCAGGTCTTCCAGCTGCTTCGTGAAGGTCCACTGGATACCTGTCCTCCGGCCTGCTGTAGACTGTCTCATGATCCAGTCAATCACCGTCAGGAAGATTGTCGGCGAAAGTAAACAACCCTGACGGACGCCGGTTTGTACAGAGAAGGGTTCCGTCAGCTTCCCATCGTGGATGACTTGGCAGGTGGCATCTTCGTATAGTTGTTGGATGATGGTGACGAACTTTGGTGGAAAGCCGTAGTGGTACATCAGTTTCCAGATTACGTGTCTGTCGACACTGTCAAAGGCCTTCTGAAAGTCGACGAAAACTGTGTACAGGGGGGTCTGCCACTCTAGGGACTGCTCGATGATGATCCGCAGTGTCGCAATATGGTCCGTACATGATCTGTCTTGGCGGAAGCCTAGCCTGTTCTTCCCGAAGTATCTGGTCAAGGGCGGTCTTCAATCTCTCTAGGATGATTCTTGTAATACTTTCCCCGGGAGGGACATCAGCATGATTCCTCTCCAGTTGTTGCAGGATGACAGGTCCCCTTTCTTCGGCAGCTTTACAAGATGGCCTTTCTTCCAGTCTTCTGGCACTCTCTCCTGTTCCCAGATCTTGTGTAGGAGTGGGTGTAGCATCTCAGTCGAAGTCTGGATGTCTGCCTTTAGTGCTTCGGGTGGTATGCCGTCAGGACCCTTGCCTGACTTGAGGAACTTGATGGCTTTGGTGATCTCTGTCTTGGTTGGGGGGTTGGTATTGATATCAAGGAGCTCGGTTGGTGGTGGGATGTCAGGCGGGGCTGGTGGTGCGGGTCTGTTGAGTATTTCCTTGAAGTGCTCAGCCCATCTTGCTCTCTGATTTTCTTTGCCTGAGATGGCATTTCCGTTCTTGTCCTTGACGGGGCGACTGGGATTTCCGGTCTTGTCAGAGAGTGTTCTGGTGATCTCGTATAGTCTCTTCATGTTTCTTTGGCCCGCTGCAGTCTCTGCTTCTTCAGTCAGCTCCTCGATTAAGTTTCTCTTGTCTTTTCTTGCACTTCTTTTCACTTGTCAGTTTATCTCCCAGTAGCGTGCTTGTAGTTCTTGCTTCTCTTCTTGCTTACTTCTTGACTGTGTCTGGTTGATCTTGTCTTTCAGATGTTTTCTGTCTGCGATCAGTGTCCATGTCTCCGTTGTTAACCATTCTTTATGTTTCCTTGTCTTCTTCCCTAGGACTGTTTTGCATGTTGTCTTCCAGACCTCTCGCAGACTGTGCCATTGCTCTTCTACTGTTTCCTCTGGCAGAAGGGAAAGCGCACTGAACTTGTTCCTAAGCTCTACCTTGAATTCTTCTGTTTTTTCTTTCTCTTTTAGGCTGTGTACATTAAACTTGCACGATGGTCTTCCTGCCTGGTCAGTGTAGGCTTTCAGGTTAGTCATGAGTACTGCCACAACCAGATGGTGATCTGATGCTGCGTCCACTCCGCGCCTCGTCCTGACATCATGCAGGCTCCGCCTCCACTTTCTGCCGATGGTAATGTGGTCAATCTGGTTCTCGGTCTTGCCATCTGGGGAAATCCATGTGGTCTTGTGAATGGTCTTACGGGGAAATAGAGTGCCTCCGATCACCAGGTCGTTGAAGGTACAGAACTCCGTGAAGAGGTCGCCATTTTCATTCTGCTCTCCAACACCGTGTCTACCCATGATGAGTTCTCTGTCTGTGTTGGCTGATCCCACTTTTGCATTCAGGTCTCACATGAGACTCTTCAAGTCTCTCCTTGGTGTTTTGTCCAGGGTTGCTTGGATTAGCTCATAGAATTCTTCTTTGACCTCTATATCTGCCGTGTTTGTAGGAGCGTAGCACTGTAGGATTGTGACTTTCCTGCCCTTTGAGTTGAATCTTACAGTGAGGATCCTTGGTGACATTGATTCCCAGGACAGCAGTGCTCGCGAAACCTCGGGTGTCAACATCAGCGCTACTCTGTGCATGTGTGGCTGGCCTTCTTCCTGTCCAGAGTAGATGATGTTGTCTCTGCTCGTAAGTCTTGTCTGTCCTGTTCCTGTCCATCTTGTCTCGCACAGGCCAAGTATCTTCAGATTGTATCTATACATCTCTCTACTCACTTGAGCACTTTTTCCAGTCTCATACAGGGTTCTGATGTTCCAGGTCCCTATCCTGGTCTTAGTTTTGGTCGTCAGAAGAGTAGTCGACGCACTGGCTTCCCGAAGGCTTTCACCAGCTCGCGTCATGGGCTCTACCAGAGAGGGCTCTTCCTCAACCATGTTGTTTTTAGATACTGTCGTTGCGGTTTCTGTAACAGGCTAGTTTTTTACAGGATCGGGTTGTTAGCCCAATTTAAACCCCCAACCTGGAGGGCCAGTGAGTGCTATTCGTCTGGTCTCTACCCTTTGACCTGTCCGGCTTGGGTGGCCCTACCAGGAGACGGATCTCCCGCCAGCATAGCTCTCAGGGTCATAGAGACGCGCAAGCCCCTCAACCACAACAAGGCTGCACTCTCAGGGGAGAATCACTAACAACAATATCAAAATTTTGGGGAAAAAATATTCTGGAACAAGAAAATAATTGATACGCCTGCATCACTGTGGTGACACAAAAGTATACTCTTCTCTATCAGCACTGCTATACCAATTCGTACTAACAAAATCAAACAAAAAGCACAGATCTAACAAAGATTTTCAAAACATTTCAATAGTATCATTTCTTGAGTGTCTGCGAAAGTATCCTTCTAGTTGATCATTATAGAAACTAATGTGTAATCAGAAATTTACCACTTCTTTACTTTCCCTTTGACTACAGTTTGATCTGGCATTCACATCGCCCAAACTCATCACATGCTCATCATCATCATGTAAAGTCTGCGGTAAGCTTTATTCCAGTTTGACTATTCCATCTTTTAATTATGTATCATTATAAAGAGGGTCACCTTCAGGTACAATATAACAACCAGTCAGAACTATATCTTTGTCAGTCTCAAACTGTCATACTGTGCATAAGTGCATGCACACACTCAGCTCAGCATTCACTCCGTGCACACGCACTCTCTCCAAACAACCAGAAGGCGCACTGCAATAACTCTTCTTCTCCCCCTCCTCTCCGGGGAATAATTTACTAAACAATAATCAATTTTCCATCATATTCAACTGGTTTGTCTTCAAGGAATTATTTTTCATTCCTCCTCTCCAGTGGAGGTACAATCATTCCACAGATCCACTAGTTGGGACCAAATTTCACCTCATTATACATAATACTTCACAAATATATCTTTTACCGGTTTCTCCTCCTCACTGGAGAAACAATGTATATATTTTCAAAGAAAAATCAAAAGATGGCTTAAAATACAGTAGTATCAACTGAGTTCATCAGGGGGACAATTAAAAAATCATTATGGGCCAACATGACAAATGCTTTCTTTTCTCACAACTGGTGCAGTCGTTGTCCTCTACAGCTCGATTCTCCAACCCTGGAGACGATTAGGTGCTGCCGCAGCACTGTAGCCCAAATATTTGTGCGACTGCCTAACTGGTGCTGCCACAGCACTGGGAAGGGCTGAAACACGAATGAAGTCCGTGTAAGTAATCTATTTCAAAATCTGAATAATCATAAATTCTTTTCCCTTTTCTTAACTTTTCTCTTTTTTCTCTCCCCATCTGTCTATACCTCACCTGGTAATGGTGAGTTGCAGGTGGAACTCGTTCTTCAAACAACCTGTCCGGTCAGTGTCCCCAAGCCATCTCCTTCCTATTCCTTATTTTTCCCTCCTGCGCTCTTTTTGAGTACACGTTCAGTGAGTACTCGTCTAACTCTACGCATTACCAGCCCATGGTTGCTGACCAATGGACAACGTCCGTCCATTCAACCAATGATCGCCCTACGTCTATAGCCACCAGCGACACCGACCACACCGGTCAGGCCATACAAATTATTGTTTCTTTTACCTTTTCTCTTCCCTACCTAGGGAAATGCTTTATAACAAATAAGGGCGTACGCGACGGAACGTCACATGTCGCCATGTGAGGCTACATCACATGACACACCCCATCCCGGGGTGAAAAAAAAAACTTTCGGCAAGAAAAGTTTTTTTAAATACACATACATATCTAGTTAATATACAACCTCAGCCATCAATCATCAATTAAGAGTTTCCATGAATGCATAGAACTAGCCTTTATGAACATCATAAAGATCCAAAATCACATTTCAAAATCTTAGTTTGAGAAAAAAAACAAACAATCAGTTTTGTTTACTTAAAAAAAAAAAAAAATTCATACTCCATCACCACAAATCACAAGTTACATTGACACGAAAAACATATGATACTGATTATTCCAAATACCAATGATGTTTATATATACCAAAATGTAAACAGTTTTTTCTAGCCTGTTGACACATAATCATATGTCTCAACAACATCACAAAATGAGAATTTCCTCATGACTCACTTGATGAAAAAAAAAATTTGGCAAGTGAAAAGTCTTTGTTCAAGCAAAAAAAATACAATATAGCAGTCCACTCGAAAGTTAAACACTTTTTCATTCTTCATAATAGACCGACATGGAAAAAAACAACACTTGTAAGACATCAAATGAAGTATTCTGCACACATTCACAAAATAGCATCCTACAAAGAGCCACCAATGCCAATACATATGCACTTTTAGAGAAAGATCAGTCACAACTACTTATCAATTCAGACTAACAATAGCAGTCATAACGCTGCCAAAATATCAATCAAGTCTTTCCACAATGAAAACAAACAGCAGAATAAAAAATCTGACCACAATGAAAACAAACAGCAGTTACAGCAGCACGAAGGATACTGTGCACTCACGCACGAGACAGAAAGTCTGCCATGACATTCTGAGTGCCAGGTAATGGCTCAATGTCAAACTTGAACTCCTGCAATGACAAAGCCCATCTCAACAGCCTGCTATTTTTGGTCTTGGACGACTGCAAAAACGTCAATGGCCTGTGGTCGGTTTGTAACCGAAACTGTCTTCCAGTCAGGAATCTGGCAAATTTCTCACAAGCCCAAACAATGGCAAGACACTCCCTCTCAATTGTTGAATATTTGACTTGTGTGTTAGAGAACTTTTTACTTGCATATTGGACAGGGTGTATCAATCCATTCTTTTCCTGCAACAGTACAGCTCCCATGCCTTTGGAGCTGGCATCAGTTCTCAAAACAAAATCCTCTGAAAGAGAGGGCAAAAGCAACACAGGAAATGAATTGAGGATGTTTTGAACACATTCCAGCGCTTTCTGGCACTCATCTGACCAGACGATACTTTTGTTTTTTATTCCTTTTGTCAAGTCACTCAAAGGGGCTGTCAAGGACGCAAAGTGCGGTACATATCTTCTGTAATAGGACAACAATCCAATGAGTGATCTGATCTGTTTCTATGTACTGGGTCTCTTCAAGGCCAAGATCTTTTCTACTTTCTTTTCCTCTGGTGTCATTTTTCCAACAGAAATGACATGACCCAAAAACTCAAGAGTCTGGAATCCAGCACGAATTTTGGACGGTCTAGCCGTCAGACCAAAATTCCGGAGTTTACAAAAAACAGCTCTCAAGTTTTCCTCCAGATCATTCCATGACTTTGCAGCAAGCAAAATGTCATCAAAAAAACTTACTGCTCCACACTCATGAAGTTTTAGTGCGCGCATCATTCTGGCAAAAGAAGCTGGGGCGTTTTGTAAACCAAATGGCATCTTCGTCCATTGAAACAGTCCAAAAGGTGTCTGAAAAGCCGTTTTTTCCTTGTCTGCTTCAGCCATCGGGATTTGCCAATATCCTTTAGTCAAATCTATTTTGACAAAATATTTTCCTTCTGAGAGTTGACAAAGAAGTTCCTCAATGTCTGAGATAGGTTCTGCATCAAACACAGTGATTTTGTTTAACTTCCTGTAATCGATGCAAAACCGCACCGAGCAATCAGGTTTGTCCACCAATACAACTGGTGAGCTGTATGGTGACGAGGACGGTTCAATAACTTTCAACCCGAGCATGACTTGAATCTCTCTTTCGACAACCTGTTTTTTCGCAAATGGGAGGGGGTATGGTTTGACTCGGACTGGGTTTTCCGTACTCAAGTGAATAGTATGGGGTTCAATTGCTGTCACTGTCCCTGGGGTATCAGTCAGAACATCCTGAAAGTCCTTCAAAATACCTTCCAATTGTTCTTTCTGAATCAAAGACAAATCATCACACACAATGACATCACGATAAGTTTCTCCCTTGACAGAAAGAGTGGGCAGAGGTACAGTATCATCTATACTGGTAGACGTTAACAAGCCCACATTTGTTGTTTGCACAGTCTTTGCTCTGTCTCTGTATGTAACATCAGGTACAAAATCAGAATCAATGATTTCTGTAACAGCCACATCCGTTTCAGACACTGGACACATCCATTCAATTGACTCATTAATGGCAACATTTGTACGTTCAACATACTTTTTTAGCATGTTTACATGGAACACCTTGTCAGTATTCGCCATTTTCACTTTGTAGTTCACTCCAGAAAGTTTTTCAATGACATCAAAAGGACCTTTCCACATGACACGAAGTTTGTTGTGCTCGTCTGTCAACAGGACAAGTACCTTGTCACCTACACTGAATGAACGTGCCTTTGCTTTCCTGTCAGCAAAGTCCTTATACAAATCAGTTTTCCTGTCAGCTGACTGTTGGGCAAGTTCACATGCGTCTTTTATTCGGTTATGTAGGTCATAGACGTATTGGTAAACGTTCTTGTCTTCAGGTATGTCTGTCTTGTTCGTCCACTGTGTGACTAACAGATCCAAAGGACCCCGTGGTGAATGTCCAAAAAGCAGTTCAAAAGGCGAAAACCCCAAAGTTTCGTTCGGCAGTTCCCTGTATGCAAAGAGCAATACAGGTATAAAACGATCCCATTCTTGAGGCTCCCGCCTTGTGACTTTTCTCAACATGGACTTTAATGTTCCATTAAATCTTTCAACCATTCCATTGGACTGGGGATGGTATGGCGTGGTTGAAACAGAAGAGATCGACAGCAGTCTGTATATTTCCTTCATGAGGTCTGAAATGAACTGTGTCCCGCAATCTGACAGAATTTCCTCGGGAAGTCCTACTCTGGAAAAAATAGACAGCAGTGCCTCAGCGACAGATACGGTATCGATTTTCTTCAGGGGAATTGCTTCGGGAAATCTTGTCGCCATGTCGACCAAAGTGAGGATATACCGATTTCCCGAGGAAGATGGTGGGAAAGGGCCGACAAGGTCAATGGCCACCTTCCGAAAGGGAACCGAAATTAGGGGCATTTTGTGCAAAGGTGCACATGGGACGCGACCTTTTTGAGTTGTTTTTTGGCAAATGTCACAAGAGCGACAATACTGTGTGACTTCTCTTGTGACCCCTGGCCAAAAAAATGAATCCAGAACTCTTTTTAACGTTCGCTTGATACCACAATGACCTGCGAATAATGCATCATGGGCCGTATGTAATACCGTTTCCCTCAGTGGTTTGGGAACCACAATCTGTTTGTTGTCTTGTCCAGGTACATGCCTGTAGAGGATGTCAGAGTCCAGTATGTACGTCGGCTTGTCCGTTGGTTCGTCAGAGACACTCTGCTTTGCAGTAGACAGTACAGTCGTCAATGTCTCGTCGCTTCTCTGCATGGTCTTCAAAACATCTGGCGTAACTTTTAGTTCATCCAGTTTTGAAACCTTGAGTGGTTTTGTTGGTTTTCCCTGCTCTACGACTTTTGATCTTGTACTGACGAGACAAGGAACGAAAGATCCTCCGGCACCACCATGTACTGTCGCAACACCTGGTAGATTTCCCAAAATCAAATCGCAAACTGGATTCTCAATAACACAGGCGGTAAGTGACCCGGAGTAGTATGGTGTATCAACGGAAATATTTGCAAGTGGAAAAGTTTCAATTTTTCCACCAAACGATCTGCATTTCTGAACACTGTCAAGATATTGGTCTGGTAGAACAAAACATTTCCTTACACCAGCTGTGGTGCAACCTGTATCTCGCAAAACAGAACCTTGTAAACCATTAATGGCACAATCCTCCAAAAGAAGACCATCAATGGACTGATCTGGTGCCAAAACAAGACCTTCTTCACATGTAGTGGAAACAAATCCAGTCTTTGCTCCACTTCCTTTGAAAGGACAGTCCCGTTTCAAATGGAATTTGCACTCACAAAAGTGGCAACGCATGGTTTGGTTGGCGGACAACTGGTTACCATTAGTCTGTGAACCTCGACCTTGCCCACGAACTGGACCAAAGGGTCTTCGCGGTTGTTGTTCACCACGCCCTCGGAAAGGAAAAAGTCTTTCCGGTGGTGAGTATTCATACTGACGGAAATCGCCAGAACCGACATGGCCTTGACCACGGAAAGGTCGTTGTCTGTTGCCAAAAGACGTGTAAGAGTGCGGACCTTGGAATGAAGCGCGATTTCCTCTTCTAAAGTTTCCTTGTCCAGAATGTATCTGAAATGCCGCGTGAGACTCGAAAAGGGACGAATGTTCCTTGCGGGCAACACCTTTATCCGGATGAGCAATACAGTACTGATCCGCCATCTGACACATTTCGTCAACGCTTTCGAACTGTCTTTCCTTAAGAAAAGTGGCCAAATCTTTACTGACGCTTTGAAAAAGTTGCTCTCGAAGTAGCAAATCTCGCAGTGATTCGAAAGTCTTACTCGTCTTTGTTAGCTCTATCCATCTATTTAAACAGTGACTCATTCTTATCAAAAAAGACGGAAAGGATTCTCCCTTGTCAGGACGAATAGATCGGAAACGCTCACGAAAACGGTCAGCTGAACACTGAAACTTCTTTAAGAGTTCTTCTTTTAACTGGTCCCAAGTCAACCCTTCCTTAGCCGCAAGTGTGTGGTATAGTGCCAAAGCACTTCCCTTAAACAGCGACGCGATAAACAACGTCCATTTCTCCTTCGGCCAACCACAAGAAGTAGCGTGGTTCTCGAACCGAAAAAGAAAACTGTCAATATCGTCGGTTTTTTCTTCGAACGGCGGCAACTTCGGAATGTATGTTGACTTCGGATGAAATGTACTCGCGGAACCGACCGATGGAGGTGGTGGAGGCTCTCTCGATGCCTGTAATCTTTTAATTTCTGCATCAGTCTCTAATTCAAGTTGTCTCAGTTTAAACTGCCGTTCCTTATCCTTATCCTCTAACTCTAATCTTTTTTTATTTTCTTCCACCTCTTTCTGTAGTTTTTTCTCTTCAAACTCTAATCTTTTTAGAGCTTCTTGTCGTTCTTTATCTTTTTCTTGTCGTTCTTTATCCTTTTCTTCTAGTTGTCTCTGTTTTTCCTGTCTCTCTATCTCTCTGTCTGCCCTATCCAGACATTGTTGGACATAGTTTGCTAATTTATCACCTTCAAAGCCTAAACGCTCGGCCTGTCGTACATATTCATCAAAATTTTCCATCATGAATAGTTACCACAAAGAAACAAGAAACAATGACTAAATATGATTAAAATAAGGCGATATGTGATGTTATATACGTTTTCAAAAAAAACAACTTTTGTTGCAGTATGTACAAATAAAGAATTTAAATGCCGGTATAAACAGAAAAATAATAAAGGCTTACAAAAGAAAAGCACTAATAAGAATTGACAATGTGGTCTTTCCAAAAGAGATTTTCACCAATATTCTTTCCGAAAGGGAACAAAAACAGCTAAGAAAATGAAATGCAATACTAATAACTCTTGTTTCCAGTGAAAAGAAAACAGACAAAATATAAAGTTTTTTCCCGGAAATAAATTCTTTATAATGTTTATGTTCTTAACTGTTCTTACTGTACTTGTTACTTTCTTACTTAGTTACTTCGTACAACAAAATAAATGAATCACAGAACAAATGAATCGCCTTAAACAATAAGTGAATACAAAATTACAAAACAAATGAATTAACAAACAATTAAAAAGAGGGGGAGAAAATGTACACTAACGGAAATCCTACCTAAAAGATGACAATGATGAAAAGAAAACTAGATAGGCGCCTATGGAAGAGAAGGTTTGGAGATTTTTTTGTAAAGGGGGTGAAAAGGAAATGAAAGAATAGACAGGTCCGGTATAGAAAGAGGAAATTAGAAAAAGCAAAAGAGGCCCTCAGACAGCACCCTAATGGCAACTGTCTCCCGTAAAGCTGGAGACGGGGAAGTATTCAAGTAATAATACACACAATATACTAACAACACAAAGCAATAAACAATTAATCTAATAAATATACAATCAGAAAAACACACACACACAAAAAAAACCCCAAAAGATAATCAAGAAAACAAATTTTTATTAGGACTGAGCGGTAATCCACTCCACCACCTACACTAGTTGAGTGACGGAGGTGAAGTCGATCCCACACTCAGAGGGGTAAGGGGAAAAATCCAAATGAAACGAGAGGAAAGATAAAGAATTAGACAGTAATAAGAGAGGGAGGGACTAGTGACTCCCCAACGCCATGCCCCCCTGCTAAAACAGAGCAGGAAGAGGTTGGGGCTATCAGTCCTGGGGAAGGGGACAAAACAAAATCTAAACTAGGGGAAGGACAACGACTCCTCAACGCCCTGCCCCCTTGCTGCCAGGTACGAGCAAGAGGAGGTTGAGGCTATCGGTCCTGAGGGGGAAAAAGGGTCAAAAGGAAATCCTACAAAAAAAAAACAACCCTAACAGAGCAGAGCAATCAAAAGAAATCAACATTCGAACACACACATACAGAAACAAATGAAAATGAAGACTGCAAACAATAATGACAACAAACAATAATACACTTTCCTCCCTTAATTTTCCTTGGAGGGAGAATCTTATTTTTTTTTTTATCTTTAGAGGGGTATAAAGAGCAATCTTTTTTTTTTTTTCCAGGAGGGGGTACAAACAGAAATCTTTTTTTTTTTTCGTGGAGGGGGTACAAAAAAAAACTTTGTCCTATGTTCTAAGTCCTAGTCGGGGTCACCACTGTCATACTGTGCATAAGTGCATGCACACACTCAGCTCAGCATTCACTCCGTGCACACGCACTCTCTCCAAACAACCAGAAGGCGCACTGCAATAACTCTTCTTCTCCCCCTCCTCTCCGGGGAATAATTTACTAAACAATAATCAATTTTCCATCATATTCAACTGGTTTGTCTTCAAGGAATTATTTTTCATTCCTCCTCTCCAGTGGAGGTACAATCATTCCACAGATCCACTAGTTGGGACCAAATTTCACCTCATTATACATAATACTTCACAAATATATCTTTTACCGGTTTCTCCTCCTCACTGGAGAAACAATGTATATATTTTCAAAGAAAAATCAAAAGATGGCTTAAAATACAGTAGTATCAACTGAGTTCATCAGGGGGACAATTAAAAAATCATTATGGGCCAACATGACAAATGCTTTCTTTTCTCACAACTGGTGCAGTCGTTGTCCTCTACAGCTCGATTCTCCAACCCTGGAGACGATTAGGTGCTGCCGCAGCACTGTAGCCCAAATATTTGTGCGACTGCCTAACTGGTGCTGCCACAGCACTGGGAAGGGCTGAAACACGAATGAAGTCCGTGTAAGTAATCTATTTCAAAATCTGAATAATCATAAATTCTTTTCCCTTTTCTTAACTTTTCTCTTTTTTCTCTCCCCATCTGTCTATACCTCACCTGGTAATGGTGAGTTGCAGGTGGAACTCGTTCTTCAAACAACCTGTCCGGTCAGTGTCCCCAAGCCATCTCCTTCCTATTCCTTATTTTTCCCTCCTGCGCTCTTTTTGAGTACACGTTCAGTGAGTACTCGTCTAACTCTACGCATTACCAGCCCATGGTTGCTGACCAATGGACAACGTCCGTCCATTCAACCAATGATCGCCCTACGTCTATAGCCACCAGCGACACCGACCACACCGGTCAGGCCATACAAATTATTGTTTCTTTTACCTTTTCTCTTCCCTACCTAGGGAAATGCTTTATAACAAATAAGGGCGTACGCGACGGAACGTCACATGTCGCCATGTGAGGCTACATCACATGACACACCCCATCCCGGGGTGAAAAAAAAAACTTTCGGCAAGAAAAGTTTTTTTAAATACACATACATATCTAGTTAATATACAACCTCAGCCATCAATCATCAATTAAGAGTTTCCATGAATGCATAGAACTAGCCTTTATGAACATCATAAAGATCCAAAATCACATTTCAAAATCTTAGTTTGAGAAAAAAAACAATCAGTTTTGTTTACTTAAAAAAAAAAAAAATTCATACTCCATCACCACAAATCACAAGTTACATTGACACGAAAAACATATGATACTGATTATTCCAAATACCAATGATGTTTATATATACCAAAATGTAAACAGTTTTTTCTAGCCTGTTGACACATAATCATATGTCTCAACAACATCACAAAATGAGAATTTCCTCATGACTCACTTGATGAAAAAAAAAATTTGGCAAGTGAAAAGTCTTTGTTCAAGCAAAAAAAATACAATATAGCAGTCCACTCGAAAGTTAAACACTTTTTCATTCTTCATAATAGACCGACATGGAAAAAAACAACACTTGTAAGACATCAAATGAAGTATTCTGCACACATTCACAAAATAGCATCCTACAAAGAGCCACCAATGCCAATACATATGCACTTTTAGAGAAAGATCAGTCACAACTACTTATCAATTCAGACTAACAATAGCAGTCATAACGCTGCCAAAATATCAATCAAGTCTTTCCACAATGAAAACAAACAGCAGAATAAAAAATCTGACCACAATGAAAACAAACAGCAGTTACAGCAGCACGAAGGATACTGTGCACTCACGCACGAGACAGAAAGTCTGCCATGACATTCTGAGTGCCAGGTAATGGCTCAATGTCAAACTTGAACTCCTGCAATGACAAAGCCCATCTCAACAGCCTGCTATTTTTGGTCTTGGACGACTGCAAAAACGTCAATGGCCTGTGGTCGGTTTGTAACCGAAACTGTCTTCCAGTCAGGAATCTGGCAAATTTCTCACAAGCCCAAACAATGGCAAGACACTCCCTCTCAATTGTTGAATATTTGACTTGTGTGTTAGAGAACTTTTTACTTGCATATTGGACAGGGTGTATCAATCCATTCTTTTCCTGCAACAGTACAGCTCCCATGCCTTTGGAGCTGGCATCAGTTCTCAAAACAAAATCCTCTGAAAGAGAGGGCAAAAGCAACACAGGAAATGAATTGAGGATGTTTTGAACACATTCCAGCGCTTTCTGGCACTCATCTGACCAGACGATACTTTTGTTTTTTATTCCTTTTGTCAAGTCACTCAAGGACGCAAAGTGCGGTACATATCTTCTGTAATAGGACAACAATCCAATGAGTGATCTGATCTGTTTCTATGTACTGGGTCTCTTCAAGGCCAAGATCTTTTCTACTTTCTTTTCCTCTGGTGTCATTTTTCCAACAGAAATGACATGACCCAAAAACTCAAGAGTCTGGAATCCAGCACGAATTTTGGACGGTCTAGCCGTCAGACCAAAATTCCGGAGTTTACAAAAAACAGCTCTCAAGTTTTCCTCCAGATCATTCCATGACTTTGCAGCAAGCAAAATGTCATCAAAAAAACTTACTGCTCCACACTCATGAAGTTTTAGTGCGCGCATCATTCTGGCAAAAGAAGCTGGGGCGTTTTGTAAACCAAATGGCATCTTCGTCCATTGAAACAGTCCAAAAGGTGTCTGAAAAGCCGTTTTTTTTCCTTGTCTGCTTCAGCCATCGGGATTTGCCAATATCCTTTAGTCAAATCTATTTTGACAAAATATTTTCCTTCTGAGAGTTGACAAAGAAGTTCCTCAATGTCTGAGATAGGTTCTGCATCAAACACAGTGATTTTGTTTAACTTCCTGTAATCGATGCAAAACCGCACCGAGCAATCAGGTTTGTCCACCAATACAACTGGTGAGCTGTATGGTGACGAGGACGGTTCAATAACTTTCAACCCGAGCATGACTTGAATCTCTCTTTCGACAACCTGTTTTTTCGCAAATGGGAGGGGGTATGGTTTGACTCGGACTGGGTTTTCCGTACTCAAGTGAATAGTATGGGGTTCAATTGCTGTCACTGTCCCTGGGGTATCAGTCAGAACATCCTGAAAGTCCTTCAAAATACCTTCCAATTGTTCTTTCTGAATCAAAGACAAATCATCACACACAATGACATCACGATAAGTTTCTCCCTTGACAGAAAGAGTGGGCAGAGGTACAGTATCATCTATACTGGTAGACGTTAACAAGCCCACATTTGTTGTTTGCACAGTCTTTGCTCTGTCTCTGTATGTAACATCAGGTACAAAATCAGAATCAATGATTTCTGTAACAGCCACATCCGTTTCAGACACTGGACACATCCATTCAATTGACTCATTAATGGCAACATTTGTACGTTCAACATACTTTTTTAGCATGTTTACATGGAACACCTTGTCAGTATTCGCCATTTTCACTTTGTAGTTCACTCCAGAAAGTTTTTCAATGACATCAAAAGGACCTTTCCACATGACACGAAGTTTGTTGTGCTCGTCTGTCAACAGGACAAGTACCTTGTCACCTACACTGAATGAACGTGCCTTTGCTTTCCTGTCAGCAAAGTCCTTATACAAATCAGTTTTCCTGTCAGCTGACTGTTGGGCAAGTTCACATGCGTCTTTTATTCGGTTATGTAGGTCATAGACGTATTGGTAAACGTTCTTGTCTTCAGGTATGTCTGTCTTGTTCGTCCACTGTGTGACTAACAGATCCAAAGGACCCCGTGGTGAATGTCCAAAAAGCAGTTCAAAAGGCGAAAACCCCAAAGTTTCGTTCGGCAGTTCCCTGTATGCAAAGAGCAATACAGGTATAAAACGATCCCATTCTTGAGGCTCCCGCCTTGTGACTTTTCTCAACATGGACTTTAATGTTCCATTAAATCTTTCAACCATTCCATTGGACTGGGGATGGTATGGCGTGGTTGAAACAGAAGAGATCGACAGCAGTCTGTATATTTCCTTCATGAGGTCTGAAATGAACTGTGTCCCGCAATCTGACAGAATTTCCTCGGGAAGTCCTACTCTGGAAAAAATAGACAGCAGTGCCTCAGCGACAGATACGGTATCGATTTTCTTCAGGGGAATTGCTTCGGGAAATCTTGTCGCCATGTCGACCAAAGTGAGGATATACCGATTTCCCGAGGAAGATGGTGGGAAAGGGCCGACAAGGTCAATGGCCACCTTCCGAAAGGGAACCGAAATTAGGGGCATTTTGTGCAAAGGTGCACATGGGACGCGACCTTTTTGAGTTGTTTTTTGGCAAATGTCACAAGAGCGACAATACTGTGTGACTTCTCTTGTGACCCCTGGCCAAAAAAATGAATCCAGAACTCTTTTTAACGTTCGCTTGATACCACAATGACCTGCGAATAATGCATCATGGGCCGTATGTAATACCGTTTCCCTCAGTGGTTTGGGAACCACAATCTGTTTGTTGTCTTGTCCAGGTACATGCCTGTAGAGGATGTCAGAGTCCAGTATGTACGTCGGCTTGTCCGTTGGTTCGTCAGAGACACTCTGCTTTGCAGTAGACAGTACAGTCGTCAATGTCTCGTCGCTTCTCTGCATGGTCTTCAAAACATCTGGCGTAACTTTTAGTTCATCCAGTTTTGAAACCTTGAGTGGTTTTGTTGGTTTTCCCTGCTCTACGACTTTTGATCTTGTACTGACGAGACAAGGAACGAAAGATCCTCCGGCACCACCATGTACTGTCGCAACACCTGGTAGATTTCCCAAAATCAAATCGCAAACTGGATTCTCAATAACACAGGCGGTAAGTGACCCGGAGTAGTATGGTGTATCAACGGAAATATTTGCAAGTGGAAAAGTTTCAATTTTTCCACCAAACGATCTGCATTTCTGAACACTGTCAAGATATTGGTCTGGTAGAACAAAACATTTCCTTACACCAGCTGTGGTGCAACCTGTATCTCGCAAAACAGAACCTTGTAAACCATTAATGGCACAATCCTCCAAAAGAAGACCATCAATGGACTGATCTGGTGCCAAAACAAGACCTTCTTCACATGTAGTGGAAACAAATCCAGTCTTTGCTCCACTTCCTTTGAAAGGACAGTCCCGTTTCAAATGGAATTTGCACTCACAAAAGTGGCAACGCATGGTTTGGTTGGCGGACAACTGGTTACCATTAGTCTGTGAACCTCGACCTTGCCCACGAACTGGACCAAAGGGTCTTCGCGGTTGTTGTTCACCACGCCCTCGGAAAGGAAAAAGTCTTTCCGGTGGTGAGTATTCATACTGACGGAAATCGCCAGAACCGACATGGCCTTGACCACGGAAAGGTCGTTGTCTGTTGCCAAAAGACGTGTAAGAGTGCGGACCTTGGAATGAAGCGCGATTTCCTCTTCTAAAGTTTCCTTGTCCAGAATGTATCTGAAATGCCGCGTGAGACTCGAAAAGGGACGAATGTTCCTTGCGGGCAACACCTTTATCCGGATGAGCAATACAGTACTGATCCGCCATCTGACACATTTCGTCAACGCTTTCGAACTGTCTTTCCTTAAGAAAAGTGGCCAAATCTTTACTGACGCTTTGAAAAAGTTGCTCTCGAAGTAGCAAATCTCGCAGTGATTCGAAAGTCTTACTCGTCTTTGTTAGCTCTATCCATCTATTTAAACAGTGACTCATTCTTATCAAAAAAGACGGAAAGGATTCTCCCTTGTCAGGACGAATAGATCGGAAACGCTCACGAAAACGGTCAGCTGAACACTGAAACTTCTTTAAGAGTTCTTCTTTTAACTGGTCCCAAGTCAACCCTTCCTTAGCCGCAAGTGTGTGGTATAGTGCCAAAGCACTTCCCTTAAACAGCGACGCGATAAACAACGTCCATTTCTCCTTCGGCCAACCACAAGAAGTAGCGTGGTTCTCGAACCGAAAAAGAAAACTGTCAATATCGTCGGTTTTTTCTTCGAACGGCGGCAACTTCGGAATGTATGTTGACTTCGGATGAAATGTACTCGCGGAACCGACCGATGGAGGTGGTGGAGGCTCTCTCGATGCCTGTAATCTTTTAATTTCTGCATCAGTCTCTAATTCAAGTTGTCTCAGTTTAAACTGCCGTTCCTTATCCTTATCCTCTAACTCTAATCTTTTTTTATTTTCTTCCACCTCTTTCTGTAGTTTTTTCTCTTCAAACTCTAATCTTTTTAGAGCTTCTTGTCGTTCTTTATCTTTTTCTTGTCGTTCTTTATCCTTTTCTTCTAGTTGTCTCTGTTTTTCCTGTCTCTCTATCTCTCTGTCTGCCCTATCCAGACATTGTTGGACATAGTTTGCTAATTTATCACCTTCAAAGCCTAAACGCTCGGCCTGTCGTACATATTCATCAAAATTTTCCATCATGAATAGTTACCACAAAGAAACAAGAAACAATGACTAAATATGATTAAAATAAGGCGATATGTGATGTTATATACGTTTTCAAAAAAAACAACTTTTGTTGCAGTATGTACAAATAAAGAATTTAAATGCCGGTATAAACAGAAAAATAATAAAGGCTTACAAAAGAAAAGCACTAATAAGAATTGACAATGTGGTCTTTCCAAAAGAGATTTTCACCAATATTCTTTCCGAAAGGGAACAAAAACAGCTAAGAAAATGAAATGCAATACTAATAACTCTTGTTTCCAGTGAAAAGAAAACAGACAAAATATAAAGTTTTTTCCCGGAAATAAATTCTTTATAATGTTTATGTTCTTAACTGTTCTTACTGTACTTGTTACTTTCTTACTTAGTTACTTCGTACAACAAAATAAATGAATCACAGAACAAATGAATCGCCTTAAACAATAAGTGAATACAAAATTACAAAACAAATGAATTAACAAACAATTAAAAAGAGGGGGAGAAAATGTACACTAACGGAAATCCTACCTAAAAGATGACAATGATGAAAAGAAAACTAGATAGGCGCCTATGGAAGAGAAGGTTTGGAGATTTTTTTGTAAAGGGGGTGAAAAGGAAATGAAAGAATAGACAGGTCCGGTATAGAAAGAGGAAATTAGAAAAAGCAAAAGAGGCCCTCAGACAGCACCCTAATGGCAACTGTCTCCCGTAAAGCTGGAGACGGGGAAGTATTCAAGTAATAATACACACAATATACTAACAACACAAAGCAATAAACAATTAATCTAATAAATATACAATCAGAAAAACACACACACAAAAAAAAACCCCAAAAGATAATCAAGAAAACAAATTTTTATTAGGACTGAGCGGTAATCCACTCCACCACCTACACTAGTTGAGTGACGGAGGTGAAGTCGATCCCACACTCAGAGGGTAAGGGGAAAAATCCAAATGAAACGAGAGGAAAGATAAAGAATTAGACAGTAATAAGAGAGGGAGGGACTAGTGACTCCCCAACGCCATGCCCCCCTGCTAAAACAGAGCAGGAAGAGGTTGGGGCTATCAGTCCTGGGGAAGGGGACAAAACAAAATCTAAACTAGGGGAAGGACAACGACTCCTCAACGCCCTGCCCCCTTGCTGCCAGGTACGAGCAAGAGGAGGTTGAGGCTATCGGTCCTGAGGGGGAAAAAGGGTCAAAAGGAAATCCTACAAAAAAAAAACAACCCTAACAGAGCAGAGCAATCAAAAGAAATCAACATTCGAACACACACATACAGAAACAAATGAAAATGAAGACTGCAAACAATAATGACAACAAACAATAATACACTTTCCTCCCTTAATTTTCCTTGGAGGGAGAATCTTATTTTTTTTTTTATCTTTAGAGGGGTATAAAGAGCAATCTTTTTTTTTTTTTCCAGGAGGGGGTACAAACAGAAATCTTTTTTTTTTTTTCGTGGAGGGGGTACAAAAAAAAACTTTGTCCTATGTTCTAAGTCCTAGTCGGGGTCACCACTGTCATACTGTGCATAAGTGCATGCACACACTCAGCTCAGCATTCACTCCGTGCACACGCACTCTCTCCAAACAACCAGAAGGCGCACTGCAATAACTCTTCTTCTCCCCCTCCTCTCCGGGGAATAATTTACTAAACAATAATCAATTTTCCATCATATTCAACTGGTTTGTCTTCAAGGAATTATTTTTCATTCCTCCTCTCCAGTGGAGGTACAATCATTCCACAGATCCACTAGTTGGGACCAAATTTCACCTCATTATACATAATACTTCACAAATATATCTTTTACCGGTTTCTCCTCCTCACTGGAGAAACAATGTATATATTTTCAAAGAAAAATCAAAAGATGGCTTAAAATACAGTAGTATCAACTGAGTTCATCAGGGGGACAATTAAAAAATCATTATGGGCCAACATGACAAATGCTTTCTTTTCTCACAACTGGTGCAGTCGTTGTCCTCTACAGCTCGATTCTCCAACCCTGGAGACGATTAGGTGCTGCCGCAGCACTGTAGCCCAAATATTTGTGCGACTGCCTAACTGGTGCTGCCACAGCACTGGGAAGGGCTGAAACACGAATGAAGTCCGTGTAAGTAATCTATTTCAAAATCTGAATAATCATAAATTCTTTTCCCTTTTCTTAACTTTTCTCTTTTTTCTCTCCCCATCTGTCTATACCTCACCTGGTAATGGTGAGTTGCAGGTGGAACTCGTTCTTCAAACAACCTGTCCGGTCAGTGTCCCAAGCCATCTCCTTCCTATTCCTTATTTTTCCCTCCTGCGCTCTTTTTGAGTACACGTTCAGTGAGTACTCGTCTAACTCTACGCATTACCAGCCCATGGTTGCTGACCAATGGACAACGTCCGTCCATTCAACCAATGATCGCCCTACGTCTATAGCCACCAGCGACACCGACCACACCGGTCAGGCCATACAAATTATTGTTTCTTTTACCTTTTCTCTTCCCTACCTAGGGAAATGCTTTATAACAAATAAGGGCGTACGCGACGGAACGTCACATGTCGCCATGTGAGGCTACATCACATGAACACACCCCATCCCGGGGTGAAAAAAAAAACTTTCGGCAAGAAAAGTTTTTTTAAATACACATACATATCTAGTTAATATACAACCTCAGCCATCAATCATCAATTAAGAGTTTCCATGAATGCATAGAACTAGCCTTTATGAACATCATAAAGATCCAAAATCACATTTCAAAATCTTAGTTTGAGAAAAAAAACAATCAGTTTTGTTTACTTAAAAAAAAAAAAAATTCATACTCCATCACCACAAATCACAAGTTACATTGACACGAAAAACATATGATACTGATTATTCCAAATACCAATGATGTTTATATATACCAAAATGTAAACAGTTTTTTCTAGCCTGTTGACACATAATCATATGTCTCAACAACATCACAAAATGAGAATTTCCTCATGACTCACTTGATGAAAAAAAAAATTTGGCAAGTGAAAAGTCTTTGTTCAAGCAAAAAAAATACAATATAGCAGTCCACTCGAAAGTTAAACACTTTTTCATTCTTCATAATAGACCGACATGGAAAAAAACAACACTTGTAAGACATCAAATGAAGTATTCTGCACACATTCACAAAATAGCATCCTACAAAGAGCCACCAATGCCAATACATATGCACTTTTAGAGAAAGATCAGTCACAACTACTTATCAATTCAGACTAACAATAGCAGTCATAACGCTGCCAAAATATCAATCAAGTCTTTCCACAATGAAAACAAACAGCAGAATAAAAAATCTGACCACAATGAAAACAAACAGCAGTTACAGCAGCACGAAGGATACTGTGCACTCACGCACGAGACAGAAAGTCTGCCATGACATTCTGAGTGCCAGGTAATGGCTCAATGTCAAACTTGAACTCCTGCAATGACAAAGCCCATCTCAACAGCCTGCTATTTTTGGTCTTGGACGACTGCAAAAACGTCAATGGCCTGTGGTCGGTTTGTAACCGAAACTGTCTTCCAGTCAGGAATCTGGCAAATTTCTCACAAGCCCAAACAATGGCAAGACACTCCCTCTCAATTGTTGAATATTTGACTTGTGTGTTAGAGAACTTTTTACTTGCATATTGGACAGGGTGTATCAATCCATTCTTTTCCTGCAACAGTACAGCTCCCATGCCTTTGGAGCTGGCATCAGTTCTCAAAACAAAATCCTCTGAAAGAGAGGGCAAAAGCAACACAGGAAATGAATTGAGGATGTTTTGAACACATTCCAGCGCTTTCTGGCACTCATCTGACCAGACGATACTTTTGTTTTTTATTCCTTTTGTCAAGTCACTCAAGGACGCAAAGTGCGGTACATATCTTCTGTAATAGGACAACAATCCAATGAGTGATCTGATCTGTTTCTATGTACTGGGTCTCTTCAAGGCCAAGATCTTTTCTACTTTCTTTTCCTCTGGTGTCATTTTTCCAACAGAAATGACATGACCCAAAAACTCAAGAGTCTGGAATCCAGCACGAATTTTGGACGGTCTAGCCGTCAGACCAAAATTCCGGAGTTTACAAAAAACAGCTCTCAAGTTTTCCTCCAGATCATTCCATGACTTTGCAGCAAGCAAAATGTCATCAAAAAAACTTACTGCTCCACACTCATGAAGTTTTAGTGCGCGCATCATTCTGGCAAAAGAAGCTGGGGCGTTTTGTAAACCAAATGGCATCTTCGTCCATTGAAACAGTCCAAAAGGTGTCTGAAAAGCCGTTTTTTCCTTGTCTGCTTCAGCCATCGGGATTTGCCAATATCCTTTAGTCAAATCTATTTTGACAAAATATTTTCCTTCTGAGAGTTGACAAAGAAGTTCCTCAATGTCTGAGATAGGTTCTGCATCAAACACAGTGATTTTGTTTAACTTCCTGTAATCGATGCAAAACCGCACCGAGCAATCAGGTTTGTCCACCAATACAACTGGTGAGCTGTATGGTGACGAGGACGGTTCAATAACTTTCAACCCGAGCATGACTTGAATCTCTCTTTCGACAACCTGTTTTTTCGCAAATGGGAGGGGTATGGTTTGACTCGGACTGGGTTTTCCGTACTCAAGTGAATAGTATGGGGTTCAATTGCTGTCACTGTCCCTGGGGTATCAGTCAGAACATCCTGAAAGTCCTTCAAAATACCTTCCAATTGTTCTTTCTGAATCAAAGACAAATCATCACACACAATGACATCACGATAAGTTTCTCCCTTGACAGAAAGAGTGGGCAGAGGTACAGTATCATCTATACTGGTAGACGTTAACAAGCCCACATTTGTTGTTTGCACAGTCTTTGCTCTGTCTCTGTATGTAACATCAGGTACAAAATCAGAATCAATGATTTCTGTAACAGCCACATCCGTTTCAGACACTGGACACATCCATTCAATTGACTCATTAATGGCAACATTTGTACGTTCAACATACTTTTTTAGCATGTTTACATGGAACACCTTGTCAGTATTCGCCATTTTCACTTTGTAGTTCACTCCAGAAAGTTTTTCAATGACATCAAAAGGACCTTTCCACATGACACGAAGTTTGTTGTGCTCGTCTGTCAACAGGACAAGTACCTTGTCACCTACACTGAATGAACGTGCCTTTGCTTTCCTGTCAGCAAAGTCCTTATACAAATCAGTTTTCCTGTCAGCTGACTGTTGGGCAAGTTCACATGCGTCTTTTATTCGGTTATGTAGGTCATAGACGTATTGGTAAACGTTCTTGTCTTCAGGTATGTCTGTCTTGTTCGTCCACTGTGTGACTAACAGATCCAAAGGACCCCGTGGTGAATGTCCAAAAAGCAGTTCAAAAGGCGAAAACCCCAAAGTTTCGTTCGGCAGTTCCCTGTATGCAAAGAGCAATACAGGTATAAAACGATCCCATTCTTGAGGCTCCCGCCTTGTGACTTTTCTCAACATGGACTTTAATGTTCCATTAAATCTTTCAACCATTCCATTGGACTGGGGATGGTATGGCGTGGTTGAAACAGAAGAGATCGACAGCAGTCTGTATATTTCCTTCATGAGGTCTGAAATGAACTGTGTCCCGCAATCTGACAGAATTTCCTCGGGAAGTCCTACTCTGGAAAAAATAGACAGCAGTGCCTCAGCGACAGATACGGTATCGATTTTCTTCAGGGGAATTGCTTCGGGAAATCTTGTCGCCATGTCGACCAAAGTGAGGATATACCGATTTCCGAGGAAGATGGTGGGAAAGGGCCGACAAGGTCAATGGCCACCTTCCGAAAGGGAACCGAAATTAGGGGCATTTTGTGCAAAGGTGCACATGGGACGCGACCTTTTTGAGTTGTTTTTTGGCAAATGTCACAAGAGCGACAATACTGTGTGACTTCTCTTGTGACCCCTGGCCAAAAAAATGAATCCAGAACTCTTTTTAACGTTCGCTTGATACCACAATGACCTGCGAATAATGCATCATGGGCCGTATGTAATACCGTTTCCCTCAGTGGTTTGGGAACCACAATCTGTTTGTTGTCTTGTCCAGGTACATGCCTGTAGAGGATGTCAGAGTCCAGTATGTACGTCGGCTTGTCCGTTGGTTCGTCAGAGACACTCTGCTTTGCAGTAGACAGTACAGTCGTCAATGTCTCGTCGCTTCTCTGCATGGTCTTCAAAACATCTGGCGTAACTTTTAGTTCATCCAGTTTTGAAACCTTGAGTGGTTTTGTTGGTTTTCCCTGCTCTACGACTTTTGATCTTGTACTGACGAGACAAGGAACGAAAGATCCTCCGGCACCACCATGTACTGTCGCAACACCTGGTAGATTTCCCAAAATCAAATCGCAAACTGGATTCTCAATAACACAGGCGGTAAGTGACCCGGAGTAGTATGGTGTATCAACGGAAATATTTGCAAGTGGAAAAGTTTCAATTTTTCCACCAAACGATCTGCATTTCTGAACACTGTCAAGATATTGGTCTGGTAGAACAAAACATTTCCTTACACCAGCTGTGGTGCAACCTGTATCTCGCAAAACAGAACCTTGTAAACCATTAATGGCACAATCCTCCAAAAGAAGACCATCAATGGACTGATCTGGTGCCAAAACAAGACCTTCTTCACATGTAGTGGAAACAAATCCAGTCTTTGCTCCACTTCCTTTGAAAGGACAGTCCCGTTTCAAATGGAATTTGCACTCACAAAAGTGGCAACGCATGGTTTGGTTGGCGGACAACTGGTTACCATTAGTCTGTGAACCTCGACCTTGCCCACGAACTGGACCAAAGGGTCTTCGCGGTTGTTGTTCACCACGCCCTCGGAAAGGAAAAAGTCTTTCCGGTGGTGAGTATTCATACTGACGGAAATCGCCAGAACCGACATGGCCTTGACCACGGAAAGGTCGTTGTCTGTTGCCAAAAGACGTGTAAGAGTGCGGACCTTGGAATGAAGCGCGATTTCCTCTTCTAAAGTTTCCTTGTCCAGAATGTATCTGAAATGCCGCGTGAGACTCGAAAAGGGACGAATGTTCCTTGCGGCAACACCTTTATCCGGATGAGCAATACAGTACTGATCCGCCATCTGACACATTTCGTCAACGCTTTCGAACTGTCTTTCCTTAAGAAAAGTGGCCAAATCTTTACTGACGCTTTGAAAAAGTTGCTCTCGAAGTAGCAAATCTCGCAGTGATTCGAAAGTCTTACTCGTCTTTGTTAGCTCTATCCATCTATCTAAACAGTGACTCATTCTTATCAAAAAAGACGGAAAGGATTCTCCCTTGTCAGGACGAATAGATCGGAAACGCTCACGAAAACGGTCAGCTGAACACTGAAACTTCTTTAAGAGTTCTTCTTTTAACTGGTCCCAAGTCAACCCTTCCTTAGCCGCAAGTGTGTGGTATAGTGCCAAAGCACTTCCCTTAAACAGCGACGCGATAAACAACGTCCATTTCTCCTTCGGCCAACCACAAGAAGTAGCGTGGTTCTCGAACCGAAAAAGAAAACTGTCAATATCGTCGGTTTTTTCTTCGAACGGCGGCAACTTCGGAATGTATGTTGACTTCGGATGAAATGTACTCGCGGAACCGACCGATGGAGGTGGTGGAGGCTCTCTCGATGCCTGTAATCTTTTAATTTCTGCATCAGTCTCTAATTCAAGTTGTCTCAGTTTAAACTGCCGTTCCTTATCCTTATCCTCTAACTCTAATCTTTTTTTATTTTCTTCCACCTCTTTCTGTAGTTTTTTCTCTTCAAACTCTAATCTTTTTAGAGCTTCTTGTCGTTCTTTATCTTTTTCTTGTCGTTCTTTATCCTTTTCTTCTAGTTGTCTCTGTTTTTCCTGTCTCTCTATCTCTCTGTCTGCCCTATCCAGACATTGTTGGACATAGTTTGCTAATTTATCACCTTCAAAGCCTAAACGCTCGGCCTGTCGTACATATTCATCAAAATTTTCCATCATGAATAGTTACCACAAAGAAACAAGAAACAATGACTAAATATGATTAAAATAAGGCGATATGTGATGTTATATACGTTTTCAAAAAAAACAACTTTTGTTGCAGTATGTACAAATAAAGAATTTAAATGCCGGTATAAACAGAAAAATAATAAAGGCTTACAAAAGAAAAGCACTAATAAGAATTGACAATGTGGTCTTTCCAAAAGAGATTTTCACCAATATTCTTTCCGAAAGGGAACAAAAACAGCTAAGAAAATGAAATGCAATACTAATAACTCTTGTTTCCAGTGAAAAGAAAACAGACAAAATATAAAGTTTTTTCCCGGAAATAAATTCTTTATAATGTTTATGTTCTTAACTGTTCTTACTGTACTTGTTACTTTCTTACTTAGTTACTTCGTACAACAAAATAAATGAATCACAGAACAAATGAATCGCCTTAAACAATAAGTGAATACAAAATTACAAAACAAATGAATTAACAAACAATTAAAAAGAGGGGGAGAAAATGTACACTAACGGAAATCCTACCTAAAAGATGACAATGATGAAAAGAAAACTAGATAGGCGCCTATGGAAGAGAAGGTTTGGAGATTTTTTTTGTAAAGGGGGTGAAAAGGAAATGAAAGAATAGACAGGTCCGGTATAGAAAGAGGAAATTAGAAAAAGCAAAAGAGGCCCTCAGACAGCACCCTAATGGCAACTGTCTCCCGTAAAGCTGGAGACGGGGAAGTATTCAAGTAATAATACACACAATATACTAACAACACAAAGCAATAAACAATTAATCTAATAAATATACAATCAGAAAAACACACACACAAAAAAAACCCCAAAAGATAATCAAGAAAACAAATTTTTATTAGGACTGAGCGGTAATCCACTCCACCACCTACACTAGTTGAGTGACGGAGGTGAAGTCGATCCCACACTCAGAGGGGTAAGGGGAAAAATCCAAATGAAACGAGAGGAAAGATAAAGAATTAGACAGTAATAAGAGAGGGAGGGACTAGTGACTCCCCAACGCCATGCCCCCTGCTAAAACAGAGCAGGAAGAGGTTGGGGCTATCAGTCCTGGGGAAGGGGACAAAACAAAATCTAAACTAGGGGAAGGACAACGACTCCTCAACGCCCTGCCCCCTTGCTGCCAGGTACGAGCAAGAGGAGGTTGAGGCTATCGGTCCTGAGGGGGAAAAAGGGTCAAAAGGAAATCCTACAAAAAAAAAACAACCCTAACAGAGCAGAGCAATCAAAAGAAATCAACATTCGAACACACACATACAGAAACAAATGAAAATGAAGACTGCAAACAATAATGACAACAAACAATAATACACTTTCCTCCCTTAATTTTCCTTGGAGGGAGAATCTTATTTTTTTTTTTATCTTTAGAGGGGTATAAAGAGCAATCTTTTTTTTTTTTCCAGGAGGGGGTACAAACAGAAATCTTTTTTTTTTTTCGTGGAGGGGGTACAAAAAAAAACTTTGTCCTATGTTCTAAGTCCTAGTCGGGGTCACCACTGTCATACTGTGCATAAGTGCATGCACACACTCAGCTCAGCATTCACTCCGTGCACACGCACTCTCTCCAAACAACCAGAAGGCGCACTGCAATAACTCTTCTTCTCCCCCTCCTCTCCGGGGAATAATTTACTAAACAATAATCAATTTTCCATCATATTCAACTGGTTTGTCTTCAAGGAATTATTTTTCATTCCTCCTCTCCAGTGGAGGTACAATCATTCCACAGATCCACTAGTTGGGACCAAATTTCACCTCATTATACATAATACTTCACAAATATATCTTTTACCGGTTTCTCCTCCTCACTGGAGAAACAATGTATATATTTTCAAAGAAAAATCAAAAGATGGCTTAAAATACAGTAGTATCAACTGAGTTCATCAGGGGGACAATTAAAAAATTATTATGGGCCAACATGACAAATGCTTTCTTTTCTCACAACTGGTGCAGTCGTTGTCCTCTACAGCTCGATTCTCCAACCCTGGAGACGATTAGGTGCTGCCGCAGCACTGTAGCCCAAATATTTGTGCGACTGCCTAACTGGTGCTGCCACAGCACTGGGAAGGGCTGAAACACGAATGAAGTCCGTGTAAGTAATCTATTTCAAAATCTGAATAATCATAAATTCTTTTCCCTTTTCTTAACTTTTCTCTTTTTTCTCTCCCCATCTGTCTATACCTCACCTGGTAATGGTGAGTTGCAGGTGGAACTCGTTCTTCAAACAACCTGTCCGGTCAGTGTCCCCAAGCCATCTCCTTCCTATTCCTTATTTTTCCCTCCTGCGCTCTTTTTGAGTACACGTTCAGTGAGTACTCGTCTAACTCTACGCATTACCAGCCCATGGTTGCTGACCAATGGACAACGTCCGTCCATTCAACCAATGATCGCCCTACGTCTATAGCCACCAGCGACACCGACCACACCGGTCAGGCCATACAAATTATTGTTTCTTTTACCTTTTCTCTTCCCTACCTAGGGAAATGCTTTATAACAAATAAGGGCGTACGCGACGGAACGTCACATGTCGCCATGTGAGGCTACATCACATGACACAAACACACAATCATTCGGTTTAACTGCCACTGCATTTGCACACTCCCATTTGATTGCTTTCACTATCTGGTCCAAACTTTTTTTGACTAACAGTTCAAAACCTCTAAAATTCTCTAAGTAGGACAGTTTCTTATCTGGAGCAGCAAACTTTTAAAAAGCCATTTAAAATTTTTGAAGAATGAAAGGATTTATTGACAAATGTTTCTGTAAAACATACAAAACCACGAGTTCATGTAATTATCAAAGAACTTAACAGTCTATTTTTTAAATACAATTCTTAACATGGTATATAAGGAAGGACCACGAAGTAGAATGGATGGGCATGTTCTGTTTTGGCTTCTTGTAGCACAGTATGGCCAATGCTGCCATCATCCTGGTTTCCAAGGTTGCCATGAAACCTCCAAGTAAGTTTTTGATTCTGAGTCTAACTACTTTTCTAATGCCATGAAACCTGACTTGTCTGCCTGATGATCCTCATCTACCACCACGCACATTGTCGTGATTACTGGCTGTGTCATGATGAGGAGAAACTCTGTCCCTTCTCTCCAGTCTGAGCATCAGCTGCCCAATCACAGCCGCACCGGGCCTGGCTGTGGTGACATACTGTGGGGATGCCCCCTCACCTTCCCCCATACACTATGGTGATTGGTCAGTCAGTGAACTGCCTATGTTGCCAAGCGAATATCTTCCCTCATCACTGCCACCCTCAGCTCACTGGTGCATAGGTGAAGCACAGATGTCACAGGTAGAGTCGCCCCACCCCTGCCTCCTCATACTGTCGCACAGCAAACAGGGCCAGAGAGCTGCATTGACAGTTAAAGCTTCACTCAAACGGCCTTGTCCGGGAACGTGTTGCTGTTGCTGTGATGACGTCATGCCTCTTTTGCCATATAGTCTGTAAGCTATAACACACTGCTCTACCACAGGCTCTAAGACTGATCACACCTACTTTAGTGAGTAAAACTCAATGCTGGTGTATGCAAGAGAAGGAAACGTTCATATATCCTGCTCTGATATCCTGTGTTAAATTTCACTGATTATCCTCGAAGAAATTGTAAGCTGAAGCTACGTTTCTGTCTTGAGACTATGCATTGATTGCATTTATGCAATAGATTTCAACAGTATAACTTTACGCCAATACTTGGTAAAATCTGTTAAGATGATGAAAGAGTATTAAGTTTCCACAGTATAACTTTATGTGAACACTTGATAAAATCTGTTAAGGTGATTGATGAATACTAAGTTTTAACAATAACTTTTTTTGCCAGTTTTATAGTATGTGACTATCAATTTGTGTACTTGAACTAAGTGCTTTCTAGTACCTCTTTACTTCAATTTAATATTTAACATTGAAGAGTTGTTTCCCTTCAATTATTTAGCAGTCCTTACTGTCTCATATCCCTTACTCAAAATCCATTCAAAACGTGAGTGAAGAACTAAAGTAGAAACTGAAATTTAAGGCAGATACATCTATGTTAGTCTTATCTTTGCTGGCTGTGGCATCACACTCTTCCTGAACGTCAGAGAGCAAGTGTGAGGACTCATCATGCCGGACTCCCAGTCATTTATCTACAAGCCAGGTTCTATTATGTTCACAGACCTGGGACAGTGGTAAGTCTACACAAACTGGCCCAGCACCGAATCAAGAATCGAAGCTACAGTGTGGTCTTGAGGACAAGTGACCAATCAGCTGGCCTATAAGTAGAGCTGGATCAGTCATCAGCAACTCGAAAGGGACCTGCACAGCTCTCCACGTCAAACCTAAGTTTTTATCTACCTACCAGACTACAACTCCAATAGAAGAAAACTTTCCCTCCTTTTATGATGAAATGACGTGAGGAGAAGCCAGCCTAGGCAAAGACGGACTGATTCAACTGAAGTTCTATTAATTTGTATATTTTAATCTTGTAAACACAAGTAAATCTGGTGTGCGTATATTGCACTTAACTTGCATCAGTCTTTTAGGTGCCTATGCATCGTTTCATATTCGAACATAATTCTAATTCTGTCTGTCACCCAGAGTTCAAGCACTTTTTAGTGCATGAGCCTAAGGTGAATTACTCCTGAGCCATTCTTGATCATTTCTAACAGACCCAAGAAAAAAAAAGTCTTTTGACGACTAGTACTTGAAAGCTGCTCCTTCAACCATTAGCAAGACAATGGGTGCAGGTAAATTTTGATTAAAAAAACTACTCTAAAATTCTAATAGACAATATTCTATGTCCTTCCCCTTGAGGACCTCACTGGCTACCACTACCCATCACACCTTGATGCTGCAAAGTGTGTCCACAGCTGCTGCTACACATTGTCAAAGTTTTCACGTTAACTAAACTGCGGTATGCCAAAAAACGGACATTGCCCACATGTGGAAAAAACCTTTTAGTCTATCAATTTACATGATCTTGCTTTCCCTCCATTCTATGGATCGATATTTTCCCTTTTTCAGTTTCTACCCTCCCCTCAGGTGTGTGTGTGTGTGTGTGTGTGTGTGTGTGTGTGTGTGTGTGTGTGTGTGTGTTTTGTGTGTGTGTTGTGTGTGTGTGTGTGTGTGTGTGTGTGTGTGTGTGTGTGTGTGTGTTGTGTTGTGTTGTGTTGTGTTGTGTGTATGTGTGTGTGTGCACACGCGTGCGTGCATGCGTGCGTATGTGCATGCGTGTGTGTGTGTGAGAGAATTAGGGCTGAGGATTTCCTCGATTGTGCCACAGGTGCCGAGAAGTTAACACTATGTTGACAACACAACACAAGCCAATGGGAGGACAGTTGGCACATGCATGGCTAACACTGCTGTCATACATCATCAATGATACACAGCACATTTTCAGAATACAACACTGTCCCCACCAACTGGCTTTTCATTCAACAGCGCAAATTCATGAGAATGTAGTTTTTCAATATTGCACACGAAACTTGTCAACACGTCTATGAGAATGAAAGAGACTAAGATGAGAGAATTTAAAAGAGGGTCTTGTTTTCTTGTGCTATCAATAACTGCAACTTCCTCACACAGTAGCTATTTCCAGAATCCAAAACAGCTGCACAAAATAACAAAAGCAATGGAGTGCAATGTAGAATCTGTCTTCCTGCCTCCATGTTTTTTGCATGCTCAGAGAGAGAGAGAGAGAGAGAGAGAGAGAGAGAGAGAGAGAGAGAGAGAGAGAGAGAGAGAGAGAGAGCGAGCTGTCACAGCCGTCCGGCCCAGATGAAATCGCACTCTTTAGTATCTGGCTTACTTGCCCTGGCCGATGAACCCAGGCTGTGACCTTCACCGCTGTGTAGCGATAGGCGGAGAGCGTGGGAACAGCGCGTCTAGCAGCTGCAGACAACGAGTCCTGCGTGATTCTTGTGCTGATATTTCCTCTTGTATGTTTGGCTTTATTATGCTTCCACACTCCATAACTGGATATAATTAACTCTGTGTGTGATTTGTGTGTTGTGATTCTTCTTTGTGCCATTTGATATAACTTCGGTACATCCTGCGTTTGTGTGTATCCTTAAGTTTTTTTTTCATGGGTGCTGTGCATTTTCATCAGTTGGCCAGAGAGTGCTGTCAGTGAAGTGCTAGGCAGCCCTGTATAGCCTAGTGTGATTCATCACAGCGTGAGAGCCGTGGTGCTCAGACATCATACATCCACCAAGTGCTTATTTTCCTCCCTCTCTCTCTCTCTCTCGTACGTGTGTGTGTGTGTGTGTGTGTGTGTGTGTGTGTGTGTGTGTGTGTGTGTGTGTGTGCGTGCATGCGTGCGTGCATGTGTGTGTGTCTCTGTCTGTCTGTGTGTGCATGTGTGTGTGTGTGTGTGTGTGTGTGTGTGTGTGTGTGTGTGTTGTTGCTGTTTTGTTGTTGTTGCTCTCTCTGTGTGCATACATAAGAGTAAGAGTGTGCAAGTGAGTACGCCAGCATGCTTTCATGGTAGAGTAAGCTGTAACACCTAGTGATTTTCTCTCTCTCTCTCTCTCTCTCTCTCTCTGTATGTGTATGCGTGCGCGTATGTGTGTGACCAACCCTGCATTGGCTAGTCTTGTTGCTTACATGTAGGCCTACTTCATTCCGATCTTTTGTACGTGTGTGTGGGTTTGTAACACCAACAATGGTGGAGGCGTTTGCACACAACTTTAGTGAACACAAAAGATGTGTAGATTTGTTGTGCCATGTGTGCAGCATCGTGTGCTCAGAAAGCTAAAAGATAAAGGCTTAAACACTAGACTTTGTGTCAACTTCTCCAATGATTTGTTGCAGTATTTCAGTCTAGATATTTCTGGTGATGAAGAAGGCAAGCAGTCCAAAAGTATCTGCATAAAATGCTACCATAAACTGAAAAAAACGAGACACATGTCAGCACATTCTCAATGTTATACTACGAAAGAAAATGCTGCTCATGACACAGAGAGAATGTCAGAAATCTGGATAACTTTCGATCCAGATCTTTCTTTAAGTCACGTAATTATGTCAAATTCTTTCAATCAGTCGCCTTCGGGGTCGCCGAAAACAAAGAAAAGCTAAACCCGTCAAAAGATCTGCTCAAGAATGTTAAGATTAGCCCTGATCTGTGCTTGGACCAGACAAAATGTGTCATCATTTTTTTTCCGTGGGTATCAACCCCTGGAAAAATCCTAGAACATTCTCTAAAACAAACCTCCCCAGCCCATAGCTAGCACACCCCAACTCGGCACTTGAATGTGTTGACATGCCTGATGTATGTTTTGATTACTGTTGAAAGTGTGTTGACATCATTTGTCGGGTAACCATCAAACCCCAAGCCAAGAACATTCTGCACACAAACATCTCCTATCATAACAAAAAAACATCCAAATCTGCACTTGCAATTTTTGGGGTCAGTCTGATATTTTTTTTTCGACACTGATGGAAGTGTGTTAACGCACTTTGTCAGTCAACTTCAACACCAGTTAAAAAGCATAAAAAACATTTGAGCACACAACCACTGGTCTCCAACCCACTGTCAAGACCCCTGCCCACTGACGCCGCAATACCCCCCCTTCCCCCCAACTGAAACGCAAAAACAGTATATTTAGACTCAGACGATGAGGAAAATCGTTAAAACCTTTCTCACTGAAAAGAAAAAATTGTGACAACGGGCTTGTGAAAAAAAAACTGCGACAATCCGAAAAACAAAGTGATGGTCAGGTGCAAAACCAGGGGTCAACCGGGTTGTGTTAAAAAAGGGGTCACACAGCCCCGTAAATCTTCTGCTCTGGAACCATCCCCCCAAAATGGGAAAAAGGGGTCCCAAATGAGCAGAAAATCAGATAAACCATGTCAGGAAGTAGTAAAGAAGACGTCATCAAACAACATTTCTGAAATCAGGAGGTCAGCTCATTTCTCACAACAAAAGGGATTCTGGAAAGCTTGGGGGTGGCCCAGTGGGGAGTGACCAGTGAACAAGGGTCTGCACTGCGAAAAACCCCCCCCGGGGGTGACTGGACAGCATACAGGATGCAGAAGAATTTTTCAGAAGTTTGGGGTGACATTTGAAAGTTAACAGAAAAAAAAGAGGCACAGAAGGAAGCAATGTTTTGAGATATAGAAATAGAAAAAACAAAACTTGTGTCGGTAAAATTTAAAAAAGGGAGAAAAAAAAGGGGTAGAGACAGCAGAGGGAAAAAACAGACAAAACCCCCCCCGACTGTTACAACTTACTAGAAAGGGTATGAAAAAAAACAACAAAAATGACATGGACAACCCCCAATTTCAAAAGATGAGGTTTTTGGGGGGAAGATAGGGGGGGATCATGGAGGGAGCACATTCAAACTCATGCTACAAATTGCAAATCTTCCCCAGACCAAATTCCAAGTGCAACATGTGTCCCCCTGGCCATTGTGGGTTGTAAGGCCCGTCCGTGCAATTTTAGAAGAGTCATAGATCCCTACCAACAACAACTGGAGGGTCCCGAAATCCCCTGATATGGAGGGAC
>CM065722.1:58877450-58899207 GCA_033310375.1 Conus canariensis | reverse complement strand
AATTACATATACAGAACACTTATCCAAGTCATTTAAAGATATATACAGATGGTTCACTCCTAGAAGATCACTGGGCAGGTTCAGCTTTTGTAATACCAGCGTTAAAAAAAGAAAAGTCATACTACATTGGCAAAAATCGATCCATCTTTACTGCTGAACTTATTGCTATTCTTATGGCTCTCAATTACATGGTTGATTTTCCATTACAGTTATTTCAAATCTTATTTTGTGTAGATTCTCAATCGGTACTCTATGCTTTAAGATCATCAGATTACAAGAAAAAGACCAAAATTATCTTAGAAATCATTCAGTTAATTCATATCTTAACTTTAAAAGGGACCAACGTTTCCTTCTGCTGGGTTCCTTCACATCTTGGATTTTCTTCAAATGAGTGGGCTGACAAAGTAGCAAAAAAGGGCGCAAGGCAAGGCACAGAATCCACTGAAATTCATGTTCCCTTATCCATTCATGAGGGTTATCACTTGCTGGAACAAGCAGTATGGAGTAGAATTAAAGGCTATACCATGAGAAAAGATAGACTCTCCAAGAATAAGTATATTGATTCTCGTGGTTTGGATAACAAATCATACTTGAATCATACTGGCGTAATCAAATTTAGACATATTAGTTCGCTATCTTACAGGATAAAACTTAATGCGTTCATCACAAAATACAGCAAAAATGTTAGATGTTTATGTGGTGAACAAATTTCTAGCAAGCACATCACGTTTGAATGTCAGAAATTAAGACTTATCTTACCAGTGATTTCTGAAAATTGTACTGAAGGCGTTTTCAAAAATGTTACTAGTTTGTTTAATATTGCGAAATGTTTACTTCATAGTCCTGTAGGACATTTGTTAAGACTAGTTGATTGTAATTTTTGTTAATGCTCATTTTTCTGACGTTTCTTTTTTTTTTCTTTTCTTTTTTTCCTCCCCCTTATCAAAGAGACATAAATACATACACACACAATACGGTCCCCCTCCCCTCCTCTTCCTCCCGATCCCCTCCCTCCCCCCCTCCCCTCCCCTCCCCCCGTCTAATATTACTATGTGGATAGACGTTAAATTGAAGACAACAACAACAACAACAACAACAACAACAACAACACACACACACACACACACACACACACACACACACACACACACACACACACACACACACACACACAGAGGGGGGAGGGGGGGGACGAATGGCCTTCTTGTGTGTGTGTGTGTGTGTGTGTGTGTGTGTGTGTGTGTGTGTGTGTGTGTGTGTGTGTGTGTGTGCGCGCATGCAAGCGCGCGCGCGCACGCGTGAGTGTGTGCATGTGTGTTACTCTTTCATCTTCCATACCACCTCAGTAGCATTGCACTGCATCGCTCATTCTGGTTCCCTGTCCCTAGCCGCAGCCTGGTTTGTGCCAACACAGACCCTGTACGAGCCATCTGCACAGAGCAACTCGGCATGAGGCAATGCACCAGAAGAGACACGGCATCCCTGTCGTGTAACGCTAGGCTGTTCTTTGCTGCCTGTTCTGATCCAACATACGCGGGATACCACCTGCTGAGCCCCCTACTGACGACATTCAATGCTTAATCGCGGAGACGGCATGAGTGAGGTTTCCCCCTAAAGGGCGCCACCACGTCCATCCAATGACAGTTCCCGTTCATATGCCAATACCAGGGACCCCAATAAGACCCCCCCCCTCCACACATACACACCTCTCTTCCCCCCGAGGCACAGACGTTGACAGGAAATTGGAACTGAGATCATGACAGAAAAGCAACAGAATTTGAGACACTAATGCTGATCAATAAGAAAGAGGATGATGAAGATGATGCTACGGATTCCCATTATGGTATAAAACTATTTGATATGGCTGTGCTCCACGCTTACCTTCATAATAAATTCCAGCATCAACCAGGCCCGAGCGATACAGACACCTGCTGTGTTGGTGAGGAAATTTGAGAAACACTCTCAGAGACGCATCCATTCAGTGGATGAAAAGTGTATGTCCCAGCTTTCCCCACTGATCAGATAGCAATTCCAACTCTTGATAGAAGCCTGCCAGGGCAAAAAAAATCCAATAAACAAATGGTTCTGATAGGAAACAAACCCATGCTGTCCCAGCGGGAGTCCGCCAAGCTAGCCACTTCACTACGATGGCTGGTGTAAATGGCCAAATTTAGTGATATGATAGAATTTTCAAAAAAGCGAATAAAGAACCTACGATAGTTGAAAAAGGCGGCACTGTTTCCAGTAACATCTGAATTTGTTTACATATTCTTAACTGCTTCTGGAACGGGTCATACTTGTGTCACTTTTTGGAAATGTAATACTCTAAAACCAAGCCTGACATCTGTAAGAATTTTAACAATACCTTGAACTGATATCACCGTAAGCCAGAACGGAAACTGGTACGGGAGATTATATACTAGACGTATTTTCTATTCAATATTTCTGCTGGCTTTTTGCAATTTCTTTTATACAGGACAAAGGAAAAATATCCCAAACATAGCATGGTACATACACACAGCTGCACAATTGCATGGTTATAAGAACTGTCCAATACAGTGTTTGGTAGCGTATACAGTGTAATACAGTGTAATACAACCTGTGCAGGCACTTCAAATATCCCCCTCTCTCTCTGTCTCTCTTAAAAAAAATTTTCGCATGCTTATACAAACGTATATCGCATACGCCGATGCTACTAGCATGCCCTCAGAAGACCCTGTTCAAATTCATGTACAATGACTGGCAAGAGAGAGAGAGAGAGAGAGAGAGAGAGAGAGAGAGAGAGAGAGAGAGAGAGAGAGAGAGAGAGAGAGAGAGAAGACAGACAAACATTGAAGCGAGAACAAGGAAGGCGCAATGCTGTCCCAGAGGCTCATAGCAGTACAAAATCAGTTCCACCATTCTGGGGTCTCGCCAAGAAGTGCCACTGCCCCTGCCACCACGACCAGCAAAGGAGAGGCCAAACCAAAGAACGCACATTGCAAGTCGAATGATTCACAGATTATACAAAAACAGGCAATAATGGTGCTTAACACTTAATGTCAATACTAACAACAGAGTTAGGGAAAACTGGAGAAATATCCATAAATGCGTCTGTCTGTAACAATACCTCTCCCCCTCTCACCATCACGGAGAAGCCAACAAACTAACATATGGCTAACCGTCAACAGTCTGCCTTGGAATGGATTTTTCTCAATTCTTTCCCCCCTTTTCCCCATTTCTTCCCTCTTTCTCTCTTCTTTTGTTTTTCTTCGAAACTCCAGTATAAGATCCGAGTGGCAGCGCGCACTAGAGAGACATTCTACTGCTGATAGCCCAGCCGACCGCAAAGGGCCATACCAGTCAAATCTCAAAACATTTAGAAAACACATACACAATTCATAATCACAGATTTTCTAAAAAAACAAACAAACAAACAAACAAACAAAAAAAAAGCCGGGATTAGAGAAATTCTTTGTTGCGTAAAATCTTAGATCAGATGAAAAATGTTTACTTCTTTCAGAAACTCAAAAATCTCCATCAGGCGGGACATCTTTGAACAAGATTTTCATGGTGTCAGGTGGAAAGTGTTTATGTCTGACATAGTGCAGATCCTAACATTCTTTAACAACATGCTCTATGAAGAGTGGGACATCACATGGAATGCATCACGGAGCTTCTTCACCTTTTTGCAAGATATCAGTGGGTGTGAAAGAGTGGCCTGTGTGCAAATGGCACAAGACGGTTCTTCTTTACGGCCGTCCGCGGCAGGTTTGAGCGGAATTGGTTTCTATCCGTTTGTATGTCCCTGTCATGAGTCGGCCGAATGTTCTCGAGCATTTAGGCAAATTAAGGGTAGTTTTGCTGTTGTTGAGAGCAAGTTCCTTGGGTTCTTCAAGTGTGCGAACTCAGGCATCACCAGAGGGGAATACCCCGAGTCGTATACTGAAGGAGGGAGAGTTACTGGGGAGTGGTTCGCATGTCTAGGGGGGTAGTAACAAGAACATGCTGACCTGCCGGTCCTGGGTAGACGAGAGTGTCCACTTTGAGCACTGGCTATTCAGTGGGTTCTCCAGTGGGGCTGAAAGGAAGGCGATCGTGTCAGGTGACCGTCACGGGTAGGTGACCGTCAGCCTGCAGGCAGAGTACAGCGACCATTCCGTCGTCCTTTGTTCTGAGGAATGAATGGAAGGCTTCGGCCTATTGAGTGGTTCGCACCTTGTTGGCTATAGAGGTAGTAACTACTTGAAGCATCAGTCCTGGCTGGTAGAGAAGTCCAGGCTGTTAGTACAATGGGTAGCTTCGGGGAATCGAACATGAGTTTGAATAGGAGGTTATGCATTAACTTGCTTGGTACCCAAGTCTTTGTTGGCGCTAGCAGCTGTTGTGTGTGTATGTGTAGGTGACTAATGATTCCATTGGCGGAATAAAAATAACTTGGGGATCTATTGGTACAAATCGTGTGATGGGTGTGTGCCAGTGATTCCATTGGTTGAACCAGCTAAATTCGGGTTCTCTCTTTCTTTGAGAACGAATATAAGGAGCTTGGAAAACCAGGAAGTGTGTGACTCACTTAAGGGAAAGTGAACTCGCCCGTCTTGCTGAGGGCTCAAGAAAATACAGCGAGAAGCAGAGGTTGCTGTCGCCTCGAAGCCGACGACGAGAAGAATTGTCTCCAGGGTGGGGACGTAGACAGTGGAGGTTGCTGTAGCATCGGAGCCGACGACGAGAAGAATTGTCTCCCGTGCGGGGACGGTCGACAGCAAGACGTGTCAGCCTGTTGGAGCCTAGACAGGGAGCTGCCAGACAACGGTGGGGTGTTTACAGCCAGAGAAGACCTGTGGGAGAGGCCGACAGGAGCCGTTTCCGTGGAGAGGGCGAAGTGCAGTGGAGTCCGGGAGACTCGGTGTGAGGGTGCAACGCGAGCTACGGTGCCAGTGCCCCCCAACTGGGATTTGGCCAATCGGGAGGACACAACAGTGTGGCAGCTTCAGTTCGTGGTCGCACAGTGCGATGAGAGAAACTGGTCAACCAAGGAATGCTGGCAAGTTATGGACGTTTTATTTGCTCTTAAGTTTATAAGTGTGCAAACAGGATAGTGGAATATTGTCTTTCCTGGCTAAGTAAGAATAACTGAAGAACAGGGGATGCGATTTATCAGATTGTCTGTATGATGTTTACATTGTTGTATGATACAGATAAGTGTGTTGTGTAGTGACGGGTGGGGGCTCGGAGTCAAGTTAAATAAAAGTTGATTATTTTCTGTGAAATGTATTGGTTTCCCGTCACCTTTGTGCGGGCCCGATGTGAGTGACAGAGTGCGTGTGCCTATGCGAGAGCGCATTTTGGTTGTGAAAGCGTAAATACTTCTGTCTATAACCCCCTGCATCCCTGAATATGAAAATCATATTTTAATAACGAGGGGGAGCGTCGGAGACCCGTCACAGTCCCATTCCTAGAGGTCTTTGACATAAACCTGAGCCTTAGGCTTCACGTCGGTGTGAGGGATAGAGAATTTGCTCATTGCTTTTTGTAGCACTCTCGGTAAATCCATCTTTACTTCGTTGCATCGAATGCCAACATGACCAGGAATCGAAGCAAAAGCTATGCTGTAACCATCAGAGCTCAAAGAGGCGTACATTTCAAATTTAAGCAGTTGAGGTTACAGTCAGCAATAGACTCCTAAGCAGAATGGGAGTCCGAGAGAATGAGAGTCTTTTGTGTTTTGATACAGACACCATTTTAAGTGCCGGAACCAAAGCTTAGCAGTGTAGATAGAACCGTCGCTGGGAATATATGTATGGAACATCTCTGAGAGAGAGCTGTTACGCAGTACACATTAGAGGCAACCCTCTCGTCAGATTTTGAACCATCAGAAGGTATTCTTTGAAAGGATGGAAATTTAGAACAAAGTTCGGTTAAAAAATGTCGTATATGCCTAAAAGCTGATGGAGTCTTTGCAAGATGAGGGCAGATCAACGTGGATCTTTGGGATGAGGAAAGTCTATGGTGATACACCAGTGACACGTCAGGAAGCCGTGTCTCCCTGATGAGTCCGATCCAGCGGACGAAAGGCCCCGCAGCAGGCGATACGAATGGTTATATTTTCAAGATTGATTTAAATGGTTCCCATATGCTTTTTGTGAAGGGTTTACTGTTGATATTTTCCTGATTTTACGTTCTCATTTTCTTTCTTCCCTGTTCCTTCCGGCCCACCCCTCTTTTTGGTTAAATCCTTGCCAAGTCATTAATAAAACGACAGAAAAATTGTTAGCCTGCAATGGCCTATGTCCCGATGAACTTAAAAACTTTAGATCTGTTTCTCACCTTCCTTTTCTCTCCAAACTCCTGGAAAAGGTTGTCTATGCAACTTGAACGCCATCTGTCCCAGCACAATCTGTATGAAATAAACCAGTCTGCATACAGACAGAATCACAGTACCGAAACAGCGTTGCTTTGTGTGACTGACAGTCTCCTTCGGTCCGCTGACAACAAAAAAGCATCGCTTCTGACTTTGCTAGATCTCAGTGCCGCATCTGACACTATCGACCACAGTATTCTTTTAAAAAGACTGTCGGTGTCTTTCGGTATCACAGACACTGCATTAGAATGGTTTCGGTCATACCAGACTGGCAGAACACAATCTGTGTCTGTTGGTGGCAAGGTCTCCTCTCCCCTTCCCCTGGACTTTGGTGTGTCCCAAGGCTCCGTTTTGGGCCCCCTTCTCTTCTCTCTGTATATTCAACCTCTATCTATGGTCATTGAGGAACATGGGATTCCTCATCAGAAATTTGCCGATGACACCCAGCTGCACCACGCTGCTGAGCCTGCTGCATTCCAACTTTTGGTATCGGAATTTGAACTGTGTTTCCAATCTGTTAAATCATGGATGCTTAAAAATAAGCTCAAGCTAAATGATGAAAAAACTGAGGCTCTGTTGGCAGCACCTCGTTCTGTTTTGGATCGCATTTCTGAAAAATCTATTCAAGCTGGAACCAACAAAATTCCCTTTGAAGACAGTGTGAGGGATCTGGGTGTCCATTTGGATAGTACGCTGTCCATGAATGTCCAGATCAGTCACCTGTGTCGTTCAGCCTATTTGGCTTTGAGAAAGATCGCGTCAATTCGCTCATATCTTACACAGAAAAGGACTGCCCAACTTACCTGTTCCCTCATCATGTCAAAACTCGATTACTGTAACAGCATTCTTGCCGGTCTTCCCGCTGTCGATATAAACCGACTTCAACGCATACAAAACAACGCAGCCAGACTTGTTTTCCAAATGTCCAAAAGAACCCACACTACACCTCTGTTAGTTAGACTATATTGGCTTCCCATTCATGCGCGCATTCAGTATAAACTCGCAACACTTGCTTTCAGACACTTTGATGAAACATTGCCTGCTTATCTTTCCAACACACTTGTCACTTATCAACCCTCTCGCACTCTCCGCTCTAGCAGTGACAAACTTCTCAAGCTTCCCCGCATGAAACTGAAATCTTTTGGCCAACGTTCTTTCAGTTATCAAGCCCCCCTTGTCTGGAACTCCCTCCCCTCCCAGCTCCGCTCTTCACAGACTCTCCCTGCGTTCAAATCTGGTCTCAAAACGCATCTCTTTCAGAAGTCCTTTTGTCTTTCTACATAGCGTACGAGCTAATGCGTGTTTCCCAGGCATTCTCCATCCTTTCGCGTCTTGTATGTGCACGCGCGCTTCCGTGCCTGAATGCTTTGTGCTTTTGCGTGTGTGCGTTTGTGTGTGTGCGTTTACGCGCGTGGGATTTTGTTGCTTCGTGTTGAGTTTGCCCTTTGTGTGTGTGTGTGTGTTTGTGTGTGTGTGTGGGTGGGTGGGTGCACCCTTCTGCATGTTTTATATTGTATCCCGTGCAGTGTTCACGAAATTGGAGGCGGGTGGGTGGGTGGGTGTGGGGGTGGGGGTGGGAGTTGGTTCTTTTCTTCTATTCCCAAATTCTTGTCGAGCGTTGTTCATATAATGTCATGTGTGTGGTATGTGTGGGGTGACGGTGTGTGTGTGTGTGTGGGGGGGGGGGGGGGGGGGGAGGATAGAGTGGGGGGTGTGGCTTGTGCAACTGTTTTAGTGCTTGCTTTGTGACCTATTGTTTTGATGCCTTTTTCTCAATACTGTGCAATGTTTATGGAAACTTTTATTTTTCCTGTATTGTGAAGCGCTCTGAGGATGAGTCTTCTTCTCTCATCGAAGAGCGCTATATAAGCTCGATTTATTATTATTATTATTATTATTATTATTAATTCTTTTACCCACTTCAAAATTGTTCAACTTTATATATATATATATACTAGCAGGGGCACCCGGCGTTGCCCGGGATATGAACATTCTTGGCGATACTCACGTGACGGCAAACATGTATTAATTGTTTTGATTTACAATCAATCCCCCCCCCCCCCCCAACATCTTCCCACCCCCTCCCCCCACACAAATACACATTCTCTCTCTCTCTCTCTCTCTCTCTCTCTCTCTCTCTCTTTTCTCTCTCTCCCTCTCTCTTATACATTCTATTGTTTTCCGCCTGCCTCTGGCCCCTTTCCTCTGGATCTTCCCTAGTACGTCGAAATGCTTTTCTCGCTCGATTTTCCGCCTGCACTCACTGTTCCCATTCCCATTCTTCTGATTGCCCTTAATTTTGTAGGAATAGACTTTGTGCAGAAGTAGTTTATTTCAACGGGTCTGTGTCTAATGTAAAAATAGTGTATGTTACCCGCTGGATGTTCCTGTAGGCTTATGTCAATTTTGGTGGCGATCCGATGACTCTCGTGGCCGCCAACCTCAGAAGATCGGGTTTTAAACAGTTTTTATAGGGTTTGGTGTTTTTAACGATTTTTAACTGTTATAAATAACGTTTCTTAACTGCCAAATAACGGTTCTAATTTTCGAGAAGTAGCCCTGTACCTGTGCAATGTCACAACGGCCATTTGATGAAAAGCAGAGGAAAAAATATGTCTTTGAAACCGTTATAACAGTTTTTTTAACGGTTTTTAACGGTTTTATTTTTTTTAGAGATTAGCCCAAAACCATCCTCGGGTCACTACAGACGTACCTGCTAAATTTCAAGAAGATCGGGTTTTAAACAGTTTCTTTTATAGGGTTTGGTGTTTTTAACGGTTTTTAACTGTTTTTTTTTAAACTGCCAAATAACGGTTCTAATTTTAGAGAAGTAGTCCTGTACCTGTGCAATGTCACAACGGCTATTTGAAGAAAAGCAGAGGAAAAAGATGTCTTTGAAACCGTTATAAATTTTTTTAACGGTTTTTAACGGTTTTATTTTTTTTAGAGATTAGCCCAAAACCATCCTCGGGTCACAACAGACGTACCTGCCAAATTTCATTACAATCGGTTGAGCCGTTTGTGAGTCTATAGCGTACACACACACACACACACACACACACACACACACACACACACACACACACACACACAGAGAATTTGCCATTTATATAATATATATATATATAAAACGAAGATTAAAAACAACAGACCCATATAATTATTCTCAATATTTCGGCCTGTTAACGGGTCTTCCTCAGGGGACTTTAATGACAAGAATGGAGCCAGGTATCGAGTCATCAACTAATGAAAACAATCACACGTATATATATATATATATAACATATATATATATATATATATATATATATATAATCTTATTCAAAACCTAAAAACATCACAACGTTTGCAATCAAAAATTTTTCCTCCCTCATCTACCAAGCAAGCACATCCAATGCCAAACAACTGAAAAGTCATCTACGTAAACGTTGTCATCTACTCAAGCGGACTGACGGTCCATACGGACAGATCATGTCAATTGTTTTCCATTGTTTTTGAATGTACTAGTTTTCCACGAGTGTTGTAAACAATTATCTCAACTCTGAATAAACATCTCAACTCAAATACGGCTTCAAGAGCATCATATGATTGTGATCTCCACTGAAACGAAAAAACAAGATGCACAGCATATAAACGTACTCCCAGTTTATCCTGAGTACGCGTGAGATATTCCATAAAGAGGAAAACCCGTCTTGGGCTGGTGTAACCGTTAGTAATGGCTATTCTGGTAAACATCGCCCATCATCTGTGACCTATAATGAACATATTTACAAATTTTCAGAAAGATCGGCCAAGTACTTTCTGAGATTTTCCATGAACAAGAAAACCATTATGGACCGTTAGTAACGGCTATGGCTGTAAACTTAAACATCGGGCATCATCCGTGACCCATAATGAACATACCTACAAATTTTCAGAAAGATCGGCCAGGTACTTTCTGAGATTTTCCATAAAAAAGAAAAACCGTTATGGGTCGTTATAGCCGTTAGTAACGGCTATAATGGTACGCTAAAACATCGGGCATCATCCGTGACCCATAATGAACATACCTACAAATTTTCAGAAAGATCGACCAAGTACTTTCTGAGATTTTCCATAAAAAACCGTTATGGGAGTTATAGCCGTTAGTAACGTAGAAGAAAACCCGTTACAGGCCGTTACAGTCGTTAGTAACGGCTATAACGGTACACTAAAACATCGGGCATCATCCGTGACCCATAATGAACATACCTGCTAATTTTCACAAAGATCGGCCAAGTACTTTCTGAGATATTCCTTGAAGAAGAAAAACCGTTACAGGCTGTTACAGCCGTTACGGCTATAATGGTAAACTAAAACATCGGGCATTATTCGTGACCCAAAATGAACATACCTACAAATTTTCAGAAAGATCGGCCAAGTACTTTCTGAGATATTCCATAAAGAAGAAAAACCGTTACAGGCTGTTACAGCCGTTAGTAACGGATATAACGGTAAACTAAAACATCGGCATCATCCTTGACCCATAATGAACATACCTGCTAATTTTCACAAAGACCGGCCAAGTACTTTCTGAGATATTCCATGAAGAAGAAAAACCGTTACAGGCCGTTACAGCCGTTAGTAACAGCTATAACGGTAAACTAAAACATCGGCATCATCCGTGACCCATAATAAACATACTTACAAATTTTCAGCAAGATCGGCCCAGTAGTTTTGTCTGGAGCGAGTGGAACACATTTTGACCACGGACACACACACACACACACACACACACACACACACACACACACACGCACACAGAGCATTTCTTCGTTCACATTCTAAAGTACTCCCTGTTCTATAAGAACTGGGAGTACAAAAAAGTCGGCGTTCAAGTTTTGCCCTTAAAAGTTTCTCTGGCGGCGTATGAGATTGTCATGTGAATGAGGAAGAAGTGATGTGAATGGGAAAGTTTCATATCAATTAAGAGATTTTGTAATTTTTGCAATTGTGGAATGGAACCTACGGGTTTGATGCTTTTTTATATTCATGGAGTGCAACCGCCAGTGATGCGGAAGAGTAGGACGCTGAGTGGATTGTGAAGTGTGTTCACCCAATGTGAGGAAGGGTGGAAGATTATTGTTACTTCAGAGGAGCTCTGGACACAGACATAGGAGGATGTCTGATTGTAACCCTCTTTGGGTTTAACATAGGACTAGGATTGTCCGATGCAACCCTGGGTTGGGTGTGCTGTATTATTGGACTGGTTTGTCCGATGCAACCCTGGTTTGGGTGTGCTTAACCCTTGGTGGGTGTAATATGCCTGGCGTGGCAAGTTCACTCGAGTATAGAGTGTAGATGTAGACTGGAAGTCTACTAGGGTAGGCTTGTCGCTTATTCCCTAGAAGGTGAGTACCAGTTGGGGTTGTAAACTGGTTAAAGCAATTACAGTAAAGGTGTAATTGTAATGATAACAGAAGTTTGATAATTATACAGATTTGATGATATTGCGCTATTTGGGAAAAAGAGAAAGATGAACGTTGAACGCGAAAAGAGAATTGAAAAATAAATAAATAAAATATTGTTGTATAAAGATTTCTTTCTGTACCCCAACTGTAGGTAGGAATAGGTTGGCGGAACAAGACTCATGTGAGTATTCTATATTGATCTTGGAGTGAATGTGAAAGGAGTTAAAAAGGAGCTATGAATAATAAGAGAGAAAGAGAAAGAACAAATAAAATTCATTTTAGAGGTTAACCCTGGACCTAGGGTTTCGTTACAGAATCCCTCAGCGTCCAGTGGTGGTCCAGTGGTGGTCCAGGCTTGAGCTGTACGAGCCTAGTGAGAGTCCAGGCTGTGGTGGTTCAGAGGTGGTACAGCCGAGTGAAAGAAAGCTCCTCGACAAGTCAAGATGACTTGTCTTTATTGATACTATTTAATATAAGAACTGATAGTGTAACATGTGTGTGAGTGTGTTGGATTTTTGGTAAAACTTTGAATATTGTGTTATTGTTTCTATGTGGGGAATTATCTTGTGAAGAGAAGTAATTGTTGGAAAATGCAGTGAAATGCAAAGAAGAATTAAAACCCTTTTCTTTGTGAGTAAAGGGAGCGTTTTATAGAAGACTCAATTCAATTGTGATAGTGCTCCTTTGGGTGAATGGAGTGATTGCGTGTTGTGTACGAAGTAAGCATACTGTGTTTGTGAATGCAAGTATGTTCACAAACATGGGTGTGTGACAGTGGTGACCCCGTCTTTGAATTTAGGTTAGAGTTTAATAGGATTTAGTTTTTTGAGTGAGTACTGCTGCTAAAATAGTTTTGAACCCCTTTGTAAAAAAAAAAAGAAAGAAAAATAGAAGTAAAATTACTCTGCCAAATTACAATTATAAAGATACTATTTTGTTCCCCTCTGCATTGCTGAATAATTGTTATATTTATTCATTTTCATTGGCATTTTCAATTTTGTTTTTCTTATCTATATTTATGGTGTGTCAATTGTTTATGTAATGTATACTTGTTCTTAGTATTCCCCGTCTCCAGTTCTACGGGTGGTAGTTTCAATTAGTGGGCTACCTAAGGGTTCTTTTGCTTGGTCTTACTTTTCCTACTTTTTTCAAATTTTCACCTCTCTTGGATTCTGTCTCTATTCTAATTAAAATTCTCTTGATATTCTTTACGATAAGCTCCTCTCTAGTTTCAAGTTTAGGCGGTTTTTTTTTGCTATTTTAAATAGGGTTTCTGATTAGTGTGTGTAAATGCTCCCTTTATTTTAAATGTTGTAAGGTTTAGTTGAAAATCTTTCTTGTAAAATTGTGTTTTTTCTGGCACATTCTTTTGGATTCCTTTTTGAAAACAGTGCTCTGCTTTAGTTTAAAACAATAATTAAAAAAAAATATTCTTAGCTTTTCTTGGTATTTCGGAAATCTTTCTCACAATTCAGTCTTTCAGAGCCATTTCTAAATTTACTTCTCACATTTTTTGGCCAACTAAATTAACTTAAATAAAACATTTTTTCAGTGAGGGTGCATTTCCATACTCAATCAAATTTTACTGGGAAAAAAAAAAAATTCTTTTCTGTCCCGTCATTGTTTTTTTTTGGTTCTTTACAAATTTGAATGTTTTGAGCTCTGTATTCTAGTAATCAGTGCCAAGTAAGTTTAAATTGTTGTTCTATTTTAAATAGTGTTTTTATTTCACATCTTAATTTCTCTACCCCATTTGCACGCTGTGGGATTTCTTTAAGCGTTATCTACACTCTCATACAACATGACTGATACAGTAGATGATCAACAAATAGAGGAATTCCAATCCTTATTTGTGAAGGAGGATGAGGAAACGGTTCGTTTCAACCGATTTTTGTCCCAGGGACAGAAATTACAGTTGTCTGGTGATGCTTTAATGGCCTACATTGATCAGTGTGAAGAGCGTGCGCTCAGAGCGAAAGAAAGAGAGGAGAAGAAAGAGACAGAGAAAGAAGATAAGATTAGGCAAGCAGAAGCACAGTTAGAGAAAGAAGAGAAGGATAGACAAGCACAGTTAGAGAAAGAAGAGAAGGATAGACAAGCACAGTTAGAGAAAGAAGAGAAGGATAGACAGAGAGAGGAAAAAATCAGGGTGCATGAACTTGAAATGAAAAGAACAGAAAGTCTTAATTTACTTGAAATGAGAAGATTGGAACTTGAACAAAAACGAGTGGAACTTCAGTTAAAGCAACAGGCTGTTCAACAATCTGCAAATGTAAATGTTTCTCAAACTGATGCTGTTCCTGTTCAGGGTGCAGGTAAGACTTCCTACATTCCCAAATTACCCCCTTTTGATGAGAATCGTGATGACATAGACTCTTTTCTTTTTAGGTTTGAAAACCATGCTTCATCATGTGGTTGGAGCAAGGACAAATGGACATTGTATGCTGCTTCCTTATTCAAGGGCACCGCATTATCTCTGTATCATAGTTTGGCAGTTCGTGATTCTCTCACATGGGAAGAACTGAAAGCTGAACTTTTGAAGAAGTTTCAATATACAGATGAAGGCTTTAGAGAAAAATTTCGTTTAGTTCGTCCAGAAAAAGGTGAATCATTTGCAGCTTTCCTTATTAGGACAAGTCATTTATTTGATCGTTGGGTTGAATTGTCCCAAACACAGAAAGAATATGCTGATTTGCGTGACTTGTTACGTGAGCAGATTTTACAAAGCGTATCCAAAGACCTAGCTATTTTTCTAAAAGAGAGATCTTGTAAAACTGCAGAGGATATGTGTAAGCTGGCAGATCAGTATCGGACTGCTCATCCGGAAAAGCATTTTTCCAGGAAATCTGACCGTGATGTGTTTGAGGCAAATGTTGCTTCAACAGGCCAGTTTGGTCCGGGTCGTTCTCAACCAAACAGGAGATATGGTCATAGAGGATGCCAGAGTTTTTCTCAAAGACAGAATACAAACAGGAATAATGTACATTCCTATAATAACTGGCAAGAGAATAATTCTGGACAAACTTTTTCACAGGGTAATCCAAATGCAAGTCATTACCCAAGAGGATATACCAATTCTCGACGGACTGGTCAGTTTAGAGCTATTCGTGGCCGTGGACAATTTTCAAACCGTGGTGGTATTGATCATAGTACAGTACCAAATACAGTATCTGGTGCGGACAATGGTTGTTGGCACTGTTCCTGTATATTTCACAAGAAGAAAGACTGTCCTTTTCTAGCACAGGGTAATGTGTGCTTAGCAACAGATCCCAAGCAAACTACTAAAGATACTCAGCATGTTTTAGTGTCTGACACTGATGTTACAGGTCTACACATTGAATCGTGTACTGTCAATGGGTTTGGTGCTACACTGTTGAGGGATACTGGGTGTACTACTGCTGGTGTACGCAAAGATTTAGTCAGAAAAGAACAATACACCGGGACACATCAGCAATGTCGTACATTTGGTGGCAAAATTGAATCATTTCCTTTGGCATGTGTTTATGTTTGTACTCCCTATTTTACAGGTGAAATAACAGCATGTGTCATTGATGATCCTGTGACAGACCTCATTCTTGGAAATCTCAAGGGTGTTTCCACGTCTTGTGGAGGACAATGTGGTTCTTTTGTGCCTTCTATGGTGAGCACTCGTTCACAAGAGAAAAAAAAAAGGCAAGGTCAAAAACCCCTGGTTGTTCCCTATGTCCCAAAATTGGATGTGACTCCTGAACATTTGAGTGATTTACAAAAGACAGATACAACATTGACTCATTTGTTTCAGAAAGTTGTTCCTGAGGTACCTGACAAAGTGACTGATATCATGTACATAAAAAAGAATAATCTTTTATACCGTCTTTTTCCTAAAGATGAACAGGTGGGTGAGCAGATTGTCGTTCCTATGTCTTTACGTGATACTGTTTTGCATACTGCACATGATTCCTTGTTTTCGGGTCATTGTGGAGTCAAACGTACTCTTCAACGTGTGTTTTCATTTTTTTGGCCTGGTGTTAGTGTGCAAGTTTCAAAATATTGTCAATCATGTGATGTCTGTCAGAAAACAATTCCCAAAGGTCGTATACCATTTGCACCTTTGCAAAGGATGCCAGTCATTACTGAACCATTCAGTCGTGTTTGTATTGATTTGGTTGGTCCATTTCATGTTTCCAATTCTGGTTTTCGTTATGTGCTCACTGTCATGGATGTTGCTACCAGGTATCCTGAAGCTGTACCTTTGAAAAAGATTGATACCATTTCTGTGGCAGAAGCATTATTTTCTATTTTTTCCAGAATGGGACTTCCTGATGAAATATTATCTGACTTGGGTACTCAGTTTGTGTGTCAGATCTCATGAAAGAAATATTTCGTTTACTTTCAATTTCTGCATGTACTACATCTCCATACCATCCACAGTCGAATGGCCTCGTGGAAAGATTTAATGGTACTTTCAAGATGATGTTGAAGAAAGTTTCTAAGGAAAGACCATCAGACTGGGATCGATACATTCCAGCCATACTTTTTGCCTACAGGGAATTGCCAAATGAGAGCACAGGTTTCTCTCCTTTTGAGTTGCTTTTTGGTCGTTCACCAAAAGGACCTATTAGCATCCTGTCAAAGTCATGGTCTGGGGGCAATGTCTCAAGAAGAAAAAAATGTTTTTGATTATGTTTTTACTTTACAAAGTCGTATAGCAGATGCATGTCGTATTGCCCAAGAAAATGCTTATAACAGTGCAACTATGCATAAAAAGTATACTGATCGTGGGGCAAAGATGCGTGTGTTTTCTGTGGATGACAATGTGTTGGTGCTTTTAACAGATAAGAGCAAGATGCATGTGATGTGGAAAGGACCATTCGTCGTCATTGAAAAATGTTCTGTTAATTACAGAATTGATATGAATGGTGTGAAGAAAATTTTCCATGTTAACATGTTGAAAAAGTACTTTCACAGGTCTGATGTTATGATCAACAAGGTTGCTGTCCCTGATAAGATTTCAGCATTGGCATGTGACATTTCATGTCTGTTACCAATGGATTGTGTGACAGAACATTTGCAACGTCTTGACAAACCTGTGTTTCACAAGGTGCCTGTAATTCATGAAACTGCTGTTGGTGTAGTTCAGGACACTGGTGATGATGTTATTCAACTGCCTACATTATCCTTAAAAGGTGAAACATACGAGGATGTCAAGATCAACGAGGACTTGAAACCATCTCGGGTGACTCAACTAAAGTGTTTACTACAGGATTATACAGATGTACTTACAGACAAACCAGGATCTGCAGTTGGTGTTGAACCTCATAGAAAACGGTTGACATCAGATGTTCCTGTACGAATGAAGTCGTATCCTTTACCTTTTGCAAAAAAGCAAATTATTGAGAGAGGTACAGGTCATGTTGGATCTTGGGGTCATTGAAAAGTCAAGTTCTCCATATGTGGCTCCTGTGGTGCTGGTTTCAAAACCAGATGGTTCAGTCAGATTTTGTATTGATTACAGGGCTTTGAATAAATTGACTGTTTTTGATTCTGAACCAATTCCTGATGTGGAGGATTTGTTTTGTCAACTGAGTCAAGCCAAGTATTTTGTGAAAATTGATCTCACGAAAGGTTATTGGCAGATACCGATGTGTGTTGATGATAAAGAAAAAACAGCTTTTCAAACACCATTTGGACTTTTTCATTTTTTGCGAATGCCTTTTGGTTTGCAGAATGCACCGGCAACTTTCGCGAGAATGATGAGACAACTCAGGTTACATGAAGTGTCTGCTGTAAGTTTTTTTGATATTTTGCTGGCTTCACAAACATGGAGTAATCTGTTGAGATGTTTGAAAAGTGTTTTTGAAAGACTCCGTTCTTTTGGTTTGACAGCAAGGCCATCGAAAATCATGGCGGGTTTTCAAAAACTGGAGTTTTTGGGGCATACAATTGCTGTGGGTTCGATGCAGCCAGAAAAGAAGAAAATGGAAAAGATTTTGGCAATCAAAACCCCATGTTCAAAGAAACAGGTTCGTTCACTTCTTGGACTCTTATCTTATTACAGGCGTTATGTCCCTCACTTTGCAACTCTTACAGCTCCATTAACTGAGTTGACAAAGGGTTCCAAGCATTCATCTATTGATTGGACTGTAGATTGTCAGAATGCTTTGGAAGCAGTTCAAAAGGTTTTGAATTCTTCTCCTGTTTTACTTCTGCCCAACTTGGAGAAAGATTTTGTCCTCCGGACTGATGCAAGTTCAACAGGAATGGGTGCTGTTCTTTTGCAAGAACATCAAGATTTATTGCATCCAGTACAGTTTGCAAGTAAGAAGTTCACTGATGCACAGTCGAGGTATTCTACTATTGAACGGGAATGCTTAGCGATTGTGTGGGCACTTGCAAAATTTGAGCGTTTCTTGACAGGCAGGTTTTTTGTTCTGCAGACGGATCACAGACCTCTGACGTTTTTGAAAACATCAAGAACAAAGAATAACCGTCTATTACGGTGGTCTTTGGCGATCCAGCAATACAGTTTCAGGGTTGATCCAATTTCAGGGTCCAGCAATGTGATTGCTGTCATTTTGTCTCGACAGTAATAAGCAGTGTGTGTTTTCAAGTTTGCTGTTGAAAGTTGAATTTATATGTTTGTATTTGAGTAATGGAATGTTGTTGTGTGCAATATTGATTACTTGCGGTAGTGGTAGTTGATGCATTGATGTTGGCTTTGGATAATTTTTTGGGGAAACAATGTTTTTATAAATATACATTTTTCTGTTCGCATGTACTCATGTCATTTTGGGAAAGTATTTTTTCAGAATACTGTCAATGGTATATTTTTTTTTGAACTCCCATACTCTTCTTTGAAAAAAATGTGAATCAAATTTTTTTATCGGAGGTTGGGGGGTGTCATGTGAATGAGGAAGAAGTGATGTGAATGGGAAAGTTTCATATCAATTAAGAGATTTTGTAATTTTTGCAATTGTGGAATGGAACCTACGGGTTTGATGCTTTTTTATATTCATGGAGTGCAACCGCCAGTGATGCGGAAGAGTAGGACGCTGAGTGGATTGTGAAGTGTGTTCACCCAATGTGAGGAAGGGTGGAAGATTATTGTTACTTCAGAGGAGCTCTGGACACAGACATAGGAGGATGTCTGATTGTAACCCTCTTTGGGTTTAACATAGGACTAGGATTGTCCGATGCAACCCTGGGTTGGGTGTGCTATATTATTGGACTGGTTTGTCCGATGCAACCCTGGTTTGGGTGTGCTTAACCCTTGGTGGGTGTAATATGCCTGGCGTGGCAAGTTCACTCGAGTATAGAGTGTAGATGTAGACTGGAAGTCTACTAGGGTAGGCTTGTCGCTTATTCCCTAGAAGGTGAGTACCAGTTGGGGTTGTAAACTGGTTAAAGCAATTACAGTAAAGGTGTAATTGTAATGATAACAGAAGTTTGATAATTATACAGATTTGATGATATTGCGCTATTTGGGAAAAAGAGAAAGATGAACGTTGAACGCGAAAAAAGAATTGAAAAATAAATAAATAAAATATTGTTGTATAAAGATTTCTTTCTGTACCCCAACTGTAGGTAGGAATAGGTTGGCGGAACAAGACTCATGTGAGTATTCTATATTGATCTTGGAGTGAATGTGAAAGGAGTTAAAAAGGAGCTATGAATAATAAGAGAGAAAGAGAAAGAACAAATAAAATTCATTTTAGAGGTTAACCCTGGACCTAGGGTTTCGTTACAGAATCCCTCAGCGTCCAGTGGTGGTCCAGTGGTGGTCCAGTGGTGGTCCAGGCTTGAGCTGTACGAGCCTAGTGAGAGTCCAGGCTGTGGTGGTTCAGAGGTGGTACAGCCGAGTGAAAGAAAGCTCGACAAGTCAAGATGACTTGTCTTTATTGATACTATTTAATATAAGAACTGATAGTGTAACATGTGTGTGAGTGTGTTGGATTTTTGGTTAAACTTTGAATATTGTGTTATTGTTTCTATGTGGGGAATTATCTTGTGAAGAGAAGTAATTGTTGGAAAATGCAGTGAAATGCAAAGAAGAATTAAAACCCTTTTCTTTGTGAGTAAAGGGAGCGTTTTATGGAAGACTCAATTCAATTGTGATAGTGCTCCTTTGGGTGAATGGAGTGATTGCGTGTTGTGTACGAAGTGAGCATACTGTGTTTGTGAATGCAAGTGTGTATGTTCACAAACATGGGTGTGTGACAGAGATCCGTTAAATTCAGACTGACACAGAACTATTTTGGCATCTGGGTTTTACCGACTTCCGTCTCTTTGGACAAGACTGGCCAACAGACCAAGCTCTGGCTGTGGTGATCTGTCTACGGCATTAATAGTTTACTCTGGCGGTCCATCCACAGCATGGCAGAAACAGTTTTACTCTGGCGGTCCATCCATGGCATGGCAGAAATAGTTTTACTCTGGCGATCCATCCATGGCATGGCAGAAATAGTTTTACTCTGGCGGTCCATCCATGGCATGGCAGAAATAGTTTTACTCTGGCGGTCCATCCATGGCATGGCAGAAATAAGCTACACACAAAAAGTTAAGGATCACTTTCACAAACATTCATAACTGTCAAAATAAGAAAGTCAATGCGTTGAAGTTTGGCCAACATTTAATTCCATTCTTTAGTGATAACGATACACAATTGCCTTCAATCTCGAGCAATCGTTTGGTGTGTACATTTGATTAAAGTGGGTACGTATCCAAATTTGATTCCCCAAAGTCATTGAAATCACAAGACAGGGCATACTGATGCTCCCAAAAGCTCAGTAATGCGTGTAACCACCATGGCTGTTCTGGCACTCGACGCAGCGAGTCCTCATCGAGTTGACCAGGTTGGTGAAGATCCTCTGTGGAAGCGCCTGCCACTCAGCCTGCAGCATCTGGTTGAGGTGTTGGGCATCCCTGGGAGGGGGGGGGTGGCTCCTCACTTTGCGATCCAGCTCATCCCAGAGGTTCTCTATCGGGTTGAGATCGGGACTGCATGCTGGCCACTCCATTCTGTTGACTCCAGACTGCTGCAGGAAGTCGTTGACCACCCTTGCCCTGTGGGTGTGAGCATTGTCATCCTGGTAGACAGCCCTCGGTCCCATCTGCTGCAGTGTAGGCACAGCCAGCGGTCGAAGGATCTCATCCCGGTATCGGATGCCAGTCAGGTTACCCTGTACATGATACAAGGGTGTTCTGTGGTGAAGGCTGAAGGCCCCCAAGACCATTACAGAACCTCCACCAAAGGCCACCTTTTCTTGGACAGTGGCGTCAGTAAAGCGTTGCCCTGGCGCCTCCAGACCCTCAGTCGGCCGTCGTTGTGGTGAAGGGTGAAGCGTGATTCATCACTGAACAGGACCTGGGACCATTGCTGACGTGTCCACCTCACGTGACGTGCGCAGAAGGCGCGGCGTGCTGCCCTATGGGCTGGAGTTAAGCGTGGCCGTACTGCTGGGCGACGAGAACGGAGATTAAACCCATGTAGGCGGTTCCGTATGGTCTGCTGGCTCATGTTGATGTTAGTAGCCACCCTGAACTGCCTTTGAATTATGCTGGAAGAGGCTGTTCTTGTCTGCAGGGCTTGTCGTTCAATGAGACGATCGTCACGTGGGGTTGTCTTCTTCAGTCGACCAGATCTGCGTCTTTCATGGACAATCCCAGTGGCTGTGAAGCGTTGAATCAGTCGGACAATGACCGAGATGGACACATGAAGTCGCCTGGCCACTTCTCGCTTGGGAACACCATCTTGGAACCATGCAACAGCTCGTCCCCTATCCAACTCGCTTAATTTTCGTCGTGGAGGCATTGTCAGATCAGGCCTACTACTGGTGGAATGTCTTCTTATATAGCCAAGCGAGCGACAGCATCTCACACATAAACAGCAGTGCTTGCACGTGCATAATGGGTTTTCCATCTGGCAAGTGCAATGTGTTCAGGCAGAACGGTCCAAAACAAGGTCATTTTTCGCAAGTTTCCGCTTTTCCGTTTGCGGCCCAGCTCAGTA
>CM065722.1:58869950-58874950 GCA_033310375.1 Conus canariensis | reverse complement strand
GCACAGTGTGGACATTAGCGTTGTGGGTAAATGAGGCACACTGTGGACATCAGCTCTGTAGCTAGACATAGCACAGTGAGGACATCAGCATTGTGACTGGACATGGCTCAGTGTGGACATTAGCATTGTGACTAGACATGGCTCAGTGTGGACATTAGCATTGTGACTAGACATGGCTCAGTGTGGACATTAGCATTGTAGCTAGACATGGCACAGTGTTGACATTTGCGTTGTAATTAGACATGGCACAGTGTGGACATTACCGTTTATCTAGACATGGAACAGTGTGGACATTAGCGCTGTACCTGGACATGGCAGAGTATGGACATTAGCGCTGTAGGTAGACATGGCAGAGTATGGACATTAGTGCTGTTATTAGACATGGCACAGCGTGGCATTAGGATTGTGGGTAAATAAGGCACACTGCGGACATTAGCTCTGTAGCTAGATACGGCTCAGTGTGGACATTAGCGCTGTAGCCAGATATGGCACAGTGTTGACATTAGCGCCGTACCTAGACATGTCAGAGTATGGACTTTAGCGCTGTAATTAGACATGGCAGAGTATGGACTTTAGCGCTGTAGGTAGACATGGCACATTATGGACATTAGTGCTGTTATTAGACATGGCACAGTGTGGACATTGCGCTGTAATTAAACATGGCACAGTGTGGACATTGCGCTGTAATTAGACATGGCACAGTGTGGACATTAACGCTGTAATTAGACATAGCACAGTATGGACACTAGCGCTGTCATTAGACATGGCACAGAATGGACATTAGCTCCATACCTAGACATGGCACAGTGTGGACATTAGCACTGTAATTAGACATGGCACAGTGTGGACATTAGCGTTGTAATTAGACATGGCACAGTGTGGACATTAGCGTTGTAATTAGACATGGCACAGTGTGGACATTAGCGCTGTAATTAGACTTGGCACAGTGTAGACATTGGCGCTGCAATTAGACATGGCACAGTGTGGACATTGGCGCTGTAATTAGACATGACACAGTGTGGACATTGGCGCTGTACCTAGACATGGCACAGTGATGACATTAGTGTTGTGACTAGACATGGGTCAGTGTGGACATTAGCGTTGTGACTAGACATGGCTCAGTGTGGACATTAGCGTTGTGGATCAATGAGGCACAGTGTCTACATTAGCGCTGTGGTAACTAGACATAACCCAGTGTGGACATTCGCGTTGTGACTAATCATGGGTCAGTGTGGACATTAGCGTTGCAGCTAGACGTAGCAGCGTGAACATTAGTATTGTAACTAGACATGGCACAGTGTGGACATTAGCACTGTAATTAGACATGGCACAGTGTGGACATTAGCGTTGTAATTAGACATGGCACAGTGTGGACATTAGCGTTGTAATTAGACATGGCACAGTGTGGACATTAGCGCTGTAATTAGACTTGGCACAGTGTAGACATTGGCGCTGCAATTAGACATGGCACAGTGTGGACATTGGCGCTGTAATTAGACATGACACAGTGTGGACATTGGCGCTGTACCTAGACATGGCACAGTGATGACATTAGTGTTGTGACTAGACATGGGTCAGTGTGGACATTAGCGTTGTGACTAGACATGGCTCAGTGTGGACATTAGCGTTGTGGATCAATGAGGCACAGTGTCTACATTAGCGCTGTGGTAACTAGACATAACCCAGTGTGGACATTCGCGTTGTGACTAATCATGGGTCAGTGTGGACATTAGCGTTGCAGCTAGACGTAGCAGCGTGAACATTAGTATTGTAACTAGACATGGCACAGTGTGGACATTAGCACTGTAATTAGACATGGCACAGTGTGGACATTAGCGTTGTAATTAGACATGGCACAGTGTGGACATTAGCGTTGTAATTAGACATGGCACAGTGTGGACATTAGCGCTGTAATTAGACTTGGCACAGTGTAGACATTGGCGCTGCAATTAGACATGGCACAGTGTGGACATTGGCGCTGTAATTAGACATGACACAGTGTGGACATTGGCGCTGTACCTAGACATGGCACAGTGATGACATTAGTGTTGTGATAGACATGGGTCAGTGTGGACATTAGCGTTGTGACTAGACATGGCTCAGTGTGGACATTAGCGTTGTGGATCAATGAGGCACAGTGTCTACATTAGCGCTGTGGTAACTAGACATAACCCAGTGTGGACATTCGCGTTGTGACTAATCATGGGTCAGTGTGGACATTAGCGTTGCAGCTAGACGTAGCAGCGTGAACATTAGTATTGTAACTAGACATGGCACTGTGTGGATATTAGCGTTGTGGATAGACATAGCACGGTGAGGGCATTAGTTTTGTAGCTAGACTTGGCATAATGTCAACATTAGCGTTGTAGTTAAACATGGCTCAATATGGACAATAGCACTGGAGGTAAACATGTCACCATGTGGACATTAGCACTGCAGCTAAACATGTCACAATGTGGACATTAGCACTATAGCTAAACATGTCACAATGTGGACATTAGCACTATAGCTAAACATGTCACAGTGTGGACATTAGCACTATAGCTAAACATGTCACAGCGTGGACATTAGCCCTATAGCTAGACATGTCAGAATGTGGACATTAGCACTATAGCTAGACATATCACAGTGTGGACATTAGCACTATAGCTAAACATGTCACAGTATGGACATTAGCACTATAGCTGAACATGTCACAATGTGGACATTAGCACTATAGCTAGACATGTCACAATGTGGACATTAGCACTATAGCTAAACATGTCACAGTGTGGACATTAGCCCTATAGCTAAACATGTCACAGTGTGGACATTAGCCCTGCAGCTAGACATGTCACAGTGTGGACATTAGCCCTGCAGCTAGACATGAGACAGTGAAGATGCTGACATTGTAGCTAAGCATAGCACAATCAATCTGGACATTAGTGTTGCAGCAACGCGTGGCACAATCTGGACATTAGTGTTGCAGCAACACGTGGCACAATCTGGACATTAGTGTTGCAGCAACGCGTGGCACAATCTGGACATTAGTGTTGCAGCAACACGTGGCACAATCTGGACATTAGTGTTGCAGCAACGCGTGGCACAATCTGGACATTAGTGTTGCAGCAACACGTGGCACAATCTGGACATTAGTGTTGCAGCAACGCGTGGCACAATCTGGACATTAGTGTTGCAGCAACGCGTGGCACAATCTGGACATTAGTGTTGCAGCAACACGTGGCACAATCTGGACATTAGTGTTGCAGCAACGCGTGGCACAATCTGGACATTAGTGTTGCAGCAACACGTGGCACAATCTGGACATTAGTGTTGCAGCAACACGTGGCACAATCTGGACATTAGTGTTGCAGCAACACGTGGCACAATGTGTACATTAGTGTTGTATCAAACACGGTATTGCGTGGACATGTTGTAGCCTTTCATGGCAAGGTGTGGGCATTAGTGTCGTTGGTACACGTAGCACACTGTGACAAATCTGTTGTGAAACATCGCACAGTGTGGGTATCTATGTTGCTGGCAGAAAAGTGTGGACATTATTACTGTGAAACATGCACAGTGTGGACATCAGTGTTGTTGTGAAACATTAACAGTGTGGACATCAGTGTTGTTGTGAAACATAAACAGTGTGGACATCAGTGTTGTGAAACATTAACAGTGTGGACATCAGTGTTGTTGTGAAACATGCACAGTGTGGACATCAGTGTTGTTGTGAAACATTAACAGTGTGGACATCAGTGTTGTTGTGAAACATTAACAGTGTGGACATCAGTGTTGTTGTGAAACATTAACAGTGTGGACATCAGTGTTGTTGTGAAACATGCACAGTGTGGACATCAGTGTTGTTGTGAAACATTAACAGTGTGGACATCAGTGTTGTAGTGAAACATTAACAGTGTGGACATCAGTGTTGTTGTGAAACATGCACAGTGTGTGTTTAGTAGTGTTATGAAAGATGGCACTGTACGGATATTACGTAGCTGGAACACACTAACTCTCTCTCTCTCCCTTGTTCTCTGTCTCTGTCTCTCCCTCTCTTTCACACACACACACACACACACACACACACACACACACACACACAACACACACAGAGGAAGAGAAAGGAGAGAGAAACTGGATAAAGGGATAGACAGAGAGCGAGGGAGAGAGGAGCGAGAGAGAGAGAGAGAGAGAGAGGAGAGAGAGAGAGGAGAGAGAGAGAGAGAGAGAGAGAGAGAGAGAGAGAGAGAGAGAGAGGAGAGAGGTGCACACTTTCATGCATGCGCGCACAGACGACCATATGCATCACGCACATCCCTGGTTTATGTACAGACACAAACACAGACATGCACACACGCACACACGCGCGCGCGCACACACACACACACACACACACGTACATCACTTTGCCCTCTTGTCTAACATCGTTTCCAGTGAAGCATCAGTTAGATGGCAGAAGGAAGTACCTACCTGTCAAGCTGAGGACGAGGCACACACACAACACACACACACACACCACACACACACACACACACACACACACAACGTCACTTTGCCCTCTTGTCTAACATCGTTTCCAGTGAAGCATCAGTTAGATGGCAGAAGGAAGTACCTAGCTGTCAAGCTGAGAACGAGGGATGCTGCGGCCAGAGTGGATATCATAACAGTAGCTGGGCAGGTTGAGCAGTCCTCTCTTCCGCCACTCATAACACTTCTGCCGCAGAATCAGCAGGATGGCCAGCTGGGTGGGCTTCTTGATGCCGATCGCAACATCTGAGAGATCCCCTGGTGGGGCCGGCACCCCTCGTTTCCGTCTGACCGCTGCAAGACACCATTCATTATCAGGATAGCGAGGGCAGCAACAGACAGTTAACTATGAGGGTTGAGATTGCTGCACACACACAGTTAACTGTGAGGACTGGGACTGTTGCAAAATTGTTAACCATGAGAGAAGACGCAAAACGGTTACCTACCAGATTCGGAGTCAAAGTGTGTACAGAATTTCCCTAAGAGAGAGA
>CM065722.1:58859950-58864950 GCA_033310375.1 Conus canariensis | reverse complement strand
CCCACTCATCACAGCCCAGTTTCTTTTTCACCCTGCGGACTGTGTTACGAACTGCTGTTACAAATTACCTGTACGTCAATTTGTGCATTGTTGTTTTTTTCATGACAGTAGTGATTTTTTTTTTTAACGTGACGACAGCTGTGGCAAACCCCTAAACTGTCCGCGGGGGCTGTACAGGAATGGAAACTTCAACGACAAAACAAAGCCACAAACCCCATGAAAGCAGCACTGTGTCAATTCAATGCCTTCTGTCACATAAGAAATATTGCCAGGTGCCAAGGTACGCTGCTCTTTCTTGGAATCTCTCACACTGATTAACATTTCGGTCTAACGTCTGCACCCTCTAAATCAGACGTGGCGGAGGGCATGTCCTTCTCAGACGGGAGGGGGGAAGGGCTCTGCCTAACACTACACTGACAGCCCCGGAATGACAGCGCATTAAGATGGCCTGCCAGTTGGCCGTTTTCTCTAGTCAGCGCCAGTGGGACTGTAACTCTTAAGGTGTGATAATCCACATGGAGATCTTCTACCACTGTGAGGGACCTACACTGGGGGCAAAAATATTATCCACGATGTTTCAATTACTATTATGACATCACAACTGAGGTCACACACTGGGGCAAACATATCATCCACGATGTTTCATGTACTACATGACATCATCACTTAGAGGGATCAGCACTGGGGACAAACATATTATCCACGATGTTTCATGTACTACATGACATCATCACTTAGAGGGATTGACATTGGGGCTAAATATGTTATCCACGATGTTTCATGTACTACATGACATCACCACTTAGAGGGATCAGCACTGGGGACAAACATATTATTCACGATGTTTCATGTACTATATGACATCATCACTTAGAGGGATCAACCCTGGGGCTGAATATGTCATCCACGATGTTTCATGTACTGCATGGCATCACAAATGAATGGGACCTCTACTAGGGGCAAACATATCATTCACGATGTTTCATGTTCTACCTGAAACCAGACACACACACACATTCATTTCAAATGTCATTTCCCATCTCTTTGCATATACACAGAGCAGTTTACACTTCTGACCGAATACTTGAAGGAAACAAATGCATGTTTCAGACAGGGTCAGCGTCACAAAGAAAAGGCAAAACAACCCCCCCCCCAAAAAAAAAAAAAAAAAACCAAAACACACAACACACACACACACACACACACACACACACACACACACACACACAAACACACAAAAAAAAAAACGGTTAAACTTTGTCATAAAACCCAACCGCGTGTGACCTCATACGCCATTCGCTGGTGCGGAGTAGGACGCACGCAAACAACAAATCGTAAACAAAATCGTTTAATGTCTTGTAGCTTTGCCTTTATTCAAACAAGATCGTTTAATGTCTTGTAGCTTTGCCTTTATTCAAACAAGATCGTACAAACTAGCGGTCCAGCTCGCGAGTCTTTGAAGCCCCCAAAAGACAGACTAGATGTGTCCCTGGTTGATGCAGTGTGTGAATCAAGTCAGGTTTTTGGCCGAGTTGATCGTTTCAGTTTCTCCGTTTCCCGTCAGTTTGCTTCCTTCTGCTCTCTCCCTCCCCCCTCCCCAACTCTCTCTCCCCCTTCCTGTCGTTCCCTGTCTCCCCCCCCCTCTCTCTCTCTCTCTCTTTGTGTGCGCGCGCGCGCGTGTGTGTGTGTGTGTGTGTGTGTGTGTGTGTGTTTGTGTGTGTGTGTGTGTGTGTTTGTGTGTGTGTTGTGTGTGTGTGTGTGGTGTGTGTGTGGTTGGAGAGAGAGAGAGAGAGAGAGAGAGAGAGAGAGAGAGAGAGAGAGAGAGTATGTGTGCGTGTGTGTGTGCCCGCGCGCACTCGTATATGTATGTATGTATGGTGTGTGTGTGTGTGTGTGTGTGGTGTGTGTGTGTGTGTGTGTGTGTGTGTGTGTGTGTGCGTGCGCGCGCGCGCGCGCGCGTGCGTTTCTGAAATAGGAGAGAATGAATCAACCAAATGTATGTCTCCTTTGAGGGCGCTATGAATTGTTTATTGTCCTTCTCTTTCTCTTTCTCCATCCTGTTCTTCTCCTCCTCTCCCTTTTCTTCCTGCCCCCACCTCTCCCTCCCCCCCCAACCCCTCTTTTCCTTCTCCTTCTTCCTCATCTTCCTCTTCTCACCGTCTTCTTCTTCGTCTTTTTCCTTTTTTTTTTGTTTGTGTTGTTTGGTGCTCAGTGGTATTAATAGCTGTTGTTATTCTCGAGTCGCAATTTTTACTTCGTCTTTGTTTGTTTTGTTTGTTTGTTTTGTTTTTGTTTTTGGCAATGTTCGTTTCTCCTTGCCGCTCTTCCTCTTCTTATCCTCCTGTAATGAATTGTGTTCTTCATTCTCTCTCTCTCTCTCTCTCTCTCTCTCTCTCTCTCTCTCTCTCTCTCTCTGTCCTCGTTCTCGTCTGCTTACTTCATTATTGTATTCTTCTTCAGCTTCATTGTCCAGTGAACCCTCGTCGCCATGGTACTCATGTTATTCTTACATTCATGCAAAAAAAAAAAGAAAAAAGAAGTGTTAAACCAACAGTAATAGGAGCGGTGTCAGTGGTAACGGTGGTGATATTCCGGCTGAGAAATCTTTTGTTGTTCATTGTGGTGATGCTGTTTCTCCTATGTGATTTCCCCCCCCCCCCCCCCCCCCCTTACAGGTACCGTGCGAGTTGTGATTACAGCTGCCGTCACCCCCAGTTCTCCTTGATGCTCTTTTCCTTTTTTTTCTTATGTAAGTATTGCATCCGATGTCACCATATTTTACCCTCGACATCTTTTGGTTGGAAATTCCACTACTTTCATCATCCTCTGGCAGTAGCCTCTGGGCAAAGGAGCAGGAGGAAGAGGGAGCTGATGGGGAAGAGGAGATGAGAGGGAGGTCGTGGCGTTGGCAGGTAAAACGATAAACGACCTCAAAAAACCCCAGGCGTGTTCTAAAATTAAGAAGTGAGGCAGAGTGTTAAAAACAGAACTGATGTCAGGTCAATGAAATCAGGTCCTTTTGGTTTTACAGCATTTCTATTTATGTAAAGCAATTCGACATTATACTTACACCTTTAAAAAAAAAAAAAAAATCTTTCTTCAAGTTAGGAAATATCAACTGGTCTCTTGTCTGTTTCTTTATTTAGCATGAGTGGCGCGTTAAGACATGAAGATGGTTGGGGAGGATGGTACTTACCGGAGGCCGCAACAGCGATCATTCGATGAGTTTGGTTACCAATCGCCAGAGCAATGACGGAACTTGGTGAATTGCGGGAGTAAAAACAAGCAGACATAAACGTACAACATGGTAATAACACTTCTCTGAATCAGCTTCCTCTCTTAGAGGAATATAAACACAATGTTTGATATGAACAAAATACACGTTGTTTTGGGGGTCTACACCTCAAAAACTAAATCTTTCCGATTTAGTACCACTATTTTTTGAATTCTCCATAAACATTAACTTTCTCTAGTTGGTGCACAGAACAATCGGCATTCATACTCTTTTCTGCACAGGAATGTTCTCTCCACCTTTCTCTCCCCCTTCTTCCTGCTTTTCCTTTCCGTCCCTCGTCTTATTCCTTTTCTTTCTTTCTTATTTTTTTTTCCAATAGCAGCGTCTTTGCTTTCAGGTGCGGTGGTGGTCGTCGTGGTATTGGGGGTTAACTGTTCAGACATCGTTGATGGTGTCAGTAGCAGTGGTTGTCGTGATGGTATTTCGGGCAACTGTTCAGTCATTGCTGTTGTTTGTGGTAGTGGTGGTGGTGGTCATGGTGGGGGTGGTGGAGGTGATGGTCATCGCCGTCGTGGAGGTAGGTACTGGGCATAGCTGTACAGATACTGTTGATGGTGACAGTGATGGTGTTGTTGAATATCATAGTACTGTTGTTGTGGATGTAGCTGTCGCGACTGTTAAGACAATTGTCCTTAGAGACGTTATTCTTGTTGGTGTCAGAGGAGTTGTTGTTACGGTTGTTGTTACAACCGTTATCACTTATTCTCCAAGTGTATGTTGATTGTCAACGCTCTTGTTGTTTTCGACGAAGCAATATACATTCTTTCATTCCTTTTTTTCTCAGAAAGTCATACAGACGAGGATGTTATGAAGCGACTCGGGTTATGGACTGGGACTGCGTTCGTGGAAAAGAAGAGGAGGAGGGGAGAGGGCGGGAGAGACGAGGGCATAAGACGACGGCTGACACGGAGCAACTGCACAAGATGGAGAATCCCCAAGCGTGGCCTAGAAAAACAGCAGGGAATGAGGGGCTGGGGGGTGAGAGGGGGGAGGGGGAGCGGGGAGCGGTGGGGGAGACACGAAGGATTATGGCGAGGGCTGACACGTGGCCACTGTAGACGATGGAGAATTCCCCAGCGTGTTCTAAACCTGGAACATGATTAACAGGTCCTCTTTAGCCATCGATTAACCTACTCACGGACGCAGCAATGCGAAACAGGATATTGTTTGAAGTCATGTCTGTCTGTTTGTCATTGTTGTTGTTGTCGTCTGTTTTCTTCTTCTGTTTTCTTCTACACTTGTTTTGTTTGCTCTGTTTCTTCTTCTCCTCTTCCTTCTCCTTTGTTATTGTTTTTCTTTGCTCTCTCTCTCTCTCTCTCTCTCCTCTCTCTCTCTCTCTCTCTCTCTCTCTCGCTAACGAAAACACACATTTGTACGCGCACGGAAGGAGAGAGGGGTGCGAGGGGGATGGGACGGGGAGAAGGAGGGAGAGAGAGTGGGAGATGGAGGGGGGAGAGACAGATAGACAGACAGACAGACAGAAGAAAGAGAGAGACACGGGGGACAGAGAGAAAACAGAAGAGAAGAAGAAGAAGAAGAAGAAGAAGAAGAAGAAGAAAAGAGAGAGAGAGAGAGAGAGAGAGAGAGAGAGAGAGAGGAGAGAGAGAGAGAGAGAGAGTGGTGGAAGGGGGGGGGGGATGATGGATAGGGCAGGCGGTGGCGAGTCATTCTAAGTGACAGGAAGAATGACAGATAAGCTAAAAAC
>CM065722.1:58837450-58852450 GCA_033310375.1 Conus canariensis | reverse complement strand
CTCTCTAGTTGGTCTCCGCCTCTGCTTTCTCCATTAACTTCTTCTTCAGGTTCATTTTCCTCTGGAATCTCGTTGCCACCTTACCGATGTTCTTACCACGCTCCCTTAAAAATAAAATTAAACCAACAGCAACAGAAGTGGTGATGGTGGTGATTCGGTGGTGACGTCCTTGGGTGAATAATGCGTTGCTGATGTTGCTGATACCTGCTGTCATCAGTGACTGTTTTCCTGTTGCTGTCGTGAGAGTGTTGCGATTGCAGCTGCTGGTTTCCTGTTGCTGTCGTGAGGGTTGTGATTGCAGCTGCTGGTTTCCTGCTGCTGTGGTGAGAGTTGTGATTGCAGCTGCTGTTTTCCTGTGACTGTCGTGAGGGTTGTGATTGCAGCTGCTGTTTTCCTGTGACTGTCGTGAGGGTTGTGATTGCAGCTGCTGTTTTCCTGTGGCTGTCGTGAGGGTTGTGATTGCAGCTGCTGGTTTCGTGCTGCTTTCGTGAGAGTTGTGATTGCAGCTGCTGTTTTCCTGTTGCTGTCGTGAGAGTTGTGATTGCAGCTGCTGTCTTCCTGCTGCTGTCGTGAGAGTTGTGATTGCAGCTGCTGGTTTCCTGCTGCTGTCGTGAGAGTTGTGATTGCAGCTGCTGGTTTCCTGTTGCTGTCGTGAGGGTTGTGATTGTAGATGCTGTCTTTCCTGTTGCTGTCGTGAGGGTTGTGATTGCAGCTGCTGTTTTCCTGTTGCTGTCGTGAGGGTTGTGATTGCAGCTGCTGTTTTCCTGTTGCTGTCGTGAGAGTTGTGATTGCAGCTGCTGTTTTCCTGTGGCTGTCGTGAGAGTTGTGATTGCAGCTGCTGGTTTCCTGTTGCTGTGGTGAGAGTTGTGATTGCAGCTGCTGTTTTCCTGTTGCTGTCGTGAGAGTTGTGATTGCAGCTGCTGTTTTCCTGTTGCTGTCGTGAGAGTTGTGGCTGCAGCTGCTGTTTTCCTGTTGCTGTCGTGAGAGTTTGATTGTAGGTGCTGGTTTCCTGCTGCTGTCGTGAGAGTTGTGATTGCAGCTGCTGGTTTCGTGCTGCTGTCGTGAGAGTTGTGATTGCAGCTGCTGTTTTTCTGTTGCTGTCGTGAGAGTTGTGATTGCAGCTGCTGTTTTCCTGTTGCTGTCGTGAGAGTTGTGATTGCAGCTGCTGGTTTCCTGTTGCTGTCGTGAGAGTTGTGATTGCAGCTGCTGGTTTCGTGCTGCTGTCGTGAGAGTTGTGATTGCAGCTGCTGTCTTCCTGCTGCTGTCGTGAGAGTTGTGATTGCAGCTGCTGTTTCCCCTGCTGCTGTCGTGAGAGTTGGGATTGCAGCTGCTGTTTCCCTGCTGCTGTCGTGAGAGTTGTGACTGCAGGTGCTGGTTTCCTGCTGCTGTGGTGGAGTTGTGATTGCAGCTGCTGGTTTCCTGCTGCTGTGGTGAGAGTTGTGATTGCAGCTGCTGTTTTCCTGCTGCTGTGGTGAGAGTTGTGATTGCAGCTGCTGGTTTCCTGCTGCTGTCGTGAGAGTTGTGACTGCAGGTGCTGGTTTCCTGCTGCTGTCGTGAGAGTTGTGATTGCAGCTGCTGTTTTCCTGTTGCTGTCGTGAGAGTTGGGATTGCAGCTGCTGGTTCCCTGCTGCTGTGGTGAGAGTTGTGATTGCAGCTGCTGGTTTCCTGTTGCTGTCGTGAGAGTTGTGATTGTAGATGCTGTCACCAACACTCTTCCTTGGTCCACCTGTTGTTTATTCATATACGTATTACATCAGATATCGTCATGTTCTCTCCTCCACCCTTTTTGCTGCAAGGTTCACCACATTCATCATCAACAGGCCGTGACCTCCGGGTAAGGGAGTAGGAGGGGAGGGAAGTGATAGGGGAAGAGGAGAGGAGAGGAGAGGAGAGGAGAGGAGAGGAGAGGAGAGGAGGAGAGGAGAGAGGAGAGGAGAGGAGAGGAGAGGAGAGGAGAGGAGAGGGAGATCGTGATGCTGACACGTAAAATAACAAACGAGGAAGAAGCCTCAAGCGTGTTTTCAAATTAGGAAGTCAGGCATTGCAATCTCTGTCCCTTACGTGTTAAAACCGAACTGATGACAGGTCAATGAAATCATGTCCTTTTTAGTTTAAGAGCATTTCTATTTTTATAAAACAGTTTGACGTATAGCCTCATATTTTACACCTTTTTAATATTCACCTTTACTTAGCCTGAAGGACTCGTTATGACACGGTACGGAGATACGTAGGAAGGATGTTACACAGAAGGCCCCGACAGCGATCATTTGCGAAGTTTGGTTACCAGCCGCTAAAAAACAATGATGGAAATAGGTGCATCGCAAGTAGCAAAAGAGACCGAGATAAACAAGTACAATATTTGAATAACCCCTTTATGAATCAGCTTCGTTTCTCAGAAAAATGAAAAAAAAGACAGATATTTTATACGAACAAAATCACTGTTTTAAGGACCACATCTCGGAAACAAAAATCTGCCCAAACAACTACCACCATCTTCTGATCCACCATAAACAGTAACTCTCTCAGACTGGTGCACAGAAGGATCTTTTCTGTTAAAGAATTATTCTCTCCACTGCACGCGCTCATTCCCTTTCTTTCATCCTTCTTCTTCCTATTTTTCCTCTCCATCTTCCTTCTTCCTTTTCTTTTTTTCTAAGTTCAAGCACTTTTCATTTCAGTTGTGCTGGGTGTTGTCGTTGTGATATTGGGGATAACTGTACAGACATGTTACGGTATCAGCATTAGTACTGGTTTTCGACGTGGTATTGGGGGCAACTGTACAGTCACTGTTGTCTGTGGTGGTGGTGGTGGTGGTGGTATTGGAGATAACTGTACAGATATTGTTGATGGTGTCAGTGGGATGGTAGTCGTGGTGGCGTTGGTGGTAACTGTCCTGATATTGTTGATGATGTCAAGTGATGGTGGTGGTGATGGTGGTATCGAGGGATAACTTTACCGACACAGGTGGTGGTGGTGGTGACCGGGGTGGTGGTGGTGAAACTAATGAGGGTGGCAGGCATGTGATGGTATTTAGGTAGTGATGGCGTTGTGGTGTTGCTGCCCATGTGGAATGTCATACTGCTGTTGTTCATAATGCTGCTGCGGTTGCTGCTGTTAAGGCAGCTATCCTTGGAAGCGTCATTCTTCTTGGTGTGAGGTGAGTTGTTGTTGTTGTTGTTGTTGCAACTATTCTTTCTTTCTCCTGAAGTCTCTGTTGATTATTCGCGCTCTTCTTTCCGATGTAGCACCGTGTATTCTATCATTCCGTTTTTCCTCAGAAATCCACACGAGCAAGGACGTCATTAACTAATTGAAGCTACTCGGGCCATTGGTTGTGAAGCACATGAAGGAGACGAGAAGAAGGTGGGTGGGGGTGGGGAGAGACAAGGGAACAACGGGAGGGCTGACACGTAGGAACTGTACGCGACGGGGAATCCCCGAGCATTTTCTAAAATTGGAACATGATTAAGATATCTTAGTAAGTCATCGATTAATCTTGACACAGACACAGAACAGGATGCTGTTTGAGGGTCCTATGTGTCTGCCTGTATCCCTGCCTGCCTGTTGGTCTGTCTGTATCCCTGCCTGCCTGTTGGTCTGTCTGTATATCTGCCTGCCTGTTGGTCTGTCTGTATCTCTGCCTGCCTATTGGTCTGTTTGTATCCCTGCCTGCCTGTTGGTCTGCCTGTATCCCTGCCTGCCTGTTGGTCTGTCTGTATCCCTGCCTGCCTGTTGGTCTGTCTGTATCCCTGCCTGCCTGTTGGTCTGTCTGTGTGTGTGAGTATCCCTGCCTGCCTGTTGGTCTGTCTGTATTCCTGCCTGCCTGTTGGTCTGTCTGTATCCCTGCCTGCCTGTTGGTCTGCCTGTATCCCTGCCTGCCTGTTGGTCTGTCTGTATTCCTGCCTGCCTGTTGGTCTGTCTGTATCCCTGCCTGCCTGTTGGTCTGTCTGTATCCCTGCCTGCCTGTTGGTCTGTCTGTATCCCTGCCTGCCTGTTGGTCTGTCTGTATCCCTGCCTGCCTGTTGGTCTGTCTGTATCCCTGCCTGCCTGTTGGTCTGTCTGTATCCCTGCCTGCCTGTTGGTCTGTCTGTATTCCTGCCTGCCTGTTGGTCTGCCTGTATCCCTGCCTGCCTGTTGGTCTGTCTGTGTGTGTGAGTATCCCTGCCTGCCTGTTGGTCTGCCTGTATTCCTGCCTGCCTGTTGGTCTGTCTGTATCCCTGCCTGCCTGTTGGTCTGCCTGTATCCCTGCCTGCCTACTTGTCATTGTTGTTGTTGTCTGTCTTACTCTTCTAGACGTCTGTGTGTGCTCGGTTTCTCCACCTCTTCCTCTGCTCATGTTGTTATTCTTTGCTCTCTTTCTTTCTCCCCGTCTCTTTTTCTCTCCCTCTCTCTTCTCCTCCTCTTCCTCCTTTGGTTTTCTTCTTCTTCTTCTTCTTCTTCTTCTTCTTCTTCTTCTTCTTCTCTCTCTCTCTCTCTCTCTCTCTCTCTCTCTCTCTCTCTTCTCACGCACACAGGCACACAGGAGGGGGAAGACAGACAGAAGAGACAGACAGGGGAGAAACAAAGAAAGAGAAGAGGAACGGGAGAGAGAGAGAGAGAGAGAGAGAGAGAGGAGAGAGAGAGAGAGAGAGAGAGAGGGAGAGAGAGAAAGAGAGAGAGCGAGAGATAGAGAGGGAGAGAGCGAGAGCGAGCGTGAGAGAGAGAGAGAGAGAGAGAGAGAGAGAGAGAGGTAGAGAGAGAGAGAGAGTAGGGGTGATGGATAGGGTGCCGAGTCGTTCTTAGTAACAGGGAGCATGACAGATAAGGAGAAAAACAATAAGGATGTACAGACATGCAAACAGATGCACATAGGAGACTTAAAGCAACAGAAACACACACACACACACACACACACACACACACACACACACACACACACACACACACACACGATACTGAGGCAATATACCGACAGCCAGACATTAACTACATCTATAATCATCTATATCTATTTATCTATCTATCTATCTATCAATTTATATCTGTCTGTGTATCTACCTATCTATTTATCAACACACACACACACACACACGCACACACACACACACACGCACACACACACTCACTCTCTCTCTCACACACACACACACACACACACACACACGCACACACACACACACACACACACACACACACTCACACACACACACACACACACACACACACACACACACACACACACACTCACACACACACACACGCACACACACGAAGCAGGTAGACCGAAGTACGCCAGAGGGAAATCCCCACCTCAAACCGTTTAACATGTAGCCACCATCCTCTCTCCCGTCACCCCCATCCTCCATCCGTCCCCATGTCAACCTCTCACCCACCCCCATCCTCCGTTCCCTCCGCCTTCTCCTCCCCGTTCCTCATCAGTCAGACCGCAGTCTGAACGGCGTGACATCGGACGTGAAGAAAATCCTCCCCAGCCGTCTTCAGTGAATCAGGCTGTCTTTTCCGTCCGTCTCTCTCCCCGTGCGCAGCTTAAGACAGTGCTCCCCACAGTGGTCACGCTCCACTGCACTCCATCACGGGATTTCCGGCGTTGGGGGCAAAAAAAAAAAACAAACAACCTAACAAAACGCCCTAACGACAGAAAAGAGTTACTGGGTTATTGCACCCCTCGCTGGCTTATTGCACCCCTCGTTGGCTTATTGCACCCCTCGCTGGCATATTGCACCCCTCGCTGGCATATTGCACCCCTCACTGGCATATTGCACCCCTCGCTAGCTTATTGCACCCCTCGTTGGCTTATTGCACCCCTCGCTGGCTTATTGCACCCCTCACTGGCATATTGCACCCCTCGCTAGCTTATTGCACCCCTCACTGGCATATTGCACCCCTCGCTGGCTTATTGCATCCCTCGTTGGCTTATTGCACCCCTCACTGGCTTATTGCACCCCTCGTTGGCTTATTGCACACACCGCAGGCTTATTGCACCCATCGCTGACATACTGCACCCCCCGTTGGCTTATTGCATCCCTCGTTGGCTTATTGCACCCCTCGCTGACATACTGCAACCCCCGTTGGCTTATTGCATCCCTCGCTGGCTTATTGCACCCCTCGTTGGCTTATTGCATCCCTCGTTGGCTTATTGCACCCTTCGTTGGCTTATTGCACCCCTCGCTGACATATTGCATCCCTCGTTGGCTTATTGCACCCCTCGTTGGCATATTGCATCCCTCGTTGGCTTATTGCACCCCTCGCTGGCTTATTGCATCCCTCGTTGGCTTATCGCATCCCTCGTTGGCTTATTGCACCCCTCGTTGGCTTATTGCACCCCTCGTTGGCTTATTGCATCCCTCGTTGGCTTATTGCATCCCTCGTTGGCTTATTGTACACACCGTAGGCTTATTGAACCCCTCGTTGGCTTATTGCATCCCTCCTTGGCTTATTGCACCCCTCACTGGCTTATTGAACCCCTCGTTGGCTTATTGCACACACCGCAGGCTTATTGCACCCCTCGCTGACATATTGCACCCCCCGTTGGCTTATTGCATCCCTCGTTGGCTTTTTGCATCCCTCGCTGGCTTATTGCACCCCTCGCTGGCTTATTGCACCCCTCGCTGGCTTATTGCACCCCTCGCTGGCATATTGCACCCCTCACTGGCATATTGCACCCCTCACTGGCATATTGCACCCCTCGTTGGCATATTGCACCCCTCGTTGGCTTATTGCACCCCTCGCTGGCTTATTGCACCCCTCGCTGGTATATTGCATCCCTCGTTGGCTTATTGCACCCCTCGCTGGCATATTGCACCCCTCGTTGGCTTATTGCACCCCTCGTTGGCTTATTGCACCCCTCGCTGGCATATTGCACCCCTCACTGGCATATTGCACCCCTCGTTGGCTTATTGCACCCCTCACTGGCTTATCGCATCCCTCGTTGGCTTATTGCATCCCTCGTTGGCTTATTGCACCCCTCGCTGGCTTATTGCATCCCTCGTTGGCTTATTGCACCCCTCACTGGCATATTGCACCCTTTGTTGGCTTACTTGACCCCTCGCTGGCTTATTGCACACACGCTGGCTTATTTCACCCCTCGTTGGCTTACTGCATCCTTCGCTGGCTTAATGCACACATTGCTGATATATTGCACCCCTCGTTGGCTTATTTCACCCTCTGCTGGCTTACTGCACATCTCCCTGGCTTATTTCACCGTTCGCTGGCTTATTGCACACATCGCTGGCTTATTTCATCCTTTGCTGGCTTATTACAAACATCGTTCGCTTATTTCACCTCTCGCTGGCTTGCTGCACATATCACTGGCTTACCGCACACCTCATTGGCTTATTACACTCCTCGCTGGTTTGTTGCACCCTTCGTTGGTTTACTGCACTCCTTGCTGGTTTATTGCATCTCTCGCTGGCTTACTCCACACCTCGCTGGCTTCTTGCAAACATCGCTGGTTACTGCACACATCGCTGGCTTCTTGCAAACATCGCTGGTTACTACACACATCGCTGGCTTCTTGCAAACATCGCTGGTTACTGCACACATCGCTGGCTTCCTGCAAACATCGCTGGTTACTGCACAACTCGCTGGCTTCTTGCAAACATCGCTGGTTACTGCACACCTCGCTGGCTTCTTGCAAACATCGCTGGTTACTGCACACCTCGCTGGCTTCTTGCAAACATCGCTGGTTACTGCACACATCGCTGGCTTCTTACAAACATCGCTAGTTACTGCACACATCGCTGGCTTCTTGCAAACATCGCTGGTTACTGCACACATCGCTGGCTTATTGCAAACATTGCTGCATTGCTGGCTTACTGCAAAAATCGCTGACTTATTGCACACATCGCTGGCTCAATGCAAACACTGCTGGCTTATTACTGTACATGACGGACGTTGGTGGCTTCTGGCACAAATTTTCAGTTGCTGGCTCATTACTTAGAATGAGTTGCTGTGTTGTTGGCGCAGATCGAGTTCCTGGCTTATTGCCAAACTTGGGGCTCTCCACTCACTGAGCATGTTGAATCGCTTTCAACATTATACATTTGTCCTCTTGTTCCTGTACAAACCGTGTTGCTGGCCTGGTCAACAGACTGGCTGCTGGCTGCTATATGACAGAATGAGTTGCTGGTAAATTTCAAAATGCGACTTGTTCGGTTATCGAGTAGACTGGTCGCTGACTGAGTTGCTTCGTTTAGTAGAGAGATTGATTACATTGATGGTTTGTTGAACAGACTATGCCTCATTACATAGTCTAGGTAATGGTAAGGTACGGTAATGTTGCTTATAGTCGAGCCGATCGCAAGGGCCATATCAGCTGTCACCGCGTTGAAGTCAACTCACAAGTCATTAAAAAAAAAAAAGCAAAACCTCTTTCACACAACCATTTAAAACACCATCTAAAAACACACCGGAACTTTTGTTAACAAACTCTTTCCTCCGTAAAATCTTAGATGAAAAATGTCAATCTCTTTCAGAAATTCAAAGATCACATCAGGCGGGACATCTCTGAACAAAGTTTTCATGGAATCTGCTGTAAAAGTGTTTATGTCTCACACCGTGCAAGTCCCAACACTCTAAAAGGATATGTTTCACTGTGAGTGGTACATGACATGGAATGCACCACGGAGCTTCTTCACCATTTTTAAGATAAGAATGGGTGTAAAACGAGTGGCCTGTGTGCAAACGGCACAAAACTGTTTCTTCTTCGCATAGACTGCGCTGCTGGCAAACTGCATGGACCGATTTGGTGGCTTTATTCACAGACCGAGCTCCTGGTGTACTGCACAATGAGAATCACCGTGCCTGCTGTTGTAACGTGGTAACTGGGTTTAACGGCAACAACATACCCTCTGCTTTAATGCCCTGGCACTGATCCACGGCAAAACATGCTAAGAATAAACCTACTTCAAAATTGTTTCTGTTCTATGCACCATGCATTAAACCATAGGAAAATATCCTACGCAATGATTGTATTGAACCCTTAAAAAAACATTTTATATTGCAAAGTTGTAATTTGTTGAGCGAAAGTAATTTTCTGTTAGACAAACGCATTTGCACATTCACAGACAAACAGAGAGAGAGAGAGAGAGAGAGAGAGAGAGAGAGAGAGAGAGAGAGAGAGAGAGACAGACAGACAAAGAGAGAGATAGAGGGGGAGGGGGCCAGGGAAGGAGGAGGGAGGGAGAGAGAGAGAATGGGGGAGGGGGGGGGGAGAAGGAAAGGTCGCCAGGGGAAGAAAAATGCATGAAAGAAAGGAAAGATTAAGGAAAGAACAAAAAGAGAAACAACAATGAGGCAGGGAACAGTAAACAATAAACAGTAAACAAGTGGGGTAACTTTTGCTCCCATAAGAAAACCTAACACAGAGTAACTTTTTATTCAAGGACTGGCACAGCCTTTCAACTTGAATAAAGTCAGACAATACACAGACGAACAATCTAATAGTGGGGGAAAAAACAAGGCGAGGCAACATCAACTGTCTTAAGTAGACTAGCAAATTTGGACTTAAGGAAGGAGGGGGGGGGGGGGGGGGGGGGGGGGGTTGAAGATGGAGAAACTGGGAACATGAAATTAAGAAAATATATTACAGATAACCAGCCGCCGTGGCGAAGTGGTTAGCGTCGCGGACTCCCGGCTGGGAGGTCGTGGGTTCGAATCCCATCAGAGTCATGTGGGTTTTTCTGCCCCGACCGGCTCCTACCCAGAGTTGAGTTTGCTGCGGACTCAGTTGGGAAGACTGGGACCACACAGTCGAGTTTCATCCACTTAATGGATGCGTTTCTGAGAGTGTTGCTCAAATTTCATGACCAACACTGCAGGTGCCTGTATCTCTCGGGCCTGGTTGACGCCAGGATATACTATGAAAGGAAGCGTAGAGTACAGCCCTGTCATGTAGTCTCAGACCGAAATGGAAATCCGTAGCATCATCTTAATCATCCTCATTCTCATCGATCAGCATTAAAAAAAATGTCTCAAGTTCTGTGGCCGTTCATGCCCTGCTCTCGTGGTGACCTCAGTTTCGATGTCCTCTCCACGTCTGTGGCCTTGGTTTGGTTCCGTCGGGGTCACCGGTATCGGCGAGCCCATGGGGCTGTCGTTGGACGGACGTGGTGGCGCCCTCCGGAGGGAGAGCTTACTCACGCTGGCTCCGCGACTAGGCAATTATTGTCGTCAGTAGGGGGCTTAGTAGGTGGTGTCCGGCGTATGTTAGATCACAACAGGCGCCACTGAACACCGCCGAAGTGACTCGGCAGCAGTGCAGTGTCTCCTACGGTGGGTTGGCTCTTGACGACTTGACATTGACTGCTCCCTGTGGATTGTCGGTGCCGGGGCTGTGGCGGGGCCGACCGGGCTGTGGCTGTGGACGGGGTGTCGGAATGAGCGGCGTGGGTGCACTGCCTCTGAAGTCGCGCAGAGGTTGGGACAGCAAAAAAAAAAAAAAAAAAAAAAAATATATATATTACAGATATGAAAACCTTTCACTAGCTGCATAAGGGAACCATCGTAATCCCTTTTAAAGGCAGATGTATTTGTATTGCCTGCTCCGAGGCCTTTCGTCCGCTGGATCGGAACTCATCAGGGAGACACGGCTGGTTGTGTCTGCGCTCCTGGCGTCAAATACAGACACACCACAGTCCATTATATCGTGGTGTTCTCACCACCAAGGGTGCAAAAAAGAATCCAATAGCACCCCCAAAGCAGCCAGCGAAGGGTAGTAAACGAAACCAAACGAAAGTTTGGGGAGGAAAGAAGTTGCTGAAAAACTAAAGACATTATGCAAATAGTATAATATGTAGGGGGACAATCTTTGAGCCTACACTTGCGGATCCACCCAAGGATGCAAGGGAGATCAAAAAGAGAAAGAAAATGAAGAAATCAAAGAAACGAAGTAAGACAGAAGGGAAAATGTGAAGGAAGACATGACGGCAAAAAAGGAAAAGGAAGGAAGGAAGGAAGGAAGGACAGAAGAAAAGACGTAATGAGGTAAAAAGAAAGAAAGTAAAAGGACAACATCAAAGAGGAAGAACAGAACCAATGAAAGAAAAAAGAAAAAAGAAAAATTACGAAAGAAGACAGAAAGAAATTACGAGAGAAACGAAGGGAAAATGGCAGAAAGTCAGACAGAAGGACAGACAGAAAGAAACACAGAACAAAAAGACGAAAAAAAACAAAACAAAAACGAAATGGTAAGAATGAAAGGAAAAAGAAAAGAGAATCTGTTTACCCTCTAAGATCAATAAACCGATTTATCTCTGGGAGACCTTGGCATGTACGCATGGCAATAAAAAGCTCTTAAGACGGACCGTAAGAAATACTACCACAAGATGGGAGTACCAGCCTAAAATGTTGTTCCAAGATCTGTGATGGCTTTGTTCAGCGACAAAGCTGAACTAAATGTGAAAGTACCATGCAGACACACTTTCATGTGCACGTGCCCAGCCTCCCCCCTCCAAGCCCTCTTCTCACCCATCCCCAAACTTCTTGCCCTCTGTCATACCCATCCTTTCCCTCCCTACGATTTAACTGTACATGCAAATGCGCGCGCATGTGCAGACAGACAGACAGACAGATAGAAACACACACATATACACACACACACACACACACATACCGAAACAGAGAGAGAGAGAGAGAGAGAGAGAGAGAGAGAGAGACAGAGACAGAGAGAGAGCGAGAAGCATGCTACACTACTCTCTTTCTTTATTTCTCTTCTTTTTAAAACCATTCTCCCAAACAGAAAACAAAAAATGGACTGATGATATCAGAGAAAAAGCGTGTCCTCCTCACTAATCTACACCTCGCAGTCTGTCTGTCATTGTCTCCATCTCGGAGCTCCATGCGCTTGTATCCTGTTTGTAGACAAAAGATCTGTACTTTACTTTACTTCCTCTCTGAAAGAGTGTCACGCGCCTCACTGACATCCGTGCTGTGAAAAGCAAACATCAGTGTAGTGTACCCTCTCTCTGTGTGTCGGCATCACTGTGCGAATTTTGCTGTTGTTGTTTTTTGAACATCCATGGTATGAGCTATCACTTACGCTAAACGCCCCTTTCCATCTTACTTGTTTTTGCTCTCTCTCTCTCTCTCTCTCTCTCACACACACACACACACACCCACGAGACTGAACGGGTAGAGAAAAGGGAAGGCTACACAGAGGATTCCAGGAGGTAAGGCGAGGCAAAAGGGGGGGGGGGGGGAGAGGGAGGCTTTAAATCCTTTTATGGATGTGTTCCGGAAAAAGAAATAAAAGAAGAACGCAATTAATCTGTTACTAAAGTACAAATGATTATATATGTATATGAATAATACACCAGGTCAGAAGGTCATACAAACACGTCATCAGCTCATATTGTAGACAGCCTGCACCGAACTCCCCCACTCCTCTCCTCTCCTCTTCCCCCCCCCCTCCCCCCTTCCCCCCCCCCAAACACACTCAACTCTCCTTCTTTCCTTGCCATGCCACAGGCGCAGGATGACGTTGAGACTGACGCAACTGAGATACTGCCACTGACGTCACATGAACTGAAGAGCTTCAGTCCATAAACTTAGTTTAGGTTCGTGCTGGGAGGGCGAGGAGTAGGAGGGGGTGCGAGCATTCAGGTGGGAGTTGATGGGGGGCGGGGGCGGAGAATCTGACCTTGCACTCTAAGCGACACGTGGAGATGTTGTTTTTTGTTGTTGTTGTTGTTGTGATGTAGGTGAATAGGCCTGGCAGTGTCTGTCTGTCTGCTGTCTGTCTCTCTGTCTATCAATCTGTCTGTCTGTCTCTCCCCTCCTCGTATCTGTTTAGTGTGTGTGTGTGTGTGTGTGTGTGTGTGTGTGTGTGTGTGTGTGTGTGTGTGTGTTTGTGTGCGTGCGTGCGTGCATGGGAATGTGTAGTGTATGTAGGGCGTTTGTGTGCGCGCGCGCGTGCACGTGTGTGTGTGTGTGTGTGTGTGTGTGTGTGTGTGTGTGTGTGTGTGTGTGTGTGTGTGTGTGTGTGCATTTGATCATTCACTGCACCTGTATTTTAAACTTTCAAACAACCCCCCCTGCTCTGCTTCTCTCTCTCTCTCTCTCTCTCTCTCTCTCTCCCATCACTATTTTTATATCACTGATTTTGGACAAACATTTGAAAAAAACATTCTTGAATTACAATAAAAAGATCCCATTTCTTCGTTTTTCCCTCCCTCCTTCCTCTTCCTGTCTCCGCCTCTTCCTCCTCTTTCAAACTCTCTTTCTTCCAATTAGATGCATTCAGGAGTAAGCACGCACACGCGCGCGCATGCACGCACGCACACACACACACACACACACACACACACACACTGTCATTGGTAACATGGACCAATGCAAGAATATCACCCACACAAACAGGAAAGGGACGGTACGCAGTCAAACATCTACATCAATCATACTACTACCCCTTCTTTCGCTTCACCGCTGACCACAGCAGCACAGACTGGGAGAAAAGATGACGTAAGGGAATACACCACAACACAAATAAAAGAGGAAAGACAGGAAGGAGGGAACAAAGCAGAAAGCGGAAAAAGAAAATTCCAGAACTCTCTTTTAGGAATCATTTTTATTTTGCTTTAAATATTATTACAGCACTGGTAAACCGAAAGGGGTGAAAACACACACCACACACACACACACACACACACACACACACACACACACACACACACACAAAGCCAACAACAACAAGATGACATCAGCACTGTTCATAACGAAACGACGAGAACAAGACAGATGACATATCCACATTCAATCATCGGATTTTCCCGTCACACTCTTGGAGCGTGGAGGATGCGTGTTGGAAATGAATGAAAACCAATGAAATGAACAAAAGTGTCAGGCAAATGCCACTGCTCTGTTCTCTCTTCTGCCTTAAAAGTGTCACACTCCCATACTGATAATCGAAGAGGCAGGCAGCTGTTAGGGGTTTATCCAGTATTTTCAAAAAATGGCTCACCGATGCTCCATTTGTTCAAATGTTATCAACTTCTCTTGGAAAAACCGTCACGTTTACAGAACCAAACTTGACCAGAGAGAACTGGGCACATCATGAGAAATGAGCAAAGAAACACCCTGCACGAAGGATCTGCGCGACAAGAAAAAAGACAATCTCTACTTCGTGGTGTGTCTCGTGGTTAGTATCAAATATTATAATCACATGTTGATTGCACTGAGCGTTTGATTGCTTCCCTTGTGTAGAACATCGCCAGTTTGTCACATAGAATTTATGGGTGTTTACTAAAAATATAGACCAAAATCACAAAGTAACTGCATGCCTCTCTCTCTCTCTCTCTCTCTCTCTTCACACACACACACACGTACATATATATGTATGTATGTATACACACACACACACACACATATATACATATATATATACATACATGTATATCTATCGATCCGTCTCTCTCTCTGTCTCTGTCTGTCTGTCTGTCTCTCTCTCTCTCTCTCTCTCTATATATATATGTGTGTGTGTGTGTGTGTGTGTGTGTGTGTGTGTGTGTGTGTGTGTGTGTGTGTGTGTGTGCGCACGCGCATTCACGCACGCGCGCAAACACACACACGCAAGCGCTAGCACGTACACGCACACCACACACACACACACACACACACACCCCACACACACACAAAGACACACAGACGGACAAACGGTCAAAGAGACAGACACACGCACACGCGCGCGCCACACACACAAACACCGTTAATGGGCTAATTGCCAGAAAGATTAAAGATGATAACATTAACGGGGCGAGTTTCTGAGTCCTTTCTCCCTCCTCCACTGGCGGCCCTTTTCCCGCACAATCAGCATGGAGAATTTCAAGGCCGGGAAGTTCTTGGTCGGGATAGTCTGTCTGGAAACAACAATGAAGGTCCGGTTCCGTCTGGGCGCTGTCGTGGATCCCACTGGACCTGTGACGGGAATCAAAGAGCAGGCGTCAGACCAGCTGGTCATGATGGACTGCCTTCTGAATCTCTCTCTCTCTCTCTCTCTCTCTCTCT
>CM065722.1:58832450-58834950 GCA_033310375.1 Conus canariensis | reverse complement strand
TGTCTGCGTCGTGCGCGCGCGCGCAAGAGAGAGAGAGAGAGAGAGAGAGAGAGAGAGAGAGAGAGAGAAGAGAGAGAGAGAGAGGACGTTTGACACTAAAAGCTACTGTTACTGCTAGGAGAGAGAGGAGAGAGAGAGAGAGAGAGAGAGAGAGGAGAGAGAGAGAGAGAGAGAGGGGAGAGACGGAGACAGAAGCATGCTACACTACTCTTTCTTTATTTCTGTTCTTTTAAAATTATTCTCCCTCACAGCAAAAAAAAAAAAAAAAAAAAAAAAAAAAAAAAAAAAAGGATTGATGATATCAGAGAAAAAGCGTGTCCTCCTCACTAATCTCACCTCGCAGTCTGTCTGTCATGTCTCCATCTCGGAGCTCCATGCGCTTGTATCCTGCTTGTAGACAAAAGATCTGTACTTTACTTCCTCTCTGAAAGAGTGTCACGCGCCTCACTGACATCCGTGCTGTAAAAAGCAAACATCAGTGTAGTGTACCCTCTCTCTCTCTCTGTGTCAGCATCACTGTAAGAATTTGTTGTTGTTTCTTGAACATCCACGGCATGAGCTATCAATTACACTCAACGCCCTTTTCCATCCTATTTGTTTTTGCTCTCTCTCTCTCTCTCTCTCTCTCCCCACCCACACACACACACACACACACACACACACACACACACACACACACACATACACCAGACTGTACGGTGGGAGAGCAGCGAAGGCTATATAGGAGAATTCCAGGAGGTAAGGCGAGGCAGAAGGGGGGGGGGGGGGGGGAGGCTTTAAATCCTTTTATGGATGTGTTCGGGAAAAAGAAATAAAGGAAGAACGCAATTAATCTGTTACTAAAATACAAATGATTATATCTGTAAATGAATAATACACCAGGTCAGAAGGTCATAGAGACACGTCATCAGCTCATATTGTAGACAGCCTGCACCGACACCCCCCCCCCCCCAACCCTCTCCCCCCCCCCCCCAACCCCTGTCGTCTGAAGGGATCCGCCCCAGAAGAAGCGCCGATGACATGAAAAAAAAGGCCTTCTTACTGCCCCCCCCCCCCAACCCTTCCCCTTCCTTTCCACATGACGTGCAAAGCGTGACGTAACGTCTGACGCAACTACGACGCTGACACACATCATTTTTAAGGACAGTCATCCTAAAAACAACTGCTATCCTTCCATCTTACGTGTGTGTAGAGAAGGCAAAGTGTGGGATGGGAGGGGGGAGAAGGGGTGAGGCGTGGACAGGCGAGTAGGGGAGGGTGGGGGTGCAGCGGATTAAGAGTAATTATGACATTACACTTTGTGCAACACGTAGAGATGCCTCTGTGCTGTTGACGGTTGACAGATCTTGCCCGCTGCTCCGTTTTTGTATTTGTATTTGTATTTGCCTGCCTACCTGCCTGCCTGCCTGCATGTCCGTCTGTCTGTCTGACTTGAAAATGTCTGTTGGTACTGAGATGTGTGTATGTACACTTGTGATGACGATCGCGCGCGCGCGCGCGCGCGCGCGTGTGTGTATGTGTGTGTACGCGCTCGCGTGCGTGTGCAAGTATACACGGAATGTGCGTGCATGTGCGTGTGTGTGCGTATATACATGCATACATGTCTTGGTGCATGTGCGTGTGGACGTACATTCATGCATGTGGGCAGGAGTGAGTGCGTGTGTGTGTGTGTGTGTGTGTGTGTGTGTGTGTGTGTGTGTGTGTGTGTGTGTGTGTGTGTGTGTGTGTGTCTGTGTGTGCGTCTTCTGTGTGTGCCTGCGTTTGATTATTTGTGGGGAATGAATGTCCAGATAATGACACAGTTATTACTGGTCAACAGGAAGAAGAAGAAGAAGAAGAAGAAGAGAGAGAGAGAGAGAGAGAGAGAGAGAGAGAGAGAGAGAGAGAGAGAGAGAGAGAGAGGAGAGAGAGAAAGTAAGGTAAGAACCTGACCTTCAGACAGTAAAAGAAGAAAGAAAGGAAGGAAGAAAGACTGAAAGAAAGAAAGAAGAAAACTGCTACTCCGTTGACAATGGTAAGTGGTTGGATTATTTGACCGCATGAGAAGACAAAGGGCAAGTAAGGGGCAGAGTAGGAAGGTGGAACCGTGACATGGCCGAAAAACGAATCGATCGCACTCACCCTCTCCAGTCCTTCATTTTCATTTTTTGGCCAATATCACACAGACGATTCTTTTCAGATTTTTTTTGGGGGGAGGGGGAGGGGAGGAGGGGGAGGAGGAGGAGGAAAGGGGAATCCTGATGGGCTTTGGGGGTCTTTCCGGCAGCCCGGATTTCCCACCCCCTTCCCTACCCCCTCCCCCCCTCACCCCCCCCCCCCCCCCCCCCCCTGCTCCCACCCCCTTCGACCGACCCTGTGGGACTGTGTGGATACTGGAGAGAAAAAAAAAGGGGAGAAAAGCAGCATGCCGGCGATTCTTTGGGTCTGTCAGGGGAAGCTACTGCTCGGGCTGCACGGAAACAAATATAATGTCTGAATACTGTAAGATGATATTTCAGAT
>CM065722.1:58817009-58832350 GCA_033310375.1 Conus canariensis | reverse complement strand
GCGCGCGCGTGCACGAGTGTGTGTGTGTGTTGTGTGGTGTTGTGTGTGTGTGTGTTGTGTGTGTGTGTGTGTTGTGCGGGCGCGCGCGCGCGCATTTGATTTTTTCACTGTATCTGTTTTAAACTTTCAAAGAAAGTCCTCCCTGCTACCCTTCTCTCTCCCCTCTCTCTCTTTCTCTCTCTCTCTCTCTCTCTCTTCTCTCCCTCCCTATATCTTTATCATTGACTTGGGACAAACATTTGAAAAAAAGAAGCCATCTAGTGCAGATTCTTGAATAAAAAGATCTCATCCCTTCGTTTTTCCCTCCCTCCCCCCCTCTTCCCCTGTCCCCGAGAGAAATGTAAATATATAGCTTCTATGCCACCACATCTTATTTTGCATGAAAACCCCCCTTTTTCACAAAAAAAATCTCGCCCAAAATCCCCATGCTACTTTTTGCCCAAAATTACACCTTTTTCAACAACCAAACTTAACATTCCAAAAACCCCCAAAATTGACTAATCGTTAATTTTAAAATGGGGGCTTACGTGCAAAACAAAAATGGGTGATATAGAAGCTATATATTTTCTTTCTTCTCCATAGCATAAATCTAATGGTTTTCGTACGCTCTTTGGTTCTTGCGCAAAACAATAGGAAGGCCCTTACTTAATTTTTTTTAATTGGGTTTTTAATTTGGAATAAAAATGAACCCCGGGGGGTATTTCAGAGCTTATTGATTATTTTAAAAGATTGGGAGATGCGGAAAGGGCTGGGGAGTTGATAAAAGAAAGTTTTGAAGAAGTAATTGGAAACTTTTTGAGCGCGCCGATATGCGGGAAAGCGTAGGAACGCAATCATAAACTCCCACAATCTTGGCCTTATCAGTTATAAAGTTGTTTGCCATTTTAATTGATCAAAAAAAACTCCCGAAATCTTGATTTGACTGCTTCTACTGACCCTAAAGGGAATAACTGTTCCCCTTTAAACCGGGAAAAAGTTTTAAAGATTAGAAAAAAAATATGAGTATTTAAAAACCCCTGAATTTACAATTATTTTTTTATTTTTTTAAATTTTTTAGTTTTAAAAATGACGGCCAAGAACACGGGGAATCTGATCAAATTGTTTTTAAATTTAAAAAAATTGTAATGAACTTTTTGACAAAACAATAAAGTGTTAAAAAATTGATTTTAGTGAATCTGGGCTTGAGAATGATGTAAAAAAATTTAATAAAAACCCAGGTAAAATATTTGAAAAAGGGCAATAAAAGAGTTAAACATTGACTTTTGTGATTCAGAAAATGCAAAAGTATTAGCAGGGTTCTTGTAAGTTAGGGTGTCTTGAAGTATTGCAACGCTTGGGTGAAAATAAAAGCGCGTTTACTTATTTTATTTACTTTTTATTTTTTTTTTTACGGAAAATATTGCGGTATTAAAATGAACCCACAAGTAAACCCGGGGTTTGGGGAAAATTTCCCCAACAACGTTACTGTTGGAAGGTAGTAACAAACCATTAGGCAATATGTTCAGTGAATTAGCCATGGACATCATTAAACCCCACAAACGTTCAGGAAAGCGTAACACATGCCTTTTCTAAAATCCCAGAGTCTCTTCGAATTAACCCGCCAGTAAAAGTGTTGTTGACCATTCTGATTGAATATATACCCCCCCCCCCCCCCCCGATGATTGTAGTATACTAGTCTGGGTTTCAACTAATCAGAAAGAAGTAATCAGCTATTACGACTTTAATTCTGAATGGGCTGATTACATGCTCACTCAGTTTAACCATGCAAGTGAAGAGGCCAAGCTAAGAGGTTCTGGCTGGTCATGAAGGAACAGTTCTCGAAATCAGATTAAGACAACCAAATACTCTCCTATAGTCGGCAATTCTTACTCCCTCTCCCGAGAGAGTTAGTGTTTAAAACGGGCAGCCCTAAACATACATATTCAGACAACTTAATGTTTCATGTGGTGTATTTTGGCGCATTTACACCATAAAAAAGCACCCAGACAGAGTATCTAATTATTGGCAGTATAAAGATAGTCTGAACTTTGATAACATAACCTTTCCAGTGAGTATAGAAGTATACTCTAGTTTGAAGAACAAAACAAACCAATAACCGTAAGCGTATACACCTGGAATCCAGTAGACAATCTAGTTCCTCTAAGGATCTCTCCTAATGCTCCACTTTAGGCGAACCCACTTATGCAAACATGTTGACTTGATACTGTTTGCAGTCGGTCACAAGAGCCACTTATGTATTAATTAGAACAATGAGTAGACTTCTAGGCTTTATACTACAAAGGGTCCTACTAAACAAGAGCTTTGTAGAAGGTGTTTAGTCAGGATCCCTACTTAAGAAGCAGAGGACAAACATAAGAAACATTGTAAAAGTTTTTTAGACTGTAAAACCGAACTTCTACACCCAAACCAGGATCTAAAGTTAGTTTTAAGAATGTACACAAACTGCAGATGAGCCATACGTAGTCTATGCCGACTTTGAAGCAATTTTGCCACAGTACTATGGCCCTCAAGAGCGGACACAACAAAAAACAGCCTTATTATCCCGTCATCAGATCTGTTCTTATGCATTTGTTGCTGTTAGGTCGATGGCGGACACACAAGCCGGAGATGTACAGAGGTCCCGACGCAGCTAATCGATTTTTGGAGCAAGATGAAACACCTTCGCAATCAATTCTCCAGTCAGCTAAATCTATCAGACATTAAGATGACTCCTCAGAAGATGAAGAACGTTATAAATCAGCCACACACTGCTGGTATGCAAATGCAAGTTATTAGGTGACACTGTAAGAGACCAGGATCACATTACTGGTAATTCAGAGGGGCAGCGCATAACAGCTGCAATCTTCAACTCAAGGTTGACCCCAAAAAATGGAAAATGCCAATCTTCTTTCATAAACCTACGAGGGATTGATTCTCCACTTTATCATGCAAGCAATAACTTCTGAATGTAAGAGGGTTAGCTGTATTGGCACAATCATCAGAAAAGTACATGACTTTACTGTAGACTGTTTTGTCCTTCTATGACTCTGCCCAGCATCTGAGGGAAGTTTGGATAATATTAGCAGAATCTCTGCAAGACTATCCAATCACTAAAAAATATTTCGACCCATCTTTGTCCGTAAAGGCGTCTATCCTTATGAGTACATGAACAGTTGGGAAAGGTTTGATGAAGACTCACTTCCTCCTAAAGGCGCTTTCTTTTCTAGTCTTAAAGGAAAGGACATATCTGACGCCGACTATGGATTCGCCCAGAAAGCCTGGACAGAATTACACTGCAAAACGATGGGCGATTATCCCGACCAATATTTATTGGCTGACGTGTGTTTATTGGCGACGTCTTTCAGAATTACAGAGCTACTTGCATGAAACATTACGGCCTGGATTCGTCACAGTACATCTCTGCTCCGGGCCTTTCTTGGGATGCATTCTTGAAGTCTTACAAACATTGAGATCGACTTAATATCGGATCTGGATACACTCCAGATGATTGAAGATGGGCTGAGAGGAGGCATTAGCATGGCCTGTCATCCTTACCGCAGAGCCAACAACAAGTATTTAGACGATTATGACCCCACTAAACCGTCCAACTATCTGATGTACTTAGACGCCAACAATCTGTATGGGTGGGCCATGAGCCAGACACTGCCATTGAGAAACTTTAAAATGATAAACGGGCCTCATGAGGTTACTGCTGTGTTTGAGTATACTATCACAGCTTACACCCGATAATCCAATAGGACTTAATCTTAGAAGTAGCCTTAGATTATCCCGCAGAGTTGCACGACCTTCATAATGATTATTCTCTAGCAGCAGAAAAATTAAGATGAGCCCCACTGAACCGCCTAAACTCGTGCCTAATCTTCGGCACAGAGAAAGTACGTTTGCCATGTACAGCTGTTACAGTTTTACTTAAGGCACGGACTGAAACTAAGAGCTGTTCACAGAATAATTACTTTCGATCAAGAGCCTTTCATGAGGCCATACATCATTGAAGAACACCGACCTTTAGAACCAAGGCCACTGATGCTCAGAAAAATACTTTTTTAAACTAATGACAACAGCTTGTTTTGGTAAGACGATGGAGAACGTACACAAATCGTAAAGATGTAAGATTAATTACAAAAGAAAAACAAGCAATCAAGCTGGTCTCTAAACCTAACTATCAAGACTTTAGACGGTTTAGCGACAGCTGGTTGGCGTTATGATGAAGAAACAGAATGTGAAGTTAGACAAGCCGGTGTTTATCGGATTTGCCGTGCTAGAGCTGTCAAAGTTATTAATGCTTGAATTTTCTATACGACTACTTTAAGCGCTGTATCCAGAATCAAATATCGTTTACACAGACACTGACTCTTTATTCTAGACATCCCAACTGAAGACTTTTACAAAGACTTAGAAGCGGAGGTAGCCAAAGGGAGCTGATGGATGGTACGACACATGTGACTACCCAAAGGACAGCCCTTTACATTCAACTGTGAACAGAAAGTGATTGGAAAGATGAAGGAAGAACTTAATGGGACGGTTATACGAGAATATGTTTTGGCTTACGGTCAAAGATGTATAGCGTTGCTAGCCAGACTTCTGTAATGAAGAAAGCTAAGGGCATAAGTAAAGAAGTTGTCAAAAAAAAAAAAAAGTCACGACAACTACAAGCAGGCTCTCTTTGAACGCAAAGTATTTTTATCACACAAATGTTAATCTGCGCTCTACTCTTCATCAAGTAAACACAACTGCTGTTGATAAGAAGTCACTAGTCTCTAACAATAACAAGCGAACTTACGTTAATCCGAGCTTTCATACGCTATAGGTCACTGGAGAACTTTACTTGTACTTTACTTAACTAGTACTTTACTTAAGAACTAACTAGTACTTAACTAGTACTTACTTAAGATTTAACTAGTACTTAACTTAAGATCTTAACTAGTACTTAACATGACTTGCACTTTAACTTGCACTTAACTTGCGCTTTACTTGTAATTAACTTGTTATAACTGACTTAACCAGTACTTAGCTTGTACTTAACCAGTACTTAAACAACACATTAAAAAACTAATTTATTAAAAAATGGGTCTACAGCAGGAGGTTGTACTTTTTTGCAGAAAGCTGGTTCTTTTTCTGTTTTTGTGGGGATTTGTGACTTTGTTGCTAAGTATGGCTTTAGGCGCTTGTATGCTAAAAGCCCTCCACCAACAACAATACCCCCCAGCACATAATAATACATCTTATAGTTTGATTGTGTTGTTGTTGGTGGCGGCGGCGGTGCTGTGCCGATGCTGTATACTATCTAATAATTTTTGTTTTGCTGCTTGGTTTGCTTTTTGCAGTCTGTTCCATTCAGCTAGTTTACGACCGGCTCAACACAGCCAGCACTTTTAGGCTTAGTAATCACTACTCACTTTGTGGGACACTCGCCTGTAGATTCACTTGTGGGACACTCGCCTGGGGGACACTCGCCTGTAAATTCACTTGTGGGACATTCTGCTCCTGTGGAGTCTTCTTCTCCTGCTCGCTCATTTTTTTTAGTCTGATTAAAATTTATATGATAAATTATATGATTGAAAGTAATTAATCCCATGATGAATGGACATAACAGCGTCCCAAATCTATAATACATGTCACATGCAAGAGATTCTAGGGACTTGGTTAAAACCGGATCTTGTGTTAAGTCATATTTTAAATCTTCTTCTGAATCAATCGGCGCTATCTTGCTACTAACTTAGCATAAAACTAATCATTGTCTGCCCCACCGATTAACCATTTTTGATCCTAGCTGCGCTTCGTACCTGGCGTAATACTTTCAACGTCTGATGTAGACAATTGTGAATCTGTTCGATACTTAGTTCAACGCCTAAATACTGTCTAGTTTTTCCAAAACAGCCAGAGAGTATAATCTTTCTTTATGACAGAGGTCTGCTGCCTCCTCACACTTTAATAGCTCGTCGCAATCCATTTTTTAAACTCTTTTTAAAAGCAATAAAAATAATAAAGCCTTTTTAAAACCATGAGTTTAACGCTGGTTAATTATAACAGTGCCCATGTTTGGTGTTATATTTATTCAACCCTAGCAAAATGTTTGTTAAGAATAAAACCGCCCAACATGGGAAAGATAGAAGATTCGCCGAAACTAGTTACAACCTTATTTTTAGCTCTAGCAACAAAAGATTATCTGATTAAAAAGCACATAGACAGTCTTTCATATTATGATTATTTTAAATTATTTTTTTAGTTAATAAAAAACATGAGCACTGCAAAGATCATCAATACTATTTACCACTCTGCTGTAATCAGCGGTCTTAGTATAGGATATAGCATGTTAGCAAAAAACATGTTTAAAATGAAGCCGGCCGATCTAGGAAGGTTAGACATTGAGGATGTTGTTAAGGTTATAGCTGTAATAACAGCAGGGATTGCCTCAAAGACTTTCTTGTTACACAGGGAATTATCCCAGAAAACATCAATGCATAAGTAGAAAAAATTAATGCATAGAAAGATTAATGCATAGAAAAATATTGATTTATAAAAAAAAGATTCATTCATTTATATATAAAAAAAAGATTCATTCTAAAAAAGATTCATTCATTTATAAAAAGATGTCTGGATTAGTTCTGATGGTGGGCGGGCTATTGTTAATGCATTGGCTTTCTCTGGCAGCAATTATATGTTTAGTAAACTGCGGTCTGATGAAGAGAGAGAACGCCATAACAAGGCAATGGAAGATTTAGCTAAGGCAAGAGACGCTTACGAGAAAAGGAGAATTGCTCACATAGACTTTATTAATAAAAAGTTAAGAGAACAGGGACATGCAGAGCACACATTTACAGACGTTGATGAAGCAATGAATGAATATTACTTAGTGACAGGAAAGAAGTTTCTAACATCGTCACCGCCAGAACTGTCTGACTTTTATGAACCATCTGAGGATCAGAAAATGGTAGAAATAGGCTTTATTATAGGCGCTAGGGGAGCAATCTTTCTCTTGCATATTCAATATAAAACATAGTTAAAAATGTAATAAAAACAGTCCCTTCTTATGGACGATACGAAGTACAAAATATATTATTCTCCTAGAGGGTATTGGAAAGGAAAGGCCGCTATTGATAAACTGAGTAAAGCTGCTAGGGTGTCTGAATCAGAAGCGAAAGACTGGCTTTCAAAACAAGCGATCTGGCAAATATATCTACCTGCCCCAAAAAGAATAATAAGACCTCGATTTGTTAACTCAGTTCCTAATGACACCCACCAGATGGACTTGCTGTATCTTCCACATGACAAAGTTAGAAGAAAAAAGTTTAAGTATGCTCTTACAGTTGTTGACATGGCTTCAAGGTATAAAGACGCTGAGCCTTTAACGGATAAAAGCTCAACTGCTGTGGCTGTGGCTTTACAACAAATATACATGCGAGGTCCATTAAAGTATCCTAGGTTGATCCAGGTTGATGATGGGAAAGAGTTTAAAGGGCTGTAAACCAACTGTTTTTAAGACATCGGGTTACAGTTAAAGAGAGGGATTCCAGGCAACCATCGCTCCCAGGCCCTAGTAGAAAACTTTAATAAGAATCTGGCTGAGCGTCTGTTTACCTATCAATACCACAGAACTTTATGGACAAAACACGCAACACAGAATGGGTTAGGAGATTGCCGGCAGTCTTACGCGCCATGAACAATGAAGAATTTAAAGCAACAGGTCTTAAGCCGGTGAACGCAATCAAATTAAAAAAAATAAATATTACTGAAGACATCCAAGGTAATCAAAAACTTTTACCGTTTGGATTAAAAGTAAGATACTTGTATGCTCCTGGAGAGGCAGAGGGCGATGTTAGAATTAGAGCCACAGACCCTATATGGAGCGTAGACGTATATGAAGTTGAAAGAATTATGAAAACAGCCCTCTCCGTGTATTTTTAAGAGAGACTCTTTCTTCTAGCGGTGCTACTACGTCTAAAAAGCCTGCCCCTAAAGATCGTTTGTTCGCGAAGAGTTGCAAGTTGTCCCGCCAAACACAGTGCTGTTAGTTAGTTAAAAAAAAAAAAAATTTATTATTTTGTTTGTTTGTTAAACTTATGATTTTATTTTTTTTTAGTTCACATCTTATTTTTTTAGTCTATTTTGGGTTTAAACGATTGTTTGCTTGTTTTTCAATGTTCTGTTTGATTGTCTCAGTGTCTACCTGTTGCAAAGTAAAAGTCTTTCTCCACTCCTTTTGAAGTTCAGTTTTTTGTCGTCTGTAATCCTCACCATCAGCCATAAGGCGCTCAAATTCTTCAGCTGTAATGTTTTCATCCTGCAATGCTTTGCTTATTCTCAGTCTTAATGAACAAAGTTTTGCTGATGCTAGGGCTACAATGGCAGTGTGCTTTTGTAGTTTAGGCGTTAACTTTTTTTAAAACAGCACTCACAATCATAGACATGGCACCTAAACCCAAACCAAGGCTCCTAATGCTAAAGAGGCTGGCGCTCCAGCCCAGTAGCTAAAAAAGCAACGCTAGACCCCGCACTTACGCTCGCTACAGCTGATGAGCCGGTGATTATATAAGAAAGAGTATTTAAAACTTTAGCATATTTCTTTCTAGTAACCCTATACTTATTCAAGTCACTTTCTATTTCTTCTTGAAGTTCAGTTATTTGCTCTAACCTAAACTTTTGAGCTTGATCATCCATTTTTAATTAAGATTAATTTTTTAATTAAGATTAATCCTGTACATATCTTCTTATTAACCCTTCTGGCAGCACTTCATCAACAGAGTAAAACGCAATAAAATCAACATACTTAATGAAAATAAAATCGAGTACTGTTAATTTGGTTTTGTCAACCATCACAGTGACTTTGTCAGATGATAAGAAAGTCTTTATTTCATCCCCGTTTTTAGTAATAGCAATAACAAGCCTGAGAGGCCCGTCCAAGTTTTCAGACTTTATTTGTACGCCTCTGATTAACGTATGCTCTGGCAAACTAGGATCAGACTCCCTTGGAGTAATAAATAAGGAAAAAGCATTGTCATTTTTCTAGGCAGTGATTCTAGTTTTGGGTTAAACTCTAAGCCGACGGTGTCGCCCCCCACTTCAGCTAAGGACTTCTTTCTCCGCAGCATATATACAGAGCCCTGCCTGGTTATTTCAATCTGCTTTTTCTGTTGTGTTCCTGGGACTAGGCTAGCAAGAAGGCGTCCTTCATTCAAAGCTTTTCTAAAATTGTGTTTCTTATCAAAGTATACATGGGGGCTTCGTAGTTCAAACTTTAAATCCCAGTTAATGTCAGGAGCAACGCCCAGGCATTCTCTCGTTTATGAAGTTTGTATTCGTGTTTGCCAAAATCGTTTGCCCTTAGATTTCTTATCTCTTCCAGGGTAGGATATTGCTGTCGTTTTTTATCTTCAATTTCTGTTCGTTTGTAAACCCCCTCGTCGGTGTACTCAAATCCATAAACATTTCCTGCCACTCCTATTAGATCAAAGTCCGTTGTATCTGCTAGATCTTTTAGCTCTACTGCAACGCATTTAGGAGCTAACTCTGCTTTTGATTCTGGCCCTCGAGACATTCTTTTTATTATAAACAATTTATTATAAACAATCTATAATAAACAATCTATAGTAATAAACAATCTATAATGTGCAATCTATAATAAGCAAACGTATTGAACTGGCGGGTCAGTCCGTAAGCATAGTTTAGCGTGCTTAGATTTTTCTAGCTGCTCTTTTATTTTTTTTAGTTCATCCCTGTCCCTGATTATATAGTTTTCACTTAAGCATTCTTCAAAACTGTCCTTGTCCTTAGTATAGAATAAGATGACTGATTTTAACTGCGATCTAAAGTCTTTTAAGACAGCATTGTATTTTTGAGTTAAGAGCCAAACAGAAACTAATGCGTGTCTTCCGCTAAAGGGTAGCTTAGATAGAGTCCTTCTTTTTTTAACAATGTCTTGTTCGGCTGAACAGTCATCAATAATAAACAGCGTTTCAGTTCCCTCAAATAGCCTATAGTAATGTTCTAAACAGTCGCTTAGCTTGTCAGTAGGATCAACTAAAAATATATTCTCGTCTGTCCAAACAAACTGCCTTTCTTTGTAAGACTTATTGTGCTTAATGGTTGTGCAGAATATAACAATGTACTCGTAATGAAACCTGTAGATTGTTTGTAACAAATCAAGCACGAAGACAGTTTTCCCACACCCAGTAATCCCACAAATAAGCGAACAGTGCGGGTCTTTAGGCAAAAAGTTCAAACTATCCATCTGTTTTAATAGGCTATTTCTTTCAGTCTATTTTCTTCAATGTTCAGCTGGGCGTCATAAACCACAAAAACGTGCATTTGTATCTGGCCATTCTCCTCCTCTTCCTTATTAATCTGTATGAGTATCCACCTGACCCTACCCTTCTTCCACTCCCGTGCAGTCTGTTGTCATACGTGGATCTAAAATCCAGCCATAGTCCATATTTGTCTGTTAGATAATCTTCGAGTCTTACATCGTGAAGGTGAAGTTTTTTACACACATGATCGGCTGTGGGGCTTGTCTGTCTGCCCCCAGCAAACAGTTTTCTTATTTCATCAAAGTGTTGGTCAGGTAAAAGCCCAGCTGAATACAACTGAAAAGGCTTGCCATCTACTGTGCAAGACAACTGCTCAATTTTTGGGTTGTAAAACACCTCAGATTCTCTCTGAAAAGGAGCTGAGGGTTCAGTAAATAGCAAGAGAACCCCCTTTAGGGACCTTAAAGAATTGCTTATAGCTATTTCCCAGACGGTGTCTTGCTTGTTTTTAATCGCTAGACTGTGGTGTAAAACTCTTTCAAAGTAAACAACCGCCCTACTTTTATACTGGTTTAAGATTATTCTAGCTAGTTCAGGGTTAGTAACAACATCAAAATTAAGAGAGATGTTACTGACAGTGTATCTGGCTTGAGGGTCATCTGATAAAATAACAGACCCGCTGTCATTGAATGTCAGTTCGTAAGTAAGTTTGTCTCTTAGTGCGCCTTGGTAATATGGCTGGTGGGTTTTTTAACAGTTCAAAATCTAGAGGGGTGCAAAATCTGTTCTTAAATGCTCGCGCTATTGCCTGGTCTCCCTCGTCTTCCTTTGCATCTGCAGCATTAAGCCTGTGCTTAAGACCGTTTGGGCTCTGGATCCCCTGAAAGATTTTGTCTTTTCTTTCTGTTCTAGGTAGCCACAGATCAGAATAGAGATTAAAAATGTCTGCGCTACTCAGTGAGAAGACTTCTCTACCTTCCAGTTTAATTACCATATTTTTAATGATGGCCCTGCCCAGGTTAGCAACGACAGTAGCATTAGGATCCGCCGACTCAATATCTATTTTGAATGACAGCCTGGCAGTGCCTGGCATTATAACATCGTCAGGTCCAAGGTCACTAAATCTTACTGTTAACATTTCATTGGGCTCAATTGTTGATGGATTATTTACAACGCGCACAGTCTGTCTTATGCCTTTTATGCCGTGGGGCTCCTTCGCTTTTCTGAATGGATCAAGGTTGCAGCCGTATGGGTTCATTTTTTATAAAACAAAAAATAATAAATATATAAATATGGCTGATGATGAAGATTTTGACGTGATTAGTCCTACTGAAGAAGATGAAGATGAAATAGAACCGGGCCGTTCAATACAAGATGAACCTGAAGGAGCACGTCCTTTACTCCCTAGACAGCCTCAAGATGTAGGAGCAGGTTCTGTACTCCTTAGAGCACGTCAAGAACTTGTAGGAGTAGGCTCTTCACTCCCTAAAGCCCGTCACGAACTATTGCGACGACGAATTGAATCATTCTATAAAAGTATAGAACGAGGGCTGCCAGACGTGCTCGATCCTAACGATTTTGAAGAAGATGGCGGCCATTTGTATATTAGGATAGTGAAGGAGGCCGCGTAAGAGTTACTACAAAGCCAAACGCGGCCAAGTTTTTAAGTCTAAATACAATTAAACGAGACCTCCCTGCTGCTGATGCAGAACGATTAAACATTACAAATCTAAGGCCTGATGCTGTTAGACTTTTACAGAAAATGGGGCGGACGTTGCCAACACGATCTGAAATAGAAATCGCCTCTATTCCAGCGTTAAGTCAAAAAACAGATAAAGCAATAACAGAATTTGAGACGAGTTTTATTGAGGAGACGAGTTTTATTGAGGAGACAATTGGCGGTTCTCAATTGCCTAGGCAAAGAGAAGGTGACCCGAGTCCTGAAGAAGAAACGGCTTTAAAAACAATTGTTGATCCTCCATTGTCTACGAGTGAACTCAGGGATATTAGAACTGCTCTGCGTGAACTCTTGAATATTAAGTCTGCTTTAACAACTACGAACGAAGAACTAAAAAACAATTTGGTAAAATTTAATGAGCTAGAGAGAGAGATAAAAGAAGAAAAAAATAAACTGGCCGATGCAGATGATAACAATTTAGGACAAGAAGAAAAGGCTAGAATACAGACGAAAATACAAAGTTTAATGATAGAAAGGGCAAACAGCTTAGCGGCGTTGTATATTAACAGAGAAAAAATAGCAACCCAAATAAGTAGAATCAGAGAAACTATAGACAAAATGATTTATGAAAATACTACGCTAGCAGAAAGAATAAGGACTCTGTTCAGAGAGCAGGGGATTACAATAGTTAGTATATTAACAGCTGTTGGGTTTGCTATCTCTACACTGGTTTATGCATTAACTAGCAGTGCGCCAACAGGGCCAGTAGCGCCTCCAACGCCTCAGCCTGGTAAAAGTTGGATTAGAAAACAATTGCACCATCTGGCAAACTTATTAAAGAAGTTAGCTGCCAAAGCGCTTGGTGCACTGCCTGGCATAATAGGCGGTGTTGTTAGTTGGGTTTTGTCTACAATAGGCAAAGTGGTTGGTTATATGGCTAACCATCTGTGGACTTTGGGGGTGCTGGCTGCCGGTTTAATTTTTAGTAAAATAAAGTATAGCCAGTCCAGTAAAAGTTAAAAATACAACAAGGGCTGTCTTTTCGCTAGTGTGTCTGTCGGGGTGAGGTACATCAACAGGCGGTGGACTGCTTTCTGGCTGTGGGCTGCTTATAACTGGTGGGGGGTCGCTTTCAGGGCTAGATACTTTTTTAAAATGGCTGGTGCGGGCCTTGTGTTTAAGCCTTGATTGTGTCCTAAGTTTTGATCGTCTCCGGCTATGAGGATTTCATTATTATAATTCTGTATCATGCCAATCTGCAGTCTGAGTCAGAAGGCAGCATGTATAATCCATGGCCCACAACAAAGTCAACCTTTGACCTAGCATGTGAAAGAACGTTTTGGTACCTTTGTATGCTGGAAGGCAAATCAACAGCAGAGTTAATAGCATCTTCTAAATTGGCTAGAAATTGTTTTCTGGCCTCAAAGCCTGTAGATTGATCCACTATGCTAGACTTGGTCTGTGCTTGCGCTCCTAAAAGGCACCAAACGTACGTCCGTATGGAGTCATTAAGTCTTTGCACTCCTGGCATTGTTAGGCCTTTACTTTCATCCAAGATAAATGTTGCCCAAGCATTAGGGTGTTTTTGTTCTATTGATCTCAATCTAACTTGAGAGTTTGGCTTAAAAGAGGTGTGGCCGGGCCAGTAGTCAAAATTATATTCTCTACGCTGGCCCCACAAATACAATGTGCCCAACCCGTGATTGCGGTCTAACTTTTGTCTAAAGTTATTTGAAGGGTTAATGTTAAATTCGTTGCAGATTCTTTCATATGCATTATTATCCATTGGGCTGAGAAATGGATTAAACGCGTTGTCGTTGGGGAGGCGTACTTGTAGTTCAGTTAGTATGCGCCTATACTGATAATAAACATGAAAGTTATATACTGACCTTACTAAGAGATTGGGGTGGTTTAAATGGTTTGCATATGAAACACCGCAGCCGGTGGTTGAGCAGTAAACTGCAAAATTTAACTGATTCTGGTAAAAAGCCATGGGGTGAGTTGACCATGCTGATGGCACTCTATCACTCTTTATTGGAGGATTTAAATATCTAGTTAGTGGGTTTACAAGTCTAACTTGGAAGCCATATGATTCATCCACTGCGATGGTTAGGTTACTAAAGTCCAAAGATTTGGGCTCATAAACCCCTCCTACGTCGTAAGTGGCACTTTCATTATATTTAAAAGGTTCCATTTTTAAATAGTTTTTTTTAAAAAGGATTTAAAAAGGATGTACATTTATATAACCAAGCAAAACCAGCGCGTGTTTTTAAAGTATTCAGTTGACAATAAAGGCGGGAAGTGTAGGGCTGCTCTTAGAGAACTTAGGTTTAAAATAAGGTGGTTTAACATATCTGAAAAGGCCCAAAATAATTGGATAGATATTTATGATGAGGGGGGCAATCGCTTAAAACGTTTAGAAATACCTAATGGTTACTACAGCTTTTGTTCTTTAAAAGAAGCATTTAACAAATTTGACATACGGTTAGAAATTAATGAGGCAAATCTTATAATTACTATATTTTTACCAAAACATAAAGACAAAAGGGAGTACGTTTTCCCCAAGGGCCTTGCTCGAATTTTAGGCTTTTATGATAGTGGTAAAACCTATCGTATTAATACACACGCGTATATAGACAGCGGTCTATATGAATATGTAGGCAGTAGGCCATCCGATTTTCTAATTAATCCAATGTTGTATGTTCATTTAAGCGAATTAAAAACAAACACTAATTTGTTTAATGGAAATCCACCTACAGTTCTAAGAGCACTCCCATCAACTAAGGTAGGGTTTTGCGATTATCAGTCATATACATTTGGTGAAAACAGACAATTTAAAGAATTAGTTGAAGGGCCTATAAATTCAGTGTGTGTAAAAATAACTAACCAAGATGGAAGGCCGGTTGTTTGTTCTGATTTGTTGGCAGTGCTGGAAGTAGAAGAGCGTACTGTAAACCATTAGATTTTATGCTATGGAGAGAGAAAGAAAATATATAGCTTCTATATCACCCATTTTTGTTTTGCACGTAAGCCCCCCATTTTAAAATAACGATTACGTCAATTTTGGGGGGTTTTGCATGTTAATTTTGGTTGTAGAAAAAGGTGTTAATTTTGGCAAAAAGTAGCATGAGATGGACGAGATTTGTTTGTGAAAAGGGGGGTTTTCGTGCAAAATAAGATGTGGTGGCATAGAAGCTATATATTTACATTCTCTCCCCGCCTTTACCCCCTCCTTCAAACCCTCTCTCTTCAAATCAGATGCATCCGTGAGTAAGCACGCACACACACACACACACACACACACACACACACACACACACACACACACACACACATGTCATTGGAAACACTGGATCAATGCAAGAATAGCAAGCACACGAACAGGACAGGGACCAAACATCTACACCAGTCACACAACT
>CM065722.1:58804509-58809509 GCA_033310375.1 Conus canariensis | reverse complement strand
AAAATCATTCCTCCATCATTTGGCGACAACATGCCAGATGGACTCTGTTTCTCTGTGACTGATATGGAATTTTACAGGGAGCTCTCACATCTGTTAGATCTTTGTGCCGAGATTTTTTTTTAATGCCCTGTGTCACCCACACGTTGTGCAAGGAGATTCTTTAGGTACAGAACGGTAAAACCACCCCTTGTATGCATTAAAAACCCAGTGCGTTGTGTCTACATTGTGCACAATGTATTTATTTGTGGTCATTCAAAAAATATTGGAACATGTTTTATATGATTATGACGCACAGCGAGTGGTTCTTGTTACATTCTGAGTCTGAGCGCAGAATCTGCTCATAACAGGCGAGTTATCGATCTTTAAATTCTGAAATGAAACTGATCGTGTCCTACCGCGTCACAAATTTCACAGAAGAAAGATTTTAAACCAAATTTTCGATGTGTTTTTAGAAGGTGTATTCAAAATAGTTGTATGGATGAGTTTTTTTTTTTCTCAATGACTTGTGAGTTTATTTTAACTTCGGTGACAGCCCTAATATAGCCCTTTGCGGTCGGCTGGGCTATAAGCAATACCTTACATTTCACAATATGCCCAGTGTTCTCTTCCTTATTACATCTATCTCCACATCACAGCGTATGCTTATCCTCAAGGCCTAGTCTGTGGGAGCGTCTAAAGCTTCCAGCAATATTTGACACACTTAACATGTATTCTTATAAACAAACGAAGGATACCTGACAGCGTCATTTTACGTTTCGTTGGATGCTTGAACACTCAGAAAATATATATCTAATTCAAAGATTGTATGTACACCAGCCTCCCCGTCCCATTTACTTGCTACTTATGGGACCTATATATCAGCACCTTACGTGAGAAGTGATCAATTCGAATGTCAAAGATTTTCCAAACAAATGCACATTAAGTGAGTTCGAGGTTTGCATCCAAAGATTTCAAAGACACTTCATTTTCCACTCCCCAAATTATTCACCACGAGCAGTATATAACTTCAAGTTCGTTGTAAACAGCATTACGAAGAATTTGCAAGTATAAACAATCCTACATTATCGCACATGCTAGGCAGCTGGCATTTTTTTTTAAAACCTTAATATTTTGTTTTATAAAGGTAAACTGACGCAAAAAGTCGGTCTCAATTTCGTGTTTCATTTCATTTTGTGAGGGGGAAAAAAAACACTTGCTGTCCTGAGCAGGACATTATCTGCAAGAGGAAGGACAAATCAACACCTCCTGGAATAAAGAATTATTGCATGGCATGTTTTCCTTTACTTGGTATTTCAACTGCCAAGTTGCCCATGAAATATGAAAAAGAAAGAAAGAAAGGAAAAAACCCACAGGCTCAGATGGCATCCTTGTTTTCATACCACGGGGGACAATCAAACAATTCTGTGTGTATCTCAAACACATGCTAACAGTCATGCATATTACCCCGTTAAGGACTAATACAATTTGCCATCACATCAATTCTTTGTAAATCATTTTACAAAATATATTGTTTATTACGAGTCAAATGCCATAGCAAAAACCTACAACAGCAACATGAAGTCTCCTGTTTTCCAGTATGTCCTTTTCTGCTAGTGAGCACACCGTAATGGCAAGAACTACAACACTATAACTGGATCTGAAATCAGTCTACTCTCTCTCTCTCTCTCTCTGCCCATTTTGTCTATCATGTATTTTAAAAACACGGACACACACATCTTACGATTATACCTGACACAATTTCGTTGTAACTTCCTGGATTATTCACGTCTTCTTTTTGATTATAGAGACAAGTATAGATCAAGTATATTCGATGAAGAAATATCCACTTTCAAATGAGTTTGGTGAATATGACAACATGGGCATCAAAAGACTTCTCTACTTGCATGTTTTTAACGTATTATGAATGAAATTATTATCAGACTCTGTACTCTTTCCCGACACAAATCGTCAACGTCTGTTAATTCTTAAACTTTTTGATGCGATCATATTAAAATGTGGCTCTGCGCCTAATTCATTGTAACAGACGGGTTACTCTGTATTGCTGTCAAATGTATTGAACACGCAAACAAAGTGGTCGTATTGTTGCAGATGAATCATTTCATTTTAAATTAAGGTTTTCCTATTGACATATTTTATTGACGAAATTACATATGGAATGAGGCAGGGAACAGTAAACGATAAACAACAAACAAGTAGGGTAACTCTTGCTCCCACAAGAAAACATAACTCCAAAGGAATGCTGCTTACGACACCGAATCACCTAGCAAACATGACAGCACAGAGCACACAGAACAAACAAGAAAACATCCCTTTAAACCCGAAGACTATTGGATAATTTAGAAAACTGTATCTGTCAACTGACTTCAAATCATTTTTCTTCAAATCTTCTTCTTTTGTGTGTGTGTGTGTGTGTGTGTGTGTGTGTGTGTGTGTGTGGGGTGTGTGTGTGTGTGTGGTGTGTGTGTGTGTGTGTGTGTGTGTGTGTGTGGCGCGCGCGCGTGCCTGCGTGTGTGTGTGTGTGTGTGTGTGTGTGTGTGTGTGTGTGTGTTCGTGTTGTATGCGAGTGTAATGTCTGCAACAATAAGTGTGCGAGTTAAAAGTGTGTGTAACTGAATTTTGAGTGTGTGAATAAGAAAGTTTCACATGTGAGCAAATGAGTGAGTGACTGAGTAAGCAGGCCTTATGTGCGAGTGAGCGAGCGAGCAAGTTCATCGTGCGTTTGAAGGAGTCGTACGTTTTGCTCCCGTGAGCAGGCAAGTCCGGTTACAGTTTCCAGCGGAAGGGAGAGCATCAGGAATCTGTGCGTTCATCACGCCATGAGTAACACACTAGTCTCCCTTTGCATCGATGCATACTCCCCCTCCTCTCTCTCTCTCTCTCTGTATGTGTGTGTGTGTGTGTGTGTGTGTGTGTGTGTGTGTGTGTGTGTGTGTGTGTGTGAACATAACAGTAGGGAAGCTTTTTTTCCCAGCTTGCACATCATATCACACATCAGTTACGCTTCAGCAATGATGGGCTGGGTGAAACGACCTGCTCTCAAAGTACCTCCTCCTTCCAAACAAACATTTCACACAAAAACTACAAAACACTTAACGTATAAGTGTGCTTCCTTTTAACAAACAACATCAATTCAACGAAGCTTCGTTAATGTTTACAATGCTGACCAATGCCAGGCCACGCTACATTAAAGCCCTGCCTACAGGACTGGTGGAGCGGTTTTGTGTTGTATGAATTCTTCAGCCTACCTCACACACAATGATTAATACAAAAAAAGGCCTAGATTACTCTCAACTATATATTACGTGTGCAGACATCTTTAAGCTACATTACACAATCAATATTTCAAAGAAGCAACCGAAGAAATACATACAGAAAGAGAGAAGAAATAAATAAATAAGAAATACAGTCGACATTAAAAAAAAAAAAAACCGAAGAAAGAAAAATGAAAGAAAGAAAGAAAAAGAAATGAAAATAAAAGAAAACATCTACATTTGGTGCTTAAACAAAATTTCATGTTCTTTCAGACGAAATTATAATTACTAGCTACGAACTACTCCAGACCGTGCAATCAGCACCCTTGAATTCTTTATGTAAACGCACTGAGTTTAAACCATCTCCCACCCCCATCCCTCCGCCTTCTCTTTCCGTTTGTTGCTATTGCTGTTGTTCGTTCATCTTTCCCTCATCTCAGCCTGCTTAACAGTTCATTACTTCATTTCTGTAAGACGATATGCCAGTATTCTATGCGCAGTGCTTACGGTCGATTTGTCAGTATGAATAGATATGTGTGATTGACAAGGACACAATGTAAGGCCAGTCTCGGCCTAAAATCTGCGTTTTAACGATCAATCAGTCAATCTACCAGTCTCTGGCGTTCTGGGTTTGATTCCGTCTTCCTCTTTATGTCTGTCTGGTCTGTCTTTCTGTCTGTCTGTCTCTCTCTTAACCCCCTCCTCTTCCTGCCCCTGCCCCCACCTTCTCTCTCTCTCTCCCTCCCGCTCTCTCTCTCTCTCTCTCTCTCTCCTCTCCTCTCTCTCTTAACCCCCTCCTCTTCCTGCTCCTGCCCCTGCCTTTTCTCTCTGTCTCTCTCTCTCTCTCTCTCTGCCCCCATCCCCATCCGTCTATCTGGTGCATTTGCCCTTGTCCTATACGTGACGGGGATATTCTTTTTAAATATCACCCACTCCTCTCCGCCTCTGCCCCCCCCCTCCCCTCCCCCTCCTTCTCCACAAACATCCCTTCTCCTCCCCAGTTACTCTCCTCTTCAATCTTACCCCCCCCCCCCCCCACCCCTCCAACCACCTTCCATGCTGTCGAGACGTGTTACCGTCCCGCCAAGACATCGATCAGGGCCCGCCACCATCCATCTAAGGGCGACAACCGGTGTCTTGTCCCCGGGATCAGCCTGCACTGCCTTCACACCTGGCCCCGGCCCATTCCTCACCCTGCCTCTCTCTTCCCTGGTCCGGCCCGCGGGGCCGCTGCCATTAGACCCGCTGTTTGGAGAGGCGAACGGAAACGTCCTTCTTCTGTGTGTGTGTGGTGTGTGTGTGTGTGTGTGTGGTGTGTGTTGTGTGCGTGTGTGCGTGTTCGTTGTGCGTGCTCGTGTGCGTGCGTGCGTGCGTGCGTGCGTGCGTGCGTGCGTGCGCGCGTGTGGTGTGTGTGTGGTGTGTTGTGTGTGTGTTGTGGTGTGTGTGTGTACGCGCGCGCGCGCGTGTGTATGTGTGTGTGTCGCTGCGAGTCGTTCTCGGACACAACGACACCTCTCAAACTCTGCTTAGGGCAGCATAGCATTCGCAGCTTCAAAAAAAAAAAAAAAAAAAAAAAAAAAGCTTGAATACATTTAGGCACGTCAATCCATTACAGACAGACTGAAGAAGACTCGTTGTTCACGTGCTTGTCACGACAGGACACAGTGTTGACCTGAAAGCAGGCTGTGCAGAAGGTCAGACTTCCTGACCTCATCGTGGGTTTTCGTGGTCTCTTCAACGAACTTGGAA
>CM065722.1:58789509-58797009 GCA_033310375.1 Conus canariensis | reverse complement strand
TGTCATAATTCTGCAAGACCAGAGTGTGTTCGTCTGAGTTGGAGAACCATGTGTGTGGCTTGCTTATCGCTGCTGCTGCCCCTGGAGAGATCAGTTTCCAGCAAGGTTGGATGCAGGCGAAGATAGCAGAGATAGGTTTGAGTCTCGTGAGGTTTTCAGGATGGAATCTGCTTTGATTGAAGGGGAATTCGATGAGGCTTAAATACTTCTTTCTTTTTCATATGACGGTCCGTGGGGAGGGAGCTGTGGGATAGAGATGGAGGGTGGGGGATGGGGATGGGGGTGGTTTCGAGCAGGCTGGAGAACAGGGCGAACAGAATGGACGACAGAATATTTTTCGCTGTGCTTTACACCCACATTCTCTCTCTCTCTCTCTCTCTCTCCTCTCTCTCTCTCTCTCTCTCTCTCCCTCTCCCCCCTCTCTCTCCGCTGTTTGTATTGCATAATACTACAATACATTTACTGCATCTTTTCGTCAATGTATGACCATATACCCATGTCATGGCAACTACCTGACATTACCGCTAGCATGCACACACGCACCATATACTGTCATGTAAATTTTGTAACAACCACAGCTAATATCCTCACAAATAACACTCCACCCGTCATAGCCTTCCCCTGAAAAATGCCTCAACTGTTATCAATCCACACATATTGCCTTCCATTCTTAATGCCCGCACTTTGACCATTGTCATGTGTAGGCTTACAACTCTACAATGATCATTGTCATGTGTAGGCTTACAACTCTACAATGATCATTGTCATGTGTAGGCTTACAACTCTACAATGACATTGTCTGTGTAGGGCTTACAACTCTACAATGACCACTTGTAGCTACAACTCTACAATGACCACATGTGTAGCTAACTCTAAATGACCATGTCATGTGTAGGCTTACAACTCTACAATGACCACTAGTACTACAACTCTACAATGACCACTGTCATGTGTAGGCTTACAACTCTACAATGACCACGTCATGTGTAGGCTTACAACTCTACAATGACCACTGTCATGTGTAGGCTTACAATCTACAATGACCATTGTCATGTGTAGGCTTACAACTCTACAATGACCACTGTCATGTGTAGGCTTACAACTCTACAATGACCATTGTCTGTGTAGGCTTACAACTATACAATGACCATTGTCGTGTGTAGGCTTACAACTCTACAATGACCATTGTCGTGTGTAGGCTTACAACTCTACAATGACCATGTCGTGTGTAGGCTTACAACTCTACAATGACCACTGTCATGTGTAGGCTTACAAGTATACAATGACCATTGTCATGTGTAGGCTTACAACTCTACAATGACCATTGTCGTGTGATAGCTTACAATTCTATAATGGTCATTGTCATGCATTGGCTTACAAGTATACAATGACTACTATCATGTGTTGGCTTACAAGTATACAATGATGAGCATTGTCAGGTGTTGGGTTACACTTCCGCAGTGACCAATGTCATGTGTTGGCTTACACTTCTACACTATGACCACTGACATGTGTTCACTGTCTACAATTCTACAATTGCCATTTAGATGTTTTGACCTTGATCTTTCCAAACAATACTGGCTTGCAAAATACAATGATCATCGAATTGTTTTGACTCACTCCTCACAATGACAGACACATACGTATACATCGCCATGATTGCAGACATGTGCGGAGTGAACACCTCCACAATGATTGCAGACATGTGCGAAATGAACACCTCCACAATGATTGCAGACATGTGTGGAGTGAACACCTCCACAATGATTGCAGACATGTGCAGAATGACCACCTCCACAATGATTGCAGACATGTGCGGAACTGAACACCTCAACAATGATTGCAGACGTGTGTTGAAATGCACACACTGATGAAAATCTCTTTAAAAGACTCCCTCCAGCTTGCTGCGAGACTCTCATCAGAGAGACGCACTGCCACACACAAAGCCCCGCCCCTGTGAATCTTGGCTCTCTCTCCGTACCACGTCGGGAAATGCACTCCGGTATCCCGCCCGTCTCCCGGCCCCTAGGGATCCCCCTTCCTTTCTGTTTGCCCAAACAATATTAGCTTGCCCCTGTGGGTCCGTGCTACTGGAATGCCTGCCACGCTCCCCTACAATGGGCGACTGGCAGAGACGGATTTGGCGTGAGCAGCTTGGGCACGGTTTTTGTTTGCTGCCAAATTGTTTGGGAACAGCTTGCTACCCGTGGCTCATGACTAATTGGTGGTGGGGGGGGGGGGGGGGGGGGGGGGGGGGGGGGGGGAGGCGCCTTTCTCGCTGTGTCCCTTTCTCTCTCTCTTTCTTTTTTTTTGTTTGTCTCAATCCCTGACTCTTTCTCCCATTGTGCCTTCCACCCCCACCCCCATCCCCGGCTCCCTTCTCTATCTCTCTCTTTCTGTCTCTCTCTCCCTCTCCCTCCCCCTGTCTCCTACCTCTTTTCCCCCGCCTCTCCCCTTCAAGGTACGGATCAGTAGTTCAATGAGAGAAGGGGGTGGGGGGTGGGGGGTGGGTGGGTTGTTCAGGATTGGATTTATGGGGTGAAAGGTGGAGTGAGGTTAAGATGCTTAAAAAAAACTTGTTAAAAATAGTCTAAATCACTACCCCACGAAAATCAGGAGAAGAGAAAAGAAATAAGGGGTCAGGTGGGAGAGGCGAAAAGGGAAGAGGGAGCAAGGGGGGAGGGGGGGGGGGGGGGGGCGGGAGCGAGGGGGCGGGGTGAAGAGCAGCAAGGGGAGGGGAAGGTGTATATGCATCTATTCTATCTATCCAGTGATGTGGTTTTCAATTACGCTACCAATTTAAAAAAAAAAAAAAAAGGGGGTGGGGGGTGGGGGTGGGGTGGACTCACCCACGAAAGCTGTGTGTGTGTGTGTGTGTGTGTGTGTGTGTGTGTGTGTGTGTGTGTGTGTGTGTGTGTGTGCGTGTGCATGTGTGTGTGCGCGTGGGCATGAGAGAGAGATAGATGGAGAGAGAGGAGAGAGAGAGAGAGAGAGAGAGAGAGAGAGGTGTGTGTGTGTGTGTGTGTGTGTGTGTGTGTGTGTGTGTGTGTGTGTGTGTGTTGTTGTGTTCTATTTATGCCCGGAAGCCGCTTTTTGGCGTTTCATTTTCCGAAAAAGAGCAGGGGATGGAATTTGTAAGGAGACGGTGGTAACAGTTCCTGAAACTGTGTAAACCCCTCATCCCCCTCTTCCGCTCCTGCACTTTCTCTCTCTCTCTCCCTCCCTCTCTCTCTCTCTCTCCCCCTCCCTCCCTCCCTCTCTCTCTTTCTCTGAAACACTGGTGCCTTTAACATCCAGTTCGCTGTCTCCTAATGCTTATAAGAGTTGATATCCTTCCACTGAACATGGGTCTGGAATACAATAAGGCAATGTCAATACACATGGTGTAGTTCCGGTATCGCTCCACACCATGTGTCAACAATAGTTTGGCAGTCAACGAAGACATGCATCAAGATCAACAGGACTTCTCCAAACCACTCTACAAAAAACAACAACAACAACACAACAACAACAACAACAACAACACACACACACACACACACCACACACACACACACACACACACACACACACACACACACAGACCGAGGAGACAGAAGGACAGGAAGACAGAGAAAGAGATGGGAGGACAACATCAGTGCATGGACTGGCCTCACACTCAGCAACTGCCTAAGAGCTGTCTGAGAACCGGGAGGGGTGGAGGAAGCTGGCTGCAAAGTCTTCTGTGGCGCTCCAAGGGTCTTCAAGACTCCGACATAGCTGACAGGCGATAGGTGAAAACAGACATTTTCCAAACATCGTCAGTTCCGTTCCCCATAAAACATCTCTTTGAATCAAGCCTTATGTATAGTGGTGGTCCGACTGGAACAACTTGCCTTCGTATTTACAACGGATAACTTGCCATAAAAAAACTTTCAACGTTCCCTTAAAAAAAGGTTTTGCTTGATAGAATGTGCTACTACAAGTGCGCTTATCGATTCACTGCATCGAAGAGTATTCAATTCCTTTCTCATATAAGAAATGCGGTCCCATCTCCTAAATCGCTTGCCTTTTGTCGTTGCTGTCGTAGTTCTAATTGCAAAGTGAGGCGACTGCAGGCGGAAATCTAACCAAATCTTAAATAAATGTTAGCGAACCGCCAAGAGAAACGTGGACAAACGAGTCACAAGACAAAACACGAGATCTAAGCTAAGTGACAAATTCGTTCATTTTCATTGTCCTATTTGTTTGTGTCTTGCCTGAAGAGGACCTAAGAGGTCGAAACGCGTCGTGTTTTGTCTTGTGACTCGTTTGTCCACTTTTCTCTTGGCGGTTCAGTAACACTTATTTAAGATTTGTTGCTGTCGTAGTTTCTGTTGTTAAATTATGTACTTAGTTCACAGCTCTCTCTCTCTCTCTCTCTCTCTCTCTCTCTCTCTCTCTCTCTCTCTCTTCCCACCCTTAACCTCTGAATACTTTAATGGATATCGTTACTAGTTTCTCCTTTTCATTTCTTCTTTCGTCTTCTTTTAGCATTTTGTCATAGCTCCTTTGACGAATATATGTATTCTATGTGCTTGTGAACTGAGTGGGTGGTGAGCGTATTTAGTCAAGTTTTCTTTCTCTCTGGTTGTGAGGTCTTTGGATCGGGTAGGAATGTCGGCGGGTTTCGAGGCTGGAGGCATTTCATCTTACCACTGACGCGTTGTTTATCACTACGGTTCATCTTTTCTTTCTTCTTTCCCATTTTTTTTTTCTGATTTCTTAGTTTGTAAATGCATTTGCCAGTCTATTTTTTAGTCTGGATTTGTATTTGTGCCCACAAGGGCTGGATGTGAAAAGTATCGTTTCTGCTCATCACACCACTCTCTGTAATAAAATCCATTCTTTCGTCACGCACACACACGCACGCGCGCGCGCGCGCGCGCACACACGCACACACACTCTCTCTCTCTCCTCTCCCCCCCCCTCTCTCTCTCTCTTCCTCCCCTCTCCCCGCCCCCCATTCTCCGTGCCACGTGAAAGAAACTGACGTAGACAGAAAATGAAACACTTTTATCTCATGAAAGGTAAGGAAAATGATGTATGTTTTAGGACGCTCCATGCCGATGAGAATGGGGAAATAAATGACCTTGCCTTACAGATGCCCTTGGCCTTGAAGCCTCCTGACATACACGTCTGGCATTTCTTCTTCTTCCACGGAGACAGACATGGTCGCTTGCCGGTGAAGAGGATCAACAAACAACAAAACAAGCAAGACACACACACACACCACACACACACACACACACACACACACACAGAGAGGAGAGAGAGAGAGAGAGAGAGAGAGAGAGAGAGAGAGAGAGAGAGAGAGAGATACAGACAGACAGACAGACAGACAGAGGCAGGGCTGACAGACAAGAGAGAATGGCACACAAACACATTAAAGGCTGAATGTAAACAATCTAAAAAAAACTGAACCCTTTCTACACACACACACACACACACACACACACACACACACACACACACACACACAGGTGCGCGCGCGCGCGCACACACACACACACCTGCACGCACGTATATGGAGGGAAAGGCAGAAGAAAGATAAAGGGGAGAGGGAGAGAGGGAGATTCAGTTAGGCATGAATGCTCACATGGGTAAGGACATTTTACCGTCTTTCAGGATCTCAACAAAAATGTCATTTTACGTTCTCACACACACACACACACACAAACACACACACACGCACACACACACACACGCACACACACACACACACACACACACACACACACACACAAACACACACAGCACACGATCGCATCAATCGCTATCACAAGCACCCATGCTCGTCCGCACGCATCCACGCACGCACCCCCCCTCCCCATTCTCCCCCCCCCCCCCCCCCCCCCCCCCCCCCACCCACACCAATCTCATTTACCTTCAATCATTTCCTCTTTCTCTCTTACACGTCCACACAACACACACACACATACTAACACCCCTACCCCCAGAATCGCACACGAGCGCGCGCGCGCGCGCGCGCACACACACACACACACACGCACGCACGCACACACACGTGTTATTTTATGAGAAGGGAGTAAAAGCCAAGAGGGGCAGAATGAATGTGAGAGGCAGGACAAAAACAGCTAATCACCAACAGCTAATGGCTCTCCACACACCGGTGAAGTGCCAAAGACACCTCCCCCGACCATGTTGACCCCGCGGTAACAGGTAACGATGTTGGTTTTTGGATGATGATCGGGATGACATTTTTGCTGATGTACAGAAAAACTAAGAAATGAGAGAAAATTATCTGGGAAAAAAAAATCAAAGCGGATGAAAAAAAAAAAAAGCGCAGAATAAAAAAAAATCTAGTGTCATGTGGGAAAGACTTGTCCTTGTGTTCCATGGATGCATCTCTGAGAGTGCTGCTCAAAATTCCTGACCAGCACAGCAGGTACCTGTATTGCTCGGGCCTGACTGAAGTCAGGATTCACTATGTAAAATGCGTGAAATACGTGCACTTTCTTGCCAGTCTGGGGCTCCTCGGCATTGTCCCACGCCCACTGATCATAATTAATTTGAAACAATGAAGAAAATGAAATGAAATGCCACAAAATCTCAAATTCTCTTGCCCTGTAAGTCCTGTTTCGGTGGTGACCCGAGTTACGGTTTCTGCACCGCATCCACCATCGTAATTTCGTGCTGAAGTTGTCGGTACCAGCAAGTTTACAGGTACTGTCGTTGGATCGACTTGACGGCATCCTTCGGAGGGTGATGCTTACTCACGCAGGCTCTGGGACAAAGCAGTTACTGTTGTCAGTCGGGGGGCTCTGTAGGTGTGTGTCACGTGTATGTTGGATCAGCACTGGCATCAATGAACATTCCGAAAGTGGTTCAACAGCAGTGCAGTGCCTCGGTCTGGTGGGTTGCCTTGTTACGGCTTAATATTCAACACTCCCGGTGGACTGCCGATGATGTCGGACAGGACACAGACAGGTGTGGCTGTGGACATGAAGCCTGTGTGAGCGGAGTGAGAGTAAACACCCCGGGGAAAGAGCGGGTGAGGGGGGGGGGGGGGGGGGCACACGGAAGATGAGACTAGTGAAGAAAAAAAAAAAGTTTTTATTGTTTTTAACAGAAGAAAGTGTTTGGGTGTGACTGGGAGAGTGCGTGATCTTTTGAGCTCCGAACTGATAATCAATATTTAATCAATAATCAAACCCGACACTGACGTCATGTAGGATCTTTTGCATTCTGTTTTGTGTTGCAGAACCATCTGTTTCGCTCGGCTTGAGTCCACTTTCGTCTCCTGGATGAAACTCGTCAGACGCCGCGGCACTGCCACCCATGGTATGTCAAAAAGACATGCCGCTTATAAATCTGGGGAGTTCTCATTACCTCGGGCAAAAAAAAATTGTAATGATTTCTCAAAACAGCCTGCGAGCGGTAGAGGAACCGAAAAATAGACTGGCAGAGCTGTGTTGAGTGGAAGTGCGTGGGCAAAAAGAAACGGGTGTCTATGAAGCA
>CM065722.1:58774509-58787009 GCA_033310375.1 Conus canariensis | reverse complement strand
TTCGGAAACGCCACAGCATGGATCGACTTGCCTGCATAAATTTACAAAAGCCTCCTCGAGACATGCAGGTTTTGTCTTTCTTCCCTTTCTTGGTAGTGCACAACAGACCGACTCCGTGAGATCCCTTAAGACCTCTCTAAAGCTCGCACCCGATGCGACTATCTCATCCATCTTCATTTTGTGACCACTTTCTATCTCTTAATCCTGTAAGTCGCCGAGTAGCCATAACACCTGACGTACCTGTGGGTTGAACGAGCTGCGCGGTTTATGAACAGTGCGTTTATGAACGACGACAACAACACCGCACCACAATACCAGCCACAGGAACAACCAACCAAGGAAGATGCGTGTACCAGCCCAACGCGTGTCGTTTCCTCCATCAGGAAACCCCTGATTCAGCTTCTTCGCAGCAAAGCTGAAGTGACTGTGAAAACACCGGCTGAAAAGTTTTAAGGTGTACACTCCTCCCCTTTCCGCTCCCTCACTAGCATCCAAAGGCACAAGCATATGTACATATACATACGCACTCAAACACACACACACACACACACACGCTCTTTCCCCCATCTCTCTCTCTCTCTCTCTCTCTAGCGCACACACGCTCAAGCACGCTTGTACACATACATAACGAGAGGAGAGAGAGAGAGAGAGAGAGAGAGAGAGAGGAGAGAGAGAGGAGAGAGAGAGAGAGGGAGTGGGGGAGCTGAAAAGGAAAGGAGAGGTAGGAAAACAGATGTTAATACAACTTACTGACATTGGTTTTGACGGCACTAGTGCCAGCGAAGTACAAGAAACTATGTGACATCGGTAAACAAAATGGAAAAAAAAAATGATTGATAATAATCCAAGATATTGATTCAACCATCATTCAACAAACCACCTGACGCTTGCCAAAAGCACCAACATAACTCCAGTTTGTTTCCTTCCTTCCTTCCTTTGTTTTTTCCTTCTTTTCATCTTTCCTTCCTTTCTTTCGTTGGCACGGACAGGTGTAAAAGTTTCAGTGCTTTGCGCGCAAATAATCCTGCTTGGGGTCAGAACAGGGTTTAAACCCCACACCTCCCAGCGGCTAAATCCGTGACACTCACCGCTTCACCTCGGCGGATGCACAGCACAGCTACTGAACCCCCCCCCCCCACCCCCCACCCACCCCTTCTCTAAAACAGACTGGATTCTCAAAGAAGTAACCCCCCCCCCTCCCCCACTAGAGCTACTCCACGTCGCAAATTCCGATCAAAATTCCATACATTCGACCCGGAGCCAACAAAGCATGTGAATGAGGGGTCATTGCTTCTTTGATGCCTTCGTGGTTATCCCTGTGCCACCGCTTCAGTGTGCAACGATATCTGTCTGCTAACATCACATAAACATTCACTTTATAGTGTATTCCTTACAAAATGGACAGGACGCTCGTCATGAAGAAACGTATGGGAGAGAGAGAGGAAGAGAGAGAGTGAGAGAGAGAGAGAGAGAGAGAGGGAGAGAAAGAGAGAGAGAGAGTGAGAGAGAGAGAGAGGACGGACAGACAGAGAGAGGGACAAATAGAGAGACGGACAGACAGGCAGGCAGGCAGACAGACACAAAAAGCAATATCTGTATGTATGTATGTAATAATAATAATAATAATGAATACTTATATAGCGCCTATTCTCGGCTAGAGACCAAGCTCTTAGCGCTTTACAATCAACACTCGTTTACACAACGGGCTGCCTACCTGGGTAGTGCCGACTGAAGAGCTGCCAGCTGGCGCTTCATTCAGTCGTTTCCCGTGTCATCCAGTCAGTATCGTTCAATATCGTTCACTCATTTTCCTTACTTCCTTCATTCTTTCCATTTCTCACGCAGGGTGCATGCTATGTGTAACGTGTCATCCATACCAACGGCCAAACTGGCCTACTCTTCCGAAAGTTGGTGATGGGATTTTACGTGTGTGCAAGATGTTATGCGTGCGTTCACACACGGAACCTCGGTTTATAGTCTCATTCGAAGGACTGTATGGGAAATGGAGTCAGAACCAATGTTAACTCCGAGGGAAAAATCCCCCTGTACCGAAACGCCCCGGTGGAGGTTCGAACCCGCAACCCCAGGATCACCAAGATTACGAGTCCGGCGCTCTACCAACTGAGCTATTCCGGCTCAGTTGTACATACATATATGTATGTACATACATATATTTATGTATGTACGTATATATATATATTGCTTTTTGTGTCTGCCTGCTGCCTGCTTGTCTGTCCGTCTCTCTCTTTCTCTGTCTGCCGGTCTGTCTGTCTGTCTGTCTGTCTCTCTCTGTGACATATATATGTATTATATATATATATATATTGTGTTGTGTGTGTGTGTGTGTGTGTGTGGTGTGTGTGTGTGTGTGTGTTAAAAATCAAGAATTAAAACGAGTCTAAAAATATCTAAAGATCTGTTTCTAGCTGCTGGGCTCTCGTCAGGATGAATACTTGGGTCACCCACCGCCGGTGTTTTATAGCGTGTGGGGCCCAGTTATTGTTGTTTTCACGTGCAGGTAACTTGCACGTGTTTTTTTTGGGAATTTTCAGGTTATTGCTTGGGATGTGTTCACTAACAACGATTTCCACTTGTGCCTGCAGTTGTTTACTATTTCTGTTTTAGTGTTTAGAGTTGCTAAGTGTGGTTTACATAGTATTAACCATTTTTCAGTTAAACATAACCTGCATCTTTTTTGAAATGTTGCTGGGCCCCACACGCTCAAGTTTAAAAGGCTGTGCCAGTCTTGAATATGAAAATTAAATTGAGGTTACTTGTATTTGTTTCTGTCCGTCTGTGTGTTTGTCTTTTGATCTCCCTTGCACCTTTGGGTGGATCCTCAAACGTAGGCTCAAAGATTGTCCCCTACATTTTATACTATTTACATAATGTCTTTAGTTTTTCAGTAACTTTTTTCCTCCCCACACTTTCGTTTGGTTTCGTTTACTACCCTTCACTGGCTGCTTTGGGGGTGCTATTGGATTCTTTTTTGCACCCTTGGTGGTGAGAACACCACAGTATTATGGACTGTGGTGTGTCTCTATTTGACGCCATGAGCGCAGACACAACCAGCCATGTCTCCCTGATGAGTTTCGACCCTGCGGACGAAAGGCCTTGGAGCAGGCAATACAAATATATCTGCCTTCAAAAGGGATTACGATGGTTCCCTTATGCAGCTAATGAAGAGTTTTCATATCTGCAATATATTTTCTTAATTTCATGTTCCCAGTTTCTCCATCTTCAAACTGCCCCCCCCCCCCTCCTTAAGTCCAAAAATCTTTGCCAAGTCATTACTATGAAGACAGTTCAGTTGTTGGCCTGCGCTTGTTTTTTCCCCCCACTATTAGATTGTTCGTCTATGTATTTGTCTGACTTTATTCAAGTTTAAAAGGCTGTGCCAGTCTTGAATAAAAGTTACTCTGTGTTAGGTTTTCTTATGGGAGCAAAAGTTACCCCACTTGTTTATTCTTTTTTCTTTTGTTATATCTTCATGTATCATTTTTTTTGTCCCGTTCTTTTACCCTTCATTTCATTTATGTTTTTTTCTTTCCTTTCTTTTTTTCCCTTTTATTGGTTCTTTCTTCATTTCAGTTTTTTTTTTTTCCTTTTCTTCTGTCTTTGTTGTCACTTTTTTACTTTCTTTTTGGTGTCTTTCATTTGTTCTCGAATCCTTTCTTCATTTTTTTAGTTTTTTTGCTTTTGTGTGTTTGTTTTTCTTCAATTTGTCCTTCCTGCTTTCTCCAGTTGGGTTTGTTTGTTTGTCTCATTCTTTGTGTGCACTATATTATTTTTTTTACTGGCGTGCTTGTCCGTCGTTCTGGCACATCCGTAGGGTTTTATTCCTGCTCCAATGATCAGATCGTTCCTGTCGTTGTCGTCACTGTGTGTTTTATCATTTGTGTTGTGATGGAGATGATCTTAATGATGATGACAATAGGAATGAAACTGAATGCTGTGGTTCATATGTTTCCTCTTCATTTTTTCTCGTCTACTTCACCTCTTTTCTCATTATATGCTTCAGCTCCTCCTCCTCCTCCATTTTCCTCCTCCTCCTCCTCCATTTTCCTCCTTCTCCTCCTCCTCCATTTTCCTCCTCCTCCTCCATTTTCCTCCTCCTCCATTTTCCTGCTCCTCGTCACTTGTCTACTGCCTCCTTTTCTTCCTTCTTCTTCCTCCTTCTCTCTTTTTCTTTCTTTCTTCTTTTTTTCTTTCTTATCTCCTTAGTTCATCCTCCGCCTCCTCCTTTCTTTCTTCTTTTTTACCCATATCACTACAGGACGCCTGTATAAAGATGGCAAATTCAAGCTTATGAAGTTCACCTTGTTCTTCTGGACCATATCCCTGTAGAAGTCTCTTTGGCTACACCTGTCATTGTCCTCAGGGCTCTAGTCCTCTTCTTACATGAAATCCCGAGCTATCATGAAGGTAACTTGATGAGCATGCACGCTGTCACCCAACGTCTGTGGCAAAGACTTTGACTTAGAAGCCAGATTCCCTCAAGCTGCTGGATAGACTGGCGTTCCTCTCCTCTTGAAGATTTGAGCTTGCTCCACTCTGCATTCATGTGACGTAGCGAATTCAACCCAAACCAGTTGTTTTGACGACCCTAAGTGGAGTGCAATATCGTCCGGTCTTATGCCACTCTTCCGATGATCTGTGGATGATTCTCTCACTTTAGAAGGTCTGCTGTACACTCCCAGTCATCCACTCTATCCAGTGAACTCCGATGATGCAGTGCTCCTTTGATGCCACAGCAGTAGTTTCAGACCACGATTTGTGGCTTCCTGCCACCGAGTAGAATGTCGTTGGTGGAGCTTTTGGTGGCGCAAACATTCTCCTCCTCCTCCTCCTCCTTCTTCTTTTTTCTCCTCCTCCTCCACCTCCTCCTCCTCCTCGTCAGCTACCTCTGAAGAATCCTCCAGAGATCTCCGTGACAGTGCTAACTGCGTGTGTACTATCCTTAAGCACTTGGTTGTATACTGTGACGAAACGCTTGACAAACCCATCGGATGGGTCCCACTCAAACCAAACAATAGATTTCAAATCTAGGCCCACTCTCCCCCCTCCTCCCCCCCCCCCCCTTCTTTCGCTTAGAAGGGTGTGGGCTGCCTGTCTCACCCTATCCCTGACAAGAGAAAATTACGTCACGGGAAACTGGGTGACGCGTTTCTTCGTCTCCGTCCCCCCTCCCCCCTCCCCGTTCCCTTTTCAACACCCTCCTTCCCCACTCTTGGCTTACTAAGCAGCAGGAACGTGCCTTGTAACAATGGCCCATCCCCCCCCCCCCTCTATCCTGTGAAACAAAGGCATGTTGCCGCTCACTCCACCCCCCCCCCCCCCCCACCCAAGCCACATGCGGCATTAGCCCACACAAAAAGTAACCAGCAACCCTCCCTCCTTCTCCAACCCCCCCCCCCCCTTCCCGTATCTTTCATATGTACCGCCCACGGTCTGCGAACCTTTGGTAAGTGAGGTCACTGTGTTTTCCCTGCGACGGTCTGAAGCAGCATTCGCCTATACGGACGCATAAATTAACCGGTGCCGATTAGGTTCAAACAATTTCTGAGGCGACTGGTGATAAGACTAGATCCCTCCCCTCTCACCCCTGGTATGACTGACACTTGTCACCCAGGGCAGAAACCTGATTTGGCAGTTTAGAATACATATACGAGACACATAGGGTCACAACTTCACTGACCCCGCAAGACTGCCTGTAGATGAGAACAGTGGAAGACAAAGGGACGACTAAAGAAGGCCTGGTAAACGCCTGGTACTCCTTGACCTCAAGTCTCATTCACTGTTCATTCCCAGGAAAAGTGAGTTGGAACTATGTTTTACATTTTCGAATCTATGTATTGATTTTATGTATGCTGTTGGATTAACATGGTAACTTTGTACAAATACTTGGTGACATTTAGCAAACTGAATGATTAGTCTGTGTAGTAGTTTGCTTGCCATCATATGGCAAAAACTCTCTCCCAGTGGTTATGATTCTTTGTTAACAATCTGACCACTGGTCTTTGTGTTCACCTTGACCTTTGCCAGTATGCAATTCTATCTGTTAAGATAATAATTCAATGATAAATTCTGATCAGAAAAACAGTATGCCTGTGCTAGGTTAAAAACTGCTACTCTGATTTTGTAAATACTGGTGATTGTTGGAATGATCTGTAGTGTATGACTTTAAGTCTACACCACATGTGTACTTGGACTAAGTGTAGCCCAAGTCGATGTGATTTAATTCATAAGAAACAGGGAAGAGTCTGACTGAAACTGAGTAGCATTGTATTAGTGTCTCCTACCCTTTTGTAAGCTTAACTTAGCCTTTAAACAAAAGTGGAGATTAATAGTTATAGCAGAAACTCTACCATAGAGAAAACTTTGCTGGCTCAGTCTCACACCTCTTCTGAAAGAAAGAGAAAAAGGGTAAATGTGTGTACTCGACAAACCAGCCATCAGATTCTCACCTGCAGACCAAGTTCTTTTTATTGCAGAACTGGGATCCTGGTCATGCTACACATTGCGGCTGAACCAGAAGCTGGGGCTACGCCAGAAACCGGGGAAACGCCAGACACCATGGCTTCACTGTAAACCAGGGCGACACCAGACAACCAACCTACACCAGCGGGGCAGTCACCAGCCACAGGAGAGATCAACTACCCTCTCTGATATAAGCTAAGTTAGCTGACCACCTGGACTCAAACCCATCAGACCCTTACCCTCACTTTATGATGAAACAGTCAGAAACTGTCTATGAGTACCACTTTGGCTATTGCACTGGGTGTATGCAAGCGAAGTGGATGTATCTCAACCAGATTCATTCAGTGTAACTTAGACAGGCCCACTGTATGCCAACTTAAGCTGCTGCACTGAGTGTAAACAAGTAAAATAGGAGTGAGGAAGGGCCCCTCATTGTGGTAGTCCAATGAGAACCAGAACCTAGCCTATGGAAGTGACATGCCAATACTTACCTATGTGTAAGCAATTAAAGTTGATGTGTGAAACTGCACTTAACTTGTGTCAGTTCCCTGTTGTTCAATCAAATGTTGAATGTTTGAACTTCTCTCTTCAGTTCTGTCTCTCGGAGCTACAAGTCCTTCTAAGAGTACAGGCCTAACGAAAATTATCTCAGAGCCACTCTTCAGTATTTTAACAAGACCTGGAACAAAATAAAAATTTCTTTGATGACTAGTACCGGAAAGTTGCTCCTTCCACCACAAGTAAGAGAGAGGGTGTAGGTGAAATGTTCAGATAATTCTCATCGAGAAATTATTCCAAGTCCTTCCCCTAGAGGACCCACCTACCACTCACACCTCTCGTCACATATATTCATGTGTACCTCTCCAGCGTTAGCTTCGCTTCAAACGAGCTCAAAACCTGTTCTGTTTTTTTTAGCCCTGACAGAGCGGACAAACAGGGTCATCTCAGGACATGTTCCACTCTTTCTTTGCACTGACAGCGGACAAATAGGGTCATATATCCCCCCCCTCCCCACCTTTCACAAGTATATGATACACGGACAGAAGGTCCTAGACAGATCCAAGGATGAAGCTGATGCTAAGAGATACCATGTGCGATATGTCTGAACCGTCGATGGAGTGCGCCTCTCCACGTAGTACGCTGCTCCTGTTGCCTGTGTGGATTCTCTCAGCTTCCTCTTCTTTCTTCAACTCCTGCATCACCCATGTCTCTCTTTGCTGTATTCTTTTGCCTTCGACCACTACCTCGTTTCTGTCGACCCCATCCCCTGTCTGTTTGTGTGTGTGTGAGTGTGTGTGTGTGTGTGTGTGTGTGTGTGTGTGTGTGTGTGTGTGTGTGTGTGAGTGAGTGCGCGCATGTGTGGTGAGTGTGTGTGTGTGTGTGTGTGAGTGTGAGTGAGTGCGCGCATGTGGTTAGTGTGTGTGTGTGTGTGTGTGTGTGTGTGTGTGTGTGTGTGTGTGTGTGTGAGTGGGTGTGAGTGAGTGCGCGCATGTGTGCGAGTGTGTGTGGGTGGGTGGGTGCTTGTGTGTGTGTGTGTTGTGTGTGTGTATTGTGGGCGCGCGCATGCATTTTCAGATGGTTATGTACGTGCCCCATCACCACCCCTACTCTCTCTCTCTTTCTCTCTCTCTCTGTCTCTCTCTTTCACACACACTCAGATTCTCTGTATAGTGTGTGTGTGTGTGTGCGCGTGTTTGTGCACGTGTTTGTGCATGCGCGCGCGTGTGTGTGCGTGTGTGTGTGTGCGTGTGTATACGCGTGCGCGCAATGCAGGTAAAAGTTTGTATCTTTTGGGGCGTGGAAAGAGAGGGGGGGGGTGGGCGAGGGAGAGAGAGAGAGAGAGAGAGAGAGAGAGAGAGAGAGAGAGAGAGAGAGAGAGAGAGAGAGAGAGAAAAGTGGCCGTGGTCCCCTAACTGAGAAATCAAGCATCGTCAGGCGGGGCCATCGCTGGGTGGAAGTGGTTTCTCCATTGGCTTCAATCACGGGAAATTGCTCCCCGGCCGTCATCTTCAGCCTGCCCCACACTCGCCCGCTCAGAAACGAGGTGGGTGTGGATGGAGAGAAGGGGAGGGGGGAGGGGAAGAGAAGGGGGAGGGGAAGGGGGGGGGGGAGGGGCTGCATTCCCTGCCGAAAAAATGGAAATTCAACAGAATTGGGTCTATCTCCCTCTGTCTCAGTCTCTCTCTCTCTCTCTCTCTCTCTCCCTCTCTCTCTGTTGCTGTCTCTGTCTGTCTGTCTCTCTGTCCCTGTCTCTCTCCTTCTGTCGCTCTCTCTCTCTCTCTCTGTGCATACACACGCACGCGCGTGCACATGCACACACTCACTCACACACACACACACACACACACACACACACACTATATATATATATATATATATATATATATATATATAGAAGAGTATAGCTGTTAAGCCTAAAACAGTTTCAAAAGTGCTCAACCCCTTGGGGAGCAACATTTGTTAAAAATCAAAGAATTAAAAGGAGTCTAAAAGATCTGTTTCAAGCTGCTGGGCTCTCGTCAGGATGAATACTTGGGTCACCCACCGCCGGTGTTTTATAGCGTGTGGGGCCCAGTTATTGCTGTTTTCACGTGCAGGTAATTGCACGTGTTTTTTTGGGAATTTTCAGGTTATTGCTTGGGATGTGTTCACTAACAACGATTTCCACTTGTGCCTGCAGTTGTTTACTATTTCTGTTTTAGTGTTTAGAGTTGCTAAGTGTGGTTTACATAGTATTAACCATTTTTCAGTTAAACATAACCTGCATCTTTTTGAAATGTTGCTGGGCCCCACACGCTATAAAACACCGGCGGTGGGTGACCCAAGTATTCATCCTGACGAGAGCCCAGCAGCTTGAAACAGATCTTTTAAACTCCTTTTAATTCTTTGATTTTTAACAAATGTTGCTCCCCAAGGGGTTGAGCACTTTTGAAACTGTTTTAGGCTTAACAGCTATATTTCTTAATCGCTCCTCACGTTGAGCACTGTGGCCTGAGAGGTTTTAAAATGGAGGAAATTAATTTTAGACAATCAACAAAAAATATACCGTTCTCTAACCCTCAATCCTACTCAAAAAAGATTAACAGAACAAACTGAAAAGTTCGTACGCAACATGAGATGGAAAGCATTCTTTTTCCTGAACCCGAATGCAAAAAAAAAAGACAAAAACACCTACGGCTTCAAATCATGGCAATCACCACCAGCCATAGACGAAATGAAACCTTTCGAGAACAAAATGAAAAGAACGATAGCTAACATTGAAATAAAAAAATCCAACAATGATTTCCAAACATCATTAAAAAAACAAACAAAACAAATACAAAATGACAAAAAGATATTTGTGAAGGCCGATAAAACCAGTAATTATTATAAAATGGAACCAAATGAATACTCTCAGCTCCTTGACAAAAACACCCAGAAAAACTACAAAAAAGCCGACAAAAGAACGCACGACAGCATCCGTACTAAAAAAAAGAACTTGTGCATTGCATAGACCTAAGTGACAGGGTAGAAGCGACAGCAACAAAAGAAGCCTTTATAACACTCAAAGACCATAAGCCTAACTTCCATAACAACCCAACAGGCAGACTAATAAATCCATCTAAATCTGAACTAGGCAAAATAAGTAAGAAAATCCTAGAAAAAGTAATAAAAAACGTAAAATCAAACTCTGAATTCAACCTCTGGAAGAACACATACGAAGTTATTCAATGGTTCAAAAAACTTGACAAACAAAGGAACACAGTATTCATCACATTTGACATAGTAGACTTCTACCCATCCATAGACGAGGAACTGCTCACTAAAGCTCTAAAATTTGCTAGTAAACATACAGACATAACAGGGTCAGTAATGGAAATCATCCTTCATACCAAGAAAACGTTGTTACACAGCAAAAATGAAACCTGGATCAAGAAAACGAACAGAAACTCAACATTTGACGTAACCATAGGATCATATGATGGTGCAGAAACATGCGAACTGGTCGGACTGTTCATGCTATCCAACATCAAGAAGCAACTTGGAAAGCAAGTTGGATTATACAGAGACGATGGCCTTGCTGCACTAGCCAACAACCCAAGAACCATTGAAAACAAGAAAAAAAGAACTATGCAAAATCTTCCAAAACCATAACCTAAAAATAACTATTGAAGCAAACAAAAAGGTAGTGAACTACTTAGACGTAACACTTGACCTCAACAACCATATATATAAACCATATAAGAAACTTAATAACACACCCATTTACGTAAACATCAAAAGTAACCATCCACCATCTGTATTAAAGACCATACCCAATGGCATAAACAAGAGACTATGCAACCTGTCATGCAACGAAAGAGTATTCAATAACGCAGCAGTAGAATACCAAGAAGCGCTGCAAAGAAGTGGTTACAACTACAAATTACAATACAACCCAGACAACATGAACAAAAGTAAGAAGAACAGGAAAAGGAAAATCATATGGTACAACCCTCCATATGACGGAAAAATTAAAACAAACATAGGGAAAGAATTCTTCAAAATCCTAACAACATCGTTCCCAAAAGAGCACAAATTAACCAAATTATTCAACGAAAACACCGTCAAACTATCATATTCATGTATGCCCAACCTCAAAAATCTAATTGATGCATCCAACAAAATAAAAACCAATTCAGCAAAGAAGGGTGAAGAAAGGAAATCTTGCAACTGCACCAAAAAAGAACAGTACCCCTTAAGCAACAAATGCCTCTACAACAATATTGTATACCAAGCCACTGTGACATCAGAAAATGAAAAAGAAACATATATAGGGATGACTGAAAACCACTTCAAAACCAGATATGCAAACCACAAACCGTCATTAAATAAAGTAAAATACAAAAACCAAACAGAACTGAGCAAATACATTTGGAAACTCAAAGATGCAAAAATAAACTATAATATATCCTGGAAAATCATAAAAAGAGCATCACCATACAGCAATATTTCAAAAAGATGCAACTTATGTTTTTCCCCCACTATTAGATTGTTCGTCTATGTATTTGTCTGACTTTATTCAAGTTTAAAAGGCTGTGCCAGTCTTGAATAAAAGTTACTCTGTGTTAGGTTTTCTTATGGGAGCAAAAGTTACCCCACTTGTTTACTGTTTATTGTTTACTGTTCCCTACCTCATTTCATTTCCAATTTTGTTTCGATTAAATTGAGGTTACTTGTATTTGTTTCTGTCCGTCTGTGTGTTTGTCTTTTGATCTCCCTTGCACCTTTGGGTGGATCCTCAAGCGTAGGCTCAAAGATTGTCCCCTACATTTTATACTATTTACATAATGTCTTTAGTTTTTCAGTAACTTTTTTCCTCCCCACACTTTCGTTTGGTTTCGTTTACTACCCTTCACTGGCTGCTTTGGGGGTGCTATTGGATTCTTTTTTGCACCCTTGGTGGTGAGAACACCACAGTATTATGGACTATGGTGTGTCTCTATTTGACGCCAGGAGCGCAGACACAACCAGCCGTGTCTCCCTGATGAGTTTCGACCCAGCGGACGAAAGGCCTCGGAGCAGGCAATACAAATGTGTCTGCCTTCAAAAGGGATTACGATGGTTCCCTTATGCAGCTAGTGAAGAGTTTTCATATCTGCAATATATTTTCTTAATTTCATGTTCCCAGTTTCTCCATCTTCAAACTGCCCCCCCCCTCCCCCCTCTCCTTAAGTCCAAATCTTTGCCAAGTCATTACTATGAAGACAGTTCAGTTGTTGGCCTGCGCTTGTTTTTCCCCCACTATTAGATTGTTCGTCTATGTATTTGTCTGACTTTATTCAAGTTTAAAAGGCTGTGCCAGTCTTGAATAAAAGTTACTCTGTGTTAGGTTTTCTTATGGGAGCAAAAGTTACCCCACTTGTTTACTGTTTATTGTTTACTGTTCCCTACCTCATTTCATTTCCAAAAGAAGCAGGGATGGGATAAAAGAAAGAAAAACAAATTAGAAAGAAGAGAAAGGAAGAAACAGCAACAAATGAATGCAAAAAAAAGAAAGA
>CM065722.1:58744509-58769509 GCA_033310375.1 Conus canariensis | reverse complement strand
TCTCTGCTGATCCTTTGTGTTGTTGTTGTTTTTTTTTTCCAGATTTCATCACCGCATTTCCCTCCTCTCTGGCTTTCCAGATTTTTTTCTTGACGGACCTCAAGAGTTCAAAATCCCTCTGCTCGCCTTGTTTTCAAGACCGTCCACATCAGAACACGAGTCTGCTCTTTGTTTATTCCCTTCACTGGTTGCCTATGCATCAGAGAGTGGAAAAGAAGACTGCCTTTTTGTGCTTCAACTCTCTCGCTTTTTTAAAGTTCTTCAACATCCATCACATCTTCTTTAACTGTACACTCCCTCACAACAACTGCGCTCTTTCCCTGACATACGAGTTCTCAGGATTCCCTCTGTTAGAACAAAAACCTGCCATCAGCACTCTTTCTCTTTTGGAAGCTCCATCTGTCTGGAGCAATCTCACCCACTAAAACATTCAATGTGTATGCAATCTTTTGTACGTGATCTGAAAACACATTCATTCTCATCTGAGGAACCGTCCACTCCTCGTCATGTACTGTCTTTCGACCCTTCATTCTTTCCCATTATAATCGCACTGTGCCTGTACATGTTTGTATGTGTGCGTGCGTGCGTGCATGTGTTATCTGTGCGTGTGCGTGTGTGAGGCGGGTTGCGTAAGTGCGCGTATTTTCTGCGTGCATGCATACGTGTGGTGTGTGTGTGTGTGGGGGGGGGGGGGGGGAAGGGGTATGTGTGTGTTTATGTGTGTGTGTGTGTGTGTGTGTGTGTGTGTGTGTGTGTGTGTGCGCGAGTGTGTGTGTGTGTGCAGTGTGTGTGTGTGTGTGTGTGTGTGAGAGAGAGAGAGAGAGAGAGAGAGAGAGAGAGAGGAGAGATAAAAAGAGAGTGTGTGTGTGTGTGTGCGTGCGTGCGTGTAAAGAATGCATGCTTGCGTGTGTATGTATGTGCGTGCGCGAGTACGTTTATGTGTGTGTGAGTGTGGGCGGACGCATGCATGCGTGCGGATGAGTTTGTGTCCGTTGAATGGGAGGGTAGGGGGTGGCATAACCGGAGGGAGAGGGAAAGGGGGTTATACACGCGCGCGCGCGCGTGTGTGTATGAATATTATCAATATTTTAAAAATTCTGGCTAAATTGTGCATTCGTGAAACTGAATAACCATACACCAGTCAATGTTGTACTATCGCAAAGCGCGATGCATAGACATGATGACAGACACACAGGGACACAAAACACCGATTCTGTGCTTTGGACCTTCACTGCTTTTCAAACCCAGGTGGGCATCTTGAAAGTGGTAAGGCAGGCACAAAAACAAAGACCATTATTTTGATATGAATGTCGGAGGAAAGGCAGACAACTAGGGTCAGCAACCATGCAACACAACAGAGACACAGGGAACGACAAAGATGTACTCACAAGAGCGCCCGATGAAGACAAGGCAGGCTGTACCGGAGTGAACAACGTATCCCCACGAAGTCTCTTTGCTGGATAGAAACAGGAATGGGCGAAGATGTTCCTCCATACTGTGGCGCAGTTATCGTCAGAGCAGTCCTGGTGTTTTTTTTTAAATGAATAATGGCCACAAAGGACAGTAAATGTTTGTGCACATTTTTACCAGGTTTCGCTGTCGTGAAATCAGTACAGAGCCAGACACAGAACAACGAACAGGAGAGAGAGCATCACATTCACACGCGCCGCCTTCCCTGGTGTCTCCACCTCTTGTTATTCAGCCGTCTTGGTGCTCCATACCCCTCACGGTGTTGCAATGCTTCAGCCGCAGAGGCGGCATCAGGAGCACTTATAAGCCGGGCAAGGAGATTCACTTTGGGGTTGATGTCGACGTGGAGTCTATGCCACCAAGATGAAGGCGGCTCCTCCATCACTGACGACGCACACTGCACGTGAAACACTGTCCTCCACTCTTTTACAGTTAATAAACTGTCTCTGAGAAACGAGACTTGATCATCGCGTTCAGTCACTACGTGTTTCTTGGCCTCCATGACAAATGCCCCTGACCTGACCTTTCTAAGCAATTCATCAGCACACAAAGACCTGCCTGTGGGCCACAGGAGAACTGGAGACGGCAGGCGAAGGCTGATCCTTGTGAGTAGAAGGTTCGTGACCTGGCTCAAACTCTGCTGGACATTCTCCATAATGTGGCTGCTCCTCAGAGAATACAGAACACCACAGACTCACTCCTCATTTTGGCGACACCTGGAATGTTGTTATTCGAAATGACTCTCCGGTGAAACAATGTGTAGGTTGTCCCATTCATCATCAGTAAGGCGATCAGTACCAAGACCACCTGACCTCACCTCCTTTGCCAGCTGTCTGAGGGCAGTGTCCATGTCTTTGTGGTTGTAATCCAATAAATCACGCAGTTCACCGCAGCTCGTCTATTCTCTCTGCAGAATCTTGATAGCTGGTTAACTCATACACCGTCCCACATCGTGATGAATTCCTGTTCCACACTTTGTTTGAGGCTTCTGCCCCCACTGCTCAGCTGGACTGGAACTGGTTCTGGCATCACTCTGGAGCGTGTTACTCCTCCCATGCAGCCAGCTCAGCCTGCAGGAAGAGTTCTGGCCTCTGCTGGCTGGCATGGTGACAGTACCAAGTCAGGCTGCAGTAGTCCAGAGGGCCGCTACACAGGTCTATGTCCATGAAGGCACCACAACCATGCCGGGAGCTGAACTCTCTCTGTTGCCTGGTTCTGTCATGCTTCATACACAAGTTGATGACGGTGTTTACCTCCGCGAACAGAGCCTCCTTCTGATTTTTGTCAATCTCTGTTTACAGTGGCCGAATAATGTTGCGTCGTGCTCCACAACAGCGGACCCCGATTCAGCTGCAACACACCTAAAACCTAAAGTAAGATTTTGATGCTGGGACACAAACGAATATTACAAATCACTGATCACTTCAAGATGCTTATAGTTAGCGACAGGTCACATTAAGAGTGAAAAAAAAAAAACGATCCCAAGATTTGCAGTGAAGCAAGCTCCTATACACACACACACACACACACACACACACACACACACACACACACACACACAATACACGGAACACACACACACACAACACACACACACACACACACACACACACACACGCACACGTTTACGATTCCTCAGTATCACACGAAACGAGTGAGCTGCAACCTCTTGTACGGAAAACGGTGGTTGGCGGAGTGATGGCCACAAGGGATGTAATCCATCAGAGCAGAAAGGAGCCCAACTGGACCTTCCTTGACACCTGGTTACTAACGTAATGATTCCCAACACTGAACAGACAGAAACGTAGCGGCGTAGTGTTCAATTCTTCTGCTTTTCAGACATGGATCTGTGTGCCGGTGCAACGTTTCGTAACCACTCCAATCCAACATCACTCCTCAGCGAGCGAAAGAGGCATGCGCCAAAACAGCCCTCCTACCCCTCTCCGGGGAGTAGATCCAAACTGACCTTACGAGGTCACTAGCCTCCTTAAAAAATGTCCGAAGTGTCCCAAGTGATAGAACATATCGATCACAGCACATAGCACCCGAATTTGAGGGAGGATCGATTGTGGACCTGAAACAGAACTACCCTGTCCCCTCCCCCATTCCACCCCGTTCCAATGTCACTCCACGGTGACTGGTGTGGGGCACGGTACACAAGTACCCCATGGAGTGAATTTATGCACGCGTCAAAACGTACCTGCCTTTCGTGACCGGAAGAATTTATGCACGCGTCAAAACTGACCTGCCTTATAGGCCAGATGAATTTATGCACGCGTCAAAACTGACCTGCCTTATGTGACCGAATAAATTTATGCACGCGTCAAAACTGATCTGCTTTATGTGACCGAATGAATTTATGCACGCGTCAAAACTGACCTGCCTTATGTGACCGGATGAATTTATGCACGCGTCAAAACTGACCTGCCTTATGTGACCGGATGAATTTATGCACGCGTCAAAACTGATCTGCTTTATGTGACCAGATGAATTTATGTACGCGTCAAATTGACCTGACTTATGTGACCGGATGAATGCATGCACGCGTCAAAATTGAACTGCCTTATGTGACAAGATGAATTTATGCACGCGTCAAAACTGACCTGCCTTATGTGACCAGATGAATTTATGCACGCGTCAAAACTGACCTCCCTTATGTGACCAGATGAATTTATGCACGCGTCAAAACTGACCTGCCTTATGTGACCAGATGAATTTATGCACGCGTCAAAATGACCTGCCTTATGTGACCGATGAATCTATGGACGCGTCAAAACTGATCTGCTTATGTGACCAGATGAATCTATGGACGCGTCAAAACTGACCTGCCTTATGTGACCGGATGAATCTATGGACGCGTCAAAACTGACCTGCCTTATGTGACCAGATGAATCTATGGACGCGTCAAAACTGACCTGCCTTATGTGAGCGAGACACGGAAAGGGACATGTGTCTACATCACTCCATGGGGTGTGTCAGGACCATACCCCACTTCACTCACCCGGGAACGAGTTTGGAACACTGTGAGGACGGGAGGAGAGAGGGGGGGGGGGGGGTAGTTCTGGCTCGGGTGCAGAACAATTTCCAGCTGACATTCGGGTGCAGTCTACTTTTGTTTGTTTGGTCGTTTGGGACACTGAGAAGTTCAAAGGAGGGATCTAGGTTGGTCTGTTTGGGACACTGAGAAGTTCAAAGGAGGGATCTAGGTTGATCTATTTGGGACACTGAGAAGTTCAAAGGAGGGATCTAGGTTGATCTATTTGGGACACTGAGAAGTTCAAAGGAGGGATCTAGGCTGGTCTATTTGGGACACTGAGAAGTTCAAAGGAGGGATCTAGGTTGATCTATTTGGGGCACTGAGAAGTTCAAAGGAGGGATCTAGGTTGATCTATTTGGGGCACTGAGAAGTTCAAAGGAGGGATCTAGGTTGATCTATTTGGGACACTGAGAAGTTCAAAGGAGGGATCTAGGTTGATCTATTTGGGACACTGAGAAGTTCAAAGGAGGGATCTAGGCTGATCTATTTGGACACTGAGAAGTTCAAAGGAGGGATCTGGTCTTTTGGGACAATGAGAAGGTCCGAGGGAGTGATTTTGGTCCATTTCGGACACTGCCAAATTGAAAGGAGGGAAGAGACACTGGGAGTACGGGTAGGGCGGTCTGGATTTGTTCACCGGGGGTCATGTTCGCACATGCCCTTTATTTTTACCAGCCGGAGAATGATTTTGGGGGCGTGTGATGATTATGGGACGCTACCACAGCTATATTGACAATCAAACCAGCAAGAGAAGATAATCTATTGACACTAAGAAGCGAATAATTCAGAGAGCTTCTTTCCTTCAACAGATGATCGTCTCTTGCGGGAATTAAATGTTACCGTAGCGTATCCTTTCATCTAGTATAGCCCATTCCGCACTTTTCCCATTCTACATTTAAACCTGGTTTGGCCTCTGTGCGAGTGCGCACATTCGCTGGAGAATACCAGGTAAGTTACATGTCGGTGTGTCAGCGCTTGCGTGTGGAGGGCGAGAATGTGGTCTGACTTTTGCTATAGTTTAAACAGTGCGGGGGTGGACCTTGTCTGAGAGCCACTCTGCACGTCTGCTAGTTGAATAGGTGCCCCTCGACCATCCTTTTTCCCATACTGAGGTGGGATCTGGCAGCTCTTCCAGCTGACTGAGCCGTCCTCTTCAGGGCCCAGCCCCAGGTCTGCAGCCTGTGTTAGCGTGGACATGACTGACGTGGGTTCTTCCACGGCATGTTGTGCTGGTGGTGTTGCCTTTCTTCCTTGCCTGCTGCTTCTTCTCCCGGACTGTTGGGCATCGCTCGTTGGTCGGTGCACGCGCCCACGTCCTCTACCGCCCTTTCTCCTAGCTCCTGGTTCTGGACCAAACGGCTCATAAAGGCGGCTGGCACTGGGCTCCTCGCATGCCGCATACCCTGCAAGGCTCAAGGGATTGTAGCACTCGCCCGACGGACCTGTGGGATCCAGGAATGGCGGACTGGGATTTGAGGCCCGGGAGAGTGCTTGCTCCACGTGGGGCAGGCCGGGACGTGTAAAGTGTGAATCAGGGAGTTAATGGATTTGGTTTCATACACGAGATGGTGGATCAACTGAATGTTATTTCATGCACTGACCCGCGAGGTGTTGCAATCGGTTTAAAATGTTAACCAGGTAGCTTGCTATCATTGTTCCTTCAGCCATTTTGTTCAGCAGACCACATCCACAGAGCGAGACTTGAACCATTCATCCCTGGTCAAGACAGTCTCAGAGACTTGACTTGCGTCACAGTTCGACTGTCATGTGTGAACGACGGAGAGAAGGGCAGAAATTTGTCAAAAGACAGATTATTGATTTGCTGAAGAGAGAGAGAGAGAGAGAGAGAGAGAGAGAGAGAGAGAGAGAGAGAGAGAGGAGAGAGGCAAACAGAGAGAGAGGGGGGCCAGACAGACAAGACAGAGAAAGAGGGAGGGAGGGGAGAGAGAGAGAGAGAGAGAGAGAGAGAGAGAGAGAGAGAGAGAGAGAGAGAGAGAGAGAAAGAGATGCAGACAGACAAAGGCAGAGAGAGAGACAGAGAAAGAGAGAGAGAGAGACAGAGAGAGAGAGAGAGAGAGAGAAGAGACAGAGACAGAGACAGAGACAGAGAGATTCTTAAAAGGAACTCACACCTGTTAAGATGTTTTGGCAGCCCGTTTTCTTGGCGTATCAAGCGAGGTGCATCGTGTATCTCTGGCCATGGCCTGAAATAATGTCAAATGTTTGATGATGACAACACACATCAAATCCAGCCTGTAAGGCAAGGGCGTAATCTTTGTTGTTGTTTAACTCGTTATAAGAAAAAAAAAACAACTTTCAAACGTGTTCAACTGTCATTTTGTGCATCAATGCCACGCAAAAAGTCTGTGATTTTATTTGTGGGGAAAAAAGGGGGTTTGCGAAGCAGACGGAAAGTGCTGGTCTTGTGTTGGACCTTCTTCCAGCCGTGTGGAAGGAATATTGCCCCGGCTTCTTTCTGCTTCCCTTTCTACCCATCTCGCTTTTCTTCTCTCGTCAGAAAGCCTGTTTCAGGACATTTTTCCCTGATGGCATATAACACTACAACTCTCTCTCTCTCTCTCTCTGTGTCTCTCTCTTTCACTCTTTCTCTGTCTCTGTCTCTCTCTGTCTGTCTCTTGTCTGTCTGTCTGTCTCTCTCTCTCTCTCTCTCTGGCATCTTCTCTGTCTTTCCATGCTTGAAGAGAACAGATGTGTGTGTGTGTGTGTTGTGTGTGTGTGTGTGTGTGTGTGTGTGTGTGTGTTGTTGTGTGGTGTGTGTGTGTGTGTGTGTGTGTGTGTGTGTTGTATACATGTGTGTGTTGTGTGTATGTGTGTGTGTGTGTGTGTGTGTGTTTGTATACATGTGTGTGTGTGTGTGTGTGTGTGTGTGTGTGTGTGTGTGTGTGTGTGTTTGTATACATTGTGTGTGTGTTTGTATACATATGTGTGTGTGTGTGTGTGTGTGTGTGTGTGTGTGTGTGTGTGTGGTGTGAACACGTTTCTAGAAGAGAAGCGAGCAAATCACTAGATGGCCGGCAAAGTCAGATGAAACAATGTGACCACAGTGAAGATAGAGAACAAGATGTTTAAAAAAGGCAAAGAGAGAAACAAAAAAGAGAGACATAACCAGCACGGAAATACAAGAAGACGGGGACACACCCTCACACTCGGCAATCCGAGGTGAGGGGATGGAGTGGTAGAACTTCATTGAATAAAGATTGCAGTATAAAAATCTAACATGCTATCTATCAATTCTAATCACACAAACAAGTATCACAAAAGCATTTCAGAACAAAAGTGGCCGAATAAGCCACTAAGACGTAAAGACGACGGACGATGCTAAAGAGAAGAGAGAGAGAGAGAGAGAGAGAGAGAGAGAGAGAGAGAGAGGAGAGAGAGAGAGAAATGAAATGAAATGAAATGAAATGAAATGAAATTTATTCAGGATAGGCCACAGCCCCTTCTGAAGGGGGGACTATTATCAAAACAAAGCATGGTGCGTGTAACAACAACAATAACATAACACGAAAATGCATGAAGTACAATCTGTTATACCAGCGCATGAAGTACAATCTACTGACTCAGGTATTAACTGCATTCTGATGAAGCGGTATTCATACAACATCGTTGCCTTCATACCTTATTAGGTAAACATAACAGCTCGCCTCTTAAAAGCTCTATACAAATATATGCACAAATTCCTCACAATAATTTCATTTTCATTCGCCATTAGTAGAATGACACGAAACTGACATGGGTTTACATAATATTTGAATGGAATATATTCCTGCCGTAAGTCACTGAGAACAGGGCAGATGAACAAAAAGTGTATTTCATCATCGTTTGCCTTTTGACAGAGCGGACATATCAAATTGCTGTCAGAAATAACATTATACCGTTGACGATGCACTGCTATGTCTGACACACCAAATCTAAACTTCGTCATGTAATTTTTAATATGTCTGTCAATATCAAGTGAAAGATACATTTCGCAATTATTAGATGATTTAAACGTTCTGTACCATGAAAACCTATCACTTTCCTGAATATGTTCATGCCAGTACTGCCACCTGTTATCTATGAGTCTCTGACGAAATACTTGCAAAAAGTGTTTTACATTTTCCACACCCTGGTTCAGCCATACAAATCCAAAGCCATTTAAAAATAGTATCTTACGAACACTTGACGCCCATGTAGTCTTACCACGTGAATCCAACCAAAATAACATTTTATAAGCTTTCAAGGGTAACCTATCATCAGTCATCCGTAGTATCTTTAGCCAATATCTAACACATTGCACACGTGAATTTATATAAATAGGATAACGTCCAGTATCTCCATAAACTAACTCGTTGGGTGTTTTTATATGGATTCCTAAAAACCTTTTAAGAGCATACAAATGAACCTTTTCAATATGAACAGCGGTCGCATCCAGTCCCCACAATTCAGCACCATAGAGAGCAATGGGTTGCACCAGAGTATCAAAAATTTTTAACATTACTTTAAGCGAAGTATTATTAAGTTTGTACAATCGTTGCAGAATAAATAGTAATGCATTTCTTGCCCTGCTAGCGAGATCTTTACAAGCAGCCACAAAACTGAGCCGGGTAGAAAAGTTAATACCAAGATATTTGTAACAGTTAACAACATCCATTTTTTCCCCGTTGAACGACCACCTCTCTCTTGCTGCAAGGTAGCCTCCTTTTCTAAATACAACAATACTGCTCTTTCTCATATTCACCTTAAGTTGGAGTCTAGATGCTGCATTACATAAATTGTTCAACTGGGTCTGGAGGCCAACTGGGGTTTCTGACAATAAAACTATATCATCTGCCAATAACAAAATAAACAGTTCAACAGTATCTGGAGACAGGGTTGCACCATGTCTTCCGTTCTCTATTATTTCTTGCGCTAATTCGTTGATAAATAGGGAAAACAAAACAGGACTACAGGCATCCCCTTGTTTCACCCCTTTTGTGCACATTATATAGTCTGTAAAATCTCCACCACATCTAACCCTCGCTTTTACACAATCATACATGCTCTTAATACATCGATGTATCTTACCCTTTATTCCATTCTTTTTAAGTATTGGCCAAAGTAATTTTCTGGAGACTGAATCAAATGCCTTTTCGAAATCAATGAAGGCTACGTATAATTTGCGATTCAATGAAAACTGTTTCTGTATAATAGCTAAAAGTGTAAACATTTGGTCGATAGTTGAATAACCTTTCTTAAAACCTGCCTGCCACTCGCCAGTGCTATTATTATGTTCGACCCACTCTTGCAATCTACAGTTAATTATTGAACTATATAATTTACTACCTATATCACAAAGTGATATGCCCCTGTAGTTGCCTGGATCGTTGACTTCACCTTTCTTAAATAATGGCAATATAATAGACTCTGTCCAGTCATCAGGAAATATCCCTTTGTCAAAAAGTACATTAAAAAATATGACCAAAAAATCAGTTACAGCATTTCCAGCATTTTTAAACAATTCCCAACTATACCATCAGGGCCCGCAGCTTTTCTGTTTTTCAGTTTTTTAATCGCTGAGATTACTTCTGCTCTTGAAATTGGGCGGTCGAGGACACCTGCTTCACTATCAATATCAAGAAAGGTAACTTCTTCTACTTCTTGCACGTCTTCTTCAATATCTTTTTCGAGAAGTTCTTTGAAATGCTGATACCAATCATTGACTGAAATATTATTACGCGTATTACTTTTTCTAACTGATGTTTTACGCAGATGCTTCCAGAACTCTTTCTGATCGTTTACTGAATTAATCAAACTGCATAATAAAGTAGAATTATATACGTTCTCCTTCCTCTTCAAAAGATTCTTATACTCCCTTCGAGCTTTACAATAAACGTCTCTGTCTTCATCGTCTAGCGTCTTTCTCGATATTCGCAGAAGCTGTTTCACGTCTTTTTTAGTTTTATAACATTCACGGTCAAACCAATCATCATTCTGTTGATCAGTGTTTATTCTTATTTGTTTTCTCCTGCACCCTGCCTGTTCTTTTATACAAGCATTAAATGTGTTTAAAGCGGCATTAACATCATCATCCATGAGACCAACAGCTTCCTCCAGCATTAATAGTGCACGTTGACTACTCATTAGATCATGAAAAGTATTAGCATATTCACCCTGCCATATATACTTATCAATAAATTGTGTCTTTTTCTTTATGTCTTTTCCATTTCTTACTTCATCTTTTAAGTTTATGTTGAACACAAGAGGTAAATGGTCGGACTCTATACGTTCATTCACACAGAGGTTGCACGATAGATTAACAAGGGCAAACATGTCATAGGAAATTATGAAATAGTCATTCACACTGTTCCCTGTCTCTGAAATGTATGTGAGACGACCTTGACGGTCGCCGTCACACACACCATTCAAAATGCACATATCTAGCGCAGTACACATGTTTAACAACAGCTTACCATACCTGTTCAATGTCTTATCTTCGGAACCTCTGTTAATGAAGGTTCCGTTGTGTAAGCTGAAAGGACACTTTTCTGTTGTAAATTCCTGGCAAATGTTAGAGATTCTGCTATTTAGATCTCCAGCCAGAAGTAAATACATATCAGGCATACTAAGCATAACATCAGAAAGGCAATTTTCCAAAACACTTATGCCATTATCAATATCATAGTAAACATAGCAGGGTGAATTTTCCGGAGGTACATATGTACATACATAAAGAACATTCTTAGAAAAACCAAACACATCTTTAGAAATACTGAACATCATCGTATTATTTAAGTCAGTTGGTAGCTCTTGTACGAAGGGTAAGAATTCCGCTTTGATAAGACATATAACACCTCCAGATCGTCTTCCGTGTCTTGTAAATTGAAGAGCAGGTTTACAGAAAACTTTATGGTTACTGAATACATACGAATTTAAATTTTCAAGAAACGTTTCTACAAACAAACAAAATCCAACGATGTTATGTACGAAACAAATGTTTTATCAGATAACTCAGAAAGCAAGCCATTCACGTTCCAGTGCAAAAATGATGCATGTTTTCTGTTCGCACCATTAAATTTACATCATAGTGGCTTTCTGTGAATTACCTCGATCATTCACAGTGACTATTTCTCTTCTATTATCAGACACTACATTAACTGCATCGTTTGCCAATGACAATGGTATAAAACTTGGTATCCGAACATCGGTGCAAGAAGAAAAACGGTCATTCCACATGAAAGACGAATCATCTTCGTCGTTGCTTAAATCATGCACAGAAACATCGGAAGGGACGTTTTCATTCAATATTGGAGGAGACACAACCTTATTTTCCTTTTGATTTGTACCAAAACTTTGGTGGGGCACACACATTCGATGAAGAAATCAAATCGTTTTCATTCACATTTTCATTCACTCTTTCATAGTGTGTACTATGTTTAGAAAAAACGCACTCAGTTGATGAACTAGGCACAGCACCTCCATTCATTCTTTCATTCATTCTTTCATTGTCTATACTGACATTAGAAGAACAATGGTCATTCGATAACGGAGATAATGCATTCTCAACACTCCTTCATCATGTACAGGCACATTACGAGATAAGCATGCATTCAAAGAGGAAGATAAGCTATGCTCAATCACTCTTTCATTTTGCACACACAATTTAGAAGAAAAACATTCATCGAACATGAAAGGACACACATTTTCGTCGATTTCTTCATATTGTGTGTGAACAACATTCGATGCGTCATCAGGTACACATTTATTGATCACCGCAAAAACATCTGAATGTGTTCTGCTTAACGACACATTGCACGAGCAGTTTCTGTCGTGAACTTTACATTTAACAGAGAACGTTGACACAGCAGTGTCACCCGTCCCATCCCGATCTGCACGTGATGTGCCCTCCTTACCTTCTCCGCTAAACGGTGCTATACTTTTTTCTTTACCCTTTATGTTTTGATTATGGAACATATTTGATGAGTTACATTGTTTTGAAATTACTTTAACAGGCCGGCCACATCTCTAGATGGACATTTTCAGTTTGTCGTCCTGGTCTAAGTAATACTTTTCACCTTCAATGACCAGGTGATCAAAGATCATTGACACTTTCTTATTTTCTTTTCTAGCATCTTTCAGGTGAGGGACAAGTTTTTTGCGTATTTCTCTCACTCGCTGAGAGAAATCTTCTCCGATGAATACCTTGGTACCTCTCAACCTATGCCTGGCACTCAAAATTGTTTCTTTGTCCCTGAAAAAAGTACAACAACCAATGATCGGTGAATCCGGTTTGCCGTTCAGCCTGTGGAGCCTGTCAAACTGTATGTCTTTTGGCAGTTCTAATTTGTCAGTTAATAAATCATGGACAAGGCCCTCACAGTCCTGCCTGGTTTCCCGTTCTCTCCTGGGAATACCATGAAAAATAACATTGTTTCTCTTTGAATCGACATTCTAAATCGTCAGACTTTCGTTCAAGTTTTAACACTTTTTCATTCAGACAGTCATTCTGTGCCTTGAGGTTGTCATTTTCATGTCTGTGGTCATCGACCTCCTTCTTCAAAGACAAAATCTCGTCATGTAGTCCAGTATACATCTCTTTCATGTCCCGCATATCAGCTTTCATTTCATCAAACTTACAGTTGAGGCCTTGAATGGAAGACAGCACATCGCGTAGACTGGGTTCTGAAGCCATCCGGGAAGGAGAGGAGTCGGATGCCAATGAACCACCGCTGGCGCTCTTCAGTCTGGTCTGCCTCGGATCTGTTGCTTTGCTGCCAGAAGTAGGTCCAGGGTTCAGCTCAACGTCACCGCAGCGCTGCAGTAAAAGTCCGTAGTACAACAGAGAGAGGATCAACCCGAACGGTGACACCGTCTCGCCACGTACGCATCCTCAATGTCCGAAAGTTTAAGGCGGCCTTTTTTAAATCACGACGATGCATAAATGCAAGAAATGTAGGGAAAAATCCACCACAAACAATACGGAAGGAAAGAGGTATTGCCGGCATGGTGTTGGTCACACAATAACACTTGACAAAAATGTCTCTGGCCTTCACAATTCCACTTCGATTTCGGAGCTCAAACTTGTTAGTGTTTACACTCTGCGTGCCGGAAGTGAACCCCGAAAGAGAGAGAGAGAGAGAGAGAGAGAGAGAGAGAGAGAGAGAGAGAGAGAGAGAGAGAGAGAGAGAATTATTCGAACAAACTTTCTATTAGTCACGGAAAAATTCATAATGAAAGACCCCCCCCCCCCATCCCTCCTCCAACATTCCAATGGGGGCAGAGGGAGAACACACACACACACACACACACACACACAACAATGAACACAGAAAACGAGAGTGAAAAGAGAGAGAGAGAGAGAGAGAGAGAGACATAGAAAGAGTGAAAGAGAGAGAGACAAAGAGAGAGAGAGAGAGAGTGAAAGAGAGAGAAAGTGACCGAGACCAGGACAGCAAGGCATGACTGAGAAACGAGGGCACAGTGATTCACTGCGGCATACCGGTTTGATATATTAGTCAACATATCGATCCGGCGAGCGGTCAGTCGGTCAGTCAACCGGTCAAGAGAGAGAGAGAGAGAGAGAGAGAGAGAGAGAGAGAGAGAGAGAGAGAGAGAGAGCGAACAGCAATAATACCACGGGCAGGCAAGCACAGGGCTAATGGCGGAGGTATCTAACCCCAGGGAAGTGCTCAAGTTTCATCTCTTCTTGACGCCACCCACCGCCTTAATTCATTTCCCCCCATTCACTTTTCCACCGTCACCCCCGCCCTCTACCTTTCCTTTTCCTCTCTCCGGCACCCTCCTCCCCTTCTCCCCTCCCCCCCCCCCAGGTCATCCCTTTCCCTCTCCTCTCCTTCCATCTCTCTGTTATGTCAGTGATGCCGACTCCGGAGTTGGATGATCTGGGCAAGTGGAGAGGCTGTACTAGGGGAGCTAGCAGTTGTGCCGGCGGTTTGGAAAGATCCATTAAGAAAACCAAAGCACACACACACAACACACACACACACACACTCTCTCTCTCTCGCACCACACACAACACACGCATGCACGCACGCTGGCACGCACGCACGGACACACGCTGGCGCGCGCGCGCGCACACACACACACACACACTGTACTGCTCATCCTCTCTTTTACTTCTCGTTCTCCTTTTCTGTTAAGAATTAAAAAAAAAAAGCCTTGTGCCTTAACGTTTATTTCAGTAAGATTGTATGTTTCTCTTTCCAAACGGCAAGTACTCTGAAAGTATTTACCACCATTTCTTCCTGCCATGCTCTCTCTCTCTCTCTCTCTCTCTCTCTCTCCTCTTCTCGTTCGTCGCTTACGAGGATGGAAAGGACAATAACAGTAATGGTGACGGACGAAGGTATGAAGGACAATGAGGCAGCGGATGGAGAAAGGTAATGAGAACAATGACAGGTTACCACCAAACCCACCAGAACCCAAACCACAATGACGAAGAACAGACGAAAGCGACCTAAAAAATGTACTCTACTTAACAATGTAGAATGCAGATACTGAGAAAGAAAAAAAAAGGAAAGAAGAGAAACAAAAACGGTTTAAAAGAAGACAGGAAAAGGGATTGAAAAATTAAAAACAAAGACAAATAAAACAGAAAATGAAAGACAAAAAACAAAACACGAACCCCCCCCAAAACACACACACACACACACACACACACACACACACACAAAACAACAACAAACAAAAAAACAAAAAAAGCAGAAATGAGGATACAGTCAAAAAAGCATCACGAAAGAACGAAGTGGTTGACGGGCAGAGCGCCTGCATACACTGTTGTGACTCGGGGCACCACCCGGGCTCGGTACGGTGACGTCATCCCTCCTCACCGAGCCTCCATCTGCTGATAATGGTTCAGACACTTCGCCCCAAGGAGCCCCTCCACCTCGCCATCGCCCCGTGTCGCCAGCCCCTGCCGTAAATCTCTTTCCTTCATAAGCCTCTCTCCCTCCCACACCCCCCTCCCCCCTCCACACAACCCTCCCTCTCTACCCCTTTCTCTCCAAACTGTGTTCGCGTCTATGGCGTTTGGGTGTGAAGAGATGAGAGAGAGAGAGAGAGAGAGAGAGAGAGAGAGAGAGAGAAACAGAACAGAAAACAGACAGACAGAGAGAGAGAGAGAGAAGAGAGAGAGAGATAGAGAGAGAGAGAGAGAGAGAGAGAGAGAGAGAGAGAGAGAGAGAGAGAGATGCGGTGATGTCAACGCCGGAGCAAAGGCAGTACGCCCTAGGAAGTTTCGTATTCAGACTAAGCGACTGCAAACAGACCTCTCCTGGCTGGCCTCTATGAGGATGGACGTGTACGTCATGTACACCGCCATGGCTTCCTGTCCATGACCGTTCCACAGGCCACAGTGAAGGATGGACGTTCCCAGTGTGGGCTGGCTGTGAAACTAGGTCATCACTTGGATTGCCTCTACCAGACGCGGATGACGAAACAGAAGCAGGGAAGAGCCGTCACTGCTGCTGACGCGTGCAGTCTCGTTTTCAGATCACTCCTCGGAGGTGTTTCCCCGTGTCTGTTTTTGGACGGTGTCCTATCATGCTGGGATATAGGGTCATCCTTCTGACACTATGGTGGCGTTTACCATGGTGGCTGCCGAGAGCGAGATTCACGCCAGAATAAGGCCTGAACTTCACGTAACAAACAACGCGAGCCTCGAGGACCTGGCTGTCAGTGGTAAACGGACCTCAGTGCGCGATACCAACATAAACTAGCACTCATTTCAGGCTGCAAACCGGAACGAGTCAGCTCTCTGGTGTTGTCAGTCGTCACTGCCGGATCTCACAGCGGTTTCAGCTTTCTCGAAAACGCATCGAGCTTGTTTGACGTCAAATGGGCTTTGAGCATGCAAAGGGATGCGTGTTCCGACGGCGTATGTCGACAGGAAGATTGTGGTGGCTTGCTTGCTTGTCTCCCTTTATATGCTTCTGCGTCTACCTTTTGGTCCCTGCCTGAGGTCAGGAGATCCGTCCTTTGTCCAGAGTCCTCGGAAACACTCTAGCAACTCTTCGATAGGAAGACGAGGAAGGCAGGGGTGCGAGGCCGAGATGTGATGGTGGGAGGACCAAGTGGACAATGACGAAGCTAGCAGAGCGATGGAGACGAACGGCGTGAAACAATGCGTATATAAACCATATGGGGGGGAAATCCTGTTGGTCACCGGAAACACTTCTGGTTTTGATTTTTCATATTGACCACTTGAAGAAAAGAAAGGCTGGCCAGTTAAGCTAAACTGACAAGTAATATATACATATACTTCGACCTGCAATGACTTTCTTTCTTTCGTCTTTGATTCTGTTGTGCGTAGGTAGTAAGATTTATGTCCTGTGTGCGTCAAGATCTTAACCAGTTTCTTTCTTTGACGTATCTCTTTCTCGTGTTTAGTCTGTCAAAGCGAGTTCCCAAGCCCTCCAAATGGGATCAAAGGTAGATATATCTACGATCTTGACGGGTGCTCTCTCTCTCTCTCTCTCTCTCCTACCCCTCCCTCATCATCCTTATCCCCTCTCGCCTCTTCTCTGGTTCCGTCCCCTTCTTTGCTAATTCTGTCTAGCCGCAAAGTGTTCTGTCTGTTACATTCTCTTTAAGTTAAAGAATCTGTTGCACTGGTTTGTGACGTGATCTAGCGTTTGCCTTACTGTCTTCAAATGTTGTTCTTTCACTTTGATGATCTGTTTTCCTTCACCGATGACAAGATGCGAAAACGCCTCTACATCTGCTTTCTTTCTCTCATTAAAGAAAGACTCTCTCTCTCTCTCTCTCTCTCTCTATCATATCACAGCCTATAATGGCATTTTGTCGCTTTTTTCCTCTTGCCATGGACCATAGCATCCTTATCCCATTTTAGCTGCCCCGTTCCCTGTTGACCCAGCGTGAACCAGGACGGGGCAGGAGGTCACTGTCCGGTGATTCCAACCAGTGGGAGGATCACTGCAGGCACAGCGTCATGGGAAATTCATCTTCCCACGATCAATTTGTCTGGGCCGTTTGACTTTAAGGTCTGGGATCACAGATGTTTCACCCCCTACCCACGTCTGTCTCTCTGTCTGTCTGCCCGTCTGTCTGCGTGTCTGTTTGTCTGTCTGTCTGTCTTTCTCTCTACGCTGTCTTTTTTTCTTGGTCCGTCTGGCTGGCTCTCTTACTATCTCTCTCTCTCTCTCTCTCTCTCTCTCTCTCTCTCTCTCTCTCTCTCTCTCTCTCATACTCTGTGATTATGGTAACGGCCTAGTTCTATCCGGATCAAGGGTGACAATATTCGAATTGATGTAATATTTTTTTCCTGAGTTTATGTCTTTTTTTTTTTTTAGTTTGTTTGTTTCGGCCATGAAAGAACAAGCGACTTTTCTCTTCCTGTGAATGTAGTGACATCTCACAGGGAGTCTGTGTGGTCGACTGGGTGATGATAAAATCGAAGCTATCATCTTAAATCATATGGATAACTGTCGACGGTCATACAGAGGATATGCGCTGAAAACTCAACTTTCCTGCCGTCGCCTTCTTCCTCAGGCCCCTCTGTCCCCTCCCCCATGAACACAACCCATTAACAGCACTGCAATGAGAACACTAATATTATTAATAATGATTATTTATGGCGCTTAATCTTACGTCATAAGCCGTCAGCGCTTACATCTACACAAAAAGTTAAAGAAAGACATAAATGAAACCAATAAGAAGATGAATATTGCAGTAAGTACCATGCATCTACAAACAAGGGTGCATACTGACACCCACCCACGCTCAAAACACACACACACACACACACACACACACACACACACACACACACACACCCCCAATGGAGTCCACTGCGAGGGATGCTCTCTGCATTTGTCCACTTGCTTCCCTTCTCTCTTCACTCGGCCTCAGTGTCTCCTCACTAGCTGTTTCCGGGACGTCCTTTCTTCCTCCGCCCCTGCAGGGTCCACATCATCGTGTGTGAGTCTGTGGTCCAGGTCAGTGCCTTTCCAGAGGTGCTGGAGGCGAACTTTGGAAGGGTGTATCCTACCCGGTCCTACTCCCTCCACCAGGATCGGCGCGTTATCCGACTCCTGTCTCGCACTTTGCCACGACTGCTCTTTCAAATGTAGTTGCCCTTCCATGTTGCGCCCAGTTTGAGGAGATAAGTGACTGCTCGTGCTCATTGTCTTGAATGTTGTTTGTCCTGCCTGAAGAAGACCAAAGAGGTCGAAACGCGTCGTGTTTTGTTTTGTGATGTGTTGTTTTGATTGTCTTGAATGTTGTTCGTTGTACCTGAAGAAGAACAAAGAGGTCGAAACGCGTCCTGTTTTGTTTTGCAATTTCTCTTTCGTTCGTTTTTGTTTTTTGCTTGTTGTTACTTTGTCTGGCCAACGGGTCTAAAAACGACCTCAGACAAATGAAGGACAAAATGTTTCTTCTGTTGCGTCACTTTGACATTCCTCCTCGCCTCAAGGCCGTCGTAAAGAGAAGCCGGTCTGATGTTTGAAAGAAAGATGCGCAGTTGTGTGGGTGCGCTGATTTCCCCAGAGGCCGGGATTTTTTTCGGTATAACAAAGGCTTGCTTGTCTTGGTAGCGACGTCTGGGTCTATGGCACCCTGTCTGTCAGCCACACTGCGCATGCATACAGATGATGCTTTGACCTTCACTGATTCCCCACTGGCTGTCACTGAAGTGTTGGCAGAGGTGTTGGTCTCTGTACGTTCTTTTCTCCGCTTGTTGACCTGGTCCCTGTCCCTGCCTATGTTACAACTTGCCAGGCAGACTCTCTCTCTCTCTCTCTCTCTCTCTCTCTCTCTCTCTCTCTCTCCCTCATACATATGCAGAAGTGCAAAATTGTCAGTACAGTCAGAATCCTCCAGCTGAGGGCAGAGTGTCCGCTGTATTCCACTGCTCCTGTCTGTGGTGGCGGTGGTCATGATCCAGTCGATGATCAGGACGAAGAGAAAATAGTAGGCACCCTTGACGAACTTCGGTTTTGAACTCTTTGACAAAGTTGGTCTGTATGAAGAACTTTACATGTCATGTCTCAGTGGAAACAAAGGATTAGGGAGACATAGTTCCTGTGTGGTAGGGAGAAACTCTAGGAGGGTTTGACTTCAGAAGGTCTTCAGAGAGGAACCCCCCTCCCCCTCAGACAAGTGGTTCGGCCCTGAACGAACTCCTTACACTCTAAAAGTGTTCTTGGGTGTTCTGCAGTACCTCAGAAGCTTCCACAACGTCTGTATACCCATACCATCGAACGTCATATCATTGTCTTTGAAGTTAATGTAGATGGTAGGTAGGGGAAGGCCTCGTTCCACATACTACTCTGCAATGATGCACAGTAAGACAATCTGGTACGCACAGGAGCTGTCCCTGTGTAAACCTGCCTGCTGGTCTGGCAGCTTGGAGTCAACCGTTTCTTTCATTCTCTCCATCAGAACTGTGAGGACTACACCAGGCGCCGCCAGTGAGTTCAGCAAACCGTCAATGACCCTGATCCCTGTGCCCCCCCTCCCCCCCCCCCCCTCCCTGCAGAGGCCCAGACAACAGCGACAGGCGACGTGCCGCTCTCCGGGGCTACACTTCTTGTTCTTTTTTTCAGAGTGGGACTTTTTCCTTGATTAGCAGAGTGTGATACATCACACATTTGTGGTGTGGGGGTCTGGGCGACGGGGTCTGAATCATCGAGCTTGACACCCGGTAAGTGCTCCCCCCCCCCCTCACACACAAACACACACATTCTCTCTCACTCCCTCTCCCTCTCACACACACACACACACATTCTCTCTCACTCCCTCTCCCTCTCACACACACATTCTCTCTTGCTCCCCCCCTCTCTCTCTCTCTCTCTCTCTCTCTTCGCTCTTGCCTTGAACCGTTCAAAGTGGATACAACAATGACGACAACAACACAAATAACACCACACACACTCACACACTTATCACCCACCATCTTCCCTTCCTTTTCTCTTGTCCAAACTCACCCTTTGTAGAAAAATGTAAAATTGAAACACACACACACACACACACACACACACACGCGCGCGCGCGCGCGCGCGCACACACATCACCATCACCGCCGCCGCCACCGCCGCTACCGCCATTCACTCTTTTTCTTTTATTCAAAATTACTCCTAGTGTTCAGAGGCAGCAAAGTTTGATCACACACACACACACACACACACACACACACACACACACACACACACACATTCACTCACTTACACTCGGAGTTTCTGTGTGGTGTATAAAATTTTCGCAGTTCATGTTGTTTATAGCCCAACCGACCGCAAAGGCCATCAATGTGTGTGTGTGTGTCAGAGAGAGAGAGAGAGAGAGAGAGAGAGAGAGAGAGAGAGAGAGAGAGAGAGCTACTATTCGGTGTTTGCAGTCGGGATTTCTTTTTGCCCAGTGATTCAGTTTTACTAACAACCCTCAGTCAGTGGCGTAAACCTCCGGCGTGCCCCCCACCCACCCCCCCCCACCACCAAAAAATAAAAATTAAAAAATTGTGAGTTGCATTAGGCTTCAACTCGAACGTAGCCCATTTTCATTTACTTTGGAACACGTTAACTCACATGTTTTATACTCTGACAGCAAAACTCGAAACCCGACTGTGAAACCACTCTCAACGTCGCCGTTATCCCTACAGTGTGCGTTTATTTACGTATAGTCAGTTGTAGTCCCTGATGGTCTATGTATACCAAGTTATAGTCCCTGATGGTCTATGTGCAGCAAACTGTTGTCCCTGATGGTCTATGTATAGTAAGTTGTAGTCCCTGATCAACTCACTTCCCAATGCGATGTCATTCTTAATCCCTTTTAAATAATCATGTGCGTCGCAAAACGGCGCAAGTCACTGCACGCGCCCGCTCTGTGTGTGTGTGTGTGCGTGTGTGTGTGTGTGTGTGAATATGCATTCTTGTTTATAGGTGCATGCTTCTTATTGCAATATTTATCTTCTTATTGGTTTCATTTATGTTTTCTTTAATCTTTTCTGTATTTATAAGCGCTTAAGGCTGATGTAAGATTAAGCGCCATGAATAATCATTATTACTATTATCATTATTGATATTATCATTGTTATCATAATACGCCGCCGATCTTTTAGCCTGTGAAAAAATCTTTCACAAGTCTTCCATGGTTTCTAATCTGAAGAGCGATGCCTCAAAGTCCAAGACAAAGGGAGCGACACCCACCTCGTCAAGAATAGATTATCACAATGAATGTGCGTACACGTCAACTGAAACTGGACTTAATAAAAAGTACCTACAGAACATAACCTTCCTATCTTCTGTTTACAAAACGATGCCGTCTACACTTACGTTTCGAACGACATGAACAGCATGAAACACATCCTCCCGTCGGAAAATCCACTGCTCAATGGCTGTGATTCTAATCTACTCCATGTTCAGAGACAGAAACAACGGTAACTGAAATCGTTCACCTGAGTGACGGACTGTGCTTACGCCACGAGAATCATGATTTGCACGTGAACCAGTCGCTGAAATGGCCGATGCAGTGTGACTTTTCCAATAGCTTTTCGTACAAATCAGAAGACTTTTTTTCTTCTTCTAAAATTAAAAAAAAAACACTTCATTTATAACGTCTGACCCTTGCAGACGACACTTGTCTGACTGTATCGAAGATTGTGTGAATTTAAATAGAGAGAAGCTCATTGTTTTAAACCTTTGTTTTGTTTTTGTCGTCTCTGTCACGTTTATGTACAGATACTTGATATGTGGGCGTTGATGTGGAATATCCGAAACCTGTAAACCTCTTTGTGATTGGTAGAAAGAGCCATCGGTATTTATCGCTACACTGCGATGACATACCGGCCATTAGCAGACAGTGTAGGGGGTGATCCAGAGCTCACTCATTTCACTGCATGGTTGACTAGTTACACTTTGATGCTGTCTTCTTTATGATCCGTCTCCACGCTCACCATTTTTCCCATTCAAAGTCCATTCTGATTGCTTTATTTACGGCCATATTGACTCAGGAATGGTCTGCCGGTATTTCGCCACGATTCCTCTCTCTCTCTCTCTCTCTCTCTCTCTCTCTCTGGCGCCATGATTATCACAGTACTTATCTGTCTGCTTATCTATTGATCTATGAGTAGGCTATCACACACACACACACACACACACACACACGCGCGCGCGCGCGCACACACACACACACTGATGTATACATATATATATATATACATATATACACAATAAACTAATAAATTCCAAGGATAAGTACCGAGCACCATTCCAGCAACTTACAGAGCAGCTTGGTGTTGCAATGACTGCAAGAAATATTCAATTATAAACAAAGCTTGCTCTTATGTCTTAGATTGAAGAAATAGGGGGAGATAAGCATTCATATCTGCAGTGGTAGATCATTCTACCTAACTAACAGTATGTGCTTGAGTGGGTGAATAGGGAAAAATAAAATAAATGCTTCTCAAAATGAGCCTTCAGCAAGCTTATAGTCTCCAAGAAGGAGACAATCTCCAATGGGGAGGAAAGCCACTAACATATAACTCCTGGTCAGATACCGATATTTCGAAACCTGATTGTTTCTCCTCAGTGACCGCGGAAAGTGGTAATTTTTTTTAATATGTATGTGTATATGCATGTGCGTGTATGTTCGCGCGTGCGCGCGCGCGCGCGCGCGTGTGTGTTTGTGGAGAGAGAGAGAGAGAGATAGAGAGAGAGAGAGAGTCATCCACTCAGTTTCGTTCATGCTGTTTATAGCGTAGCCGACTACTAGGGGCCATACCAGGGCTGTCGCTTGGTTTTTTTTCCCCTTTTTCCGCATGGATGCTGCTTCTCATGCAGTGAAGAGGCCCCACAACGAAACCCGTGTCTTCAAGTGCTTAGGGCAAGTAGGACGTTAATGTCACCATTGACCGTGGCATAGTACCATTAGGCTGACCTATATCTGTCAAACACGTAATACGGTTCCTCCCTCCCTCTCCTCTTTTCCCTTCCTTCCCCCCCCCCCCCCCACACCTTCCCTCCCCTCACCCCCGGAAGACGGAGTGTCGCTATGTACGTGAGCAAGAGATCAGAATATGGATGTGTGTGCCAAATCATTTTACCTCAAGACATGTTTATCAATCCTCTGCCATTCTGATTGAAGGGGATGCGTAATCATACTATGTGACCACCACCTCCACCATCCCCATCCTGCACAAACCTCCACCCCCACCCCCCTTTCTGCCCCTTGCTCCCACCGTGCTTACCCGGGGAAAGTCCACAAACATCAACTACTGGAATCGTCTGGACAGAGCGCTGGAAGCGACTTCAAGCTGTGCTGCTGTGGGACTCAACATGAATTCCAGGACTTAAGTCATAGTACCCTCCTGTAATGATCTTAAGTCATAGTACCCTCCTGTAATGATCTTAAGTCATAGTACCCTCCTGTAATGATCTTAAGTCATAGTACCCTCCTGTAATGATCTGCAGGGTTTCTTTCACAAACAAGTGGTTCCAACCTAAATCGTTTTTTTTTTTTCAGCTCCTACCCTTGCCGTCTGTTCAAAGCAGAAAAGAATGCATCCTTGAAATTAGGTCATTTCATAAAGACTGGAACGACTCTGCGCTGGTCGTATTTTCTCTGATGTAAACATTCAAATATTCTGCTGCTGTTGAATCACCATCAGAATAATTATGTTTAACAGAATTCTGAAAATTCTAAAAAGAATTTTCCTTTAAATCGTGCGGGTTATTGTTTATCCTCCGCGCTCTCAAACTGGCGTGAAATATAATTGATATTTGATGAGGGGATTTTCTTCAGCCTTAATAAGCCTGTTATAAGTCTTCGTTTTGCTGAAGTGGAGGAACACACCGCAAAGATTAAATGCGGCTGCCCATATTGCGAGATAAGCGAAAACGCAGAATTCCTTCATTCATCCTAAGAAATACGCCCAGATAGCCCATATTATCTGGCTAACGAAGAAGCCGTCCGCATGAGCTCAGAACAAACAAACAACAAAGAAAAAGCCAGGCTTAGATTAATCAGATGTTCTCACAAGATATTCCGATTTTTAACCTTCACCTAACATGTCGTTTGTTCAGCAATATCAAACCCATCGATGCTAAATCAATTCTGAGTGGCTTTTTAACCTGTGCAATCCACAGTTTTCTCTTGCTATTTTACTCCTGAATTGCAAAACAACATGCAACCGAACGTTCATTTTTTTTACACACAAAATTGAAGCAATCATGCGAGTGATGGTGAGGTTATTGCTTGGTCATTGAATTGTTAATAAGGTATGGACGAGAGCCATTCACATGAAGATAAAGGAGCGTAGTTGTCCTTGTTTGCCTCTTCTTGTGGCCGTTCAGACCGGTTATTGAAATAGTGTCTCTGTATACACCCCCAACTCTCTCTCCCTCTGTCTCTGTCTCTCTGTCTGTCTGTCTCTTTGTCTGTCTGTCTGTCTGTCTGTCTGTCTGTCTGTCTCTTTCTCTCTCTCTCTCTCTCTCCTCTCTCTCTCTCTCTCTCTCTCTGTCAAAAATCATCCAAATTAGG
>CM065722.1:58687009-58739509 GCA_033310375.1 Conus canariensis | reverse complement strand
AGGAGACTGGGACACACAATCAGGGAGACTGGAGCAAACAATCAGGGATGGAGACAATAAGATAACAATCAGGGAGACTGGGAGCACACAATCAGGGAGACTGGGAGCTAACAATCAGGGAGAATCAGGAGATGAAGAAACAATCAGGGAGACTGGGAGCACACAATCAGGGAGACTGGAGCCAACAATCAGGAGACTGGGAAGACAACAATCAGGGAGACTGGGAGCACACAATCAGGGAGACTGGGAGCCAAACAATCAGGAGACTGGAGAGCAACAATCAGGGAGACTGGGAGCAACAATCAAGGGAGACTGGGACCACACAATCAGGGGAGAATCTGGCAGAAACAATCAGGGAGACTGGGAGAAACAATCAGGGAGACTGGGAGCACACAATCAGGGAGACTGGAGATGCTAACAATCAGGGAGACTGGGAGAAACAATCAGGGAGACTGGGAAGCACACAATCAGGGAGACTGGGAAGAAACAATCAGGGAGACTGGGAAGAAACAATCAGGAGACTGGGAAGAAACAATCAGGGAGACTGGGAGCAACAATCAGGGAGACTGGAAGCAACAATCAGAGACTGGGAGCCAACAATCAGGGAGACTGGGAGCAACACAATCAGGGAGACTGGGAAGAACAATCAGGGAGACTGGGAAGAAACAATCAGGGAGACTGGGAAGAAACAATCAGGGAGACTGGGAGCACACAATCAGGAGACTGGGAACTGGAGGAAGAAACAATCAGGGAGACTGGGAAGAAACAATCAGGGAGACTGGGAGCAACAATCAGGAAGACTGGGAAGAAACAATCAGGGAGACTGGGAAGAAACAATCAGGGAGACTGGGAAGAAACAATCAGGGAGACTGGGAGCCAACAATCAGGGAGACTGGGAAGAAACAATCAGGGAGACTGGGAGCAACAATCAGGGAGACTGGGAAGAAACAATCAGGGAGACTGGGAAGCAAAAATCAGGGAGACTGGGAGCCAACAATCAGGGAGACTAGGAGCCAACAATCAGAGAGACTGGGAAGAAACAATCAGGGAGACTGGGAAGAAACGATCAGGGAGACTGGGAGCCAACAATCAGGGAGACTAGGAGCCAACAATCAGAGAGACTGGGAAGAAACAATCAGGGAGACTGGGAAGAAACAATCAGGGAGACTGGGAGCCAACAATCAGGGAGACTGGGAGCCAACAATCAGGGAGACTAGGAGCCAACAATCAGGGAGACTGGGAAGAAACAATCAGGGAGACTGGGAAGAAACAATCAGGGAGACTGGGAGCCAACAATCAGGGAGACTAGGAGCCAACAATCAGGGAGACTGGGAAGAAACAATCAGGGAGACTGGGAAGAAACAATCAGGGAGACTGGGAGTCAACAATCAGGGAGACTAGGAGCCAACAATCAGGGAGACTGGAAGCCAACAATCAGGGAGACTAGGAACGCACAAAAACAAGAAACAGTAACATTTCAGTCGTCACGGTTCCACCCGTCTGAGATGAAAACAAAAAGACAGCCACCACTCCATTCATGTGATTCGAATACGAACAGAACACAGTCTTTGGGTTTCTAAGTATTATGCCTTATTGAATGAGTCAGTTCTTTCATTATAACATCAATACAGCATTAAAGCATCGTTAGAGCACAGCTTGCAAAATGATGTAAACATTCTATATTCCAAATCATACATACATGCACATGCATCCCGACAACCGAGACAGAGACAGAGACAGAGAGAGAGAGAGAGAGAGAGAGAGAGAGAGAGAGAGACAGACAGACCGATTCAGAGAGAGAGAGAGAGAGAGAGAGAGAGAGAGAGAGAGAGAGAGAGAGAGAGAGGATATTGAGAACACTCGCATCAAAAATCATTATCCAACAAAAGAGACGGGGTATACGAACGAGGAGCACTACAATTCGAATAAGCTGATTCTCACCTATTTAGTGCAGCTGATCTGTGGTCATCTCTTGCCGTTGTCGCGCCATAACTCATCGGTATCAAGATGACTGGTTTTGAACACTGGTTTTTATCAGTCAGATGATAATCAGACCTTCACAGCCAGCGGTATATACAGTCTCGTCAGTCAATTAAGAACCCGTGAATTGAAGGAGGATGTTGAGAAGTCAGTTTTGTCGGTCGATAAAGAACCTATATACTAGGTAAGGATTGCTGGTAAGCAGTCACACTTCCGCGAGTCTTTAGAAAGGCTAGTAGCTGGGGATGGCTTTTTAAACGTTCTTAGCTTGGTTCATCGTCGGATAAGTCCATCAACATAGTATAGCCGTTGAATGCTCATAGCTTTGTACACACAGTCGGTTGATCCATTCCTTTGGCCCGCTGTTGAGTGCTTTACAGCTTTGTCTGATGTCTGATAATTTACCAGTTTGGGTCATCTACCAGTTTGGATGGTAATTGCGTGCTCATAGTTTGGTACGCTGTCGCACAATCCACCGATTAGGGATAACTGTTACGTGCGTATGTAACTTGTCCGTTATCTGATAATCCAATAATATCACGTAACTGTTGAGGGTTCATACTTTGTCCGTTGTGGAATAATCCACCAATCAGTGGCAGCTGTTCGGGGCGCATAGCATTGTCAGATAATCCATAGACTGGTATAGCTGTTGATGCAGATAGTTTTCTCCGTTGTCGTATAATCCTCTCAACGTTGAGCGCACATAGCTTTGTCCGTCGTAGGATATTCCACTGGTCTGGGACAGCAGTACAGTGTTAACGGAGTTCTCAGCTGTCAGATAATCCACCAGTATGGGACAGGCGTTGAAGGCACTTAGCGTTGTCCGCTGCCAGAGACTCCCCCAATTATTATCAGTCATTAGGAGCGCATAGCTTTGAGGTACTCCATAGTTTGAGATGACTGTGGAATGCACCGAACTTTTTGCGTTGTCGCAATGTAATGGCACATAGGTTTGTCTGTTGTCGCAACGTAATGGCACATAGGTTTGTCCGTTGTCGCAATGTAATGGCACACAGGTTTGTCTGTTGTCGAGTAACCTGCCAGTATGGGAAAGCTGTTGAGTGCACACTACCTTGTACGTTATCGGATAAATCCGCACATTTGAGATTGCTGTGGACTGCACATAGCGTCCGACAGTCCACCAGTCTGTTGACTGCCCTCAGCTGAAGGAGCAGCTGTTATGGAAGTGTTCACGTTGAGTCGGGACCACAAAGTATGGTAGAAATAGCAGCAGCGCTGCAACCACTACAACCAAAAACAGTCGCAGCAGCAGTAGCTCTAGAAGACATGGTGCTGGTTGTGTTGTCACGGAACGCGTCCACCAACACTGGAGATGTCTGCATGTAGTGTTTCTGAGTACGAAGCACGTTGACAACCTTCCTGCTGCCATCTGCAGAGTCGTCCACTTCCATACATGCCATCTTCCACTCCGGCGTCTTCCATACACGTCCACGGACCTCTGTTGTGGTCCACGTCAGCGACTTCAAGGTCAGCTGTCGACCAGCGGGTCCTTCGCCAGGGAGAAAGCCGGCTGTGCTGCCATTCCTCGCAAGATTCTTGGTGGACCGGAGGCTCGCAGGCATTTCCTTGGGAATCGTTCCTGCCCTCACTGGACTAGGCCTGGCTCTGTGCCTTGTCTCCATCACATGACCACAACGTTCTTCTAGACCGTCTTCACTGACTGCATGGTCAAGCCTGGTCAATGTCAACGACCCGGTTCGTCTTCCCTACCACTCTTGTCCGCACACAGTAGAAAACCTAGCAAGGCAGAAGACAGCAGTACCGGGACGACGCGCGGCTACTTTACAAACCATAGTGTCATGTGAGCACGAGAACAGGACCACGCATCCCGCCGGCTCTGACATCAAAGTGTTCGTACGCTGAGGATCCCTCCAGGGTGACTTCCGAAACAACGGAAGGACACGACTCATGAGGAGTAATCCATTGTCTTTGGGATAACACATGCAGAATGACCTACCGTCTGAGAGTTTCATACACGTAGGGTAATCTGTGTCCTTGGCGACCACGCCCTGTAAAACGCCTGCGCGGTCAGCTGCGCTATTACAATAAAGAGTTGTGTCCACTCTGTGCGTAGCGGAATTATCTCTTAATGACCACATATGCAAACATTGTTTGTTTGTTTGGCGTAGACGGTTTAAGTACATCACCGAGCGGGGAGGGTCCTAAAAAAGAAGGACATCTGTGCTTCTGTTGATGTAGAGAAAATCAGCATTCTCGTACCCAGGTTCTGTCAGCTGCACTGAGCATTGGTCAACACTTCTGTGGAGTTCAGCACTCGCTGATGTTATTGCTGTAGTTTTGTTTCCAAAATACGTGACAATTAAGAAAAAACGGATGAATGCCATTCAGAAATAAGAAATGGTATGGGTTTTCTAGAAACAAAAAAACGGAACAGAGTCTGTCCACGATGAATTCATCTGCTACGTAAGATAGAAGTTTAAACTTCAGTCTCAACGGGAGCAAAAATAAAACAGCCATCACCCTGAGGAACAATATTGCAGCTCTATTAGGTATATCAAAAACATATTTACACAAAAAAGAAGAAAAAAATCTTTTTTGGGCTTTTTGAATCGAATCTCATCTTATACAGCTAAATAAAACAATACATCATTTGAAACTGAAGACAAAAGGGACCGGTATGGATGAAAGATCACCTATTGTGGCGGGAATGCCTCACTTACCCATAGTTACGTTACATGAATGATCAGTCCTGTACACAAAGCGAGAGAATCGTGACAGCGTGAGAACCCGAGGTGACACTTCGTAGCAGACACAGCAGGTGTTACGTGACAGGTGCGGTGGAGGAGGGTGGAGGGGGGGGGGAGTGAAGAGAGAAGGGAGATAATTCTAAGACCTTGACCTGAGGACGTCATCGATCCTGGAATGCTAGAGGGTCTGAACCTAAGTCGCTGTGAAAGTGGGGGCGGGGGGGGGGGGGGGGGGGGGGGGGGGGGGGAAGTAGGGGGAGGGGGGGGGAGGGGGTGGGGGGATGGAGGATGGGGAGGTGGCAGTGGACTGAGAGGAAACTCGTCGAATTGTGTGGCCTTCGCTTTCCGAGGGGCTGTCTGCTATTTGAAAATGTTTGAGATCATTATACACTTGGACCATTTTTTTCTGAACAAGCCTAATGGGTGAGAGAGAGAGAGAGAGAGAGAGAGAGAGAGAGAGAGAGAGAGAGAGAGAGAGAGAGAGAGGAGAAGGGTTCAATGGGTAGAGGGACAGTACAGTTGAATCAGAGGGAAGGAAAGAGTGTTGTCAGAGAGTACCCTGCACCCCCTTCCGAGTACTGTGTATGTCAAACACGCTATACAGTGTTCAACAGCCAACACCATGCTGACAGGACAGACGCTGGGAGAAGGGACCCCCCCCCCCCCCTTCCCCACCGCTCCCTCGCGTATCACCATCCTAAGCGAAGAAGGCAGCTAGAGAAACGCGAAGTCCACACGAGGCTGGTCCTGCCACGACTAACAAGACTCAACGTGGTCTGAAAAGTCGGGTCCGTCAGCCTCTGTGTGTGGACAAAATTCTGCTGATCACTCACGACATCCATCCATCGCTGTGGATGTGAGTTGGGCAGTGAAAACAGACATTCCATGACAATTCTGGGCGTTTTCTCGGCTTTCTTACCATGGAACAATCGGCAATCACCATGTTTTATTGACAGTGATCTCATGCATTTTAGCAGACAAGAACTTCCTTTTGCAGTTATCAGATGCTGTGCTGTGGACACGCATGCTGCCACTTGTCTTTGTCCATGACCACGCTGCAGTCTGCGGTGGACATCGGACGCTGCAGCGGCAGACAGACAATTGACTTAGCTGGACAAGCCCAAGGGATGGGATTGGACATCACAACTATAAGCGATCTCTAGGGGAATACATGAAAACAACCCAGGAGCGCTTGTGAGTGCAAAAGGGGGTGGGGGGGGGGGGGGGAGGCTGAAGGACGATCCGCAAAGCAGGGGTGTGAGATACGGTGGCTGGGGACGTCTGTCTTGGCTGCACAAACGACTACAACTTTTCTGCTCGATGGTGCGGGTGTCGACGGCCTCGGTCCTCCTTCCTCGCTGGCTGAGACTGGGCGAGCTCTGAGCTTGGAACGGACAGCAGCTGGTCCACACCCATAGCAAAGGAGATGGCACTGTGGCACGATTTGGAATGAAAAGTGGGCGAGACTGTGTGGCAGCCCGACTTTTTGTTGTTCATGTGGTTTGTCTAGTCTTCTGTTTAAGCATTGTAGATAGGGAAGGGAGAGGAAGTAGTAATGGCAGGCTGAAATGACAGCAGGGTGGAGGGATGGGGAGCAGTTCGGGGGGGGGGGGGGGGGATTCTAGACTAGATTCAAATGTTCCAACGCATTTACTGTTTTGTTGGCTGATAATGACTTGGTGAGACACAACGTCCTCACATTACAAATGATGTCATCTTCATGAATGGTGACCAGACCAGGAGCGGGTGGCCAGTAGAACACCCAGTTCTCGGTGGAGCCCGCCTCAGTATAGGCATCTGGCATATCACGGATGTCCCTAATTCCCTGCCCTTTACTGCAATTCACCCTACAGCCCCCGTTTTTATCTACTCTGATGCAATGCAGCTGGTTTCCCCGCTTTCGTTGACAGTTGGTACAATATAACAGACAGCTCGCGTTTGCTAACAGGTAGCTGTACTTGTCTATTATCCTGGGAAAATGTCTTCTCTCGCATTTGTTTAACTGAAAATGAAGACTTGAATTAAAAAGACATGGGGCTGAAATGTCTAAAGAACTTACGAACACAGCTGTTTTCTTTCAAAGCAATAAACTGACATTATGAGCTTTCTTCAGTTCCAGAGTACTGAGCAAACCACGAAATAAAAACCCAAACGAACAAACAAATGTCAGAATCAAGAAGGAATGAGGGTGTCCCTCATAACCCGACCGGATAAAAGTTTTTACTTGCGCTCTGTGCTTAGAACAGAATGAATGTGTGGTATGACACAAAGTTTACACGAGCACAGGAGTTTTCAGTAGTATATCATACACAACACAACTATGTACTGTCTCTCCATAACAACTACAAGGGAAAAAAAACAGAGTAAAATAAGCAGACAAACCGCAAAAGAGACATGTATAATCAAAGGAGATTTCTATGTGCCATATTTGACATACACGTGTCATTCAAAATTAAAACGATTCAGGAGATTTACAAGACAGTCAAAAAATGAGAAAACGACTTTTAAATGAATTACACGAATACGAAAGAAATCAAGCTATAAAATGCTTCCATATAAAAATGAAGAGGCTAACGATTCATCTAACGCCCGTGAAAATCAAGCAAAAGTTAAAAGAAAAAACAAACAAACAACAACAACAACAACAACAAAACGTACATATTTTATATGTTTTACCATGTGAATATTTTTCCCCAAACATCTTTGGGAACATTTTGATAGTTCGCTCAATGCAAACTGCGTGTTAGTCTCATAAAGACTCTGTACATCTGAGAGTTCTGATCTGCGTGACAGTTCTGATACAAACACGCAACCTAGTGCAGTCTTTGAGTTTCTGAAACACTTGGCCGACTTCTCCATTTGTAACCGCAAAGTAAATACACATTCTGACGTCCCCATGAATACAATCGGCTCCCCAGCCATCTGTAACTTCTGTGCTAGTAGTTTCTTTCCTGTCACTCTCTCGGACGCTGCCTGTTTTCGTCTTTCTTCATTGTCTCGGCTGTCTTTCTGTCTTTGCTGAGCATTGTTCTGTCCTTTTCTGTACACGTTTACACTTTTTTTCGTCACTATGCCAGGTTTTTTGTTTTGTTTTGTTTTTGTTTTGTTTTTGTTATACTCCAGCGACTAAGTGGTGTACATTGTACATACTGTCCAATGGAGATACTAGCTGTCAATGCTTCAGTGTCTACCCGCATGGGTTTTTTTTCGGTGTGTCGTTACATTTAAGTTTTTCATGGACACTTGTTAATTTACCTAAGCGGAACGGCTGTCGGTTTCAGCACTGCCTGACCTCATCAGTCTGAAGGATGTCAGTAATGTAGGTACCATGTCATCCCTAGGTCTTGCTGGCTTCTTTTTTGGGGTGCAGCCTTTTCTTCAGAATGTGACCTTTGGTCATGATGTGGAATTGTGTTGTACGAGTCCTGAAAAGGCCTTACAGTGACGGCTAGGCTGTGATAATCAGAACGAAAAAAAAAACAAAAAAACTATCAACTCGTCATGGCTGGACAAGACTGGAAACCATCCTAGTGCCGGAAATGAAATGGAGAATCATGGCGCTTGGAAACGTGTTGACTGTTCTTCATTAGTCGTCATGCGGAATGTCCGCATGATATGATTTACAACAAAATACCCCATTTCACTGTACAATATACATTTTAATATACAAGAATTGTGTGTGTGATGCTGTACGGAAAACCAACATAGTAAATATCAGCAACAGCAAAATGCATGCCTTAAAGCGTGTTCATTATGATCATGGACAGAAAGGGGATTACAAGATTTAAACAGTCTGTAAAACATAAGTGTCATTTACACATCAAATAGTTGAGGAAAGTAACAGGACAATCGCAAGTATAAGAAAACGGCAAAATGAAGTACAATAACATGAAACTGAACACAATCATAAAGTTAGAACACTTCCACACGACTATACAGGAGCTAAGCGATGAAATCTAATGCGTAAGTAAACAAGAATCCAAACAAATTAAAAAAAAGAAACAGTCGCAAGTGTTTCTATTGGTGTAAAATACAGTTCTTATCCTATGTGTGGCAATGTTGTTCGTAAATCGTACCGTATGAAATACGCACCTGTCTCTCATTTGAGAAATTAAAAAATTCCGATGGTCTGAAAGTATTGTCAACTTATTTTGATGAAAACATAAAAGCATATTATACTCTTAAATTTATCATTGCAAACACTAATTATGAGCTGACTACGAAGTAAGCAATCTTAATCCCAAAAACAAAATGATGTCGCACAGAAACGTTTTAAATAATCTAAATAACTGCAAAATTTGATGACAAAAGAACCCGATTCTGTCTTACAAATATCTGTTAATCTGCGTTTGTGCTGTCATATCGGAAAGCAGCATTGTGTCAACAGTAAGCTGTTCTGTGTAAGCAATTCTGATCCTCAACAGAATATAGCTGAGTCAGTGAAGCTACGGTGTTTGGTATATTACCTGATCAGTTTTAGAGGTAGTCTGTCTGGACAGGCACCAAAAATTTGCATGGGGCATCCGTTTAATTTTATCGTCAAACAGTAACGTATACGCAGGGATGAAAGGATGAAAGTAAATACAAACCATGGCCAGTCTGTGAGAATAGCTGGTCACGTTGCCTGATGTGTTTTGTTCGTCATAAAAGTTCGTCTATCGTTCGGGTTTTCACAGAATCAGCCCTGCCTCCACCCTTCACTGCCTCCAACTTTTTATTTTATTTTTTTTTTACCCGTCTCACTTTTTACCCCTGGGGAAAATCCTGCACAGGAATTAAAGACCTTCTTCGACCTCTTCCCTCCAGAAGGCAAACGTTACCCCCCCCCCCCCCCAACTAAAAGCAGCTGGCCATATATTTAAGAACAGCAACAAACACACAAACAAACAAACAAACAATTCAGCTGCTGAGTAAATATGAAAACCAAAGATGGGCATACTGCGATGTCACCCTTCTGCACTTCTCCGTTCTCTCTCCTCCTCCCTTCTCATTTTTTCGAATTCCCTTGATAAAAATAAGAAAGGCAGTTGGCACATTTTCACTCACGTCATGAATACATACCACAATGGTCAACGCATGTTAGAAATAACGTCAGATGTTTGTTTTTGTTTTGTTGAGAGAGTGTCAACGGCTAGACTCTTCACGCATGTGTTCCTCCATGCCGTTCTTTCCAGGATTTGACCAGGTGGAAAGAATCGATCTGAGACTGAAGCAGTGGAGAGGATCAACGCAAACACATGATCGCAAGTTCTCACACAAACACAGACAGACGGGACAGACAGACAGACAGACAGACAGACAGACAGACAGACAGACACACACACACACACACACACACACACACACACACACACACCACACACACACACACGTGCCCGTGTGCATACAGCACGCATGCACTTATCTCACTTAGAATTATGAAAAACAACAACAACAACAACAAAAATCAGCGGATAACTGTAAAGACTAAGAAAAATAAAATTTCTGAAAAACCCAGCAAACTAGAGAAAGCCAGTTCGTCCCTGTGTTGTACGGTGACTGACCTTTGCTCCAGCTGTCTGAAACCACTGACAAGTATCCTGTACTCTGTGGCTCTTGCGCAACGAACACCTGCAGTTGCATGTGGCACACTCAATTCACATCTTTTCTGAGCATTCTCATCCCAACCTTCATTTCCCCTTCACTTTCTCCCCTCTTCTGCCTTGCTGAATAGAAAAAAGTTGGTGGAGAGAGGTGGCACTGATATCACAACAGCATACTCAGTATCATATCTTGAACAGGGCATGCATGCTGTTAGCGACCTGGCTTCTGCACTCTGTTATGTTCTGTACTTAGCTGACAGCTGGGGTCTTCATTCTGCAAATGCGCGGCATCAACAAATTTTGACCTAGCAAATGACATCCTCTTTTTGATAGCACTCATTATAACATATCTTTTTTTTTCGATTTTTCCTGCAAACGGTGCTTGCTTTTGATTCTTTTTGCTACAAAGCCAGATTTACCACATTCATACAGTTTTTGTAAAGAGATGTTACTGCTGACACAAGTTACACCGTTTTATTTGCTACTTTAATGCGGCTTTACTTGCTTGATTCACCATACACGATAAACGAATTTATTTTGCGGTAATGAAGACATATGTGACCCATCTCAATTTTTTTTGTATGTGTGTGAAAAGAGCTCTTTTATTTCATTTCAAACAGTTACAAAGATCACATAAAACGAAAACAACAAAAATATCCCCTCCACGCCCCCCCACCCCCCCCCCCCCACCCCCCCCCCCAAAAAAAAAATCTGCATGTCATTTGAATTAGAACTCTAATACCAACTATTCAAATAATTATACAGTAACGACTATCTTGCTACCGTAGGGTTTTTCCCCTAATCTAGAATATTTACCTTTTAAATGGGCACACATAACCAATAATGTACACAAACATAATGCAGGGTTATAAAACGTATTACTTAAATCATCGACACCATCGAAGTATGGTATTCGAAGAAATTAAATTGTACAGACACACTTTAATTTACGATTATTTTCTCGAGGCTCCAAGGTCACGGATGACTTTAAATAGTAAACAAAAAAAAGTATACAGTGCTTATTTTGAACATACATTAATACATTCACCATACATACATACATATATATATATAGTACATAATATGACCATTAGTCTTCTAGTAGTTTAATATATGGTGACCATTTTTCTTGGTAGGTAACATGATTCATCTCCAACAAGGACATATATTTCTCCATTTTATATCTGTAGTTCAGCTCCTTCAAAAACATGTTTACATTGGGTTTTGTTTTGTTAATTCTACATTTATAGATGAAATATTTTCCCATTAAAATTATCAGGTCTAGCAAATCATCGGTTTTTGTTTTCTCATCCGTACCAAATAATATAATCTCCACATTAAGGGATAATCTTTCACAGTGTGAACAATTAACTTTTAGTGTTCTTTCAAGGTCTTTCCAGAAAACGTGTGTAAACTCACATCCCCACAGGTAATGATTAATTGAGTCTTTTTCTCTATTACAGAAATTACATTTGTCGCTATCAACAATCTGCATACTTTTCAGCACACTATTTGTTACCAAAATTCTGCGGCATATTTGGAACCATTTCAGTTTTGTTTCTTTGATTTTCTTAATCCTTTTCAGGACCTCTATCCAGTCAATAGGTATATCAAGACGTTGTTCCCACTTGACAAAGGCGCTTATATTAAGAACTTCATTGGCTTCTACCATAATATCGCAATAAGTGCGTGTTCCCTTAGTAACATTACAATTTTTTTGAAGTGCTAAAGTTTTATCATTATTATTGTTACTATTTAATGTCAGTCTTCTTTTCTTTGCATAAGCTTTGATCGAACGCACGCAGCTTACATAATTTAGAAAACTGACCTGAAATCCCTTTTTTTCTGTCAATTCATTGTGGCTCACAAAATCACCATCCTCACTGAGTAAATGTTTAACTAAAAATACATTTTTCTACATCCATTTCTTGTAAAAGAATGGTTTTTCTCACACTTTAAATTTCTCATTACAAAACAAAGTTTCAGTGGCTAAATCTGTACTTTCGTATAACTCTACCTGTTTGCAGAACCTTTGATATGCTTGAAAAACTCCTTTCCAAAATTTGTTAATAATATTGTTTTAAGTAAATCTATTAGGACCATATGCATCAAGATTACTTACTTCGGGACATAATGAATGTAATATTATTTTCCACTTACAATTGTACATGTACGCTTTCCTTATCCAGGTGATTTTCAAGGAGCTGATGTACATTTTCAGGTCGGGTATACCTATCCCTCCCATCTGTATATTATGTACTGAGTATTTTCTTTTAATTTTATCATTTTTGTTGTTCCAAACAAATTTGAAACACATATTCTGTAATAAAGCAATCTGGGAATCAGGAGGATTCGGTAAAAGGATCCATAAGTACACCAATTTTGATAGTACTAATGATTTGAGCACAGCTACTCTACCTAATGGTGTTATTATTCTTTTCGTCCATATTTTGAACAAGGTTTGGACTTCTGAGAATTTATCTTTCATATTAATTTCCGTCATATCCGATAGCCTATTCGTAAACCACAGTCCTAGAATTTTGAATTTTGAGGGGTTCCATTCCATTTTAAAGTGGGGTAAATATGTTTTCGTAGAGTTTTTATCTATACCTAACCAAACATTAAACGTTTTTTCATAGTTCAATTTCAGTCCTGTTATTTGCTCAAATTCATAAAGGTTTGTAAATAACTTTTCATATGATTTCTTATCTCCTTCTAACGTAAAGGTGATGTCGTCTGCAAACTGATTTATCTTAAATTCTGTGTTTTCTATCTTTATGCCTTTGATATCGTTGTCTTGCCTTATTTTGTTCGCCAGTACTTCAACACACAAAATAAATAGATATGGAGATATAGGGTCCCCTTGGCGGCAACCTCTTCCAATTGAAAAACATGATGACACTTTCCCGTTCACTATTACGTAAGACTTTATCTTACCGTAAAAAGATGATATCCATCGTTGTATTCCGTTTCCGAATCCAAATGCAGCCAGAATTTTATTCATATATGACCAGTTAACTGAATCGAAAGCTTTCTCAAAATCGACAGAAATTAATAACCCTCGTAAGCGATTCACTTCTAAATAAGAAATTAAATCGTATATTGTTCGTAAACTATCACCTATATATCTACCTGGAACGAATCCCGTCTGGTCCTCGTTTATGAGTTTTGGTAAAATCATTTTTATTCTGTTTCCAATACAGGCTGAAGCAATTTTGTAGGTTACATTTAGAAGTGAGATAGGTCTCCAGTTCTTCAAGTATTCTCGCTCGCGGTTTCTCTCCTTTAGGAAGACCAATAATTATTCCTTGTTATAGACATTCCTCCGTTACTGTGCCCCTCATTTAGAGAACGGACAACAAAATCTCCTAATTATCTCCAAAAGAATTTAAAGAAATTTGCTGTCATACCATCTGTTCCAGGACTCTTATCATTTTCCATATTTTTAGGACTTTGGTGGCTTCTTCTAAAGTGATTAATCCCTCCAATTATTCGGATTCTATCTGACTGAGTTTTGGCAGGTTATCTACATAATTTCCAATCTCAATATCACTTACTTCCTTTTCTGTGTATAAGTTTTCATAATAGTTCTTTGTCTCTTTTAACATATCATCCGTTTCTGTCAAGAGTTGTTCCTTGGTCCGTGACAAGTTTAAGCATTCTTTTGCTTACAAAATTCCTTTTCTCCAGTGAACAGAAATATTTGCTTATTTTCTCCCCGTAGGATCGAATCATTATTCCGTCAATTTTCGTTTTCCTTAGCTCACTCAGCTCTTCCTTTTTGTTTTTCAAGATCTCAAAGTCTGTTTCCAGTAAGCCATTTTTGTTTTCCAAATCTTGTATTGCTTTTTCAATTTGTTTTTCTTTTTCATTTCTATTTCTATTTTTGCGAATACTGAATGTTATTGTTTCTGTTCTTATTTCCATAATTAGAGTTTCTGAAATTGAGGACTGGATTTGATCATTTGGGATTTTACTGACAGAGCGTTTATTGTAAGGTAGTAATGCATATTGTCCCTTGATTCTTTCAATCGTTTCATTGACCAGATTTACATATTGTTTGTCTCTTAAATGAGAAGAATTAAATTTCCAGAATCCTTTACGCCTCTCTTCTTTTTAAAGGCAATATTTATGTATGTCAAAGAGTGATCTGTTCTGTATCCAAACAAAATGTCGACATCTTCTATGTAAGTGATAAGCGTGTCGGACAGTAAAAAGAAATCTAGCCTGCTTTGTTGAAACGGTTTTGGTCTTCTCCAAGTATATTGCCTCGTGTCTTGGTTCATCTCTCTCCATATGTCAACTAGCTCTAATCTAGACATAATTTCCATAACTTCTTCCTGTGCGCGAGCGCTATTGATATGTTTATAATTGTGATAATCCTTACTAGGATCAAGAACCAGATTGCAGTCCCCTGCCATTATTATGTTGGGGACATTTAAATCTATTTTTAATTTAATATTTTCAAAGAAAGATGGTTCATCATTATTTGGTCCATAGATATTCGCTAATACTAAATCTTTTCCCATTGTATTAATAGTTACTATTATGTAATTACCATGAGCATCTTTAATAGTTTTCTTCTTTATTTTGAATTCAAAGTTATCATTAAAGAGTATTGCAACACATCTTGATCGAGAGTTGTTGGAAGCAAATACACATTCATAACCCCATTCACTTCTTATCTGGCGTTCTAATTTACTTGTGAAATGGGTGTCGTGTAGAAAATAAATAGGGTATTGTTTTTGTCTTAAAAATTGAAACACATCCTTTCTTTTGGAGTATCCCCCGAGACCTTGGCAATTCAAAGATGATATCGCTATAGAGTCCATTCCTCTTTAAATATCCTTACTTTTCTATGTTTTTTTCTCCCCAGCCATAATAGTGTGCCATTTGTTTTCAGCTGTGCTACATACAACTTTTGACACAATGACAATTAAGAAAAAAAAAACAAAAAAACATATGCACATACACAAACATACACAAATGCCTACTGAAAAAAATCTACCAGACTACAAACACGTACAATTTTAAGTCAAAAATGACTCAAAATTTGCTTGACCAACGCAGGCGAGCGGCAGGCGCAGAGAAGAAGAAGAAGAAGAGAAGAAGAAGAAGAAGAAGAAGAAAAAGAAGAAAGAAGATGAAGAAGAAGAACAAGAAGAACAAGAAAAAGGACGCAATATACCTGTAAAGGCAAGGGAACATATATATAAAGCCATCTCAATTCTACACTTAGTAATACATTTGTTGCTACTTGATTGTAGCTGATTAGAATCTATATGAACCTATCAGCACTATGATTCTGAAACGCTTCCTGAAAACATGATTTGCAGACTTATGGTCTTTACTATTTGATGGCTTCCTCATACGGAGGACAGGGGCTGGGAGTGAAGGGTGTGACTGGAAAACTCTTATTCATATTACCATTTTCCTGTTACCAATTATCCAAGCACCTGTACTTGCTGAGAAAATGCTAACATTTAAGTATATCATGGACATATACACCCCCGAACCCCCCCCCCCACCCCACCCCCCCTCACACACACACACACACACACACACACACACACACACACACACACGCACGCACGCATGCACACATGCCGCGCGCGTGCGCGCGCGCACACACACACACACACACACACACACACACACACACACACACATGAGTGAATGAAATTTTGAGAGCTTGCAATGTGAGTAAAACCTGTCGAACGCATGGCTGCTGTTCAAGAGGGTTGAGAGTTGGGGTCCATACCAGGGCTTCCTCAGGGATGGAATCAGACTTCGTTTTCCAGTATTGCCATCACACCATGCTGATGCAGCAGCTAGGGATGGCACTCCCAGCCTAGGCACTTTGAAAAACCTGGCCCCGTCTTTCCCAAAACACTCAATTCACCCAGGACCAAGACCTAGCATGTCTCACACACGTTGGTTCTTACACGGCCTTACACAAAACGCTTCGGCTCGTTTTGAAGAAAAACCTGGGCCAACTTGCACAGAATACGCTGGCTCATCTTGGCGAAAAAAAACCTGGCCGTTTTTGCACAAAACACTTTCTTCATCTTGAAGCAAAAGCGTCAATCTAGCGAGCATAATTTGTTTTCTTGTGGGCCAGCCGCACAAAAACACTTTGGGCAATATCAGAGAGAAATGTCCAATCTTACTTTAAAAAAAAAGGCTCTCTTGGGAAGAAAATTCTCGCCATGTCTTGCACAATATATTCAAGTTGATTCTGGAGAAAAACTTGACTCGTTTTGAAGAAAAACCTAGTTTGTGTTGCACATTTACGCGCTGGTTCAGCTTGGAGAAAAACCTGTCTTGTCCTGCGCAAGACACACATCGGTTCACCATGGAGAAAAACAAAAACAGGCTAAACTCACACAAATTATGGTAGGTCACCTTGAAGAAAAACTCTGGCCAGTCCACAGAGGAAAATGTGATCAGTGCTACACTTACACACAAAACCCTTGGATTCAGCTTGGAAGGTACCCTGGTTAATCTGGGAGAAAAATAAAAACCTTTTCCAAATCCACGTTACACAGGAAAACTCCGTAACAACGAATACCATTCTGAGGAATTTCTCGAACGGGTGACTTTCATTTTCCCCCTCAGCACTACAATTCTTTTTTTAACTTATGGATCACGTGTGGCCACCAGATCACTCACTTTCAGTTGACATCTAATCTGTTCCATACACCCTGAAAGAACGACAAGATCAATGCTGTGGTATCGAACTGAATAACCGCACTTAAGAAAAAATTGAGTGGCTGATAAACTATGCACTATAAAACTGAACGATGATGATAGTTATGCAGCCTAAAAGCAAATGACCGCAAACCCATGCACCATCAAAATACAAAGCAGTAAAGTTATGTAACAGTCAAAGTGAATGACCACAAAAGCAATTAGTTGCAAAACCGCAAAAATATACAGTAACAAAATGAGAGGCTGTAATATATTGTCGCATCATATCAAAGGGTCACAAAATGAAGTCCTGCCAAAACAAACCATAGCAAAATGCTGTAGAATCAAGGGGTACTATGCGCAGTAATGATAAGTGGCCGTACAGTTATGGAACTGAGTCACAGGAACAGTCGGCTGACTGGAGTTTACAACAAGGAATCTTCGTGCACAGATGGAGAGTGGCCCAGGGAGAATCCCATGGAATTGTGGTGTACACCCGTTGTGTGATTCCAGATCCGAAGGCTGATCCAGGCTCCGTTCAAGCAAATTGTCACCAACATTCCACTGATCGTGAACAACGTAAAGTTAGCTGATCGTGAACAACCTTAAGTTAACAGATCGTGAGCAACGTAAGGTTAACAGATAGTGAAGAACGTAAGGTTAACAGATCGTGACCAACGTAAAGTTAACAGATCGTGAACAACGCAAAGGTAAGAGATCGTGAACAACGTTAAGTTAACAAATCGTGAACAACGTTACGTTAACAGGTCGTGAACAACGTAAGGTTAACAGATAGTGAAGAACGTAAGGTTAACAGATCGTGACCAACGTAAAGTTAACAGATCGTGAACAACGCAAAGTTAACAGATCGTGAACAACGTAACGTTAACAGATCGCGAAGAACGTAAGGCTAACAGATCGTGAACAACATAAAGTTAACTGATCGTGAACAACAAAAAGTTAACTGATCGTAAACAACATAAAGTAAACTGATCGTGAACAACGTAAAGTTAACTGATCGTGAACAACGCAAAGTTAACTGATCGTGAACAACGCAAAGTTAACTGATCGTTAACAACGTAAAGTTAATTGATCGTGAACAAGGTAAACTTAACAGATCGTGTACAACGTTAAGTTAACTGATTGTGAACAGCGTAAAGTTAACAGATAGTGAACAACGTAAAATTAACGTTGTGAACCGACACTTTCTTTGAAGTGAAATATTGTCCTGGAATAGGTAGTCTTTCAAGCAAGACATATGTGGACATTGTATATCTATCTTCCATATCCCAACACAAAATTAGTGTTATGAAGCCGACAGACGTAGCAAGTTTCGGGGCTTGACTGGCCAAGGTACTCGGTTCCAAGTGTCGGCTGAGTTGTCTGCAAGCTTGAAAGTAGCGAATCGGCAGATTAGAACCGTGTTCTGTTTGGGTGACCTTTCCCCGTCAGTGTCATTTGCCTCACCCGATCAATTTCTGAGATCAGGAGTACGTAACCCAAACATGGCTTATCTCCCTTCCAAATGCTGTTTTCGCTGACGCCGATGAAGTCAATCAAGCAACGTAGCTATCAGTTCCAAAACGCAGGGCAATGAAAACGATGAACGCAGAAGCGCATCACACCACCTGAAATCAGTGGGGGGGGGGGGGGGGGGGGGGGGGGGGGGGGGGGGGGGGGGGGGGCAGGAAAACAGGTTTTGAAAAGTGTGAGAGTGCGTGTGACTGAGACCATCCACAGTCATTCTGCCGTATAGGAACGGTCGATATGGGTACACTTCAGTCTTCGGGGTCGGGTATCAAGGTTTTTGGGCATGTGCATATGTCTGTATCAAAGGGATATAATCTTACTGTTTAGTTCTGATTGCTGTCAAAGTTATATACTGTAATAATATCACAACGACTTCAGTTTCTTGGTCCGAACGGTAGGCAGCCGTGTCTTCGTGGCACAGTGCGCGCGCACAGAGCAAGGTGAAAGGCCAAGTATGCAAATGACCTTCACAGAACTTCTTGAAACCTACCGTTCCTCAGAAATTATCCCCGAAGCATCGCAACTATAGTAGTATGATATTGACCACAGGTTTTTGACTGATTTTGCTCAGTTTACAAATGAGTTTAGATTTGTTTGCAACAGCTACATTTTCGATCCCACTTTGCCTTTTTGCAAGCTACTTGTGGGAATGTTAACTGTCGGCCAGACGTTCTTGTGGAAAAAAAAAAAACACGTAACGTTAGATTTTGCGCTTTTCTCATTGCCTGCCGAAGTTTCATGTAGATTTGTCAATCAGAACATACCTTTTTTCTTCATTCGCAACGTACGCAGTCTTTTTGTCTTCCGCAGCTGTCATGTTTGAGAAAGTTGGTGATAACATTCAAATTTGGTATTTTGGTCACGTGACTTGAGTTCAAACCTTGACAGCTTCTTTTCTTTGTAACTACTTCCGATTTGCATCAGCTTCAAAAATCGTTGACTTCCATCACACTCAACCAATCGGATACATTCCGATTCCATAGGAGTGGTAAGGGGTTTTTTTCACACTGAAATATGATATATCTAAAAAAAAAATCTCTCTGACAGCTTTTTTGTTTGTGTAGCTTACAGCGACCACAATGCGGAGGTTCAGTCTTCCCTTGGACCATCTCTAGAACGGAACTACGTCGATGATGACATCCTACATCTGCAGCCTGTCAACGCCTTGTACATCAGCAGCTGGCTAACTGGGAGCTGCTGACTTCAATTCCAGCAGTAGTCAGTCACCACAACACTTCTTCAACCGTTTCTACTCTTTTTGTCGACGACACCAGTATCAAGACTGATTGAGACAACGATCACAACGTTTAAAACGTGTAACTGCCGCCCGACTTATTGATGTTACCAAACAGTTGTGAGACTATCGTCAAAACAGCATCGATGATGAAGATCTAAATCCAGGTCTAGAATATTAAATGAAATACGCAAAAATACAAGATTAAAGGAACAAATTGAAAGAACAGATGATAAAGAAAAAAAATCTACCCTGCTTTCGCAGCTCCCGACGTTTTTAAGCGTGACGTCATAAATGAAATAAAACCGCCAATCCCAAAACATCAAATACAACGTGTTATTGCTTCGTGAAACTGTTTACCAGGTGTGCATGAAGGATTGTAAAGGTTTCATCTACATTTACAGGTGATGATAGTTGTACGGGATATGTGGTCATTGTGGGTCAATACAGCACATGTATACAGTGTCAGGTTACAGCCACTGGGTGTACCAATTATCACCTTTTTCCAGATCACCAGCATTAGTGTTTAACTGAAAATCGACCAACAAACAAAAAATGAATGCAAACTGTAAACATTAAATTTGCGTTACCTGTGAATTGTTTAAAACCACCTTTAAAAGTAAAATAATACGTGGATATTAAAAGAAAAAAAAAACATTCAGCAAAACATTCATCAGTTTGTAAATGAAAAACGGATACGCATCGTAATAAACAGGTTTCATACAAAAAGATACCAGACTTTCTTTCTTGTGCGTAGAGAGAGAGAGAGAGAGAGAGAGAGAGAGAGAGAGAGAGAGAGAGAGAGAGAGTGTAGGCGTGGACGTTTGTGCATAAAGGTATGAAGACTGCGTGTTGCCTGCATCAAGCTATTTTTTTGTTGAACTTTCCCCCCACTACCACCGACACACTCAGTCACTTGATAATTCAATCCTTCTCTCCATTGGCATCCGATCGTTTCGCCTGATCGAGATTCTTAGTATGAAATCAAATATTGAGAACTCACTGACAACAAAACATAGCATGACTGAGAGAGTAGGAGATGAGTGAAACGACTGCGAACAGAGCAGAATTGACTGAGTAATACTCATTTGGTCATGCGTGTTTGGTCTTCACTCACAAAAAACAACGCTCCTTTCGTAGGCAGCTGAACCTCATAGCAACAACAACAACAACAACAACAACAACAACAACAACAAAAAACAAATAAACAAAGAAAGGGGAAAAAAAGACAATATCCCGACAGTCAGAGATAAGCTTGAGGAATGTTCAGTCTTCAAGGGCGAGCACTCGAGCTAAGTAATCACCAAAATACAAACAGCGGGAGGTGGATGGGATAACACTGGTCTGATTGTGGAAACTACAAAGTCTAGCACAATGCTCGGACCCTAGAAGTGGAGTTCCTCAAGATTTCGTTTGAGCTGTCCTTCAGGGTTTGGATTCGATACATATTAAGTACTGTCGCAGTTGTAGATTCTCGCTGTTTGCCCCTGCTCATTATCTCCAAGTACAGTTGTCGCGCAGTTTTCCCTCGTGGTTTTGTATATTCATTGCCATTCCATGCCATCAGCCCAAAGCACTAGGTGGTGAGCAGTGTCCTCTATGGTTTTGCATTGTCATTGTCAGAGCCTCCGACCAACCGAAGCAAAAACAGGCGTGCAGGTTCTTGCGCGGTTTTATATTACCACCAGTCCCTTCCATTAACCTTATGCACTAATGGCCAATAGTATATTTTACCACCAGTCCCTTCCATTAACCTTATGCACTAATGGCCCACAGTATATTTTTACCACCAGTCCCTTCCATTAACCTTATGCACTAATGGCCAATAGTATTTTACCACCAGTCCCTTCCATTAACCTTATGCACTAATGGCCCACAGTATATTTTACTACCAGTCCCTTCCATTAACCTTATGCACTAATGGCCCACAGTATATTTTACCACCAGTCCCTTCCATTAACCTTATGCACTAATGGCCCACAGTATATTTTTACCACCAGTCCCTTCCATTAACCTTATGCACTAATGGCCCACAGTATATTTTACCACCAGTCCCTTCCATTAACCTTATGCACTAATGGCCCACAGTATATTTTTACCACCAGTCCCTTCCATTAACCTTATGCACTAATGGCCCACAGTATATTTTACCACCAGTCCCTTCCATTAACCTTATGCACTAATGGCCCACAGTATATTTTTACCACCAGTCCCTTCCATTAACCTTATGCACTAATGGCCAATAGTATATTTTTACCACCAATCCCTTCCATTAACCTTATGCACTAATGGCCAATAGTATATTTTACCACCAGTCCCTTCCATTAACCTTATGCACTAATGGCCAATAGTATATTTTTACCACCAATCCCTTCCATTAACCTTATGCACTAATGGCCAATAGTATATTTTACCACCAATCCCTTCCATTAACCTTATGCACTAATGGCCCACAGTATATTTTTACCACCAGTCCCTTCCATTAACCTTATGCACTAATGGCCCACAGTATATTTTACCACCAGTCCCTTCCATTAACCTTATGCACTAATGGCCCACAGTATATTTTTACCACCAGTCCCTTCCATTAACCTTATGCACTAATGGCCCACAGTATATTTTACCACCAGTCCCTTCCATTAACCTTATGCACTAATGGCCCACAGTATATTTTTACCACCAATCCCTTCCATTAACCTTATGCACTAATGGCCAATAGTATATTTTACCACCAGTCCCTTCCATTAACCTTATGCACTAATGGCCAATAGTATATTTTTACCACCAATCCCTTCCATTAACCTTATGCACTAATGGCCAATAGTATATTTTTACCACCAGTCCCTTCCATTAACCTTATGCACTAATGGCCAATAGTATATTTTTACCACCAATCCCTTCCATTAACCTTATGCACTAATGGCCAATAGTATATTTTACCACCAGTCCCTTCCATTAACCTTATGCACTAATGGCCCACAGTATATTTTTACCACCAATCCCTTCCATTAACCTTATGCACTAATGGCCCACAGTATATTTTTACCACCAATCCCTTCCATTAACCTTATGCACTAATGGCCCACAGTATATTTTTACCACCAATCCCTTACATTAACCTTATGCACTAATGGCCCACAGTATATTTTTACCACCAATCCCTTACATTAACCTTGTGCACTAATGGCCCACAGTATATTTTTACCACTAATCCCTTCCATTACCCTTATGCACTAATGGCCCACAGTATATTTTTACCACCAATCCCTTCCATTAACCTTGTGCACTAATGGCCCACAGTATATTTTTACCACCAATCCCTTACATTAACCTTATGCACTAATGGCCCACAGTATATTTTTACCACCAATCCCTTCCATTAACCTTATGCACTAATGGCCCACAGTATATTTTTACCACTAATCCCTTCCATTAACCTTATGCACTAATGGCCAACAGTATGTTATTTATATTATATTTGTACCACCAATCCCTTCCATTAACGTTATGCAATAATGGCCAACAGTGTATTTTTACTACCAATCCCTTCCATTAACCTTATGCACTAATGGCCAACAATGTATTTTACTACCAGTCCCTTCCATTAACTTTACGCATCGATGGCCAACAGTATGTCTTTTTTTTTTTTTAATACCAGCCCCATCCGTCAATATCATGCACTGCTGGCCAACAGTATATTTTACTACCAGTCCCTTCCATTAACCTTATGCACTGATGGCCAACAGGTTTCCCTGTGGTTTTATACTCTAATTGTCAGTCCCTTCTGTCAAACGGAAGTAGAAAAGGCTTGCAGTTTTTCCTGTGGTTTTATACTCTAATTGTCAGTCCCTTCTGTCAAACTGAAGTAGAAAGGGCTTGCAGTTTTTCCTGTGGTTTTATACTCTGACTATCAGCCCCTCTCATCATCTTAAGAAAAAATGGTTTGTTTGTTTTTTTTGTAGTTTCATATTCCCATCGCCGGTTCGTTCCACCAGCTTTAAACACAGACTGCAATTTTGCTGCGGTCTTATATTTTCATTAGCAGTTCCTTTGATGAGCGTTAAGCAAAACAGACATACAGATTTTCCCGTGGTTTTCTATTCTCATCGCCCGCCTCTTCTGTCAATCCATCAACTGAAATGGAAGTGCATTTTTTCCCTGTGGTTTTATATCTTCATTCAGTCCTTTCCATAAACCGTAATTGATGTGCTCCCCCCCCCCCCCCCCAAATAATTGTATACTTTCACCTCTAGTCATTTATATAAGCCCTAACTGACAAGCAGCTTTCCCTGCATGTGGTTTCCTATCTTCACAGTCGGTGCTTTCTTTTGGCTCTAACCGGCGTGGACTTTTCGCAGTGATTTTGTATTCCCACGGTCTGTCCGTTCTGAAGGGTCCAAGTGGCGTGGACTTTTCGCAGTGATTTTGTATTCCCATGGTCTGTCCGTTCTGAAGGGTCCAAGTGGCGTGGACTTTTCGCAGTGATTTTGTATTCCCATGGTCTGTCCGTTCTGAAGGGTCCAAGTGGCGTGGACTTTTCGCAGTGATTTTGTATTCCCATGGTCTGTCCGTTCTGAAGGGTCCAAGTGGCGTGGACTTTTCGCAGTGATTTTGTATTCCCATGGTCTGTCCGTTCTGAAGGGTCCAAGTGGCGTGGACTTTCCGCAGTGATTTTGTATTCCCATGGTCTGTCCGTTCTGAAGGGTCCAAGTGGCGTGGACTTTTCGCAGTGATTTTGTATTCCCACGGTCTGTCCGTTCTGAAGGGTCCAAGTGGCGTGGACTTTTCGCAGTGATTTTGTATTCCCACGGTCTGTCCGTTCTGAAGGGTCCAAGTGGCGTGGACTTTTCGCAGTGATTTTGTATTCCCATGGTCTGTCCGTTCTGAAGGGTCCAAGTGGCGTGGACTTTTCGCAGTGATTTTGTATTCCCATGGTCTGTCCGTTCTGAAGGGTCCAAGTGGCGTGGACTTTTCGCAGTGATTTTGTATTCCCATGGTCTGTCCGTTCTGAAGGGTCCAAGTGGCGTGGACTTTTCGCAGTTATTTTGTATTCCCATGGTCTGTCCGTTCTGAAGGGTCCAAGTGGCGTGCATGTTCCCTGTGGGTTTGTGTCTTCACGGCCAGTCCATTCTGTTGGCTTTAAATGACGAGCAGTTTCCCCCCCTGTGGTTTTACTTCTTTATAGCCAGACCTTTTTATTGACTCTAAGTGACGTGCACTCTTTTCCTTGGTTTTATATCACCGATTCCAGACCTTTCTATAGGTTCCAACTGGCGTGCACTTTTCCCTGTGGTTTTATATCTCCATTCCAGACCTTTCTATAGGTTCCACCTGGCGTGCACTTTTCCCTGTGGTTTTATATCACCGATTCCAGACCTTTCTATAGGTTCCAACTGGCGTGCACTTTTCCCTTGGTTTTATATCTCCGATTCCAGACCTTTCTATGGGTTCTAACTGGCGTGCACGTTTCCCTGTGGTTTTATATCTCCAATTCCAGACCTTTCTATAGGGTCTAACTGGCGTGTACTTTTCCCTGTGGTTTTATATCTCCATTCCAGACCTTTCTATAGGTTCCAACTGGCGTGCACTTTTCCCTGTGGTCTTATATCTTCAGCCTCAGTCCTTTCTGCAAAGCCTAATTGAGAGCAGTTTTTTCTTGTGGTTTATATCTTCATGGTCAGTCTTTTCTATATGCCTTAATTGAAGAACCTTTTTTCCCCTGTATTTATATATCTTCACGTCCAGTCTTTTCTATACGCCTTAACTGAAGCACTTTTTTCCTTGTGTTTTAAATGTCCATGACCAGTCTTTTCGATATGCCTTAATTGAAGCACTTTCCCCCCTATGGTTTTATATCTTTAGGGCCGGTCTTTTTTTTCTGTTTGCCTTAACTGAAGCACTTTTTCCCTGTGTGGTTTTTTACTTCCATAGCCAGTCTTTTCTATATACCTTAATTGAAGCACTTTTCCCCTGTGGTTTTATATTTCCATGACTAGTCTTTTCTATATACCTTAATTGAAGCACTTTTCTCCCTGTGGTTTGTATTTCTATGGCCAGTCTTTTCTATATGCCTTAATTGAAGCACTTTTCTCCCTGTGGTTTGTATTTTCTATGGCCAGTCTTTTTTATATGCCTTAATTGAAGCACTTTTCTCCCTGTGGTTTGTATTTCTATGGCCAGTCTTTTCTATATGCCTTAATTGAAGCACTTTTCTCCCTGTGGTTTGTATTTCTATGGCCAGTCTTTTCTATATGCCTTAATTGAAGCACTTTTCCCCTGTGGTTTGTATTTCTATGGCCAGTCTTTTCTATATGCCTTAATTGAAGCACTTTTCTCCCTGTGGTTTGTATTTCTATGGCCAGTCTTTTCTATATGCCTTAATTGAAGCACTTTTCTCCCTGTGGTTTGTATTTCTATGGCCAGTCTTTTCTATATGCCTTAATTGAAGCACCTTCTTTCCTGTGGTTTGTATTTCTATGGCCAGTCTTTTCTATATGCCTTAATTGAAGCACTTTTCTCCCTGTGGTTTGTATTTCCATGGCCAGTCTTTTCTATATGCCTTAATTGAAGCACTTTTCTCCCTGTGGTTTGTATTTCTATGGCCAGTCTTTTCTATATGCCTTAATTGAAGCACTTTTCTCCCTGTGGTTTGTATTTCTATGGCCAGTCTTTTCTATATGCCTTAATTGAAGCACTTTTCTCCCTGTGGTTTGTATTTCCATGGCCAGTCTTTTCTATATGCCTTAATTGAAGCACTTTTCTCCCTGTGGTTTGTATTTCTATGGCCAGTCTTTTCTATATGCCTTAATTGAAGCACTTTTCTCCCTGTGGTTTGTATTTCTATGGCCAGTCTTTTCTATATGCCTTAATTGAAGCACTTTTCTCCCTGTGGTTTGTATTTCCATGGCCAGTCTTTTCTATATGCCTTAATTGAAGCACTTTTCTCCCTGTGGTTTGTATTTCCTATGGCCAGTCTTTTCCATATGCCTTAATTGAAGCACTTTTCCCCTGTCGTTTGTATTTCTATGGCCAGTCTTTTCTATATGCCTTAATTGAAGCACTTTTCCCCTGTGGTTTGTATTTCTATGGCCAGTCTTTTCTATATGCCTTAATTGAAGCACTTTTCCCCTGTGGTTTGTATTTCTATGGCCAGTCTTTTCTATATGCCTTAATTGAAGCACTTTTCTCCCTGTCGTTTGTATATCTATGGCCAGTCTTTTCTATATGCCTTAATTGAAGCACTTTTCTCCCTGTCGTTTGTATTTCTATGGCCAGTCTTTTCTATATGCCTTAATTGAAGCACTTTTCTCCCTGTCGTTTGTATTTCTATGGCCAGTCTTTTCTATATGCCTTAATTGAAGCACTTTTCTCCCTGTCGTTTGTATTTCTATGGCCAGTCTTTTCTATATGCCTTAATTGAAGCACTTTTCCCCTGTCGTTTGTATTTCTATGGCCAGTCTTTTCTATATGCCTTAATTGAAGCACTTTTCTCCCTGTCGTTTGTATTTCTATGGCCAGTCTTTTCTATATGCCTTAATTGAAGCACTTTTCTCCCTGTCGTTTGTATTTCTATGGCCAGTCTTTTCTATATGCCTTAATTGAAGCACTTTTCTCCCTGTCGTTTGTATTTCTATGGCCAGTCTTTTCTATATGCCTTAATTGAAGCACTTTTCTCCCTGTGTTTGTATTTCTATGGCCAGTCTTTTCTATATGCCTTAATTGAAGCACTTTTCTCCCTGTCGTTTGTATTTCTATGGCATTTCTATATCCTTAATTGAGCACTTTCCTGTGTTTGTATTTCTATGCCAGTCTTCTATATGCCTAATTGAAGCACTTTTCCCTGTGTTTGTATTCTATGCCATCTTTCTATATCCTTAATTGAAGCACTTTCTCCCTGTGTTTGTATTTCTATGCCAGTCTTTTCTAATGCTATTGAGCACTTTTTCCCGTGTTTGTATTTCATGCCATCTTTTATATGCCTTAATTGAAGCCTTTTCTCCTGTGTTTATTTCATGGCCAGTCTTTTCTATACCTTAATTGAAGCACTTTCCTTGTTGATTTCTATGGCATCTTTCTATATCCTATGAAGCACTTTCCCTGTGTTTGTATTTCTAGGCCAGTCTTTTCTATAGCCTTAATTGAAGCACTTTTTCCCTGTGTTTTATTTCATGCAGTCTTTTCTATATGCCTTAATGAAGCACTTTTTCCTGTGTTTGTATTCTATGGCCAGTCTTTTCTATATGCCTAATTGAAGCACTTTCTCCTGTGGTTTTATTTCTAGCATCTTTCTATATGCCTTAATTGAAGCACTTTTCCCCTGTGTTTGTATTCATGGCCATCTTTCTATATGCCTAATTGAAGCACTTTCCTGTGGTTGTATTTCAGGCCATCTTTCTATATGCCTAATTGAACACTTTTCCCTTGTTGTATTCTATGGCATCTTTTCTATAGCCTAATTGAAGCACTTTTTCCCTGGTTTGTATTTCTAGGCCATCTTTTCTATATCCTTAATTGAAGCACTTTCCTGTGTTGTATTTCTATGGCCAGTCTTTTCTATATCCTTAATTGAGCACTTTCCTGTGTTTGTATTTCTATGGCCAGTCTTTCTATATGCCTTAATTGAAGCACTTTCTCCTGGTTGTATTCATGCCATCTTTCTATATCCTTAATTGAAGCACTTTTCCCTGGTTTGTATTTCTATGCATCTTTTCTATATGCCTTAATTGAAGCACTTCTCCCTGTGTTGTATTCTATGGCCAGTCTTTCTATATGCCTTAATTGAAGCACTTTTCTCCCTTGTTTGTATTCTATGGCCTCTTTATATGCCTTAATTGAAGCACTTTTCTCCTGTGTTGTATTTCATGCCATCTTCTATATCCTTAATAAGCACTTCTCCCTGTTTTATTCTGGCATCTTCTATAGCCTTAATTGAAGCACTTTCCGTGTTTGTATTTCTATGGCCATCTTCTATACCTTAATTGAGCACTTTTCCCCTGTGGTTTTATTCATGCACTTCATATCTAATTGAAGCACTTTCCTTGTTTATTTCAGCCAGCTTTTCTATATCCTTAATGAAGCACTTCCTGTGTTGTTCAGGCCACTTTTCTATATCCTTAATGAAGCACTCTCCTGTGTTTTTTTCATGGCCAGTCTTTCTATATCCTTAATGAAGCACTTTTCTCCCTGTGGTTGTTCATGGCCACTTTTCTATATCTTAATGAAGCACTTCCCTGTGTTTGTATTCATGGCCAGCTTTTCTATATCCTTATTGAAGCACTTTCCCCTGTGGTTTTTTTCATGCCAGTCTTTTCTATACTTAATGAAGACTCTGTGTTGTTCATGGCCACTTTCTATACATGACTTCCTGTGTATTTTGCACTTTTTATTCTTATTGCTTCCCTTTTTTTTTGCATCTTCTTCCTATAGCCTTCTCCTGTTGATTCATGCCAGTCTTCTATTCTATTGAGCTTTCCCTTGTTTGTATTCTGGCCAGCTTTTAATCCTATGAAGCCTTTCTCCCTGTGTTGATTTCTTGCCAGTCTTTTTTATCTATTAATTTTTCTGTGTTTGATCAGCGTTTCTATGCCTTAATTGAAGCTTCCTGTGTTTTCATGCATCTTCTATACATGAGACTTCCCCTTGTTGTATTCAGCATCTTTCTTCTAATACACTTTTTTCTGTGGTTTATTTTGCGTCTTCTTATCCTAATGAGCACTTTCCTGTGTTGTTTATGCCCTTTATTCTATTGAAGACTTTCCGTGTTTTTTATGCACTTCTATCTAATGAAGCATTTCGTGTTGTTTCTGGCCATCTTCTATCCTATAACACTTCCCTGTGTTTATTTTGCTTTTCATATGCCTAATGAAGCATTTCCCTGTTTGTTCGGCCATCTTTAATCTATTAAGCACTTCCTGTTATTCATGGCCACTTCTATATCCCCTTTATACCTTATGACACCCCGTGGTTTTTTCATGGCCACTTCTTCTAATGAGCCTTCCGTTTTCAGCTTCTTCTAAGCCTCCCCGTGGTTGTTTATGGCACTTTTATCTATGAGCCCCTTGGTTTTTCATCCTTTTACCCAGTCTTTTCTATATGCCTTAATTGAAGCACTTTTCTCCCTGTGGTTTGTATTTCTATGGCCAGTCTTTTCTATATGCCTTAATTGAAGCACTTTTCTCCCTGTGGTTTGTATTCCTATGGCCAGTCTTTTCTATATGCCTTAATTGAAGCACTTTTCTCCCTGTGGTTTGTATTTCTATGGCCAGTCTTTTCTATATGCCTTAATTGAAGCACTTTTCTCCCTGTGGTTTGTATTTCTATGGCCAGTCTTTTCTATATGCCTTAATTGAAGCACTTTTCTCCCTGTCGTTTGTATTTCTATGGCCAGTCTTTTCTATATGCCTTAATTGAAGCACTTTTCTCCCTGTGGTTTGTATTTCTATGGCCAGTCTTTTCTATATGCCTTAATTGAAGCACTTTTCTCCCTGTCGTTTGTATTTCTATGGCCAGTCTTTTCTATATGCCTTAATTGAAGCACTTTTCTCCCTGTCGTTTGTATTTCTATGGCCAGTCATTTCTATATGCCTTAATTGAAGCACTTTTCTCCCTGTCGTTTGTATTTCTATGGCCAGTCTTTTCTATATGCCTTAATTGAAGCACTTTTCTCCCTGTGGTTTGTATTTCTATGGCCAGTCTTTTCTATATGCCTTAATTGAAGCACCTTCTTTCCTGTGGTTTTTATATTTTCATGTCCAGCCTTTTCTATATACCTTAACTGAAGCACTCCCCCCCCCCTCCCCTGTGGTTCTATGTTTCCATGGCCAGCCTTTTCTATATACCTTAACTGAAGCACTCCCCCCCCCCCCCCTGTGGTTCTATGTTTCCATGGCCAGCCTTTTCTATATACCTTAACTGAAGCACTCCCCCCCCCTCCCCTGTGGTTCTATGTTTCCATGGCCAGCCTTTTCTATATACCTTAACTGAAGCACTCCCCCCCCCCTCCCCTGTGGTTCTATGTTTCCATGGCCAGCCTTTTCTATATACCTTAACTGAAGCACTCCCCCCCCCCCCCCCCGTGGTTCTATGTTTCCATGGCCAGTCTTTTCTATATACCTTAACTGAAGCACTCCCCCCCTCCCCCCTGTGGTTCTATGTTTCCATGGCCAGCCTTTTCTATATACCTTAACTGAAGCACTTCCCCCCCCCCCCCCTGTGGTTCTATGTTTCCATGGCCAGTCTTTTCTATAAGCCATGCTGGACGTGCAGTTTTCCCTGTGGTTCTGTATTCTCGTGGCATTTCCCAGCCACCAAGGCTCAGAGCTACCTGTTCCCCGACAACTGTTAGAAGATGTGCGGCATGAGACGTACTGTCAATAAAAAAAAACTGCTTGTAGCACTAACACTACAGTTGATATTGGTAGTACAGTGTTGTTATTTGTGGAAGTTATTGCTTTTGTAAAATCAGCAGTTTTGTATTAGTTGTATTACATTTTAAATGACGTCGAATGCCTTTGTGTGTGTGTGTGTGTGTGTGTGTGTGTGTGTGTGTGTGTGTGTGTGTGTGTGTGTGTGTGTGTGTGTGAGAGAGAGAGAGAGAGAGAGAGAGAGAGAGAGAGAGAGAGAGATCTTGAACGGTATGGTTGATTTTTTAATGAAATAAATGGATCTTTTCACATTTTCCTTTTTTTGTAATTCCCCTTAAACACATGTCTCTTCAGCATTTTATTTTAAGGTAACGATTTTACGCACATGTTTGGAACATTTTATATAAGATATAAAAAGAAATACGGGAAATGACTAGGTCATAGGGGAAAGGTCATTAGATGTCATCTGTAGCGGAAATATGCCATTTTCATTCCTGTCTTTATAGTTCTGTTTGTCAATAAGACTTGTATGTAATTCTTTGTATAAGACCAGAGACTCCGATAGCTTTCAATCTATATGGTAGTTTTTCGAGCTAAACTTGATCAAATGCCTATTTAACATCAGATCGTATGGACAGAGCGTTTTTCATTCCTTTTAGCAAATTGCGGTTTAAACAAATTGACCATGTTTAAAAACTACTCAACCGTTTACCTCTCGCTCCCGAAGCTAGGACGCTGAGCGGAATAAATCGTCCATGAATTTTTACAGCATGCATGTTTGAAATTCTTCTTACTATCACTTTATATAGGTGCGAAGTGAAAACAATGTTACAGTAACCGTTGATGCCGGATATAGGTTTGCAGTGGTTTTCCACTGGTCAGTCTAAATAGAGTATTTCTATTACGCCAGCATTTTGTGATGTACATTTTCATTCAAAACAGACATCATTGATCTGGCAAATGTGTTAAAAATCACACTGGAAAACCGCATCCTTACTAGCAGATCGTCTCCTGGCTAGTGACCAGAATATCGTGGATACTACTTTTCGTGATATCACATTGGCTTTTTACATTGTTGTCATCGGAATCATAGGAAATCGAATTGTATCCCGACGATTCTCATAGTATTGCTTTTATCTGAGAGACTCCTTACAAACCTGTCTCTTTGCATGTGGATAAGGAAACCTTTCGGCTTTTCTGAATTGAAGCTGGGAACGTTACATTTTTTGATGTCACTAGATAAGTCAATTATGTTCGCTTCAACTATTATCAGCCCTTATGGGAAAAAAGTGTGTAGATTACAACTCTGTGCTTGAAGAATAAAATAATTTCAATTTTCATTTTGTTTGCTAGCAGCGTTTTACATACGTCAGTAAAATCACAATGACTAACAGCAGATTAATAAATTTATGCAGTCGATCTAGATAACCAACTGAAAAAAGAGAGAAAAGAAAACATGTTAAAATTACCAAGAAAATAAACGCCTAAAATCGGAAGTACAATAACAAAAAAAAAAAAGATATATTAAACACGTTGTCGCTCTAACCATATCATGGACAAGCAACATCTTTGGAATCTTGTGATTGTCACAATTCACAGACAGTATTTTACACTAACGTGTCATACAGCAAGCATGACAGCACCGACTTATTGGGATCAATGTCAACCTCTTCTATAGGCAGCCTGACGGCAGGGACAGCAGTGGGGCTTATGTCAATGTGTCCTACGGGAAATCCTGACGGCACAGGCTGCAATGGGTTTATGCTAAACGTTTTCCATGAAAACAAGACACCAGCAACAGCTGAGGCTTTTATATTTCCCATTCGGCCATGAAACGTGACAGCACGGACAACAGTGGAACTGATCTCACCGTGACGTAAAGGAAGCATGACAATACAGACAGTATAGAGTTTCATGTCGATGATAGGCAAAGAAACACGAGAATAACTGACTACAGTGAGTTCCATGTCAACGTGTCGTACAGGGAACCAGAAAGCACTGACTGCAGTGGGCTGTATTGTGTTTAGGACAAGTGACAACACAAACTGCAAAGGGATGTACTGTCTGTGGGAAACATGACAGCACACTCTGCAGTGGGTTGGACTGTTTATAGGAAACACTGCATCACAGACTGCAGTGGGTTGTACGGTCTACAGGAAACACTACATCAAAGACTGCAGTGGGTTGTATTGTCTACAGGAAACACTACATCAAAGACTGCAGTGGTTGTACTGTCTACAGGAAACACTGCATCACAGACTGCAGTGGGTGGTATGGGCTACAGGAAACACTGCATCACAGACTGCAGTGGTTGTACTGTCTACAGGAAACACTGCATCACAGACTGCAGTGGTTGTACTGTCTACAGGCAACACTGCATCACAGACTGCAGTTGTTGTACTGTCTACACAGGAAACACTGCATCACAGACTGCAGTGGTTGTACTGTCTACAGGAAACACTACATCACAGACTGCAGTGGTTGTACTGTCTACACAGGAAACACTGCATCACAGACTGCAGTGGGTGGTATGGGCTACAGGAAACACTGCATCACAGACTGCAGTTGGTTGCACTGTCTACAGGCAACACTGTATCACAGACTGCAGTGGGTGGTATGGGCTACAGGAAACACTACATCACAGACTGCAGTTGGTTGTACTGTCTGCAGTGGGTGGTATGGGCTACAGGAAACACTACATCACAGACTGCAGTTGGTTGTACTGTCTACAGGCAACACTGTATCACAGACTGCAGTGGGTGGTATGGGCTACAGGAAACACTACATCACAGACTGCAGTGGGTTGTACTGTCTACAGGAAACACTGCATCACAGGCTGCAGCGGGTTGTAATGTCTACAGAAAACACTACATCGCAGACTGCAGTGGGTTGTATGGGCTACAGGAAACACTGCATCACAGGCTGCAGCGGGTTGTAATGTCTACAGAAAACACTACATCGCAGACTGCAGTGGGTTGTATGGGCTACAGGAAACATTACATCACAGGATGCAGTGGGTTGTACTGTCTACAGGAAACACTACATCACAGACTGCAGTGAGTTGTAATGTCTACGGAAACACTACATCGCAGACTGCAGTGAGTTGTAATGTCTACAGAAAACACTACATCGCAGACTGCAGTGAGTTGTAATGTCTAAAGGAAACACTACATCGCAGACTGCAGTGAGTTGTAATGTCTACAGAAAACATTACATCGCAGACTGCAGTGGGTTGTACTGTCTAAAGGAAACACTGCATCACAGACTGCAGTAGGTTGTATTGGCTACAGGAAACACTGCATTACAGACTGCAGTAGGTGGTATTGGCTGCAGGAAACATGATAGCACAGACTACGGTGGGGTTGTATTGTTTACAGGAAACATGACAGGACAGACTGCAATAGATTTTACGCCAATATGTTATTTACAGGAAATATGGCACAGGTGGGAAGAGCGAACACATAGATACACATACAAGACAACAGATAATACCTATACAATAAACAAAACGAGTAAATACACATTTAGAAATAAAACATTTTATCACCCATTCAAAACAGAAATATGTAAACACCCATAAATAATAACACGCGTAACTATCTATACAAACCAAAACGTGTAAATGCTCATGCAAACCAAAACATGTAAACTGGTATACCAAAAAAAAAAAAAAAAAAATATAGACAGATAGCTACACAAAACAAACCGTGCAAGTGCCTGTATAAGCCAAAATATGTCAACACTTATAGACAACCAAAAGTCACTCACTGTCGATGTCAAACCAAAACAAATGCTACAATATTACCATACAAACACACCCCTTTTTTGTTTATGGTTTTACAGAAACCAAAAGAAGATATAAAGTAAACCAGCTTCTGCTTCATAACCAATCCCCCTCAAAATCACAAAGCTTCATCACTATGTGAAGCGACAAAAAAACAAACAAAAAAAACCGGCCTCTCTTTCAGTACTCAACGAAGGTAAACAACATGAATACAATTCCAGGAATCGAATTATTGTTATGATAGAATATACATGTATGCAACAATCCTGAGCGTTCCACCAATGTAGTCCTCCATGTACTAACATTTCGGCATTTTAATCCATACACTATCTTAGCTCAAAAAAGGGGGAAAAAAGAAAAAGAGAAAGAAAAAGAAAAGAAAAAAAAACAGAAAAAAAATACCCGGGTATCTTCTTGGGTCAACTAAATTGTAAACATTCATTCCTAATTAACGTAACGTTAACGCGCAACATGTTCACACATTTTTCGCAAACCCACATCAGATACCGCTGATCTCATATTACATACGTTTGAACGCCAGAAGACACACACACACACACACACACACACACACACACACACACAACACACACGCACGCACGCACACACACACACACACACACACACGCACGCTCGCACATTCCAAAAAAGCTTGCTATTACATCCCCGAAAAAAAATACTGTCGGCGAAACACAAGTTTGTGGGAAGATCAAAACACGATGGTGAGGAAACGCCAGAGTGAGCATGCCGCACACAGCAGCACGCACCTGCAGTGGTCAGGAGACGGTCCCACACTCTTTCTCGCACTGCTGTCATACGCGAGGGCCGTGTCGTCTGAAACAGTGAGCAGAGAACATCCTGGTAAACACGACTGAGGCGGGTCTCAAAGGTAATCGTGTGGCTGTGCTAAGCCGCCACCGAAAAATCACACGCCAAAGCTTTCGTTTTCTTTTTTCTCGTTTAACCACTTACATAATGAAACAAGCCTCGTTTTTGTCGACCACATTTAGGGAGAAATGCCTGAGGATGCATGAGCAAGTAGAAAGATATCCGGGGAGATAGTGAAAGAATATTGTGGAAAAAAAACCTAAGAAGGTACCAGGCTAAGGTGAGGTAATGTTGCTTATAGTCCAGCTGACCGCAAAGGGCCATATCAGGGCTGTCACCACGTGAAAAGGTACCAGGAAGGAAATTAAGCCATAAATGAATACCTGGCATAAAAGTGAAAAGATACCAGGGGTAAAAAAGTTAAGAGATACCAGGCAGAAAAGTGAAGGAATTCCAAGGAGGAAAGCAAGATGAATATCAGGGAAGAAAGTTATGGAATACCAAGGGTAAAAGTTAAGAGATATCAAGGAGGAAAATAAAATGACACCAAGGAAGAAAGCAAAGTTTGTGTCAGGGAGGGAAGTACTGGGGTAATATGTAAAAAAGAGTATAGCTGGGAGGAATATAAAGGGATACCAGGGAAGAATGTAACGACTGTATCAGGGAGAGAAATAAAAGGATATTGGGGAGGAAAATAAAGGAATGCCAGAAAAGAGAGCATCAGGGAGGGAAATAAAGGGATGGTAGATACGAATGTGTAAATGTTATCAGGTAGGGGAAAAGGAATACAAGGAGGAAAGTCAAAGGATATCATGGAGGAAAGTCAAAGAATACTATGGAGGAAAGTCAGAGGATACTATGGAGGAAAGTCAAAGCATACTATGGAGGAAAGTCAGAGGATACTATGGAGGAAAGTCAAAGGATACCATGGAGGAAAGTCAGAAGATACTATGGAGGAAAGTCAAAGGATACTATGGAGGAAAGTCAGAGGATACCATGGAGGAAAGTCAGAGGATACCATGGAGGAAAGTCAGAGGATACCATAGAGGAAAGTCAGAAGATACTATAGAGGAAAGTCAAAGGATACTATGGAGGAAAGTCAAAGGATACTATGGAGGAAAGTCAGAGGATACTATGGAGGAAAGTCAAAGGATACTATGGAGGAAAGTCAGAGGATACTATGGAGGAAAGTCAGAGGATACCATGGAGGAAAGTCAGAAGATACTATGGAGGAAAGTCAGAAGATACCATGGAGGAAAGTCAGAGGATACTATGGAGGAAAGTCAGAAGATACTATGAAGGAAAGTCAGAGGATACCATGGAGGAAAGTCAGAGGATACTGTGGAGGAAAGTCAGAAGATACTATGGAGGAAAGTCAGAGGATACCATGGAGGAAAGTCAGAGGATACTATGGAGGAAAGTCAGAGGATACTGTGGAAGAAAGTCAAAGAATACTATGGAGGAAAGTCAGAGAATACCATGGAGGAAAGTAAAGGGATACCACGGAGGAAAGTCAAAGAATACTATCGAGGAAAGTCAAGGGAGACCACGGAGGAAAGTCAAGGGATACTGTGGAGGAAAGTCAAAGGATACTATGGAGGAAAGTCAGAGGATACCACAGAGGAAAGAAAAGGGATACCATGGAGGAAAGTCAAGGGATTTCACGGAGGAAAGAAAAGGGATACCACGGAGGAAAGTAAAGGTATACCAGGCAGAAAAGTCAATAGATACCATGGAGGAAAGTCAGGGGATACCATGGAGGAAAGTCAAGGGATACCAGGGTGGAAAGTCAAGGGATACCAGGGAAGAAAGTCAAGGGATACCAGGGAAGAAAGTCACGGGATACCATGGTGGAAAGTCAAGGGATACCATGGAGGAAAGTCAAAGGATACTAGGAAATGTTCAGTGGATACCAGGGAGAAAATTTAAGGGAATATCAACGAAGAAAGTAAATGGATACCGGGGGACGGGAGTAAAGGGATTCTATGAGGACAGAAAATACGAGGAAGATAATTAAAGGGGATGCAATGGAGAAAAACTGAAAGGACAACACGCAACAAAAAGTAAAGGAACGCCACGGACAGCAGAGGGATATCAGAACCTAAATTAAAAGGAATAACAGGGAGGTAAGAAAACCACGGGACACCACGGACAAAAGTATGGGAATGTTGGGAAGAAAGCACATGGTTACCAGGGAGGGAAGTAACATGTTATCAGTTAATCTTAACTTTCCTCTTAACAATGAAAAAAGAAATCAAAACAAAACGAACAAACTTACGCCCACATATGAATAAACCCTCTTGTAGAAAATCTACGAAGCGATATCCTCACACAGGCACATAACAGTATGCGTGTAGCCAAACACCAATTTTTCTTTTTAAGTTAATAATGATCTCAAACACACATTCACATGCACTCCAAAGTCACGAACAATTTTCAAGTGACACAACTACGGCGTGGTTGAAAGACGCTCAACACTTGTTGAAACAGTGGAGCGAAGAGGTCAGTTTCAAATTGTATCCATATTATAAAACAATTTAATGTGAATGCACATGATACTCCGGTGCAACTGGCAATCGCCCATACGAAATCACAGATGGTATGTACACCGAGGTTGTCTCCGTACATGGATGTGAAGAACACTGTTCAACTTTTCATGAGAAGGAGAAATGAGAGAGAGAGAGAGAGAGAGAGAGAGAGAGAGAGAGAGAGAGAGACAGACAGACAGAAGAGAGAGAGAGAGAGAGAGAGAGAGAGAGAGAGAGAGAGAGAGGCCATAAAACAAACCACCCCGGTGAAGTACAGAGCTAAGGTTCCTGTTAAGCCGCGTCCATCACTTCACATGATGTATGTCTCTGTTTGTCTCACCATCGGCCCCTCGGTCTCTCTCACTGCTTGCATCCTCTCCCCTACTCTCCCCCCACCCCAATTCAGCCCCCTTCCTCCCTATCCAACCACCCTCTCTCTCTCTCTCTGACTCTGGGAGTACTTTTCCTTGTCTGGTTCCCAGCTAGACGCAGCGTCTACGCAAAGTAACAAATGTATCCATGTTGGTCCTGAAGATCGACCAACCAACCTGCTGTCTGTTTGCCTGCCCTCTACTCTTGAAAACATGCTGGACTGGAAGGCAGGGAAAAGCTTGCTTGGAAATGCTTAGGGCTCTTTCGATCTAAACAGTGTCTATGTCTTCAGAGCTTCCTCTTTTCTACCATTCTTTTTCACTTTTGCCTTAAAAATGTTTTTGTCGCTGTCTTGTTTCTCTGCACTTGTTACTCTTTCGTCTGTCCACTTTCTTTGACAAACCCTTCCGCTTTTCTGTTTCTACTTACAGTTTATAATAAGCCAGCCTTTTTCTTTGTTTGTTTTCGCTGTACCCTGGTGACTAAGTAGCAAGATTGTAAACACTTCCTACAAGAGGACACAAAACGTTTATTCTGCAGTGGCCTATTTGCCCAGATGTCTTTTCATGTATGTTTGTGGCACCTTCATCTTCTTCAGTCAATTTTTCTGCACACTTGTGTAAACTATGGGGGCCAAAATCAAGAGGAATAGTTGATGTCCACAGCACGGCCTGTTAAGGACGTCCTCACAAAATTGGAAATGAACGTCCTCACAGTTTTGCTACCACGTTATTCGACAACGAACGTTTAGTACATACGTGTCTTTGATGGCTCGTTATCGTTCAGGGCAGAACTAATTTCTGTGTATAATGAATGTCAGCCCAGACGGGGGCCCATGAGATCGGCGGGGCCGAAACAAACAACTGTTAATGTCAAGGTGTCAACGATTACCGATCGACCCCCTTCCATCGAAATCATGGCGATGTGTTCTGGCGAAGACGCCCGTCGCGGGTGAAGATGGCAGATGTGTACTGAAGTTGTCAGCCGAGAGAGGCAGACGGTTTACCCTTGCCACCCTGCCTGTTTTTGCCTGGCAAACCTAACACCACCACGTTGCAGGCACTTCAGAATGATGTTCATGCGTCTCTTCCGTCGCGTGAGTATGACACACGCTGCAGTGACGCTCAGTGACGGCAGAATCGCAAATGATGTCACAAGAAAAATGAACAAAATGTATAGAAATGATAAATTGGCACTGAGATGAGTTTGCACCGCAAAGACGTTGCTTTAATTTGATACTGGAATGGGCATCTTTATCCACAGTTGTAGAATTAGAAAACCTGACCAAAATGATACAGAGTCTCGAATGAAATCAAGAATAGATTAAGCGACACAAGAATATATACACTCTGTAAAAATGTTAAATTGTAAGTTATTTATTTACTTCTTCACGTATATCTTTGTCTCCCGATTTATTGATGTGTATAATTTCTTTTGTTCTGATCCTCCCCCGTTCCCCCCCCCCTCTCTCTCTGTGCGCGCGCGTGTGTTGTGTGTGTGTGTGTGTGTGTGTGTGTGTGTGTGTGTGTGTGTGTGTGGTGTGTGTGTTTGCTTGTGTGTGTGTGTGTGTGTGTGTGTGTGTGTGTGTGTGTGTGTGTGTGTGTGTTTCGCTAAGTGCGCGCGCGCGCGTGTGTGTATGTGTGTCTGTGATGTGGGTTTGTCTGCTCCTCAACAAATACTCAAAGCATTAAGTCATAAAGTAGCTGAACTCATAAATCACGAGAAATTAATTAACCGCCCAAACAGAGGAAGAAAGAAATCAACAAAACACGCAAAAGCAGAAGATCAAAGTGACGACTACACACGGTGCAGTGCAGACTTCGTCCGAGCTCCAACGGTCCCTGAAAAATATATTTCGCCAAGGGAAGCAATTATTGGCACAGACTGAAAGACTTACTTCCCATATGTGTTTTGTAATATGATGTTAAAATGAGAAATGTTAGCGTTTACAAAGGTAAAAATTATCAATATGCTACGAAAATGTAATATGTCATAGGTAATTACCAACTGGTGAACAGTAACTTCATCATGTTCATATTCGGTGGAAATGTGAAATAATTTGGCCGGGCGGATCCCATTTGATTGCGATCCGCCCCGATGATCCGCACCAAAAATTATACAGCTTTGTCCCAGGACCACGTTCTGTCTCTTCACCAAGTGTGATACAAATCATTTCGATACATTTTGCAATATCTCCCTGACAGACAGACAGAAAAACAAACAAGAGACGCACACGCAAACGGACGCAGATGAAAACACAGTCTTGCTAGGGACGGGGAGTGGAGGGGAAAGGAAAGGGGGATAACAAACTAGACAAACCAAAACATCGCATTGCAATACCCAAGATGTCGGCTAGAGCAAGGAATTCTGCACTCTTTGATAAACATACCCTCGGAGCTGTGCACCCTCACACCTCTTCCACATCCTCCCCCAACCTTCTCTAAGCCCCCCCCCCCCCTCCCTCCCGCTTTTAGTCGAATTTCAACTGCATTTTCCACAGCTTTCGCCAGACAAACTGTCCGTCATTCCCCGAGCCTGCACAATCATAGAAACGGAGACAGCAGCCTTATTAATATCAACTTTCTGAGAAAAAAGGAGGACGGGGGAAAAAAGGAAAAAAGAACACTGTTCCCGAAAAAGAGTCCCGACTTCACCAAAGTAATTGCAAGCCTTCACGCATGCGTGCGCTGAACTCTTACGCTTGAGAGGACCGAAAGTGTCGGCAATATCCGGCGTTGGCAGGAATGTCATTTCGCGTATCCGGTGAGGGAGTGCCTATTGATCCTTCTCTCATATTCCTCAGCCGGGTTTGTTGTTAGGTCAGGTTTGAGGGAGTGATTGTTGGGAATGTGAATAGGGGCACCTGTTACACACTCTGCGCACATCATTATCACTACTGCTACCACTACTTCTACTACTCCCACTACTACTGCTGCTGCTGTTGCTTCTGCACGACTACTGCTTGAGGCTCCCGGTACTACTCTTTTGGTTGTTATTGCTACTGCATGCTGCTTTTATTGAAATTGGTTCTGCTATTGCAACTGTTGTTGTTGCTGTTGACTCTGCACCTGCTGCTACTACAACTGTTAGCACTGCCAGTGCTTCTGTTGTTACTGCTATTGGTACCGGCGCTGCTACTCTCGTTATAGTCACTACTTCTGTTATTGCTGCTGCTGTTGTTGTTTTTACTTCTCCTCTTCCTCTAACTGCTACTGTTACTACTACTACTACTACTACTACTGCTACTACTACACCACCACAACCACTACTACTGCTACTGTTTCTATCACAACAATAACTATCAATAATGCTCTTCTATAAATGTTGCTGCTGCTGCTGCTACATTTCTGCTAGTGCTGCTCCTGTTATTCTGCTACTACTTCTATTACTGTAGTTGCTTGTGCTGCTGCAATTGCTTCCACCACTGCTACCGCTGGTGTTGCCGGTGCAACTACCACCATTATCACCAATACTATTACTATCGTTGTTGCTACTGTCGCACTAAGTGATGACACTATTATTATTACGACTGCCATTACTGATGCTACTGTTGATGCTACTTACACTGCTACTAAACCACTTTATTACTACTATTACCCGGTTAATTCGCTACAAAAATCATTCGTTGTAATCGTTCATTCCTTCTGCAAAAACTGACACAGGTCGTGAGACTGCATGAAGTCTCTCTGCGACTAACAAAACGACAGTATGATAATGTAAAGACGGCACCGACTCAAAAAAAAAAAAAAAAAAGTTTCCCAGTCTTTTGCACTCAGCTCCTGCTAGCTTCATTGAGAAGCGGACAGGACGAGGGAAAGGAGATAAACACACCAGACTTTGGGTCGTGGTCTGGGCGCTTGCCTTTCGGATGAGAGGTGCCGTGTGCGGCGTGCATTATGTGCGCATTAAAGAAACCACGAAGAGAGGGAAGTTGTCCCTGGTCAAAAAAAGTTGGCGTGGACGTCCGCCAAGGTAGGCCAGAGAGATAGAGGGGACAGGAACAGTAGTTTTTTCTTTCGCTAGTTGGAGGACCATTGCACACATGGAAGGTCTTCACCTCTTCCTGTTGGTATGACTGGCTGCGTGTCTCCTTCACGGGATGACTGTCTGTTGGCCACACTTCATATTATTATTATTATATTGGATATTTATATAGCGCCTAACCTCGGTCACAGACCAAGCTCTAAGCGCTTTACAATAAACACACTACCTAACTCACTCAACGGGCTGCCTACCCAGGTAGAGCCGGCCGAAGAGCAGTCTACTGGCGCTCATTCAGTCGTTTCCCGTACCATTCAAATATCAGTCACTCATTTTCATTTATCTCATTTATTCCTCCAGTTTCTCACATAGGATGTATGCAATGTTTATACGTGTCCTCCATTTCCACCGGTACACGATGGCACACGATAACAGTAAGTGACAATTTTTGTGGCTTGGTAAGAAATACCAGGCGGCTATCTTCAATCTACATCAATTTTGCCAGGGCAGCGGGGAATCCCCCTGCTCTTTTCGATTTTCAACTGCCGTGGGTTCTTTAACGTGTGCAGGGGCCAGGAAGGCACACGGGTCTGACTCGCTTATAGTCCCCATCCGATGGACTTGACTTTCAGTTCGATTTGTCATTCAAACTGAGAAAGGCAGGGCTCGAACCCACGCACTTCTCACACGTTGGATTGGCAGGCGAACGTCTTAACCACTCTGCCACCTTTCTTCACAGCTGAAAGTGTCAAACTGTCAGGTTTGAAGTGCACACACGGTGGTTCACTGTACTGCAGGCAGCGGAATGACTTCGCTGAACAGCGGACCAATAGCTGGCACATGTGGTTGCCGGAGAGGGCAACCTAGCCAACTGAACGATGCTCTCGCCTGGAAAACTGGTGAGTGACCTGCGCAAGCGAATGGGACTCCGACAAAGGTAAACAGTGGGGTACGCCAGGCGAGATACTGTTCCTGTCACTTCAGGTTCTTTGTAAGGGTTTAAAAAAAATAGCAGACGCAGATTGGAGAAATGGGTGACGCTGCACCACGGTTACATACCCTTCCCAGGGAGATCAATTTCAACTAAACAGAGAGAAATGAAATGACGATGAAGTTATAACATAGTACAATGCAATACAATACTACACGACACAATATAATCATAACGCAAACTCTGTCTGTCTGTCTGTCTGTCTGTCTGTCTGTCTCTCTCTCTCTCTCTCTCTCTTTTCTCTCTCTCTCTTCTCTCGCTCGCTCGCATGTGGTGTGTCCATTGTGTCTACAGCCTAGAAGAGATGAAGCGCATGTTGTACTCACTTGCCCAGAATTACAAGCTATTAGAAAAAATATTACACAGAAATTTTATACAAGACCTTGTTTATTTACGCTCATTTTGTAACTGTCATCAGCCAGTGAAACTGCTGTAGAATAGTTGGCTATTCATCTAAATGACAAAGTGTGTATCTAATGTGGTCGTGATTGTTAGCTTGGAAATTACACTTGTTCATGTGTAGTGTGCACTCCCCTTCTTTAGGGCTTTAGCCTATCAGAATAAAACGTCTGGATCTGAACGCCTCCCCACCATTCATATACATAAACAATGTAGCACACCACTGTATGTCCAAATCAGTAGTGACTGATGCTGCACCCCAGACCTAACCAATAACACGGTATGAGTCCACAACACAATGTGCTGCAACATCAGGCATGGCCCAACAACCCGCCCCAACACGTCTACCACATCACAGGCAGTCATCCAACAACGCCACGTCAAAGTGCTGGAAAAGCTCCATCCCATGGCCTACCACCCCCAGGTCACACTCACTGCCAGATGGCATTGCAGGGAGTGCCGAGATTGAGAGAGGTGCCAAATCTCTCTCTCGGAGGGCGTTGATGTGAGAGGTCCAAGTCGGACGGCGCAGTTAACCTTCCAGCAACTATGGGTGACGGTGGGTCCAGTCTGTGTCACCGGGAGTGGGGGTGGGGGTTGGTGCGGCTCCTGGAGATGTTGGGCGGTCGGCGAAGTAACATTGCCCGACTGCGATGAATATGGCTTGGCAAGCCATGTTTTCGAGTCGATATGGTGGACACCCCTTTCGGGACTGGGCTGAAAAACTGTCCTTCGGTCGTGTGTCAGTGAGATCATAGAAGGATATGGTGCAGCGCTCCAGAGGTCCGTCCTGTTCCCTCTTTGAGGCAGCCTCACGCGGCACAGGACCATCGCCTCCCGTGCATGAAAAAGATCGTATGACACCCTTGAAGGGAGGTTTTCGAGAGCGGGAGGGAGAGGTGAAGAGTACCGACGCCCATAGCCGGATGACTAACACCACAAGATGGACACCACTTCACATGGATCCAGAACCAAGTGCTAGACACCAGCTCAACGAGAAGAAAGAAGACGACCCAGAATCTAGTCTGGGACGAAAACCAGAACAAGATAAGGCAGCGCGTCCGGAACCAAACCAAGACGCCTGCCAACAGCCTGTCACCAAAACTACAGACTTTGGTCTGGGGCACCATGTCCTGAAGGGCCTCAGACCCATAGGACACAGGACAGTGGACGGTTAAAGGCTCACCGAGTGTCTAGCACGGCGTTATAAGTGTAGAAATTCTGACGTCCTTTCAGTCAGTGCGTTACTGCTTTGTTCACAAGGTAACGTTCATGGTTGAACATGATTAAATTTCTGTTTCACCACCGAGCCCTAAAAAGACAGCATCTGTCTTCTTTGTATTAAACAACAGACAGAATCTGAAAAAGCGACTAGACTGTGTCATTTCTGTCTCTTTGACGCGTTGGGGTCCAAAATGGCACATGGAAAACTGACAGACGAAACGGGTATAGCGAAAAAGGGCACAGACCAAAATGGCAGGGACGAAAACGGTACAATTGACAGTTGGATATAAACGGCACATGTAGATTAAAGTACTGGAATGGCAACATCGAGGAAAATACCAAAACGGTACAAGTTGTTTCACTTCAGTCCACTCCAATGCGACTATGTTTGCACTTGAAATTTTGATACCGGATAATTGTACCCCTTCTCCTCCCTCTCTCTGTCTTACTCTGAGTGTGTGTGTGTGTGTGTGTGTGTGTGTGTGTGTGTGTGTGTGTGTGTGTGTGTGTGTGTGTGTGTTGTGTGTGTGTGTGTGTGTGTGTGTGTTTGAAAGAGAGAGAGAGAGAGAGAGAGAGAGAGAGAGAGAGAGAAGAACAAAAAGGTAATTATTTTGTTGCATTGCGGGACAGCAGAGAGAGACAGAGAGAGAGAGAGAGAGAGAGAGAGAGACAGACAGACAGACAGACAGACAGACAGACACAGACAGACAGACAGACAGAGCTCTTCACAAACTCTATGTTTGAATTATGCAAATTATAGAAAAGACACCACAAATAACCACAACACACTACAAATCATCACCAGATACCAGAAAGCAGTACACATCATCCGACACCACAAAACACTACACATCTAACTACCACAAAACACAACACATCTAATTACCACAAAACACTACACATCTAATTACCACAAAACACTACATATCTAATTACCACAAAACACTACACATCTAATTACCAAAAATACTACACAACATCACCAAACACCACAAAGTATTACACCTCTAGGCCAAGCATTACACATCACCATGAGGTACCACAAATCATCACAGAACATCACACATCATTACGAGACACTACAAGTTACCATTAAACAGTATGCATCATCCTCAAAACACGACAACATGTCGCACCTCATCACCAAACACCACAAAACAGTTACATAAACACTATCCACCACGAGTCATTACAAAACACCGCAAATGGTTCCCAGGCACCACAGATTACTACCACACCATTTTTCACACCTCACAAACACCACCAAAGAAAGAACACACATCAACACTGAACATTACACACACCCTTACAAAACAGCACCAGACACCACAAATTACCACACCATTTTTCACATCTCACAAACACCACAAAAGAAAGAACACACACATCAACACTGAACACCACAAACTACTACACACCCTTATAGAACACCACCAGACACCACAAATCATCGCAAGCCCCCCCCCCCCCCCACCCCACCCACCCTCTCTCTCTCTTGACTTGTGAGTTGACTTCAACGCGACGGCCGGATGGGCTTTAAGCAACATGACATTGCCTTCTCTCTCTCTCCTCTCTCTTGATTTGTGAGTTGACTTCAACCGGATGACAACCCTGATACGGCCCTTTGCGGTCGGCTGGGCTACCTTACCTTCTCTCTCTCCGTCTCTGTCAGTCTGTCTGTCTGTCTGTCTGTCTCGCTCTCTCCTCACGTCTCCCTCACCTTCATAAGGCCACTCGCCAGACCCCATCTGCTCCGACGGTCTCGCCCTCGGCGAAGCCCTGTCCCGATACTCCCCTCCTCCTCCTCCTCCGTACCCTCCGTCCTCGCCCCCTCCCCCGTTCCTGCCCACCACCACCTCGGAGAAGTCCGGGTGGCCGCCGCGGGCCGTCCCCGTGTCGCTGTCGGGGTGCTGGTGGAGGTGGCGGTGTCGGTTGTCCTGGCCGGGGTAGCCTCCCTTTCCCTGGGTGCGCACTCTGGGGGTGACGGCGGTGGTGGAGGGGGTGCTGGTGGGAGTGGTGCTGGCGGGAGTCGTGGTGGTCGTCTTCGGCCGGACCTCTGTGTTGAGAGAGAGAGAGAGAGAGAGAGAGAGAGAGAGAGAGAGAGAGAGAGAGAGAGAGGGGGGGAGGGATTAGAGAAGTCAGTAAGGAGAGGGGTTTGGAAGGAGAGTCACGTTTCGATGACAGGGTCTGGGATATGGAGGTGGGGAGGGAAAAGCGGGATGGTGTGTGTGTGTGTGTGGGGGGGGGGGGGTGAAGGGGACTTGTCCGAGGACCTTGCTGTGGTTGTCGGATGGGCCCCACAGACATAGGCCATGTTTCCGTACTCTCCCCCCCCCTTCCCCCTTCCCCCCGCGCGCCCTTTTCCCACTTATCCTCGTACCCCTTTACCCCGTTCCCCTGTTTTCCCCTTAAGAAAAAGAAAGAGAAGTAAAGACAGAAAGAAACAAACAAGGAAAGAAAGAAAGAAAGAATGAACGAAAGAAAGAAAGAAAGGAAAAAAAAAAACTAGTGACCCAAATCAGAACTTCATATTTCCCAGGTCCTTGCCGTTGATATTGAGGTCCTTAGATGTTGGCCCTGTTTCACTATCTTTCCATTCCCCCCCCCCCCTCCGCACCCTTTATCCAGTTATCTCCTTCCGTTGTTTAACAGCCACCCACCTTCATCCCCCCTCCTGTTTCGAAAGCCTTCTACCTCTACCCCGCTCCCTGCCCTCAAACAAAAAGAAATAATACACTGATGACATGCGATGGGGCCATACTTTCAGGACATTTCCTAAGTTGTTGAAGGCTTCATAGATGTAGACCCTGAAAATTCCGTCACGTTTCAACTTCCAATACTGTCTCCCCCCCTCCCCCCAATCACACACACACGCGCACACACACATACACACGCGCGCATGCGCGCACACACGCACACACACACACGCACACACACACACACACACACACACACACACCACACACACACACACACACTTCTTCCTCTATCCCCCTCATTTGTTAACCCCCTAAAACTAGCAAGCTCTGTCTCACTATTTTGCCATAGTTGTTGAAAACCTCACAGATGTGGACTCGTAGTCCCGACACCATTCTACCCCGCACTTCCCCGCCCTTGCACACACCTATCCCCCTGTTCACCTTCCCGCCCCCCCTCCCTCACCCCCCCCCCCCTTTTATCCTTCGTCCCTCGAAACAGTGACCTGCAACAAAGCTCCGCCTGCGCGAGCGTTTGAAGGTCTTACAAAGCTAAGCCCCGCAATCACCGTCCCACTTTACCCCCTAGGTGTCACGAGCAGAGTCCCGTAGTTACAGAAGTGTCGCAATCCCCAAGCTTCCTTCCTGTTGGAATACAGCAGTTCTCCATACACTTTGCTGCAGGTGCTGAAGACATCACAGATGTATGTCCTGTAATTGTCGTCTCACAGTACCCCCTGCATCCCTCCTGTGTCCTACCATACCCCCTCTCTCTCCTCTCCCCAACCCCCTACCACATTCCTCTCAGTCCTCCCTTCCGAAAACAAAATTGTGAATATGCGACAGAGCTTTATCTCTTCTAGGACCTTGACACACTTGTTGAAATCCTCATAGAACAGACCCGGTTATCCCTGTCCAACTCCACCTCCTCTCCCCCCCCCCCCAGCCCTCCATACTCTATCGCCACAGGACCTTAGCGGAGTTGCCAAAGACCGAACAGTCATAGACCCTGAAATCCTCCACAGCTCCCTTCTCCCCCCTCCCCTCCTGAACAAAGAGACTCACAAGTGCTGCTCTTCAGAGCTCCACAAGCCTGAAGACCTCGCCGCCGCAGCTGAAACCCTCACAAACGCAGACCCCGCAATACCAGTCCTGCTCAGCCCCTCCCTTCTCCCTTCCTCCCGAACAGCTAAAAGAGATGACGCAACCTGTGACGTACCATACAGCTCCATCTGTCGGGAGGCCTTGCCGTGGTTGTTCTGGGCCTCACAGGTGTAGGACCCGTAGTCCCCGGGCTCCACCCGCATGATGCGCAGACTGAGCACGATGGTGTTGGGCTCCGTGTTGTCGTCGTACACGTTCACCTCGTACTGCACAGATGGGGTCAAAAATGACACAAAAAAGTACGTGAAAACTAGTAACATGTAGCAAATCTGTCTATTCATTTGAAAAACAATTTGTGAATTCAAGTTTTAAAAAAATCTAAAGAAATTAAATACATTTTAAAAAAAAAGTCGAAAGTGTTCCAGGCAAACGATGGTACCAGCATCTTCCAGACTGGAGCAGTGACAGCTACTGCCGTCTTCATGGAGTTGATCCAGTGGTCCCGCTCTGACGGAGAACAGGAACGAGACAGAATACACTACGTGCTCACATGCTCTATCCTGTCAAGGATGGTCTGACGCCTTTGACAGTGCCTCTAGCAGCAGCCAACACCATGTCCAGCCATGTCATCACCACGATGCCCTTCCAGAACTAAGTGGTCAAACCAAACTACTCGGATGTGGACACTCTGGAAACTTTGAGGATTTACTGAAGATGGCTCCAGTTATGAAGGCGGCTGGTGTGTTCATATTGCGATCGGCGACAAAGCAGAAGCAATAAATAAATAAATGAAAAATAAAGTGTTTTTAAATTCAAGTAAAGACTGCGTATAAAGTTAAGAAATTTGCACACGATAAAAAGAAATGGGTAGCTGCATATTCTGTATAATCATAAAACGTATTTGCATATTCACGCGGAGAAATAAAACATGACGGCATTAAAAAAAAACCGTAAACATTTCAGCACATAAATGAGAAAAAGAAAACTTAGTTTCAAACTCAATTTAAGAAACAAAAAACAAACAAAAAAAAAAAAAACACTTTTCATGGACTCATACGAGAGTTGCGCAATCAAGGACGAAGAAAACATAATTGCTCAATCAAGTATTAATAAAACATATATATGCATTCAAGGACAAATGAAACACTTTTGCGTTTGCGGATGAATACCACATAATTGCCCATTCTCAGAGAAGTGATATTTTCAGATATTGTGGCAGGCAGAGAGGAGCATGGAGGCAAGAGGCGACGGGAGACGGATGAAAAGATGATGCTAATAAGCTGGAGATGTAGAACTGGTCCGGATATTGTGCTGGTCCAGTGGCTTGGCTGGTCAAAGAATATTGCTGTATGATGTCGTGTTCGTATAGATGTTAAATCATCTGTCAGTTTCTTGAATCCCAATCGCACTAACGTATATGCATAATGCTGAAGACTCATACACGCACGCACACACACACACACACACACACACACACACACACACACACACACACACACACACACACACACGCGCGCACTCTAGGAGAGACTTTGTTCTGTTCACTTCAAATGTTTCAGTGCAACGGAGAGTGTTGCTCATGTGGATGTGTGCTTTTTACAACATACAGACAAACACTTAAACAGCCACTGTGAAATAACAGAAAAACCTGCTTGCACTACTGACGGACAAAAGCGTTCCTACAAGAACAGAAAAAAAAAAGAAAAAAAAGGAAAAGAAAAACAAAACAATTTTTTTTAAAGCACCGACACTTGAAGGATTTCTTTTTTCCCCATATCATTTACAGACACTTGTCACACTTCTGTGTTAAATTTCATATCAGTTGAGATCATCAACATCTTCACTACCATCAGCAGCAACATCATTACACGCAGCATCAGCAGCAACAGCATGGCTGTCACTGTCTGTTGGGGGTACACCATCGACTTTATCTGAGGTACACACTCCCAAACGGTGTAACGACGTTGAACAGCATAGGCCCACACAGGACGATCATTTGGGTCGGTGATGTTGCTCGCTGTCTGTGTGGCAGTCAAAACAGCATCTGTCTGTTTGGGCCACAGGTACAGTAAGGACTTCGCATGGCATCGTCGCCGTCCGTCAAAACCAGCCTGTATGACATGACCACGGGTCATTCAGTGTCGAAACGAAAAGGGAAGGCACCAAGAGACGAGAGGTAAAGATGGCGGTAATCGCCAGGATGAACTGTGCTTAGTAGGGAAAAAACCTCTAGGGAGAGCTTGACAGCACAAGGTCTTCAGAGAAGAAACCTCCTTCAGACAAAAAGTTTTGGTTCTGAACTCCTTACACTCTAAGGGCGCCGGGCTGCATCCAGGTCATGACTCCCAGATGCCCTTCTACAGCCAACTATCCATCTGCCCTGGGCAGTCAAATGACTGCCAAACCCAGAGACTCCCAGGCTACGATCGCAGCTCAGCAGTCGTCTGACAAGATACCGCCGCCCCCGTGGGCTGGCAGTGGACCAAGGTGTGATAGCAGCTCAACGTTCGCCTCACAGACACCATCTAAGCCACGGGCATGTAGTTGCCCGAGATGGTGCAGAATGTTTTCACGGTTCCCTTGATCACGATTTTTATAACCCTTTTCCCTCAAGTAACGTTTCTCATCAGTCTTTCAGTTCCGATTTTCTCTATCACGTTACCTTTCCGGAGAATACAAATCAACTCACTTCATTGCCGATAGTATAATACCATCTGAAAATGACACGTAAACAAGGAACAAGGATGTGTTCAGTGTTCAGGAGTTAAGTATTGTAATTCATTTAAAAAGGGACTGTGTGAGCGGAGACATTCATTCGTTCAACTGGGGATTTTTCATTCTGTTCATCCGACATGTGTATCATCTCCAGCCTTTCGGTCCTCTGTGTGTGTGTGTGTGTGTGTGTGTGTGTGTGTGTGTGTGTGTGTGTGTGTGTGTGTGTGTGTATGTGTGTGCGTGCGTGCGCGCGTGTGTGTGTGTGCGTGTGTGTCTGTGTGTGTGTCTGTTTGTGTCTGTCTGTCTGCGTAAAGAGAGAGAGAGAGAGAGAGAGAGAGAGAGAGAGAGAGAGAGAGAGAGAGAGAGAGAGAGAGAGAGAGAGTCTGGCAATCATGAGTCTTTTCATCACAATAAACGTCAGACTACACTTGATGCGCGCAGCGAGTCTTGAGCAAAGTCAACCCTCACTACAAAAAAACCCCATAAGATTCTGGGAAACGTAAGGAGAGATAAAGCGTTGTATCCGTGATTACATCCAACCAGTGATGGCCGCCACCCCAATGGCCTGATCATCGTAGTTTAGCTCTAGGCGATCGCGACTGGCGCGGCCAGGGATTCTTAGCCCGCCATCGGTAAAGCTGCATGCCTTCAGTGATGCCTTCTATCATCCTTGACACGGACGGCACACTGGACTGCCAGACTGTGGTGTACTTAGTGCCGACTCTCCAGGCTCTATCCAACAATGCCCTTATCAATGCTGGCAGACTGTG
>CM065722.1:58669509-58674509 GCA_033310375.1 Conus canariensis | reverse complement strand
GTGTGTGTGTGGTGTGTGTGTGCGCGCGCGCGCGTGTGTGGTGCGTGCGTGCGTGTGTGTGTGTTTCTTATGTGCTTGTATGTGCCTAGATGTTTTTTGATCTATGGATGCCAATAACTGACACGAACGTCCACAGGTAGAGAGAGACACACTAGCGCATAGTTATCCTCAGCACTCTCCTTCCCCGTCCTTTTCCACACCCGTCCCTCCCTCTCTGTCTAGTACTCTTCACCTCCCATGCTCAACATTGTCATCACCCTCACTCTCAGTCGCATCATTTACGTCATCTAACGTCATGACGCCGCCAGTCTTCTGCGAGGTGCATTGACCTTTTTTTTTTTTTTTTTTTTTGCTGACCGACAACCTGCAGTTCACACTGATTCCCAATAACAAACACGTGTCTGAAACGTGGAACTTCACCAGACTTCACCTTGAAGTCCTAGCTCTTTCGTAATGCTCATATTTTCAAGATTCTTGTTTCAGTGCTCGTTTCTCGTAAAAATGAAAGCAGCGCAAAGGAACTTCGCTTCTTTATAAGATTTTTTTTGACCTTCCACATTTGAGAGGTACTGGAAGCCATTTGAACGGGTAGTTAAACTTCCACAAAGAAAGGTTAACACCCTAGGGAACAATAGTGCTGAAAGGACGCAATTTAGATGATCTGAAAGATATTTTGAACGGGTAGCCAAACTTCCACAAAGAAAGGTCAACACCCTAAGGAGCAATGGTGCTGAAAGGACGGAATTTAGATGACTGAAGATTTGACGGTAGCCAACTTCCAGAAGGTCAACCCTAAGGAGCATGTCTGAAGACGGATTAGATGATCTGAAGATATTGAACGGTAGCCAAACTCCACAAAGAAAGGTCAACACCCTAGAGCAATGGTGCTGAAGGACGGAATTAGAGATCTGAAAGATGACAGGAGAAAAGAGAAGAGAGAAGAGAGAGAGAGAGAGAGAGAGAGAGAGAGAAGAGAGAGAAAAGAGAGGATATCACTGTAAGATGAATATTTTGGGCAGCTCGTAGTCATCTTGCCTGACCTTGGCATTTCAGTGTTTTTGACAAAAACAACAGCAGAAAAAAAAAAAAAAAACAAAAACAAACAAACATTAGCAAAGGAATAGAGAGAGAAAAAGGAAAAAGAGGGTCAAGATGGGACAGAAAGAAGAGCAAGAATAATATAATAAGAAGAAGAAGAAGAAGAGGAGGAGGAGGAGGAGGAAGAAGAAGAAGTAGAAGAAGTAGATGATGATGATGACGATGATGATGATGATGATGATGATGACGATGATGATGATAATATAATAATAATAATGTATGGATTTTATATAGCGCAATTCTTGGGATCAACTCACTGCGCTCAGCACACACTCAAACACTCGCACTAACATGTGTTCACACACACACACACACACACACACACACACACACACACACACACACACACACACACACACACCTACCGACACAGGCGCACTTATCAAGTTCATCGGTTCAAGCGTAAACAATACAGTTATGATGCAGTACATAAAAAGTCAGGTCATAATAATAGACACAGCATTCAGATATTATGGTTGAAGAAGGCTTTCCTAAAGAAGTATGTTTTTAACTCTGACTTGAATTTAGATAATGTAGGCAGGTCACGTAAGCTGTCAGGAAGAGAATTCCAAAGAGTGGGCGCACTAAAGCTAAATGCTCTCTCACCGACTGTCTTTAACGAGCGCCTAGGAATTTTCAGAAGTTTTTGAGAAGATGAGCGAAGAGACCGAGAAGTTTGATAGGTGGACAGAGAAGCAGAAAGATACTGTGGGAGTGTCCCATCAAAGAAACGATAGGCAAAAACTGCGATGATGACGATGATGATGACGATGATGAAGGTTATGGGGGAGGAGGAGCACAGAGAGAGAAACAGAGATACAGAGAGAGAGAGAGAGAGAGAGAGAGAGAGAGAGAGGGGGCAGTTGCAGTGTAGGATTGTGGGATACCATGTGTAAGATTATGAAGACAGTCTAAAAGCACAGCATTACTGAAGAACAAATCACGATACGTCAGTGACGTATTTATACTCATGATCCGCTACACCCTACTCCCTCTTCCTTCCTTTCGCTTTCCTTCTCAGAAACACATGCAAGTACACATAAGTTCACATGTATGCCTTTAGATAAACATATTTGAGCACAGATGCAAGCAAACACACTCAAACACGTACATATATGCGCATTGTCTTACAGGCACTCTCTCACGAGCGCGCGAGCAACATACGCACACACGCACGCGCGCGCGCGGGCACACACACACACACACACACACACACACACACATACATGTATACACACACGCACACACGCGCGCACGCACACACACACACACACACACACACACACACACACACACACACACACACACACACACACATGCACAAATCTAACCGTGCTATTCATCAAAATGTTTCAGCACGAACAAGGTTCCATGCAGACTGGAAATGTCCAGCCAAACATGTTGTTCAGAACCCCCCCCCCCCCCCCCCTTTACCCCACACCCTCCTCATCCCTCCCGTTCCAACCGTCCCTCTCCCCGCCATAAACACACGGCGATGTATGTCACATTCCACACTGAAAGAGGACAAGTAGAAACAAAAGATAAAAAATCCAGACTGCCTCCTAGTTCGCCATTGGAGTAGCCATGTTTTCACACACTCTTCTCTTGGATCTAAAGCATCCGTCCTTTCTTCCTTCTTTCTTCCTTTATTCATTTCTTTTTTCTTTAACCTCATCTCTTTTGATGTCTCCTCTCTCTTTTTTGTCGTGATTTTCTTTTTTGTTTACTTCTGGGAAAAAGAAATTATTGGACCTTTTTCTTTCTTTGAAAAGTGTGAGCGTTACGAAAGAGCTTAGACTTCAAGGTGAAGTCTGGCGCAGTTCCAGGTTTGAGACACGTGTGTTGGTTATTGGGAATCAGCGTGAACTGCAGGTTGTCCTTCAACAAAAGGTCAATGCGCTGAACAGAGTATCACTGATTTCACGACGTTACATGATGTAATGGACGTGATTGAGAGTGAGGATGATGAAAGTATTGAGCATGGGATGGGGAAGTGACGAGAGAGACAGAGACAGACGAGCATAGAAAAGATGTGGAAGGAGAGGGTAGCTGGTAATTGTGCGCCAGTGTCTACCTGTGTACATTCATGTACAATATTGGCACACTTTATTGACGTACATCTACGAACGCACACACGCACGTACGCACGTACGCATGCACGCACACATACATGCCTGCAAATCGTGTAGGAGGTGCGCGAGTACAAGATGTAAGAGATGTGCACCTTGCATGTGCACATGTATGCTTGTATCTTTACACACACACACACACACACACACACACACACACACACACACACACACACACACACACACCTACGCACACCTCATTCTATCCCAGTCGTTATACTACATACACCAGATCCCTACAGACTACAAATGGCAAATCCAACCTGTCCTTGTGTCTTCAGGCCTTTCTGTGGCATCACTGGTTCATTAGCCATCAGCTCCTGTCTCTGCTTTTTTCTCCTTTTCCCTCGCTTTGTTTCTCCTTCCTTCTTTCTAATATTTTTTCATTTTTTAAAAATTTCCTTTTCCCCTTTATTTCTTTCCCTTTTCTCTGTCTTTCCTTTTCTCCTTTTCTCTTGCTTTGCCTTTCATTCATTTCTTCTTTTTTTTTTTTCTATCATTCCACACTGCTTTTTCATTGTTCTCTTTTACTATGTCTTTCATCCTTCTTTCTCTTTTATTTGTTTTTTTTTTTCCTTTTTGGTACACTTCTCTCCTACTTTAAACGCCTTTTTTGTCCTTTTTTTTTTCTTCCAGTCTCTCTCACATTTTCCTTCCATCTTTATCTTTTCTTGAAACATGTTTGTTTTTGTTGACATAAAAAAAATCTTGATTCTGCAGAAACTCTTATCAACACAAAAAGGTTGACAACGTGGTGAAACTGGTGACGTTTAACATCTCCACACGTGTTGTTATCAAAAGTGATTCCGAATTCGACTTCTTTTTCTCGTATCTTTTGTGTATTTTCAGACTTATACTGACAGAAAGAATGACACACAGACTGAATACCAATCAAAGCATGTTACTATTTACGTTGCGACGGGATAATAATGGCAATATTTTCCTTAGAAAAGAAGTGCTTTCCCATCTCCAGCCCTGACAGACAGCAATGATCTGGTCTGTAATGAAGAGTCAGAGGATCATGAAAAGAAAGAAACAGAAACAGAAACTAAGTTTCAACTTTTGGATTATGCAGTTCGCCGAAGTCTGCGAACTTCTCCTAGACAGCGACGCGTACCTGTTCAAACATCTGTTGATACAACACACATGGATCCATCCCGAGTGGTTGTGTCACTGCATGCCACAGTCTATCCTCACATTGTCCTCTTAACTGACTGTGAACACACAGTTCTGGGTGTATTTATAAGACATGGCGCACACTTGGAAGCTCACAGACATCCAAGCAGATCCCATGCATCCTCTCACCCTACCCTGAGACTTTACACCATTTCCAAACTCGACTCTTGATATGCTTGTCATGACAATTCTGTGTGTATATCATTCAGAGAATCGCACATCCAGAACGTCACAAGCATCCAAATAGGTATTCCTCTCTCCCCCCCCCCCCCCCGTCTCTCTCTCTGTGTCGCTCCCTCTCGCCCCCCCCCCCCCCCCTTCTCTCACCTCATACACACACAGATACACATTCCCGCTCTTTCTTACTCGGCCATTCATCGCCATCACTCAAAAAGAAAAACGGATTCCGCGCAATGGAAAAATCCAATATGTCTTTGCTCTTCTTCTCTGCTTCCTTTTCCACTGTGAAACTAGATTCCTGTTTCAGACTATGTTTCTTGTCAAAATGCAGCCAAAGAAACCCGGCTTTCTAATGATTTATTTTAGGCATTTACATTTGGGAGTTATGGAAGGCATTTTGAACTGGAGGCTGACCAT
>CM065722.1:58642009-58662009 GCA_033310375.1 Conus canariensis | reverse complement strand
ACACACACACACACACACACACACACACACACACACACACACATTTCATTCTATCCCAGTCGTTACACTACATACACCAGATCCCTACAGACCACACACAGCACATCCACCATGTCCTCGTGACTTGAGGTCTTTTCAGTTTGATCATCGCTTGATTCGCCATGGGCTCCTTTTCTGCCTTTTCTCCTTTTCTCCCTTTCTTTCTCTTTCTTGCTTTTTTTTTTCATTTTTCTTCATCTCCTCCCTTTGTTTGATTGTTTCCTTTTCTCCTTGACTTGTTTATTTCCCCTTTTTCTTTCTTTCTGTCTCTCCCTTCTCTCTTACTTTGTCTTTTTTTTTTCTTTTCCTTCTTACACATTTTCTTAATCACCACATTGCTTTTTTTTTTTTTACTGTTCTCTTTGTCCGTGCCTTTCATTAAACTTTCTCTCTAACTTGTTCTTTCCATTTGTTTTCCCTTCTCTTTCTTTTTTATTTCTCTTTCTTTATTGCTTTTTCTTTCTTTCTGTCTTTCCTTCTTCCCTACTGTTTTTTTTCCTTTCCGGCGTTTTTCTTTCTTTCTTCAGTCTCTTTCACGTTTTACTTCGTATTTCATCCTTTCTTAAACCATGATTTTGTTGACGAAAAAAAAAAAAATCCATGACTGATTCTGCAGAAATTCTTATCAACACAAAAAATAACAACATGGCAAAATTGATGACGTTTAACATCTCACATACGAGTTGTAATGAAAAGCGATTCCAAATTCGACCTTTTTTCCTCGTTCCATAAAGGACAGTCAATAAAGTGCAATACTGTTTTCACAAAATTAAATCAAGAGCTGAAACTGAGAACAAGAGGATGAGATTGTGTGAGTGAGAGAGTTGAACTGAGAAAGGGGAAGAGAGAGAGAGAGAGAGAGAGAGAGAGAGAGAGAGAGAGAGAGAGAGAGAGAGAGAGAGAGGGACAGAATTTGCTGAAAGAAGGTGCACGGAGCTAAACCTTATCAGTACACGTATCATGTGTGTATTATCAGGCCTCAACTGCGAGAAAGGAAGCGTACAGATTGAATACCAATCAGAGAACACTACCACTGACGATGCGTGGGAACAATAATGGCGATACATACTTAGAAAAGATGCACCCTTTTTCAACCTCCAACACTGACAGACAGCAAGAATTTGGTTTGTAGTACACAGTCAGCGTATTATGAAAAGAAAGACAACGAATCAGAAATCTAGCTTTAACTTAAGGTTTGCGATTCGCCAACTTCCATAAAATTCTTTTGAACTGGTGTGAAATAACAGCAATGTTCACCGGTTGGAAAAAGGCACACATGCATCCATCCGGAGCAGTTGTGTCACAACATGCCACAGCTGTCATCACACGTACCTCTTGACTCGACTGTGAACCCACAGCTCATGGTGCATTTATATGACATGTGCACAGTTTGGAAACTCAGAGACATCCAAACAGTTTCGATGCATCTTCCCATCCTACCCAGCAACTTTACACAATTCCCGAACGCGACTCTTCGTATGTCTGTCATTTACAGTTCTCTGTGTATATCATTCACAGATTCACACATCCAGAGCATCACAAGCATTCAAATATGTCTCCATCTCCCCTTTCTCCCTCCCATCTCTCTCTCTCTCTCTCTGCCTGTCTGTCTGTCTGCCTGCCTACCTGTCTGTCTGTCTGTCTGTCTCTCTCTCTCCACACACACACACACACACACACACACACACACACACACACACACACACACACACACACATTCACAGATGCACATACTCGCTCTTTTTGTTTAAATAAGCCATTCACCGCAATCATTCCACGCGGATTTGAAATGGAAAAATCCAAATCTTTTCGCGCTTTTTTCTGCTTCCTTTTCCCCTGTGAGACAAGATACGTGTTTCAGAGCTTGCTCCTGGTCAAAACCTAAGCAGCCCAAGAAACTCGGCTCTCTGATAATTTCTTTTTCAGGGGTTTCGTGCTTGAGAGTCACTGGAAGCCATTTGAAACTGGAGGCTGACTTTCAACAAAGGCAGGTCAATACTCTTCAGAACAATATTTTTGAAATCACGGAATTAGATGACCTAAAAAATGTGACATGGCAGTGAAAGTGAGAAGAACTTGTCTGAGAGAGAGAGAGAGAGAGAGAGAGAGAGAGAGAGAGAGAGGAGAGAGAGAGAGAGAGGAGAGAGAGAGAGAGAGAGAGAGGAGAGAGAGGAGAGTCAGATTAAGAAGACACATGGTCGAAAACAATGGCATCGTTCACAAAGAAAACGAACATTGTCTAAAATGCATGTACACATGCAATCATCTGAATTCCTCTCTCTCTCTTTCTCTCTCTCTCTCTCTTTGGCTGCCCTTTTCAAGCACTCGCATGCACACAAATATTCACGTGTATACACATAGACACACTTTTTCTCAAAGGCGCTCACACACACACACACACACACACACACACACACACACACACACACACACACACACACACACCACACACGCTCTCTCTCTCTCTCTCTCATCACAAGAATCCCAGCACACAAAACAGGTTCCATGCAGACTGGCAATGTCCAGCCAAACATGTCTTCATGTCTTCCGATCTTTTCCCTTCTAGCCCCCCCCCTCCCCTTCCACACACACACACCATCACCCAACGCTTCCCTTCCTCCGCCACCACCAACACCCTCTCCCCCATTCCTCCAAACAAACACGACGTTCCGTATCCAGACTCTACTCTGAAAGAGGAAAGAACAGAAAGAACAAAAGACAAACATTTTGTGCTAGTTCGCCACTGAGGTAGTCATGCTTTAACAAGTTCTCTTCTTGAATCTTCAGCATTCATCCTTCCTTCCTTCTTTCTTCCTTCATCACACCCCCCCCCCACCTCAATTCTTTTCTTCTCTCTTTTCTTTATTTTTCAGGTTTCATTTGCTTGTTTTTGTCCTTGGCCGAGGAAATGGGTGGCTTTTTTCCCCCCTCTGAACAGTCTGAGCATTACGAAAGAACTGGGACTTCAAGGTGAAGTCTGGTGGAGTTCTACGTTTGAGACACGTGTTGGTTATTGGGAATCGTTGTGAACTGCAGGTTGTCGGTCAACAAAAGAAAGGTCAAAGCGCTAAAGGTCAAAGCGCTGAGCTGCGTATCACTGATCTGACCAAGGCGGATGACGTCAAGCTGTCAAGTCCTGAGGTGATCAAGCTATCGGGTCTGAGGGTTGACGAGTGACGGAGAGAGCTACAAGGACAAACGTAGAAAAGGGAGGAGGGGGCGAGATGGGTGATACTGCGTGCTAGTGTCTACCTGTACACGTTTGTATTCGATGTTCATGCCCATGGACGAAATGCAGACACACACGCACGTGCACATCACCACAGAAAAACAGACACACACGCGCGCGCGCGCGCACGCACACACACACACACACACACACACACACACATGCATGCACGCATACACACACACACACACACACACACACACACACACACACACACACACGTGCGCGCGCGCGCACACACGCACAAACACAAAACTAAAGCATGTCATGCCATCACAATCGTTAAAAAGCCGACACCAGATTCCCAACAGACTAGCAATGACCTATCATCCAACGCGTCCTTTGTACCGGTACTGTGTATCATCAGTTCATAAGCCATCGATTCCTTTTTGTTTTGTTTCCTTTTTCTTTTAACCTTTTTTTCCACTTTAACTCAGTTTGCCTTCCCTTCTTTCTTCCCTTCTCCTGACTTTGTTTACGTTTCTTTCTTTCTGTTCTTATTGTCTGTCGTCTCTTACCTTTTCTTCTGCACGGCTCCCCCACCCCCCACCCCCTCTTTTTGCCACATTTTCGTGTCTTCTGAGTCTGTTTCTTTTTCAAAATACCTTTGCTGGTCAAAGTCATTCCTAATTTAATACTTGATTCCACGGAAACCCTCTTCAACACAAACAAGTGGACAACGTGATGAAAACTGATGCTTAATGTCTCACACCGTGTTGTTCTCAAAATAATTCTCCGTCTGATGGAGTTTTTAGTCTATAAGGGAACGCCAAGAAACTGAAATAAAAGGGATTGCACACAATCAGATGAAATGAAGAATGAGAGTCCGCGATGATGAGAGAGGGAGGGGTGGAGAGGAAGAGGGGGGGGGGGGGGGGGTGGAGAGACGGACTGAAGAAAAAGCCGTAGAAAACCAAGCCAAGCTGATACAGTTTGTGTGACATGGCCTCCATCCGTCACAGGCACAGACTGACACAGTGACCACCAGTCACAGGACATTACTAGGCACGGTGCGTGATGTTGAGATAATGGCGCTACGTCATGAGAACCGATTTCCTTTTCAACCCTCAGCGCTGAGAACAAAAACACACTGTGAAGATGACGTAGATTATACAAGGAAAGGAACATACTGTGAAGATGACGTAGATTATACAAGGAAAGAACATACTGTGAAGATGACGTAGATTATAAAGGAAAGGACATACTGTGAAGATGACGTAGATTATAAAAGGAAAGGACATACTGTGAAGATGACGTAGATTATAAAGGAAAGGACATACTGTGAAGATGACGTAGATTATAAAAGGAAAGGACATACTGTGAAGATGACGTAGATTATACAAGGAAAGAACATACTGTGAAGATGACGTAGATTATAAAAGGAAAGGACATACTGTGAAGATGACGTAGATTATACAAGGAAAGGGCATACTGTGAAGATGACGTAGATTATAAAAGGAAAGAACATACTGTGAAGATGACGTAGATTATAAAAGGAAAGAACATACTGTGAAGATGACGTAGATTATAAAAGGAAAGAACATACTGTGAAGATGACGTAGATTATAGAAGGAAAGAACATACTGTGAAGATGACGTAGATTATAAAAGGAAAGGACATACTGTGAAGATGACGTAGATTATAGAAGGAAAGAACATACTGTGAAGATGACGTAGATTATAAAAGGAAAGGAACATACTGTGAAGATGACGTAGATTATAAAAAGGAAAGACATACTGTGAAGATGACGGTAGTTATAAAAGGAAAGGACATACTGTGAAGATGACGTAGATTATAGAAGGAAAGGACATACTGTGAAGATGACGTAGATTATAAAAGGAAAGAACATACTGTGAAGATGACGTAGATTATAGAAGGAAAGAACATACTGTGAAGATGACGTAGATTATAAAAGGAAAGGACATACTGTGAAGATGACGTAGATTATAGAAGGAAAGGACATACTGTGAAGATGACGTAGATTATAAAAGGAAAGAACATACTGTGAAGATGACGTAGATTATAAAAGGAAAGGACATACTGTGAAGATGACGTAGATTATAAAAGGAAAGGACATACTGTGAAGATGACGTAGATTATAAAAGGAAAGGACATACTGTGAAGATGACGTAGATTATAAAAGGAAAGGACATACTGTGAAGATGACGTAGATTATAAAGGAAAGGACATACTGTGAAGATGACGTAGATTATACAAGGAAAGGACATACTGTGAAGATGGACGTAGATTATACAAGGAAAGGGAAAAACTGTGAAGATGACGTAGATTATACAAGGAAAGGAACATACTGTGAAGATGACGTAGATTATAAAAGGAAAGGACATACTGTGAAGATGACGTAGATTATAAAAGGAAAGAACATACTGTGAAGATGACGTAGATTATAAAGGAAAGAACATACTGTGAAGATGACGTAGATTATAAAAGGAAAGGAACATACTGTGAAGATGACGTAGATTATAAAAGGAAAGGAACATACTGTGAAGATGACGTAGATTATAAAAGGAAAGGAAAATACTGTGAAGATGACGTAGATTATAAAAGGAAAGGACATACTGTGAAGATGACGTAGATTATAAAGGAAAGGACATTCTGTGAAGATGACGTAGATTATAAAGGAAAGGACATACTGTGAAGATGACGTAGATTATAAAAGAAAGACATACTGTGAAGATGACGTAGATTATAAAAGAAAGAACATATGTGAAGAGACTAGATTATAAAAGGAAAGGACATCTTGAAGATGACGTAGATTATAAAGAAGCAACTGTGAAGATGAGTAGATTATAAAGAAAGAACAATGTGAAGAGACGTAGATTATAAAAGGAAAGACAATGTGAAGATGACGTAGATTATAAAGGAAAGGACATACTGTGAAGATGACGTAGATTATAAAGGAAAGGACAACTGTGAGATGCGTAGATTATAAAAGGAAAGACAACTGTGAAGATGACGTAGATTAAAAAGGAAAGGACATACTGTGAAGAGACGTAGATTATAAAAGGAAAGACATACTGTGAAGATGACGTAGATTATAAAAGGAAACATGTGAAGATGACGTAGTTATAAGGAAAGGACATCTGTGAAGATGACGTAGTTATAAAGGAAAGACAATGTGAAGATACGTAGATTATAAAAGGAAAGGACAGTGAAGATTGAACACTGTAAGGATGTTATAGAAGAATACGGAAGATGACTGTTAAAAGGAAAGACATCGGAAGATGCGTATTATAAGGAGGACATACTGAACTGATATAAAAGGAAAGACATTGTGAAAACTAATTATAAAGGAAGACATCTAAGATGAGTATTATAAAAGGAAAACATACTGTTCGTGTTAAAAAGGAACATACTGAAATAGTAGATTATAAGAACATCTTATTTTTACTCTTAAACTATTATAAAGAAAAATATTAAAGAGAGATTTAAAAGGAAAGAATATTGTATGCGTAGATTAAAGAAGACAACTGTGAGTGACGAGATTATAAAGGAAGCTCTGTGAAGTCAATTATAAAGGAAAGAATAGTAAGAACTGTAAGGAAGAACATATGGAGAGACGTATTAAAGAAACAATGGAAGTGAGTGTATAAAAGGAAGACACTGAAGATGACGTGATAAAAGGAGAATGTGAGTGACTAATTATAAGAAAGACATACTTGAGGACGTGATTAAGGAAATCGGTGAGTGTAAGAGACATACTGAGTCGTATAAGAATACGTGAAACGTAGATTGGAAACATGTGAAGGCAGATAAAAGACTTTAGCGATTAAAGAGTTGTATGAGTGATTAAGATATGAAACTAATTAAAACATCTAATGTAATATAAAAAAAAGAGAGACGAATTAAAAGAAGACTATGTGTGCTGACGTAGATTAAAAAGGAAAGACATACTGTGAAGATGACGTAGATTATAAAAGGAAAGGACATACTGTGAAGATGACGTAGATTATAAAAGGAAAGACATACTGTGAAGATGACGTAGATTATAAAAGGAAAGAACATACTGTGAAGATGACGTAGATTATAAAGGAAAGGACATACTGTGAAGATGACGTAGATTATAAAAGGAAAGACATACTGTGAAGATGACGTAGATTATAAAAGGAAAGGACATACTGTGAAGATGACGTAGATTATAAAAGGAAAGAACATACTGTGAAGATGACGTAGATTATAAAAGGAAAGAGAAACACTGTGAAGATGACGAGATTATAAAAGGAAAGACATACTGTGAAGATGACGTAGATTATAAAAGGAAAGAACATACTGTGAAGACGTAGATTTAAAAGGAAAGACATACTGTGAAGATGACGTAGATTATAAAAGGAAAGAACATACTGTGAAGATGACGTAGATTATAAAAGGAAAGGACATACTGTGAAGATGACGTAGATTATAAAAGGAAAGGACATACTGTGAAGATGACGTAGATTATAAAAGGAAAGGACATACTGTGAAGATGACGTAGATTATAAAAGGAAAGGACATACTGTGAAGATGACGTAGATTATAAAAGGAAAGGACATACTGTGAAGATGACGTAGATTATAAAAGGAAAGAACATACTGTGAAGATGACGTAGATTATAAAAGGAAAGACATACTGTGAAGATGACGTAGATTATAAAGGAAAGGACATACTGTGAAGATGACGTAGATTATAAAAGGAAAGGACATACTGTGAAGATGACGTAGATTATAAAAGGAAAGAACATACTGTGAAGATGACGTAGATTATAAAAGGAAAGGAACATACTGTGAAGATGACGTAGATTATAAAAGGAAAGGAACATACTGTGAAGATGACGTAGATTATAAAAGGAAAGGACATACTGTGAAGATGACGTAGATTATAAAAGGAAAGGACATACTGTGAAGATGACGTAGATTATAAAAGGAAAGGACATACTGTGAAGATGACGTAGATTATAAAAGGAAAGGACATACTGTGAAGATGACGTAGATTATAAAAGGAAAGAACATACTGTGAAGATGACGTAGATTATAAAAGGAAAGACATACTGTGAAGATGACGTAGTTATAAAAGGAAAGGACATACTGTGAAGATGACGTAGATTATAAAAGGAAAGAACATACTGTGAAGATGACGTAGATTATAAAGGAAAGACATACTGTGAAGATGACGTAGATTATAAAAGGAAAGGACATACTGTGAAGATGACGTAGATTATAAAAGGAAAGGACATACTGTGAAGATGACGTAGATTATAAAGGAAGACATACTGTGAAGATGACGTAGATATAAAAGGAAAGACATACTGTGAAGATGACGTAGATTATAAAAGGAAAGAACATACTGTGAAGATGACGTAGATTATAAAAGGAAAGACATACTGTGAAGATGACGTAGATTATAAAAGGAAAGAATACTGTGAAGATGACGTAGATTATAAAAGGAAAGAACATACTGTGAAGATGACGTAGATTATAAAAGGAAAGAACAATGTGAAGATGACGTAGATTATAAAAGGAAAGAACATACTGTGAAGATGACGTAGATTATAAAAAAGGAAAGGACATACTGTGAAGATGACGTAGATTATAAAAGGAAAGAACATACTGTGAAGATGACGTAGATTATAAAAGGAAAGGACATACTGTGAAGATGACGTTAGATTATAAAAGGAAAGAACATACTGTGAAGATGACGTAGATTATAAAAGGAAATGAACACAGTGTGAAGATGACGTAGGTTATAAAAGGAAAGGACATGCTGTGAAGATGACGTAGATTATGAAAGGAAAGAACACAGTGTGAAGATACGTAGATTATAAAAGGAAAGGAACCGAGTCGAAGATTCGATTACATTCGTGCTACGGGATTCGCTGATTCTGTCGATCTGAACGAATCCACGGGACTGATGACCTGTTGAAGAAGTTCACGTACATCCAGCCAGATCCGGCGTGTATGACAGGGGCGGCACATCCACACCTGTACCTTCTGACTCGAGTAAGAACACGCGATTCAGAGCGGATTTGTGCAACAACATACAGGTACTCAGAAGCTCGCAGACATCCAAACAGATCTGACGCCTTTTCCCACCCTGTTTCGATAGCCTTTCAAACATTACTGTTCTCTGTGTGTGTAAATCGAGGTCAGATTCACACGTTCAGCTCACTGCAAGTATCTAAAGATCTATCCACCTTCCTTCCTTCCCACATCCTTCTCTCCCCCCCTCTCTCTCTTTCTTTCCCCTCTCTCTCTCTCTCTCCCTCCCCCCCCCCATACACACTCTTCCTAACTAACCCAGCCATCATAAAATCATTCAAAAAGAAAAGCAGATTCTGCAAAGATTTGAAATAGAAAATATCCAATATGTCTTTGCTATCTTTTCCAGTTTTTTTTTTTTTTTTTTTTTTTCGTGAGATTAGATTTTTTTCAGACCTTCTGGTCAAAAAATGAAAGCAGTTCAAAGAAACTCAGCTCTCTGATAATTTCTTTATTGGGCAGTTCACATTTGGGGCTATTGGACGCCATTCTGAACGAGAGGCTGTCCTTCAACAAGGACAGGTCACTATTCAAAATCACACAATTTGATGTCTTAAAAAAACAATGTGACATGACAGTGAAAGTAAACCAGAACATGAGAGAGAGAGAGAGAGAGGAGGAGAGAGAGAGAGAGGAGAGAGAGAGAGAGAGAGAGAGAGAGAGGGTGAGAGACACAGACACAGACACAGACAAAGAGAGAGAGAGAGGTGGGTGCAGGGGAGGAGGTAGAGGTACTATATTTTAAAGTGTGAAGACGGATGGTCGAGCACCATGGCATTGTTTACAAAGAAAATGCAAATGTCAAAAATGCATGTATACTTGCAATACTCAGAACCATATTCTCTCTCTCTCTCTCTCTCTCCCCTCTCTCTCTGTCTGTGTCTCACTGTCTCTCTGTCTGTCTGTCTGTCTGTCTGTCTGTCTGTCTGTCTGTCTGTCTGTCTCTCTCTCTCTCTCTCTCTCTCTCTCTCTCTGTCATGACTAGTAATGTTCGTTTCCATGACTAGTAATGTTCGTTTCATCTGATCTTGTGAAATCCCATAAAGATCAGTGTTTTGGCGTTCCTTTGCAGACTTAAAACCTCCATCGGATTAAGAATCATTTTTTTTTTTTATAACAACGCGTCTTTTTCTTCAGCGATCTTCTGCTCCGATCCGGCGACGTGGAGACGAACCCCGGGCCAAAGTCGTCCAGCTCCAGCTCCACGAAGCAGTCCCGCCTGGCTCGTGATGGCTCTGTACGCCGTGCAAGTACGGACTCTTCCATGACACCTGACCCTGACCAAGGTCCAAGTAAACCCGAACCCACGAACGTGACATCATGGCTGCCCTGAACTCGAGAAGCGACCAGATGGACGCCAAGCTGGACGCAGTCAAGCAGAAGTCCATGATCTGAGGGAGGACTACGCGACCCTTCACAGTGAGATGAGGGAGCTGAAGAAAGAGGTGACAGAGCTACGGAAAGATAACGGGGATCTGCAGAAGAGCAACAACGACCTGCGTGAAAAGCTGGAAGATTGCGAGAGGCGTATAGACGACCTTGAGGGCCGTTCTAAGCGCAACAACCTGATTTTCTACGGTCTGCCCCGGAGAGACGGCGAAACCAACGCAGACCGTGAGGGCTTGGTGCAGGATCTTCTGACGGAGAAGCTGGATCTGACTGACGATGTGGAGTTTGACCGTGTGCACCGACTGAGTTCCAGACCTGACTCCCCAGTGATCGCCCGATGTGCCTTTTACAAGCAAAAGGTGAAGATTCTTAAAGCTAAGGGTAAGTTGAAAGGTTCAGATGTATTTATTGGGGAAGACTTTTCAAAAGGGGTCAGGAACATTCGTCGAAGGCTGACTCCACTCTTGAAACGCGCTAAGCAAGACGGGAAAAGAGCCACGATGGTGTACAATTACCTTTTGATTGACGGTAAGAAGTTCTCCATCGACGCTCGTGACAGGCTCGTAGAACTTAAATAGGAAACTGGCCGGCCCTTTTTGATGTGCATAAAATTGATTTCTGTGAGGGAACATTTCCAAAAGCGACACCGGTATCACCGTCCAGTGCAGCCCAGAATGACACTTAACGGGCACGTGATTTTGGTATTGATGACAGTGAGAGTGTTTACCTGGATGACGAAGACTCCCTGTGTGTTTCAACTTCTGTGTGTGCTTCTGTGAGTGATTGCTGTGAACACAGGCGCTTGGAAGATGTAACTAGCCATAAACATGACAAAAGTAGATCGTTATCTTTCCTGCATTGGAATGTCAATGGCTTACTATCAAAATTACAAGACAATGACTTTGTTAACTTTCTTCGGTCCTTCGATTTCATTTGTTTAGTAGAAACATTTACTGATGAATTTAAATCTGATGTATTCTCTGCATACAAATTGTTTTGTTTACCTGCGATAAAACTGACGATTAAAGGGAGACGATCTGGTGGAATTTTGTGTCTAGTTAAGAATATGTATGCGTCATATGTCAAACAAGTTGAAATAAATCTAATATTTTTGGTGCACTTATTATTAATAAAACATTGTTTGGTGTGGACAAAGATGTATTGTATGTATACTCATATGTGCCTCCAGAAGGCTCCCCTTATTATACATATTTTGACTCTGAAAATGGAATTGCGTTGTTCGAAGACTATTTGTCCAGTTGTTTACTAGTTTACAAAGATGCATATGTATTGTTGTGCGGGGATTTGAACAGTAGAACGGGTAATGTTTAACATTGTCAAGGAGTATCAAGTACTTTCGATTTTCAACATGCAAGTCATCCAATCAACGCTAATCGATTATCTGAGGATTCTGTACTGAATAATTACGGCAAAATGATGTTGAATATGTGTACTGCACTGGATTTGTGTGTTCTTAATGGTGTGTGTCATGGCGACCGTCAAGGTTGCTACACGTACGTTTCAGACCATGGATGCAGTGTAAATGATTACTTTGTTATGTCGTGTGATTTGCTTGCATTATCATGTGATTCTTGTGAGTTACGAGTGTCTGAGAGATTCGATTCGGATCATATGCCTGTGGAATTTCATTTGAGTTACGGCAGGGATGTCAACTCGGAGATAAGTCCTTCTGAATACAGTTTTACATTGGAAAGGTTTATTTGGAATGAAGACCGTGCTGATGTGTTTATGAGTAATATTTCCACGCAACAGATTCAAGAAAAAAATCAGACATGCAGTTAGTGTTATTGATGTCAATGTAAATGAGGCGTTGAATGTTTTCAACACCTGCATCAAAGATGCAGCACAGTGTATGAAGAAAGAAATAAGAATTAATAATTCGAAATCAAAAGATTGGTTTGATGCTGAATGTCATGACAATAAAAAGAAAGTCCGAAATTTATTTAGAAAATTTAAACGTGCGCATGACGACAAAGATCGTGATTTCTATTGTAGGGCAAGACGCGAGTACGAACACTTGCAAAGGACTAAAAGGAAGCAATTTAACAACGCATTGCTGACAGAACTAATTGCATCTATGGAAAATCAGAAAGAATTTTGGAAGAATGTACATCGAATTTCATTAAAAAGAAAACAACCAGTGAACAGCATCAGTATTGAAACCTGGTACGACCATTTGAAGTCACTTCTAACGAAAGACGTAGATCCTAACACGGGTTACAACTGGATCATAATGAAGGAGAGGATGATTATTTAAGTCGTCCGATTTCAAAAGAGGAAGTAATGTTTGCTCTAAGAAAAATTAAGAAATGTAAAGCTCCTGGACCAGACGGTATAATTGGTGAGCTGCTGAGGTATGCTTGTAAAACTGACCTGATTATGAACTTTTTTGTAACCTTCTTCAATTCTTTATTTGATGAGGGAATTTATCCTGAGCATTGGACAGAAAGTATTGTTCTACCACTGTACAAGAAAGGCAACGTGAATGATCCTAATAACTATAGAGGAATTTCTTTAAGTGACGCTAGTAGTAAATTATACAGCACTATTATCAATCGCCGATTACAGGAATGGGTTGAAGATAATAATATCACTGGCGAATATCAGGCAGGTTTTAAGCGCAATTATTCAACTGTTGATCATATATTTACTTTGATGGCTTTGGTGCAAAAACAGTTTTCTTTAAATCGTAAGCTGTATGTCGCTTTTATAGATTTTGAGAAAGCATTTGATTCTGTTAATATAGAACTATTCTGTGGCCTATTCTCTTAAAAGCTGGTGTTCATGGAAAACTGTTTAGATGCATAGTTAGCATGTATTCCTATGTTAAAGCTAAGGTTCGGTGTGGAGGAATATGACTGACTACATTCAATGTACATCTGGTGTAAAACAAGGGGATGTGTGCAGCCCTGTTTTATTTTCTCTCTTCATTAATGAGTTAACATCGGAGGTTGTTAGAAATGGAAAACATGGTGCACAATTTACTTGCGATGCTCTTGAGTTGTTTATTCTTCTCTTGGCAGACGATGTTGTTCTGATGTCTGAAACTATTATTGGCTTACAAACTCAACTAAATAATCTATCACGATCTGCATCTTCACTTCAGTTAACAATTAACATGTCAAAAAGCAATATAATTGTGTTTAGAAAGGGTGGGTTTTTAGGAATTACAGAAAGGTGGACTTATAATGGAATGTTTATGCCTGTGGTCAACGTATATAAATATTTAGGAATATATTTTTCAACGAAATTAAGCTTTACATTTGCATGCAAGGATCTTGCCAGTAGAGCTAAGCGTGCACTACTATGTATCATGCAACACTTATCAAAATTAGAAAACCAGTCTTTGAAATTATTTATAAAATTGTTCGATTCTCAGGTACAGCCTATCGCTCAGTATGGAGCTGAAATCTGGGGTCTTTATGATTCTGCTGTTTATTGTGAAAATGTCCATTTATTTGCATTGAAAAAGTTTCTAGGAGTGAGCATGCGAACACCTAACGATTTAGTCTACGGCGAAGTAAACAGATATCCAATATATTTGAATTCTGCGACAGCTTGCATACGTTATTGGTTGAAAATAACACAAATGGAAATTTCAAGGTTGCCCAGGAAAGCATATAATATGTTGTATGATTTGGATGGTAGAGGGAAAAGAAACTGGGTTTCTAACGTGAGGACTAAATTACATAAACTTGGATTTGGCTATGTTTGGCTACAACAGAGCGTTGGGGACATAAATGGATTTCTTCGTGCATTTCGGAATAGATTGATAGATTGCAGATGGCAAGAATGGTCATGTCACGTTCATGAAAGTGACCGATTTGCTTTTTATAGACAGTTCAGATCTATACATTGTGTGCCGGTATATTTATCTATTGAAATGGATAATCATTTAAAATATATCATGACAAAGTTCAGATTAGGTATTTCTGATCTTTCTGTTCATTATTATCGTCATAAGAAGCATAACAAACTTGAACTGACATGTCCGCTTTGTAAATGTGCCGAAGAAAATGAAGTTCATTTTGTGTTGTGCTGTCCCGCTCTAAGTGACCTGAGGAATCAGTTCATTCATCAAACATATTGTAGACATCCTTCTTCATTTCGACTTTCATTACTAATGGCATCTACAAATGAAACTACTGTAAAACGTTTTGCTATTTTCTTGTACAAGGCATTTAAAATTCGAATTATAGCATGTAGTTAGGCATTGGTTGTTGTATGTTGTTTAATATCGAGTATGTTGTATGTTGTTTAATATCGAGTATGCTTTTAATTGTGGATGCCTAGATGTTTGATGATTTGCTTATTTCTGTCTGAAACGATTTGATCTCAAGACCCCCTTCATTTGGGGCCATGGCCTGTATGAATAAAACATCCGTATCTCTCTCTCTCTCGTGGGCTGTCCCTTTCAAACACTCGCAATCATACATATGTTCACATGTGTGCACATAAACTACACATACATGCACATGCACGCGCGCGCCCCCTCCCCTTTCACACACACATATTTTATCTAACATGCACTTTCTCTCTGTCTCACACAACCACACACACACACACACACACACACACACACACACACACACACCAGTATAATCTTTCCACCCATCACAGTATTTCCAGCAAGCAATACGGATTCCATGCAGACTGGAAATGTCCAACCCGACATGTCTTCATTTCGTGTCTTCAGATCCTGCACCTTCTAACCCTCTCCTTCAACCCCTCCCCCTCCATCAGACCCTCTCCCATCCCATCCAACGAACATAGCGTTCTCTGTCAGACGCCGCACTGAAAGACAAAGAGGACAGAAAGCAAACACACAACACACTGTCTCCTAGTTCGCCACACGAGTAGCCACGCTTTGTCAAATTCTTTTCCTGGATCCGAAGCATCCTCTGTACCTTCATTCTTTCTTCTTTTCTCTCATTTCTTTTGTTCTCTCTTCTCTTTTATTTTTACTGATTTCGTTTGTTTGTTTTTTGACTCTGGCCGGGGAAATCGGCAATTCTCTTTACTCGTAGAAAAGTCTGAGCATTACGAAAGAGCTGGGACTTCAAGGTGAAGTCTGGTGCAGTTCCAGGTTTGAGACACGTGTTGGTTATTGGGAATCATTGCGAACTGCTGGTTGTCGGTCAGCAAAAGAGAGGTCATTGCACCGCGCAGAATGTCACCGAATTTACTATGATAAATGACGTCAAGGATGTAACCGAATGTGATGATGGTGAAGGTTTACAGTATGAAGGTGACGAGTGACGAAGACAACAAAGAATGTCGAACGAGAGAAGGGGGAGCGGGAAGGGGTGGTGGGGTTGGGGGCTGGGGCTTGGAGGCGGCAGACAGGCGGTAATTGCGTACTACTGTCTACTTGTGCACACGTTTGTATTCGATATTGGCAAACATGGAGGGAACACAGACATACACGCACATGCACATCTCTCCCTCTCTCTTTCTCTCTCTGTCGCATTACACACACACACACACACACACACACACACACACACACACACACACACACACACACACACCAATCGTTACAATACTGACACCAGATTTCTTACAGTTTACAAATGACCTATCCAACATGTCCTCTGTGTTGTCTATCAGTTGTCAATAAGCCATCGATTCATTTTCTTTGCCTGTTTTTCTCCCCCTTTCTCTCCATTTCTCTTCCCTTCTTTCTTCCCTTCTACTGACTTTTTTTTTCTATATTTCTTTCTTTCTTTTCGTATCGTCTGTCGTCTCTTACTTTTTCTTCACGACTTCTTTTGTTGTTTGTTTTACTCATTTTCCCACATTTTCTTGTCTTCTGAATCTGTTTCTTTTATTGTAAATATCTGTACTGGTGGAAGTCATTCCTGATTCAATACTTGATTCCGTGGAAACCCGCTTCAATACAAACAATTCGACAACGTGATGAAAACTGGTGATGTTCAATGTTTCACACACGCGTTGTTATTAAAAACGATTCTTAATCCGATAGAGGTTTTAGTCTGCAAAGGAACGCCAGAAACACTGATCTTTATGGGATTTCACAAGATCAGATGAAACGAACATTACTAGTCATGTGAGAGAGAGAAAGAGAGAGAGAGAGAGAGAGAGAGAGAGAGAGAGAGAGAGAGAGAGAAGAGAGAGAGAGATGAGAGAGAGAGGGAGAGAGAGAGACAGACAGATAGGCAGAGACAGAAAGAGAGAGTGAGAAGAGAGAAAGACAGAAAAAGAGAAAGGGGGAGGTGGAGAGGAGGGAAAGGAAGAAAGAGATAGAGGAAGGAGGAATGAGAAAAAGACTGAGAGGGAGAGCAAAAGGAGAGAGAGAAGAGAGGGGGGGGGGGGGGAAGAACGAATGAGAGAGAGAGCAGACAGACAGACAGACATACAGACAGAGAGACTGACAGACAGCAAGACAGAGAGAGAGAGAGAAGAGAGAAGACAAATACAACAGAGCGACCATACACAGCAAGAGAGGCAGACTGAGAGAAATCGAGGAACAGAGGGGGGGAGGAGGCGTGCGAGAGAGCAGAGAGGAGGAGGAGAGGAGAGAGAGAGAGAGAGAGAGAGAGAGAGAGAGAGAGAGAGAGAGAGAGAGAGAGAGAGAGAGGAGAAAGGGAGACAGACAGACGGACGGACAGAGACACAGACAGAGACTAAAACAGAGAGGAGAGAGAAAGCGAAATGAGACAGAGAGAGAGACAGAGAGAGAGAGAGAGAGAGAGAGAGAGAGAGAGAGAGAGAGAGAGAGACAGACAGACAGACAGACAGACAGACAGACAGACAGAGAAAGATGAGGAGCTTTATATGCCAGATCATGATGACTTATGGTTAAGGAATATTGTACGGTTTACATGAAAAGCAGAAGAAAAACATGAATGACATGTTTACTCTCATAACCCGAAACTCCCAAACGAAGTCTCTCGTTGTCTCTCTCTCTCTCTCTCTCTCTCTCTCTCTCTCTCTCTCTCTCTCTCCCTCCCTTCTTCTTCTGGTCTCTTCTGCTCTCTCTCTCTCTGTCTCTCTCTCTGTCTCCCTTCTTCTTCTGGTCTCTCTCTCTCTCTCTCTCTCTGTCTGTCTGTCTCTCTTGGCCTGCTCCAGTCAAACACACACGCAAGTACACTTGTATGTATGCAGATAGACGCTCTCTCTCTCTAACACACACACACACACACACACACACACACACACACACACACACATACGCACGCGCCCGCGCTCGCGCGCGCGCGCGCGCGCGCACACACACACACACACGCACAGCACGCACGCACGACACACACACACACACACACACACACACACACACACACACACACACATACACACACACACGCACGCACGCGCGCTGTCTAGTCCAGCTATCCATCTTAACGTTTCCAACACGGAAAACAGATTCCACGCAGACTGCAAATGTCCAACCCAACATGTCTTCCTTTTTTTCAGGGCATACATTCACCCTCCCCCCCCCTCTACCACCACCCCCTTCTTCATTACCTCCCTTTGTCCTTCCCCTCAAAACAAACACTGTGTTCTATTTCAGGCTCCACACGGTAACAAAAGGACAGGGAGCAAAACACAACAGACTTTCTCCTGTTTCGCCGGTGGAGTAGGCATGCCTTCAGACATTGTTTTCAGGCATATTAAGCATCCTTCATTCCTTACTTTCCTCATCTCTTTCGCTGTCTGTCTCTTTTGTGTTCCGATTTTGCTTGTTTGCTTGTTTTCGGCAGACGAAATTATTGACTTTTTTTTTTTAAAGTTTGAAAAGTGTGAACAACACGAAAGAACTGGGACTCCAAGGTGAAGAACGGAACGAACACGTGGATGTATGACGACTTAAAAATCGATGTGAGACAGTAGCACTGGGTAGGAACGTGTAAGGTCTGTTCGGGTACCTCTGAGCTTCTGAGTGTGCGCACAGGCCTGCAAGCTGACAGGCCTCCAGCCTTTGGCGATGAGTCTCGTCTTAAGCCACGGTACACCTCAACATGTATCTCTTAACTCGAGCGTAAACGCAGGATCATGAGGCTATTTGTACAGCGTGCGTGCCCACGTATCCCAGCCATCCCAACAGATGTGATGCACCACCCCCATCAGTCCTACAGCCTTCCATCCATTTTCTAACTCCACACTTATTACGCTGGTGCCCTTTCAATGTTGTGTATACATACTTACGGTCAAAGCTTTAAAAGCACCAAAACGTGTTCTTACATCCTACCTCCCTCCGCCATCTCTCTTTCTCTATCACACACACACACACACACACACACACACACACACACACACACACACACACAACACACACAAACACGCACACACACGTACGCACGCACGCACGCACACACACGCACACACACACAGACACAGACACACACACGCACACACACACTTGCGCGCGTGCGCGCGCGTGCACAACACACACACACACACACACACACACACACACACACACAACACACACACACACACACACACACCACGCGCACTCTTCGTATCTAACCCATCCTTCACAATCATTCTGATATAGAAAAGCATATATCCCGTGGATTCAAAATGGAAAAATCCAACAAGCCTTTGCTCCTTTCCCTCTGTGAGAAAAGAGTCTGGTTGCAGCTGGTCCTGTGTCAGTGACAGCAGCTGTAAGGAGCCCGGCTCATTGATACCATCTTCTGACGCTTCACATTGGAGCGTTATTGGCAGCCGTTTTAACCTGGAGGCTGATCTTCAACAAAGAAAGGTCAATATTCTGAGGGACAATCATGATGAATACAAGGAATTAGCTTGAGATGACCTGAACAATATGACATGAAAGCGAACGACCCGATGTCAGAGAGAGAGAGAGAGAGAGAGAGAGAGAGAGAGAGAGAGAGAGAGAGAGAGAGAGAGAGAGAGAGAGAGATGTTTTTGTTGGGGAAAAAGGGGTCGGGAGGGGCGGAAACTATCTTATGTCAGATGATAAAGACAGTCGGGTGCTATCAGTTTGTTTACAAATAAAGCATAACATGCAACAGACATATGCAGACTCGCAACTGTGAACACCTCTGTCTGTCTGTCGTCTGTCTGTCTGTCTGTCTGTCTGTCTGTCTCTCTCTCTCTCTCCCTCCCTCTCTCTCTCTTTCTCTTTAACACACATATAAGTACGTAAATGTTCAAACGTATGCAACAGATAAACACACACACACACACACACACACACACACACACACACACACACACACACACACACACACACTTAATGATCCATCACTATCTATCCCTTAAAATTGGAAATGTCCAACACGTCAGTTTCTCTTCAGACT
>CM065722.1:58637009-58639509 GCA_033310375.1 Conus canariensis | reverse complement strand
AATAATGAGTTGGCAAATTTTGAACTTAAGGGGGGGGGAGGGGGGGGGGGGGGGGGGGGGGGGGGGGTTAAGATGAATAAAATGGGAACATAAAATTAAGAAAATAATTATAAATATGAACACTCTTCACTAGCTGCATGAGGGAACCATCGTAATCCCTCTCGAAGGCAGATCTATTTGTATGGCCTGCTCCTAGGCCTTTCGTCCGCTGGATCAGACTCATCGGGGAGACACGGCTGATTGTATCTGTGCTCCTGGCGTCAAATAGAGACACACCACAGTCCATAATACTGTGATGTTCTCACCACCAAGGATTCAAAAAAGAATCCAACAGCACCCCCCAAAGCAGCCAGCGAACGGTAGTAAATGAAACGAAACGAAACACAGGTGAAGATTGATCTGGATTAACTCCCTTGCGGGTGAGTGTGGGCCCAAACATGCACCTTCCCACTGAGAGCGGAATGAGCGACTGACCACTGGACGGGAGTGGGGACAGTGACTACGCTCACAGGGCCGCTGTTGGCCAGGCCAGATATCAGACTGTAAATCCGCTGGAGGCTTGACAGAAATGTCAGCTTAGCTCTTCATCTCATCATTCCTACCCGCTGTCATTGCTTATGGAGGAGGAATGCAGTCTTTCTGTTGGCTCAATTTTTTTTTATATTAGGTGTGGAAAATACGAGCCAGACAAAAGAACGGGACTCTCTGGTGAAGTGTGTGTGTGTGTGTGTGTGTGTGTGTGTGTGTGTGTGTGTGTGTGTGTGTGTGTGGTTACACTGTACAAGCAAACACACATTCGTGCATTCATGCGAAACACACACACACACACACACACACACACACACACACACACACACACACACACACACTCTCTCTCTCTCTTCTCTCTCTCTCTCTCTCTCTCTCTCTTACACTCACACACATAGACACATATAGACACACATTTCTACTTATACACCACGATCGTTCCTGCAAACTTACTATGTCGGTCAAGATACGACTGTTTCTTGAGACCCCTTCACCTCACATTCCCCTGACCCCCCCACCGCCCCCACCCCCACTCCCCAATCCAGCATCACCCCTACCTTCCAACGCCCCACGCTCTCCCCTCCATCCCACACATCTCCTCTTGCCCCTGCCCCCCCCCCCTTCCCTTCCACCCTTTACCCTTCCCTTCCCACTTCTCCCAGCCTTCACTGTCTGTTCCCCCAATCAGTGTTTCCTTCCACCGACCCGCTCTGATCATGGAAAGAGAAGGTATCAAATACAATTTGCCATTGTTTCCCCAGTGAATTTGCTAGGCCACTGTTTCCCCAGTGAATTTGCTAGGCCATTGTTTCCCCAGTGAATTTGCTAGGCCATTGTTTCCCAGTGAATTTGCTAGGCCATTGTTTCCCCAGTGAATTTGTAGGCCATTGTTTCCCAGTGAATTGGCTATGTCATTTGTTTTTTCTCAGTAAATTTGCTACGCCATTTTTCCTCAGTAAATTTGCTAGGCCATTGTTTTCCCAGTGAATTTGCTATGCCATTGTTTCACCAGTAAATTTGCTAGGCCATTGTTTTCCCAGTGAATTTGCTATGCCATTGTTTCACCAGTAAATTTGCTAGGCCATTGTTTTCCCAGTGAATTTGCTATGCCATTGTTTCACCAGTAAATTTGCTAGGCCATTGTTTTCCCAGTGAATTTGCTATGTCATTGTTTCACCAGTAAATTTGCTAGGCCATTGTTTTCCCAGTGAATTGGCTATGCCATGTTTCACCAGTGAATTTGCTATGCCATGTTTCACCAGTGAAGTTTGCTATCCATCCTTTGTTTTCATATTTATCTTCTTTGCTTTCTCCTTGCAATTTTTTAATACCTGTTTTCTTTCTGTTCATCTGTCTCTGTTCCTACGCTTTTTCTGTTTTCGCTTATTCTGACTGTTTTTTCCTCTGTCATTTCTCTTTCTTTTTCACCTTTGCTTTTCGTTTTTGTCTGTTTTCTTTCTTTCCGTCTGTTTTCTTCCTTGTTTTTGATCTTCCTTGTCGTTCTTTCTTTCTTTTGCCTTTAAAAAAAAAAAGTTCTGTTGTTTTGATTTCTTTGTACGCGTTCTTCTCTTATTTTTTTTTTTCTTTCTTTTCTCTGATTTTGATCTGTTGGGCTTATTTTTAAATTTTCGTTTAACTTTCCCTTTGTCTTTCTTTCTCTTAGCAATCTTTTTTTTTTCGATCCACCGAAAAGAGAGCGGGTGGGAGAGGGAGGTAGGATATGGAGGGAGGAGGGGTCCACTAAAATGGATATTGTCGATGTGTGTGCAGTTTATGGCCAGAAATTCAGAAGTTACCTTCCTTGGGAGCTAATGTCAAGGGGGATAACTCGACAGTATTCTGCGTTACAAAGTGTCTATCTGTCCAGCATGCTGGGGCGAATTTGAATAAATCTGTTTTGTCGATGGCAGAAAAAAAAACAATCCGTTGCAAGTGACCCACTGCGGCACAAGTTCAAACCATGACTTGATAT
>CM065722.1:58624509-58632009 GCA_033310375.1 Conus canariensis | reverse complement strand
GAGAACGGAATGAGTGAAAGTCAAAAAGAGAGAGAGACAGAGAGAGAGAGAGAGAGAGAGAGAGAGGGGAGAGCGAGAGAGAGAGTGTCTGTGTGTGTATAATTGTGTGTGCGTGTGTGTATATGTATATGTATGTGTGTGTGAGTGTGTGTGTGTGGTGTGTGTGTGTGTGTGTGTGGTGTGTGTGTGTGTGTGTGTGTACACTGCACAAGCATACGCACATACGTACATTAATGCAAAGACACACACACACACACACACACACACACACCACACACACACACACACACACCCACACACACACACACACACGGACTTCTACTAATACACCACAATCGTTCGCTGACAGCTGAACATGTGTGATTCAACATTCTCCTGTTTCTTAAGATCCCTTCACCACCACCACACCCCTCCACGCCCCTCCTCCACCATCCCCATCCCCGACCCCCCCCCCCCCCCCATGCTCTCCCCTTCTTCCCACACATCTCCTCTCGCCCCTGCCTCCCCTCTCCCCTCCCCCCCCCCCATCCCCTCCACACGACACCTTCCCCGTCCGTTCCTAAATCACTGTTTTCTTTAAACCGATCCCGCTCTGATCGAGGTAAGACCTGGAATCAAAGCACAAACAGACCTGCTATTGTTTCACCAGTGTATTGGCTATCCCTTCTGTCTTTCTTTTCTTTTTTTTTCTCTTCGCCCCCCCCCCCCCCCCCCCCCCGGCGCCTTCCTTTCTGGTTTTTTTTTTTTTTTAAATTTACTTCTGTTTTCTTTCTGTCCAACTGACTGTTTCTTAGCTTTCTGCTTTCATTTATTTTGACTGTTCTTTTTTTTTTTTTTTTACTTCCGAGTTTCTTTCTTTTGTCCACCTTTGTTTTCGGTTTCTATCTGTTCTGTTTCTTCCCCTTGATTTCTTTCTTTCTTTTTCTCTTTCTTGTCGAGCCGTCTTTCTCTTTGCCTCTGTTGTTGTTGTTGTTGTTGTTGTTGTTGTTCATTTCTGTTTTGTTTTGTTTTACGTTTTCTTCCTTTACTTTCTTTCTCTCTTTCTTTTCGCTGATGTCCTTCTTTTTGTGACGTTCAACTTTCTCTCTCTTTCTGTTTGCGAGCAATTTGTTTTTTCCACCTGAAAGAGAACTGGAAATGTGGGGGAATGGGGAAAGGAGATGGAGGAGGAGGGGCGGGGGGGGGGGGGTATTTAGATAGATATTGTCAATGTAGGTGCAGTTTATGGCTATACACCTCCCTTGGGGTTAAAGTAAAGGGGAAAACTCGGAAGTGTTTTGCGTTACAAAGTGTTCATTTTTCCGGCATGCTGGAACGAATAGGAGTGAATCTCTTCTACCGTCAGCCGGAAATATAATCCGTCACAAGTGACCCAATGCAGCACAAGTTCAAAACAAAGCTTGCTTTGTTACAGTAAGTTAACACCGATCCCTGATATCTTTCACTGTGATGAAAGTGGGTAATTCTACTCCTGATATGCAGAAGATTTAAAAGGCAATCATCAAGGCAGCACACTGGAACCTATACTTCAGACTATAACTATCTGTAAATAATTCGCCAGACTGCGGTATGCGCACGTGGACAAATTCAGCTATGGCGCGCGAGTGTACAGCACATTAAACAAGCACGATGAAATACGAAACACGAAAATATACTAATGCTTTGACAGAACAGTCGGAAACATGCAATTTGTGCGATGTTACTAAATGTGTAGAATCTGATATGGGGGAAGAAAATCCTACATATCACTATAAAACGCAAAATCACAGATGACGAAAAGTTTACATTAGTCAATGAATATAAAAAAAGAAAAGGTTTTGGGTATCACTGAATTTCGATGGCACGTTCAAGCATATTCAATATGCAACAGGTAAAGCAAATAAAAGATTAGAATAACTAGATATATTTCTTTGTATATTGACAACAAAGTCTTTGAGTGTGCCTGTCCCACACAGGTCCAAGTGGGTGGTCTTACCGACCTGCTCCAACTCATGAGACAGGGAGTAGGAAATGGGCACTTACTATCACCGCTCCAAGGTGGTTTTGTTTTAACCAGGCCCCGAGTCACTCAACTGGGCGTGGTTCTTGGTACTGGCTGGACAGCAGTTCTGGCCGCGGTCCAGAATTACCCCCACCTCCTCTCTTCAATTCAGATACAATGTGCTTCGCTAACTATGTTTGGTCGTTTGGGATACACTGAGAACTTTGAAGTGGGAGCAGGGGGGTGATTTAGGAAACAAAGGTAGAGGTCGTCTGGATTTACTCCCTTGCGAGTGACTTTGGGCACATGCATGCACCAGGAATGACTTTGGAAGGAGGAGGGGGATTAAGCCTCGTCACAACGGTTTCCCGTGGAGCTCACAGCGAAATCAGAGTCTGACCACTGGGCGTGTGTGGACAGTGACTACGCTAACAGGGTCACTGTTTGTTCAGGCCAAGACCTCAGGTTCTCAATCTACCGGGGGGGGGGGGGGGTGGGGGGGGGGGGGGGGCTCAACAGGAATTTCGGCCCAGTTCTTCATCTCGCCATCCCTACCTGCTGCCACTGTTCACCAAGTTAGAATGCAGTCCTTCTGATCGCTCTTTTTTGACAGTGGTGTGTGTGTTGTGTGTGTGTTGTGTGTGTGTGTGTAAATTGTGATTGGTGTCGCTGAGTGTAAATTGCAGACGTTACAGAGTTTCACGCTGGAGTTTTGTGCAACCTTCCATTCGTTTCAATTCCGGTTTTTTTTCCTCCAATCCCAACCCATTTTCTTTTCATTACTTGAAAGTTTATTTCCACCCACCCTCCTACCCCCCGTTCTTTTCTTTTCACTTGAAATTATTTCACCAACAATGCTCTTACCCTGAGTCTTGTACCCGATATCTTTCAATGACCAGTCACCATAGCAATGTTCTAATTGGAAGTCATTTGTGAGCGCCCTTGTGTTAAATGAAAGGTTCATAGTAGACTTGAAATGAGTCAAATTGTGTGTGTGCTGTGGTGTGTGTGTGGTGTCGTGGTGTGTGTGTGTGTGTGATGTGTACGCGCGGCGTGCGTGCGTGCGTAGTGTGGTTAGTCGCGACATACTCACAACATACACACACACACACACACACTGTACAAATTTACACACATACCTGCATAAATGCAAACACACACACACACACACACACACACACACACACACACACACACACCACACCACACCACACACGCACACATCACACACAACACACACACACACACACACCACACACACACACACACACCACACACACACACACACACTTTTACTAGCACGCTGCAATTGTTCCCTGCTAACGTTAGGCATGCCACACAACATTCCCCTGTATCTTAAGATCCCTTCACCCTCTCCACCACCACCACCCCCATCTTCCAACCCCCTATCCTTTCTCCTCCGTCCCACATATATCCTCATGTCCCTCCCCCTCTCCTCATCCCCACCTACGTCCCTTACCCCCCCCCCCCCCCATTTCTACCTCTCCCAGCCCCCTCTCCCTGTCCGGTCCCAAACCACTGTTTTCTTTCACTGATCCCGCACTGATAAAGGAAAGAGCAGGAAACAAAGCACCACAGACTGGGCCACTGCTTCGCCAGTGCATTGGCAATCAATCCCTTTCTTTCTTCCCCTTTCCTTCTTCCCCTTTCTTTCTCTTCCCTTTCTTGCTGGTTTTTTTTTGTTCTTTTCTTCTGTTTTCTTTCGATCTGTCTCCGTTTCTATGCTTTCTGTTTTCGTATTATTCGGAGTGTTTTTGTTTCTTCCAGTTTTTTTTTTCTTAATCTTTCTTTTATCCATCTTTGTTGTTTCTCTCTCTCTCTCTCTCTCCTCTCTCTCTCTCTCTCTCTCTCTCTCTCTCTTTGTTTTCTTTCCTTCCTACCGATTTCTTTCTTTCTTTCTCTTGTCGTTCTTTCTCCCTCTTTCCCTCTTTTCTTTTTAATTTCGGTTTTGTTTTGTTTTATATTTCTTTCCAAATGTGTTCTGAATTTCTTTCCTTTTTCTTTTTTTTTTTTTTTTTTTTTTTTGGGGGGGGGGGGGGGGGGGTTGGGGAGGGGGCTAACTTTTCCTTCTTCTCTTATTCTATTAGCGACTAATCTTCGTTGTCGTTTGTTTGTTTTTCATCTTTAGTTCTCTTTTTTTTCCTCATTTCTCGTTCACACGTCTAAAAGTTCAGTCCAGCTTGAGAGAGTGTAGTCAAGTAGGTTTCTGACTCGACATGCCAGAAGAACCGTTCTCTTTTCTTTTTCTTTGCGTGTAACATCTGAGCCAGACGACAGAACTGGACTTACTGGGGCAGTGTGGCAGCGCTGCGTGTGCCAGACATGGGATGCTGACTGGAAGTCGTTGTGGAGTGGACGATGTCAGTGAACAATGAAAGGTCCATACACTGAGGACCTGTACCTAGTAGGCATGAGGACACAATGACAGGTCCATACACTGAGGACCTATACCCAGGCATGAGGACACAATGACAGGTCCATACACTGAGGACCTATACCTAGTAGGCATGAGGACACAATGAAAGGTCCATACACTGAGGACCTATACCCAGGCATGAGGACACAATGAAAGGTCCATACACTGAGGACCTATACCCAGGCATGAGGACACAATGAAAGGTCCATACACTGAGGACCTGTACCTAGTAGGCATGAGAACACAATGAAAGGTCCATACACTGAGGACCTATACCTAGTAGGCATGAGGACACAATGAAAGGTCCATACACTGAGGACCTATACCCAGGCTGAGGACACAATGAAAGGTCCATACACTGAGGACCTATACCTAGTAGGCATGAGGACACAATGAAAGGTCCATACACTGAGGACCTATACCCAGGCATGAGGACACAATGAAAGGTCCATACACTGAGGACCTATACCTAGTAGGCATGAGGACACAATGACAGGTCCATACACTGAGGACCTATACCTAGTAGGCATGAGGACACAATGAAAGGTCCATACACTGAGGACCTATACCCAGGCATGAGGACACAATGAAAAAGGTCCATACACTGAGGACCTATACCTAGTAGGCATGAGGACACAATGAAAGGTCCACACACTGAGGACCTATACCCAGGCATGAGGACACAATGAAAGGTCCATACACTGAGGACCTATACCTAGTAGGCATGAGGACACAATGAAAGGTCCATACACTGAGGACCTATACCCAGGCATGAGGACACAATGAAAGGTCCATACACTGAGGACCTATACCTAGTAGGCATGAGGACACAATGAAAGGTCCACACACTGAGGACCTATACCCAGGCATGAGGACACAATGAAAGGTCCATACACTGAGGACCTATACCTAGTAGGCATGAGGACACAATGAAAGGTCCATACACTGAGGACCTATACCCAGGCATGAGGACACAATGAAAGGTCCATACACTGAGGACCTATACCCAGGCATGAGGACACAATGAAAGGTCCATACACTGAGGACCTATACCTAGTAGGCATGAGGACACAATGACAGGTCCATACACTGAGGACCTATACCAGTAGGCTTGAGGACAAAATGAAAGGTCCATACACTGAGGACCTGTACCTAGTAGGCATGAGGACACAATGAAAGGTCCATACACTGAGGACCTATACCTAGTAGGCATGAGGACACAATGAAAGGTCCATACACTGAGGACCTATACCCAGGCATGAGGACACAATGACAGGTCCATACACTGAGGACCTGTACCTAGTAGGCATGAGGACACAATGAAAGGTCCATACACTGAGGACCTATACCTATAGGCATGAGGACACAATGACAGGTCCATACACTGAGGACCTATACCCAGGCATGAGGACACAATGAAAGGTCCATACACTGAGGACCTGTACCTAGGCATGAGGACACAATGACAGGTCCATACACTAAGGACCTATACCTAGTAGGCATGAGGACACAATGACAGGTCCATACACTGAGGACCTGTACCTAGTAGGCATGAGGACACAATGAAAGGTCCATACACTGAGGACCTATACCCAGGCATGAGGACACAATGACAGGTCCATACACTGAGGACCTGTACCTAGTAGGCATGAGGACACAATGAAAGGTCCATACACTGAGGACCTATACCCAGGCATGAGGACACAATGACAGGTCCATACACTGAGGACCTATACCTAGTAGGCATGAGGACACAATGAAAGGTCCATACACTGAGGACCTATACCCAGGCATGAGAGGACGTGAAGCGTGTGAGAGAAAGTCATTGTGAGGGAGGGACGAAGCATGCATGTGAGAGAGAGAGAGAGAGAGAGAGAGAGAGAGAGAGAGAGAGAGAGAGAGAGACTGACTGATTGACAGATGGACTGATTGACTGATTGATCTTAAATACCCAAGGGTTACAAATTGTCCTTGTTATGCATACATTATTTCAACACATATAATTCATAGTGACAAATTAACACAACAACACTGTCATGTAATACTACAGCGACAAACAGCCTATTCAAAAATGCAATCATGACATGTTAGGTAATCTACCAGAAGGACCACCACCACCACCAACAACAACAACAGAGAGAGAGAGAGAGAGAGAGAGGGGGGGGGGAGACAGAGACAGAGAGAGACAGAGAAGAAAGAAAGACAGGCAGACAGAGACAGACAGACAGACAGAGTGAGAGTGAGAGAGAGACAGAGTGAGGAAGAGAATGGGAGAGGATGGTGGGTAGGAGGAGGGCGAAAGGGATGGAAGAGAGAGTGGGAGTGGGAAGAAGCAATTTAATGGAGTAGTAGGTTACGTGTTCAGTGAATGTATTCGATGCATGGTTTACAAAAGACTTTGCAAATGGACGTCAATCGAATAATTAAGCTATTGAGAAATGAAATGTTTATGTGAATATTCGTGAAATGTTTTAACGTGTTTGCATGTGGTACGCTCGGTGGAAGTGAGTTCCAGACATATGGTCCAGAATAAGCTGGGCTTGTTTTGTACTGATCAATGCGAGGGCAGGGGAGAAGGAATTTCTCCGAGCCGGAACAGCTGTTCAGTCTTGTAACAAGGGCATAAATATAGCATGGCAAGGTACCTGTCGAAATTTAAAACATAAATAATGCCTTGTGGAATTTGAACTGTTTACTCAGAGAGAGTATGATCAGTGCTTTTAATTTTTCATCTGTTGCTAGAAGTACAACTGGAAGTAAGAGCTTTGCTAAACGTGTATGGACAGAATTCAGTCTTTTTTGTGGATATCACTACTCCTATCCCATATTGTTGCAGCGTAACTAATACGTGACGTTATGTGAATGATGAAGGGAAAAGTGTTGGCATTGCGTTTCAGCTGAGAAAACACGAAAAGGTTTTTGTTTTTTGTTGGTTTTGGATGATCGCATACCTTATTCAGATGAGATTGCCATTTCAATTCTTTATATATCGTTACTCCTTAAACACAATGCTTATCTACCTGTTCGATAGAAGCACCATTCAGTTTAAGTTTTAGGTTGAGAGGAGTCAAGTTGCGCTTTT
>CM065722.1:58617009-58622009 GCA_033310375.1 Conus canariensis | reverse complement strand
CTGCTCTCCACTGGACCCCACCCCTGTAAACAGCACACATGTACACGTCAGAACACATTCTGATGACGTAAAATCACTCCCCCCTCCCCCTCCTTAGATCCTTAAAGAAAATAACAAAAAGAAAAACAGATCTACTGTCAGCACACATTCTGATGACGTAAAAGTGACTAGCTTTTTTCCATTGGATCCAGCTTATGTCAGCAAGACAAATGTACACGTCACCACACATCTAATGCTGTTGTAAATGACCAGCTGCTTTTTCACTGGACCATACCCCTGTCGACATCACAGGTGTATTCGTCAACACACATTCTAGTGACGTTGCAAAGGACCAGCTGCTTTTTTCATTGGACCATACTCCTGTCGACATCGCAGGTGTATTCGTCAACACACATTCTAGTGACGTTGCAAAGGACCAGCTGCTTTTTTCATTGGACCATACTCCTGTCGACATCACAGGTGTATTCGTCAACACACATTCTAGTGACGTTGCAAAGGACCAGCTGCTTCCCACAACGTCGACCACCAGTTCATCCTCAAAACAGATGTCCACGTATCTGTGCATATTTGTGGTGTTATAGAACAGACAGTTACTCCCAAAGAGCCTGACCGTGTCAAGAACGAACGAGCTGTGTGCTGAGAATATCCGTGCTCAATAACACACACTGCTGTGTGCCTATAGAATATCCTGCTCAATAACACACACTGCTGTGTGCCTATAGAATATCCTGCTCAATAACACACACTGCTGTGTGCCTATAGAATATCCTGCTCAATAACACACACTGCTGTGTGCGCATAGAATATCGTTGTCAAGAACACACACTGATGCTTATGTATAGAACATCCTGCTCAATAACACACACTGATGTATACATATAGAATGATGAGCTTTTCTCATTGGACTCTATCCTTGTCAGGAACACACACTGATGTGTACGTATAGAATATATTTGTTAAGAACACACACTGATGTGTACGTATAGAATATCCTTGTCAAGAACACACACTGATGTGTACGTACAGAATATTGTTGTCAAGAACACACACTGACGTGTACGTACAGAATATCGTTGTCAAGAACACACACTGATGCTTATGTATAGAATACCCTGCTCAGTAACACATACTGATGTATATACATAGAATGAAGAGCTTTTCTCACTGGACTCTTTCCATGTCAGGAAGACACACCACTGATGTGTAGGTATAGAATATCCTTGTCAACAACACACACTGATGTGTACGTATAGAATATCTTTGTCAAGAACATACACTGATGTGTACTTACAGAACATATTTGTTAAGAACACACACATGATGTGTAGGTATAGAATATCGTTGTAAAGAACACTCACTGACGTGTACGTATAAATATCCTTGTCAAGAACACTCACTGATGTGTACGTATAGAATATCCTTGTCGAGAACACGCACTGATGCTTACGCATAGAATGAAGGGCTTGTCACTCTGGACTCTATCCCTGTCAGAAACACACACTGATACTTATGTATAGAATATCCTTGTCAGGAACACACACTGGTGTGTACGTACAGAATATCCTTGTCAAGAACACACTCTGACGTGTACGTATGGAATATCCTTGTTAAGAATACACACTGCTGTGTACGTACAGAATATCTTTGTTAAGAACACACACTGCTGTGTACGTATAGAATATCCTTGTTAAGAACACACACTGATGTGTACGTATAGAATATCCTTGTCAAGAACACACACTGACGTGTACGTATAGAATGGAGAGTTTTTCTTCAGCATCAACATTAGATGTACACATTAGCAGACACTTTCGTGACGTTGTAGCGTTTCTCCGTGGACTGTATCCCGGTCAACAACTCACACTGGTGTACTGTCAGACCACATCCAGCTGACGTCAATGAACATATGTATGCTCAGAGATTTTCCCCCTACACTCTAGACTGTTTACATGATGATTTCAGTTTTTCAGCAACTTATTTCTTTACCGCACTTTCTTTTTCGTTTAGCTTTCCCACCGTTCGCTGGATGCTTTGGGTTGCTGTTGGATTTTTTTCTAACCCTTGGAAGTGAGAATACCATAGAATGTGGTATGTCCCCATTTGATACCAAGGGAGCACAGACACAATCAGCCGTGCCTCCTTGACGAGTCCGATGCAGGTGACGAACGGCCTTGGAGGAGGCAAATCGAGTGGTTCTGTCTTCAAGAGGGACCCCAGTGGTCCCCCATATGTGAAGGGTTTCGTGTTTATGATACATATTTCCTCGATTTTTCATTCTCATTTTCTTCATTCACCCGACCCCCCCCCTCCCCATTTTTTCTTTTTTGTCTGTTTTTTTTACATTTTTTTTTATTATAAGTCTTTGCCGAGTCATTAATGTAATTGCAAAGGAATTGTTAGCCTACACTTGTTTTCCCCCACAACAAATTGTTCAATAATTTCTCTCTCTCTCTCTCTCTCTCTCTCTCTCTCTCTCGTATATATTTTTTCAACGTCTTTTCCTTTCTCTCTCTCCTCTCTCTCTCTCTACTATCTTCTTTTTCTTCTTTTCCTCTCTCTTCTCCTCTCTCTCTCTCTCTCTCTCTCTCTCTCTTCTCCATCCATTCCCCCTTCCTCTTTCTCTCCACCCTCTCTGTCCATCTCACGTGTGCGGGTGGCGGAGGCGTAGCGGTTCATCCTGTGTACCAGGTGATGGCGGGTTTGGGCACCCCGGAGGCGTTGCAGAACATCTCGATCTCCTCGCCCTCCATGCGCTTCATGTCCACCGGCTGGCTGTAGTCCACGATGATGGGCGGCACTGCAGTCCACACAACACACACACACACACACACACACACACACAACACACACACACACACACACACACACACACACACACACACACACACAGCAGCGTCAGGAACAAAAAGTGCAGGAGGAGATGGACATGGTGAAGGAGGTGGTGTGGTGGAGGAGGAGAATATGGTAGTGGTGGCTGTGGAGGAGGAGGAGCAGAAAAAGGAGGAAGTAGTGGTGGTAGCGGCAGTGGTGGTGGTGGAGGAGGAAGAGGTAGAAGAGAAGAAGAAGAAGAAAGAAGAAGAAGAAAGAAGAGAGAAGAAGAAGAAGAAGAAGAAGAAGAAGTAGAAGAAGAAGAAGAAGAAGAGAAGAAAGAAGAAGAAGAAGAAGAAGAAGAAGAAGAAGAAGAAGAAGTAGAAGAAGAAGAAGAAGAAGAAAGAAGAAGAAGAAGAAAGAAGAGAAGAGAGAAGAAGAAGAAGAAGAAGAAGAAGAAGAAGAAGAAAGCACCAACAACAACAACTCGCTGACTAGTGAAAAATTAAGGTCAATGACCATAAAACCGTAATGCCATGCAGGCATGACGTTATCGCCTGTAGAGAAAGGTCTAAGCCAGTTGTAACGAGCAATGGCAATACTCGTCCAAACATTCATATTTCTGCAGGCATGCTCACACACTCTAACTTACGTATATAACTACAAACCATAATCATTAACGTTCCAAGAAAAAACGTTTTTTTCTGTAAATCATAGCCGCGTGGCCACTGTATAAATCAGTGCTCACAGCATATTTGTATAATGTCCCATTAGCGCTAATGTGTTGTGCTTTCTTCTTATGTCCCTCTTCGGCCCTTTGCTGGGCGCAGAGAGAGAGATGGTTGGGTGTTGTTTTTCTCTCGCTGGTGGTGAGAATACCACATCTCTATAAGTGATATCTGGGTTGTTCCCAGGAACATGTACTGCTCTTGTGACAGGAAGACCAGCAGATTTCGGGAAGGGGGGGGGGGGGGGGAGAAACATCAGGTATCAGCGATATGTAATAATCCCCCCCCCCTCGTTTACATGATGACGCAACACTTTTGACGGCAGTTGATTTGTAATGACATAATGTTATGTCAGGAAGAGCCAAGTAGAAGGGATCAGGTCGATATCCAAGCCGTATCAATAGACCCCCCTGTATGACACCCCCCCCCCCACACACACACACACACTGCTCTACACTCTCCCTCTTCTATACTTACTCTGCTCAATACTCTTCCTGTTGTATACTCCCCTGCCCTATGCTCCCCCTCCTCATTATCTTTGTACACACACGCACGCACGCACACACACACACACACACACACACACAAGCGCGCGCACGCACGCACGTACGCACGCACGCACGCACACACACACACACACACACACATCTATATCTATGTCTGTATCTACAGAGAGAGAGAGAGAGAGAGAGAGAGAGAGAGAGAGAGGGAGAGGAGAGAGAGAGAGAGAGAGAGAGAGAGAGGAGAGAGAGAGAGAGAGGGAGAGAGAGAGAGAGAGAGAGAGAGAGAGAGATAGGGGGGGGGAGGGAAAGAGAGAAAAGCACTGGAATATGAATTCCCCATCAAAATCAATCAATACATCATTCATTCATTCATCCGATCAATCCACCAATGACTCACACTAAGCACAGATCCAACGTCACCCCGAAACCAAGCCCAAGCTTCACCCGCCTTTATCATTTATCGTTGCTTTCCCGCGGGAAAGGACCCGTGTTTTCTTTGGGGATGGCGGGGAGTGGGAGGGGTGTGGGGGGGGTGGGGGTGGGAAGGGTGATGGTTGGAGCATTCAGGGTTGAATATCTGATAATTTCGGGCCATTGGGGTGTTTGCAACATCATATGCCAAACTGTTATTCGGCAGAATCGCGGGGAATCATGGGTAGGATTGCTGTCTAGAACGTGAATTCAATGACTCCGCAGGGAGGTTAGGTTCCCTTTTTCGAAGAGGGGTGGTAGTGGTGGTGGGGTGGACCACTCTCTCTCTCTCTCCATCCCCTTCTGTCTGTCTGTCTGTCTCTCTCTCTCTCTCTCTCTGGAACCCCTTCTCCCACTTTCTACGCACCACCCCCTCTCTCTCTTTATCCCTCTCTCTCGCCGCCACCCCCCTCCAACCCCCAGTCCTCTCCTCTCCTTTCCCGCCTGTTTCTTCCTGTCCAACTTTACGTCAGTCCGCCCCTGTCTTTTT
>CM065722.1:58589509-58609509 GCA_033310375.1 Conus canariensis | reverse complement strand
CTTCCCCACCTGATCTTTCTTTCCTTCTCACTTTCTGCCTTTCTTTCTTTCATTCATTTTTTTTGTTTTCTCTTTCTTTCTTTCGCTTTTCCACTCTTTCGCTTTCTCTTCTGTTGTGGGCGGCTATTTGCAGTGCAGTGCAATGTCTGCTTACCTATCTATGTGTCTTCTGTCTGTCAGTCTTGTCTATCATCTATTTATCGATGCATCTATCGGTGTTTGACAGATCGGTCATTGATCCGTTTCTTCTTTCACTCATGTGTCAGTCCGTTAGTTGAGAGACTCGATTATTGATCTGTCTGTTTCACTGGCTCGTCTATTACTCCGCTCGTCTGTCTGTATCTGTTATGTGTGTGTCTGTCTGCGTGTCCTCCATGTCCCTCCCAGCCAACCAACCGATTATCCCAATATCCTTTGTTAGGCTTCTTTATGTTGCCTTGGATTAAAAAAGTACAAAGGACTTGCTTCTTTACATGTTTTAAAATCTTTTTCTCGACCACTCAACCAGGCAGTCCGTAAATGAGCGAGTGAATCGCTTCGTTAGTTAATTAGTTCAACTGGTTAGTTTTCAATCACAGCAGAGAGAGAGAGAGAGAGAGAGAGGGGGCAGGAGGAGAGAGAGAGAGAGGAGGTGATGAGAGAGAGAAAAGAGAGGGGGGGAAAAAAAGAGGGCACACACACACACAAAACACACACATATATATATATTATATATAAAATTTTTATATATATTTATATATATATATTTGTTATATTTTAAAAACAAGTTTAAAATCAAGCTTCTAAAAACATCTACAAATTTTTTTTCACGCTGTGCGGTCGTCAGGATGTGTGAGGGTTGTGTTGCCAGTGCCACTTTTATATATAGTTGCTGTTTGCTGTTGTTTTTTTCCCGTGTACATGTGTTTCTCAGGGGTTGGTTTTTTTCGATGATAGGAACTTCCATCTGTGTCTGCAATTGTTAACCATTTCTGTTCTAACATTTAGAGTTGCCAACTGTGGTTTACATAGTATAATGTATTTCTCTGTTAGCATAGATTGCATTTTTTGAAATGTTGTTGTTGTGCTGTCTTTTAAAATTTTCCAAGATTTGTTGTAGTCTTGTTTTTTTCTTAAGTTTCAATTTTATTTACTCAATTCTGTTGTTTTTTGTTCTTTCTTTGTTGAAAAGATTGTTAGGTTTGCATTCTAGTTTTGAATTGGTTTTCCGTGATACCTTATGTTTTTTTGCGTTCTCTGAGGACAGTGGCTTGGTCACAATGTTTTTATTTAAAAGGATTGGTTTGGTAGGGGGCATGTTCTTTTTGGGGGACGTGACAAGTTTCCTTTCGTTACCCCCCTTTTATTTTATTGACGAGAGACAGAGACAGAGAGAGAGGAGAGAGAGAGAGAGAGTGAGAGTGAGAGAGGGTGGTGGTGGTGGTGGGGAGCAACGACATGAGTGCCAACTTGAACAGACGTCGACGAACCCCAGTTGCCAGACTGGGCGGTAAGTTGTGGTGAACATCACCGACTGCCCACTGTGAGACACTGTCGAACAGAGATGTTACCTGCAGTACTTGCAGTCACACATAGCTCAAGGTGACTCTTTCAAGTTTCACAGCTGGATATACGTGGCAGGCTGGTGGGTGGAACGGGGTCCGCAGGAGGAGTTAGTATCGAGTCAATTACCATCTGAATGGCCTACCGGCTGTTCGACACGAGGTGAACTCACATAAGAATGTGGCGCTATGCCGCTGTTGATAAATATCTATCACGTGGCTCCCCGCCCTGGGGCAGTCCGGTCAATGAGCTCAGCGACACAGCCTGGTGGCCCTTGGGGGGGTGCGGGGCGGCGCCCGCAGTAGGGAAGTCGGGGCTGTAGAGTGGTGCGGGTTGACTTGGATTACGCTGCTCTCGGCCCAGCGCCGCTTTCGCCAGGAGCTTTTTTGTCTTGATCGCCAGGTACATCCAGTTACACCATCCGACAGGTGCGGGAAGACGGCGGGTGTGGTGGTGCCGTTTCTTACGGCTCTGGGAAGAATGGTCGGCCAGCATTGATTTCACCTCAATTCTTGCAATTTTACGAACTACCGATCGACACTTCCAGTTGACCTTTCGTGTTTCTTTCTCCCTTTCTCCACTTTCCTCCTGCTCCCTCCCTCTCCTTACCCCACCCCCCCCCCCCGCCCGACCGACCGCGAGACGGCAAAGGAGAGCGAGAGAGCGGAGGAGGGGGGGGGGGGGGGCGCGCGCGCGCGCGGAGCGAGCAGAGCGCGAGCGGAGAGCAGACCCGAACGGAGTACTGTCCGGACACCCCCACCACCCAGAGCCCAAGACCGTAGCACCCATACTAATGCTTTTGCAGCAGGTCCCCTTTGTCTGCCTGTCTCCAGGACTTGTCTCATATTTGCCTGTTCTTTGATAAGTTCCCCCCCTTCCACACCCACACACACACACACACACCCCACACACCCCCACCACAACCCACACACACTCAGAGCCACAGCTGGGAGGCCGGGGGGAAGGACGGCGGCAGTAAGGCACGGCAGGAAGGCCGGCAGCAGGATGTGGCCGCACCTAAGGGTGGCGGGGAGACGTCCAGTATCACAGTCTTAATTTGCCTTCTCATCCCCGCAAAGTCCGTCTAACGCAATCTTTCTCCGCGATGTCTTCATGCCCTGGAGTTTTAGACCCTCATCCACATGTCCCCCCCGTCTGCCGAGAGTCTTGCGCTGCCGCTGACCAACAAGGTCTCATTTTAATTAAATATTGGACTGCCCGCTACCGCCAACCCACCACCCACACCACCCACAACAACCCCGTGAACGGATCGGTCACATCGATCATTCGTGTTTTGGCGGGGGAACAACACCCCACCGCGACCGTCAAAAACAACAACCACAACCCTAGTCCCCACCCACAGCCCAGTGGCACCCCCCACCCGCGCCGTTGTTTGTTTCTGGCGCACACACACGCAATTGTGTTGTACTGCGCCCGGCTCCGCACTGCAGGCCATGACGGCACGTCGGCGGGGTGGGGCCTTGTCGCCCTTCCGGTGCGTGGGAACCTGTCTGTTGTCGCCGAGAGGACCCTACTTCCTTCGCAAGTTCACTGTCTGTGGGTGTGACTGTGTCGCCTGTTGCTCTGCTTCCCTTGACGTCTTGGGTTGTGTGTGTTTCTCCCGATGGCTTCCCCTGCCTCCGCCCCCCCTTGTCTTTCACCCGCCTCCAACAGACGAACAGGCCAGACAGACGGCCCGACACGCCAGACAGGACACACACACACCCAACACAACACACACCCCCACCACACCCACCCCCCCCCCCACCACAAACAGCACACACCACACACCCCCACCGCCCAGTGAGGAGAGAGCGCGAGGCGAGAGGCGAGACGGACGGCGAGCAGAGCGCGAGTCGAGGGGTTACGTATCAACGTCCAGGTCCACCCGTGACGACACTGTATTAAGGCATCGCCATTTGCCCCAATTTTTTTTCCCGCGACGTTTTTACAAACCTTTTCCTAACATCATCCCAAACACTTTTCCACACTTTTCACAATTTTGTCCTAGTCTTTATTCCATTTATTTTTCTCTCCACCGTTTTCCTCTCTTCCCTGCTTTTCACCCCGTTTTATTTTTTAACCTTTACTTTTTCCGCCCTTTTACATTTTTTTTTTATACAGTTATGCTTTTCATGACTTTGACATTTTGTTTATGACTGTTTCTACTATTCGCCCGACGGATTGTCATCGCTTTTTTCGCCTATCTTAATATTTTGTCGATACCACACAACACCATTTTTTTTGCTCACATTCTACCCCATTGCCCCCTTCATCTTTTTTTATAATTGTAATTCCACGTTACCCGTTTGCCTTTCACGGCTTTTCTCCTTTGTTTTTCCGTCAATCCCTAATACTTTCTTCCTTCTTTTGACTCCCCCCCCCTCCTCCCTTTCGTTCCCGATTTTCCGTATTCTTCCTTTACCTTTTTTCTTTTTATTTTTTTTTCACTCCTTTCCTTACAATTTTCCGACATATTTCGGCCGTCGTTTTGGCCATTTCCTTCTTTTTCATCTTCACCTTTCTCCGCAGTTTCCGTTTTTCTCCCTTTCTATCTTTTCCCCTCTTCCCTTGTGTTTAATATGACTTTTTTCTTGCCCAGTCCATGGCCACACAAGCGTGTACCGGGGGCGGCATATCGGTAACGTCTTGCGCGGTGTCCACGACGGACTGTTGATGACGCTTATCGGGTGACACCTTTTTTCACTGTTATCTGCATTGGGCACAGCAACGCCCCACCCCTGTGACCGCTGCCCTTATTTCCACCTCGGCGGCAGCAGTTTTTCTCCGACGTCATCTTCTTTGCGGCAGGGCCCCCGCCGGGGAGCCCACCCACAGACATGTGACTCACTGCATTCCGCCCCACCACCACCCCCAACACCCTTACGCCTTCCCCCCCGCGAGGGTATTGTTTTTTTTGTTTGGCAATCCGGTTAGCTGTTGCTGGCTTCCCCCCCAGGAACCGCCCGTTCATGAGTGGGGTGCCACACGTACCATCTGGTTTGGAGCCTTTTAAGCGGTTTCCACTTTATGCCGTAGTTCACACCCCCCCCCCCCCACCACCCCACACACACCCCCCCCCACCCCACACACCCACCCACACCCACCGACCTCGAGTGAGGCGTAGTCGGCAGAGCACCCGCCGCGGCGTTTGGCCGTCGCCCAGCAAATAACCAATCGTTTTGTAGAAGGTAATGTCCAGCAGCCGTGGCAGTGGCAGTGCACATCCGCAGCGACAGCTCTACCTGCGCGCCCAGCAGAACCGCCGGGGCGTTTGGCCGATCGCAAGGCCCTACACCGTGTTGTAGACGTCATCGTCCCGCAGCCGTGGGCAGTAGGCAGTGACCTACCCGCAGCGACCGTTCCCTGCCGCAGCAGCAGCCACCAACGGCCATTCAGCAGCAGCAGCAGCCCGCCGCCGCCGCGCCGCCGGCACGTAGTCGTAGTTAGTAGTAGTAGAAAGTACGTGGTGATGGTGTGGTGGTAATGCGTCAGTCGCAGTAACCCTCGTAGTCTTGACGACGCATCCCTTCTCAGTAGTAACCATGTAATGAGCACTTACGGTCCCTGCCACGTGACCTGCGCCGTTGTTCCCACGGGTATCGTGACCACCTCCCCCCCCGTCGCGATGGCTGCACGCCTTCAGCCCACCACACCCATCGATTCTAAATATGGTGCTGCAAATTACCGTAGCTTTTTAAGCGAGAGCAGAGAGAGCGCGAGCGAGCGAGAGCGAGCGGGCGAGCGCCAGCCCGACACGACCGCCCGGGCGAGAGCGGCGGACGGGCGAGGCCCAGAGAGCGAGCGCGAGACGGGAGCGAGAGCGCGCGAGCGCTGCGCGCGCGGAGTGTGTGTGTGTGTGTGTGTGTGTGAGTGAGTGTGTAGTCGTTCAGGCCATCCCCCGGGCCCCTCAGCCTGGGCTGTTCAGGTCCATGTCAATCGAACCCCCGCCGACGCCTGCCGCCCCGCACGCCCGATGCACCGCACGCCGCAGCCCTCACCCACCAACCCCCCCCACCCCCCCACCCCACCCCCCCCACCCCCCAAGCCCCACCCCCCGCCCCCGTCCGAAACGGCACCAACCCCTCCCGTCTTTTACCTGCACGCCACCCTCCCAGGGACTTACACCGGCTACCACGGGCCGTGGTTCGCATGCGCCAAGGTAGGCCCAGAAGGTCGCAGGTATCCCGTACCCACGGAGGCCTTTTGATTCATCTTTCCATCCCCTTACCCCCCCCTACGGTCCCGATAACCAACAATGTGATGTGGGGCCGGCCTGCACCGAGTATGAGCGCGCGGCAACTCGACCACCATTACGTTGAATTGGGGATGCTTCGGTAACGACTCAAGCCGGGGTTTTGGTTTCCAGGGGGCTTTTTCACGGAGTTGCAATTGTTTTCAGACCTCCTATCCATCCAGTCCATCGACTGCGCCTCTCAAGCGGTTCGTTGAGTGACCATACCCCCGCCCACTTCTTGCACCCCAGTAACATCCCATCCACCAACTTTCGGACGCAAAGAGTCGGCCAGTTTGGCTGTTGGTACTGGATGGCCGTTAACATAGCCTGCACCCAGCGTGCGAAATGGCAAAGAATGAGGGAAGTAAGGACACCTGCAGTGAACGATATTAGCCCGCTATAGGATGATGACCCGGGGCAAGCCTGCCTGCAGCGCAGCAGGCAGCTCTCAGTCGCATACCAGGTAGTCAGCGTGCTTGTGGTCCCCCCGGTATGGCTTGTGAGCGCATGAGAGCTAGGGTCTCGAGCCGAGGACCAGGCGCTCTATCAGTATTTCATGATCCAGATAATATAATAAGAAGCAGAACTTGTCATCAAGAGGACAACACGCGGGTCCCCAAATCTCATCACGTGGCTTTTTCTACCGCGGCATTTTGTATCACACTGTCCAACATTCCACCGAGGTGAATGGGCGCCCAGCCAACAGACGAAGATTCGTGCATTGCACTTGGTTGTTTGCAGGAGAGACACCTCAGATTCCAGGGAGCCAGGTCCGTGAGCGCCAGAACGTCCCGTTTCCATCGGCTGGCGACACCAATTCTTGAAACGGTTCGATTGTTGCGGACCAGGTTGGGGCCTAGGGAAATCTCTTGGTCTTACCACCTGTGGGTGCGGCCACCACGCTTCGATACCCGTGAACAAGTATGTTACTCACCACTCTCTCTCTCTCTCTTTCTCTCTCTCACTCTCTCTCTTCTCTCTTCCTTCTCGCGCGCGCGCGCGCCGCGGGTAGACACTATTACTCATCACACAATATCACCTCAGTACACACACTGATTAGCTTCTGGTCCCACGACTTTGGTCTCGGGTCGTTCTCTTCCTCCCCCCCGTCCTTCATCTCCTCTCTCTCTATCTCTTTCTCTTCTCTCTTCTCTCTCCTCTTCTCTTTAAGGTTTTAAGGCAAACACAAAAGATTTGTTGGCATGTGAACACTCCCACCGACTCTCTTGTCCTGCTGTAGACCACATTCTTCGATGGAGACCGAACCACTTTCTGTTCCTCTGTAACTGCTTTCACTACCTTGCATGTGCGGCACACTTAGTCACTTTTCAGTTCGATATAAGCGGAAAAGACCACATGTTGCTGTCGTGTTCTCATCCATGCTGCACTTGTCTTCCATCCGTTGCGAAATTCATCGGCCGAAGCATTGACAAATTAGCCAGATGACGGACTGCGAAAATCACAGATTCTGCATTCTACGAGATATCTGCATGATATTCTCATTCATCGCAAGTGAAGAGAATCGATCCGATTACATTGTCATCCTTTGACTCGATGGATGGTCGAGTACGTCTTAAGGTGTTTTTTTTTTCCCTAATTGCTTTCTCCTGTGGTGAGGACATAAGGAAAATGTTTGCAATGTCTTTGTTTTAACCTTTGGCTTTGGTGCTCCCTCGGCCAGAATGTGTCCTATTTGTTTGCCGGAAGGCAAGAGGGAATGGCTATTGTTCTGTTCCCTCTCCCCCCCCTTGTCAAACGACCTCTTAGTTAAAGAAATCCCTGTCAAAGTGTCCACGTGTCACGGTCTCTTCTCTCTTCTCTCTCTCTCTCCACACACACCAACCCGCCCGTAGACACACACAACAACACAACACCCCCCCAACCAACAAGAGAGGGGCATACATACCACACCGAGCGAGGCGACGCGAGACGCGAGCCGTACACACCCCCACAACCCCACCACACCCACCCACCACCAACCCCCCCCACACCCCACACCACAGCACTGCTCTGACTGACAACCACCCCACCCCCCCCCCACCGCCCCCATCCCCCCCAAAAACCACACAGCAGAAACAGCAGCAGCAGCAGCCGCAGCCGCCGCAGCCCGCAGCGAGCTAGCCGCACACTATTCCACTATTTCCAGGTTAACCCGGCCCCACACCACTGGAAACCTGAACCAAGTTTATGCTCTTTGCGCCACTGTGCAATTTCTTGCCTCGTTCGCCTCTCACGACTGAGGCCCAGTCGATAGGAAATATCCTTTGCCCCACCACTCCAATCCTATCATAGGGTGCCATCACGACGAAAAAACTGGCTGCGCCACAGTATTCAGCAAAGTTTCCTTTTTCGCACTCCCCGTCCCATTCACCTTCTTTGTGTGGACGATTCAGATTCCATTACCGTACAGTTAGGACGGTGACTGACCATTAGAAATCGTAACGTCAACTACTTTTTTTTTCGTTCGCTTCTTTTTGTTCCTTTCGGTCTCTTTTTTACATTGGCGCCCGCATTGCAAGCATACCCCACCGCGCGCGCTGCTCGCGGCGCGCACGCCTTGCACAACACGGCACAACAAACGCCACATGCACGCCCCGCTGACGCACACACGCCCGCACCCACCAACATCCATACTATATGCCTGCACCACCACCACACCACCCAGCGCGCGCGAGCAGCGCGAGCGGAGTAGCACGTCACGAGAGTGAGGCGCGAGGCGACGACGCGAGATACCCATTTTACCTACATCCATTACCTCGTCTTACATACCTCGTGTTCTCCATTACTACCCCACATATATCCATACACCAATACTACATATATGCATACATAATCCCCAACATCCTATCTTCGTACATACGTCCGTTCGTGTTAACGCATTTTCCTTCCAAGAACCGCCCAACGCTGCCGCCACTTTCCCCCTCAGGCAGGATATCTCGTCCGGATGTACACAGGATCTCTGATGAAGGTTCACTCTGTACAGGCAGGGATCTATCAGTCCGATGTACAGGATCTCTGATGCAGGTTCACTGTGTCACACGGCCGGATATACCGTCAGGATGTACCGGATCTGTGAAGACGGTTACTGCTGTACAGGAGGACTATCTATCCGTCATGATGTAAGGACTCTGTGCCGTACACCTGTAGTCCGGCCGGATCTACTCAGTCTCCAGGCTGTACCGGATCTTGATGACGGTTCACTGCTGTAACCGGCCAGGATCTATCCGTCCGGATCGTCCCGTACCGGCTCTCTGATGACGGTTAACTGTGATACCGGCAGGCTTATCTCCGTCCGGATGTACGGATCTTTGCTGAACGGTTCTACCTGTGTACAGGCAGACTTGTCCGTCAGGAAGTACAGGCTCGTGCTGGACGGATTCACTGCTGTACAGGCCGGCTCTATTCAGTCAGGCGTACTCAGGCTCTCTGATGACGGTAAATGCTGTACCAGGACAAGCCCTGTCAGTCGGCTGACAGGCTTCTGTGATGCCAGGTTGACTGCTGTACCCAGGCAGGACAAGTCGTCCAGGATGTACCAGGATCTAGGCTGAAGGATTCTACTGTCAGCCGGATCTGGCAGAGGGTAAACCCACTACACGGCAGGACCTATCAGTCGGATGTACTGCTCTGGGATGAAGGGTACCCACAAAACAGGAGGAACTATCAGTCCGGATGTACAGGAAATCTGTGATGAAGGTAACCTTGCTGTTACAGGCAGGACCTGTTCGTCAGGATGGCACAGGATCACACAGGTGCGTTTTGGCTGTTTTGCTGTTACAGGCCGGATGTATCCGTCAGGATGCACAGGGCATCACCAGCGGGCCTTTTTGGCTGTCTGCTGTCTGTGCCGCCCCAGTTCATGTTGCTGGCTGTCTTGCTGTCTGTGGCGCCCCAGTCATGATGTGGCTGTCTTGCTGTCGTGGCCGCCAGTCCTGTTGCTGGTGTCTTGCTGTCTGTGCCGCCCAGGTCATGTTGCTGGCTCTGTCTTGCTGTCTGTGCCGCCCAGTTCCTGTTGCTGGTGTTTGCTGTCTGTGCGCCCAGTCATGTTTAGCTCCCCTCGCCAATTCGTTCCGGATTCTCTCAGACACAGCTCCCCACTACCCCCCCCCCCCCCCCCCCCCCGCCGGGTATGTTCTGTCGCAGCCCCGCCCCAGATCCAGAGGGGCGTGGGGGTGGGGGAGGGGTGGGGCGTGGGGGTCCACTCCCATAGGCAGTAGTATGAACCTGTCTGCCCGGCAACCACTGACCCTGTGGGGTCATCGTTGAGGATGGACCAAAATTACCAGGGCTTTGTTTGATGAGCTCAGGCCGCTTCAGTTTGAACCTGTTACTCATATTTATGTTACCTGAACACACTACAACTTGGGGGTTCCCGCTACTCGACCCACCGCTTCAGATGACATGTTAATATTCTCCAGTGACATGAACCTCAATTTACATAGGAGTTAAGATCTAGACACCGTTCCGACTGACATGATCCTTCATTTCTCCAGTGCCATGACACACCCAGTAAATGGGCAGTTAGATATGCCCACCGCTTTCCGATATGAAATGTTTATCCTTCTCAGTGACATGGAACACAATTCATGGGCGGTTAAAGATATAGCGCCCCGCTTCAGTATGAACTGTTCACTCATTCTCCAGTGATGCAACACACTTAATGGAGTTCACGATATAGAACACCGCTTCAGTATGACTGTTAATCCTTCTCCAGTGACATAGCAACCAATTAATCGGAGTTAAGCTTAGAACACGTTCAGTAGCAAGTTAATAATTTACAGATGCATGAAAACATCTTCATGGGAGTTACAGATGTAGAACACTACTCTTAAAAATGCGTTCCAACACAAAACACCCACCACGCTACACACCCCAAGCAGCAACACAGCACAAGACACACAGACACCGACACAGACACCCACCCCCACACACCCACCACACACACACACACACCCACACCACACCACTTCGGGGCACACTACTCAATGTTCATGGCGGGAACAACAACGACTGTAACCCTACAGAACCACGGTGGGTTTTATTGTGCAGCTCGAATGATTCCCCGATATGCGCATGACGAAATGCAAAAAGGCGGGGATTATTTTTTATTCAGCTTCTTCTTTCTCTCTCTCTCTCTTCTCTCTCTCTCTCTATCTCTCTCTCTCTCTCTCGCTGTGTCGCAGACACACATCCACACCCACACACACACCACCACAACACACACACCACACCCACGGCACAACACACACACACACACACACACCACACACACAACACACACACCCTCACACCCGGGCTCAGTCCAACTTGACGGAAGGGTCGAAACACGTGTGTTGCGGGCGCTTGCAGACTCGCCTTTTTGTTTCAGTCGACTTAATGCTAAAGTGACCATAGTACCGCGTTGATTGTATGCCTCTGCAGCAAGAACAGGCAGAGAAAAAGTGGGTGTCTAATCGTTTGAAAGTCTCCTGAGTACATGGGAAGGGACGGGCGGGGGTTGTTGGGGGGCCGGGGGCAGACTTTGCCACAAAACGCAGCTCAATCATGTGCGGACAAGCCCTCCGAACTCCCTTTCATCCCTGATTAAGCGGAATTGAACGGTCGGAGTAGCTAATGACCCCACAGCATCGGCTATGTTGAACCTGTGAAGTTGGGGTCGCAGGTTCACATCAGCGCAGGGTTGTTCTGGTTGAGGCGGATGCTTTCCCTCACAGTCAAAACAGGTCCCGATTCGGTTCTTAAAGTCTTTGGAAGGAGGTTTTCCGCTTACGAAAGCATGGCATCCCACACTGCGCACATGTTACACCCCAATCATTCCTCTTTGGCAAAAAAGCGTAGGCCTTATAGTCCGCCGATTCATGGATGATACCGCACCCACCTTACGCACTTATGCCGCATTCCTGCGCGATAATTAGGGTCTACATAACAGACTGTGGGCGTGGGACCGAACAATCTTCCCCAGGAGGACAGGCGAAGAGTATTTAAAAACGCTAATCAGGACTAAGCCATAATGAATTAAACGGCTGACAACAGGTCAAGTGAATATGGTTTATTCGTACTGAACCCAACTTCGGGTAGTATTGAACAGTTAAGTGGCAGCCTTGTCATGGAAAACTTCCTATCACCGACGCGGCACGGTTCATCATTCATGGTTCCCAGTTTCTCCATCTTCAAATCCTGTCCCCCCCCTCCTCCTAACGTCCAAATCTTTGCCAAGTCATTCACTATGACGATAGTTCAGTTGTTGGCCTGCGCTTGTTTTTCCCCACTATTCGCTTGTTCGTCTATGTCTTTGTTGACTTTATTCAAGTTAAAAGGTGTGCCGTCTTGACTCAAAGACTTCCTCTGTGATTCGGTTTACTTATGGGAACGCAAACAATCCCCAACTTGCTTTACTGTTTCTATCTATCACGTCCAACTCAGTTTTCGTTTTGCATCATTCCAGCCGTCCGTCTTTTAACTGACATCTCCATTAGGGATATCTCAACTCACTCTCCTCTCCTCTCTGTCACCCTTCCAACCGCGCGGCGCGCGCGCGCGCGCGCACGGCACACAACACACACACAACCCCACACCACACACCACCCACACATAACACACACACCACTCTCTCTCTCTCTCTCTCTCTCCTTCTCTCTCTCTTCTCTCTCTTCTTCTCTCTCCTGAAGCAAGATTGATTTCACGGGATTTCTTCTTTGCAAGGACGCTGTGGCAGAACAAATCCGAATATCTCAGTGAGGCTTCCTCTCTCTCTCTCTCTCTCTCTCTCTCTGTCTCTCGTCTCTCTCTCTTTTCTTCCTCTCTCTCTCTCTCTGAGCAGACAGCCCGAGAGAGGGAAGGATGAACCACACATGAGAGGTAAAGGAGGCAGACAAGATGCCGGGGGGAAAAGGGGGGTGGGAGGATACTCTTTTTCCGCTATAGAAAAAACAACAAACAACAAAAAATCGAAACTCTGTCGGAGGCCCGTGAATCTGTCACGCGAGATGAAATACGTAGTGGCCGGCGGATTGTCAGTTTTACGTTCCGACCTTTTCTGTCGCGGAAAAAGTCAGGGCCTCCCATGATGATTGGGACACTCCTCCCCCGACCACCCTCCGGGAAATCTCATGTTGTCACCCGCTTCTGTAACTCAGGAGTCACTCCGTATGGACCCTCTCTCTGTCTGTCGATTTCTGTTGTTCGTCTTGCTGTCTGTTGTTCTGTCTCTCTCTCTCTTTTTTCTCTCTCTCTCTCTCTCTTTCTTTCCTTTTTTCTTCTCTCTCTCGCTTGCCTCTTTCCGTCTGTACTTCTTTCTTACTTCCTCTTTTTCACACAACACACACACCCCACAACACACCACCCACACACACCCACACACACACTGCACGGTTCAAGTATTCCGCAGTCCGTCTCTCCCTCATCCTCTTCCAAAACAGCAAACAATTCTGAAAATGGTCTCCAAACGTGTCTTCCAGGGCAAGGCTGGCGGTGGGGGTAGGGAGGCGCGGGGGGGTCGGCGGACCGAGGGGGGCACGATAAACCACCGAACAAACGACAAGACGCAGGACACATCGTTGGTCCCCACGCACCAGGGTGGGGAGTCCCTCATCTTACATGCTGCCACAATTTTGCTCTGTGGATCTATTGGACTCTGACGAACAGAGTGGGTGAGGGTGCGCATTGCCACGCATATCTCCACCCACCCACGAGCACCCGAGGGGGGCTACCCTCATTGTGTGCGGCAGCTCAGTACTGCTACTACTCCCTCCCACCACCCCCCCCCCCCCCACTCCCTCGGGCCAACCCCCCTCCTCCACCACTTCTAGCCCATAAATTCCCCTCCCTCTCTCTTCACTCCAGACAAACGCTATGAATGCCACGCAGAGAGAGAGAGAGAGAGCGGAGGGGGCGGGGGGAGCGCGAGAGAGAGCGAGAGAGGCAGATGAGAGCGAGCGACGAGAGAGCACAAGCCCTTTAGCAGGGAAACGCGAAACCATAATACAAAGACAGAGGCAGACAGCAGAGAGAATGATTGTAACCATGTACATTCTTCGATTGTAAAATTTTCGGTTTCGTACACGCCTGCTTTATTAAGCTGGCAGTTTCCATAGTTTGTCTGTCTGTTGTCTATTTGTTCCATCTGTCTCGCTATCTACCCATCTAGTCAGAGTCTGTCTGTACTGCTCTCGCACTATCATTGGTACGAACACACCCCAAAAACACAATCTTACACTACTCTCCCTCCAGAACGAAAAGAAGAAAGACAAAGCAACGATAAGAAAGAAGACAGAAAGAAAGGAAGAAAGGACACGCAAACGGACGAATACTGCACTGACCACTTGCCCAATTACACTCGTCCACACCCCACACCAAAACACAACCTTTAAACATTTTTTTACTGAAACCACACCATGACAATGGCGACCCAGAGCTGGACAAAAGGCTCACCGCGGACCCATAAGAGGGCGCCTGGACAGAGCGTGCGGGCTGGAGATGGACCACCAAGAGGACGAGGTCTTCGTTGTGGCACCAGGGTCTGGGCCTCATTCAGCCGGGCATCAAACGCCGGCCGGGTCCCTTGGGCGGCGCAGGCAAAACTACAGGCTCGTGCCACATCTGCCCAGTCAAACCACCGGCACCCGCTCCAAAGTGGGGATCCGGCCCGGGTGCCGCTCTGACCGATTTAGCGAGAAAGAGAAGAGCGGGGGGGAGGGCGGGCGCGAGAGAGCGCATGGGGCGGGACAGCCGGTCGGTTGGGCGGGCGACGGGGGGGGGGGGGGGAGGAAAGCGGAGCGCGAGCGCGCGCGAGAGAGACCAGACAAGGACAAACGAGAGAGCGAGGCTAGAGAGAGTGCGACGGACCGAGAGCGAGGGAGGGGCACCGGACAGCGAACGGGGGGGGGGGGAGGATCAGAAGGGCGCGAGGCTGAGCGAGGGCTATCGCGGAGGAGAGGGGGAGGAGGGTAAGGGCGAGAGAGAGCGCGCGAGAGGGAGGGAGGGAGGGAGGAAGCGAGTGCGGGGAATGAGGACGGACGAGAGTGAGGGAGGGGCGAACGAGAGGCCTTTGAGAGAGCGAGGGGGGGAGAGCGAGAGAGCGTGCGAGAGAGCGAGACGAGAGAGAGAGGCGATGAAGGAGGCGGGAGCGCTGACGAGCGAGAGCGAGAGAGTGGACGATAACGGGAGCTGGAGGACCAGGTGGGAGCGGCAGTGGGACGTGACTTATGTTCGGTGGCATTCAAGTGGCGACGGTTGATGACGGATCTTAACCGCCTTACCCCCTTCACCTTCATACAGCTGAGCAAACGGCGTCAGAGGCGGGCGCCGCCAGTGGGGAGTCCCGAGGGACTCCGTGTCTTCTTTCTTTCCAAGGTTTTTCTGCAGTGGGCCTGTCGTCTCTGTTTGTTCCAGCGCAGCTCCGGCGGAGACACCCCGGAGCCGAGGGATCCCGCACTCTCTTCCCAGCCCCTTTGCACGACAGGCATCATACCGCCCGAGGTCACACTCTATCCCGTCTTTGCAGAATGGATCCCGCCAGCGGTACTCTTTTCACGCCCTTTTGGCCAGGCTCCCGCCCAGAGGTCCTCTACTTTTCACACGCCTTGCGCCAGGCCTACCAGCCGGGTCCCTTTCTTCCCATTTCCCGTTGCCTGGCCAGGTATCCGGCAGGGGAACTATATCTTACCCGCCTTTGAAGAAATGTCATACCGACAGAGGTACTCTCTTTCCCCGCTTTGACGACTGTCGTACAGCCCGGGGTACTCTCTTTCAGCTTTGAAGCCTGTCGTCAGACCAGGGGTACTCTTTTCCCGCCCTTTGACGAATGGTAACACGACAGGGGTCTCTCTTCACGCCTTTGAAGGAATGGCATCAGACAGGGGGGTACTCTCTTTCCCGCCTTTGAAGATAATGTCTTACAGACAGGGTTACTCTCTTTCACGCCTTTGAAGCATTGGCATACAGTCAGGGAGTACTCCTCTTTCAGCTTTGAAGAACTGTGTACAGCCAGGGGTACTCTGTTTTCGCCTTGTGATAAAGCATGTTTACCAGCACAGAGGTCACTTCTTTCACGTTTGAAGAATGGGCATACAGACAGGGGCCCTCTCTTTCACGCCTTTGAAGAATGTCGTACAGCAGGGGTACCTTCTTTCACGTCTTGAAGCCAGTCGTACAGACAGGGGTATCTCCTTTCACGCCTTTGAAGAATAGGTATACAGACAGGGGTACTCTCTTTCACGCCCTTTGAAGAATGTCGTACACGACAGGGGTCCTCTCTTTCACGCCCTTTGAAGTCTGTCGTACCGACAGGGGTACTCTCTTTCCCGCCTTTGAAGACTGGCAAGACCGACAGAGGTACTCTCTTTCACGCCTTTGAGAATGTGTACAGACATGGGGTACTCTCTTTCACGCCTTTGCAAGAATGTCGGTAACGGGACAGGGGGTCACTCTTTTTACGCCTTTGACGAATGTCGACCTACAGGGGTACTCTCTTTCACGCCTTTGGAAGATTTGGCATTCAGAATGGGGTACTCTCTTCACGCCTTTTGACGAAGGTCGTACAGACAGGGCACTCTCTTTCAGCCTTGCACAGACTGGCCTACAAACAGAGGTTCACCTCTTATCAGCCATTGAAGACTGGCATACATACAGGGGTACTCTCTTTCACGCCTTTTGAAGACTGTCGTACCGATCGAGTTTATTCTGGAAGAAATGTGTTACTGGATGAAAGTATGTGACGAGAGGTTGCGTTAAAAACACGATCGTGGCCTCGGATGGATGGTTTACACTTTTTCCCCAAAATTATTCTGGTTCTGTGCTTTTCTCAATTGACTTTTGCAATGTTCTATAATTCCATATAAAAAGCAAAAACAAAAAAAATGGCAAAAAAAACAAAAACAAAAAAAAAACCCGCAAACAACCAGTTCCTTTGACGACTAGAAGAGGAGGCGAGGAAGAGGAGGTGGAGGAAAAGGTGAATCCTATATCAATGTCTTGGCGATGTAAAAACAGGTTTTCTAAACTGCTTTTAACGGTTTTCGTCGTACATTATCCCCATCCCTAGTAAGGAAAGGGTACTCTTTAGATAAGAAAGAACGCAATAAACCTGTTACCCAAAAGGAAATATGCATTTTTCTCCCTTCTTTTTATCTTTTTTAATTTTCTGGTTTCAAAGTGGGCTGACTCCAGTTGGAAATTAACACAGATTGAAACACCCTAATTCTGTGCCACCCACGCCGAAAGACATAACCAATTTCAATTAGTTGTTTAGGTTTGTTAATTTTGTTTGTGTATTGCAGCGTCGCGCGCGCGCGGGTTTGGGTGTGTGTGGTGTGTTTGCGTGTCCGACATCTCATCTTTCAACGTAAGTAAATGAGGATGAAAAACAGGTTTCAGCAACTTATAGTTTATGTTGTTTAGTTTCCGTGTGCCATCCACTTGATCTTCTAACAAAGCAAGGACAGAAGAAAGCTTTAATGACTAGAACAAAGAAACGAAAATCTTTCCTAATTATGATCCAAAGCGCCTTCCTCTTTCATTGCACACAATCGCAACGTCTCTGAGTGGTACTTGGATGTGCGCGTCCTTCATATATGCTCTCCCCTCGGATGTCCCGACTGTCCATCTTAGTCCGTCGAGCAGTGAGGCTAACTCAGCGCCCGAAAGGTCGGAGGAAATGGCTACAGGTGAGGCCAGGTGCAGCAGTTCTCTCCCCTGCTGCGGCCCATCGCTCGGCTTCCCCAGGCGGACAAATCCATTTGGCGCCAGTTTTCGCCCAATGCTGTCCGGTGGGTTAGGAAGCTGTCTGAACTAGCCGGGGCGCTGAGACGGATCTCAAGGATGGGCTGCGCATATCAGATAGGGTCTGGGCAACGAACGGGACTCTGGTCGTAGCTGCCTCTCAGCTGCCCCTGACTTTTTTGTGTGTTGTTACTGAGGCTGATGCAAATGAAATGAATGATCCCGACTGCCGGCGTCATCCGTGTCCTCCCGCCCGTGCCTGCTCTTTCACTTCCGCTTGTTTTCCATCCATCCCATCCATCCATTTCTCTTTGTTTCTGACTCTCCCTCTCTCCCTTGTGCGTGGAGCGGTGTGTTGTGTGTGTGTGTGTGTGTGTGTGTGTGTGTGTGTGTGTGGTGTGTGTGTGTGTGTGTGCGAGAGAGTGAGAGAGCGAGAGAGAGAGAGAGAAAGAGCAGAGCGAGCGGCTATGTTGGTTCCCCTGTATGTGTGTGTGCTTATGTATTTTTAAAACTTCAACCTCTGTGTGTGCTTAGACTGCATTATACTTGCACCTCTGTATTTCTACTGTTTATAATCTCAGTGTTTTCCTTTTTATAATCTCTTGCTTTTACCAGTCTTAAATTCAGTCCAACTTTTTTTTAATTTGTTTATATTCTTAGGTATGCAAAAAACTTTGTAAAGTTATTTCTCATCAACCCTTTTCAGAAGAAAAATTATATGAATGAAAACACCTAGGACAAAAACATCAAGAAAAAAGAGATAGGAAACTTAAGAATGACACGCGTTCAGAAAAATTCAAAAGATAAGAAGAAAGTAAGCAATAGAACAGAAAAGACCCCAACACAAGCCCGGACTAAGGGCACGAAGCAAAGCAAAAAAGAACAGCAAAGGGGACACAAAAATATATGGAAGAACGTAAAAAAAAAAAGGTAGACAGCCGGTTAAAACTAACCCGCAGGACCAGTTCAACTGACACAAGTTTACTTAAAAACACACACCACACACACACACACACACCACACCACCGCTTAAAAACCCCCTTTCCCCCAAAAAAAAAAACCCCCCCCCCCCTTTTTTTTTTCCCAAAAAAAAAAAAAAAAAAATAATTTTAAAACCCAAAAAAAATTTTTTTCCCCCCCCAAAAAAACCCCAAAAAAAAAAAAAAAACCCCCCCAAAAAAAAAAAAAAAAAAAAATTTAAAAAAAAAAACCCCCCCCTTTTTTTTTTTTTAAAAAAAAACCCCCCCCCCCCCCAAAAAACCCCCCAAAAAAAAAAAAGAAAAAAAAACCCAAAAAAATTTTTAAAAAAAAAAAAAAAACCCCAAAAAAACCCCCCTTTTTAAAAAAAAAAAAAAAACCCCCCCAACCCCCAAAAAAAAAAAACCCCCCAAAAAAAAAAAGGGGGAAAAAAAAAAAAAAAAAAAAAACAAAACCCGGGGGAAAAGGGGGGGGGCCCAAAAAACCCCCCCAAAAAAACCCCCCCTTTTTTAAAAAAAAAAAAGCCCCGGGGCCCCCAAAAAAAAAAAAAAACCCCAAAAAAAACCAAACCCCAAAACCCCCCCCCCGGGGGGGAAAAAAAAGGAAAAGGGGGGGGGAAAAGGGGGGGGGGGGGGGTTTTTTTTTTTTAAACCCCCAAACCAAAGGGAAAAAAAAAAAAGGGGTAAAGGGCAAAAAAAAAAAACAAAACCCCAAAAAAAAGGAAAAAAAGGGGGGGGAAAAAAAAAAACCCCCCCTTACCCGGGGAAAAAAAAACCCCCCCCGGGGGGGAAAAAAAAGGGGAAAAAAAAAAAAAACCCCCCAAAAAAAAACCCCCCCCCCCCCCCAAAAAAAAAAAAAAGGGGGGGGGCCCCCCCCCCCCAAAACCCCGGGAAAAAAAAAAAAAAAAAGGGGGGAAAAAAAACCCCCCCCCCCAAAATCCAAAAAGGGAAAACCCCCCCAAAAAAAAAAAGGGGGGAAAAAAACCCCCGGAAAAAAAAACCCCCCCCCCCAAAAAACCCCCCAAAAAAAAGGGGCCCCCCCCCGGGGAAAAAAACCCCCCCCAAAAATTTTTTTAAAAACCCCAAAAAACTAATTTAAAAAAAAAAAACCCAAAAAAAAAAAACCCCGGGGGGCCCCCCCCCCCAAAAACCCCCCCCACCCCCCCCCCCAACCCCAAAAAAAACCCCCCGGGGGTTTTTTTTTCCCCTTTAAAAAAACCCCCCCCCCCCCCCCCGGGAAAAAAGGGGGGGGAAAAAAAAGGGAAAACCCCAAAAAAACCCCCCCGGGGGGAAAAAAAAAAAAAAAAAAAGGGGCCCCCCAAAAAAGGGGGGGGGGGGGGAAAAAAAAAAAGGGGGGGGGGAAAAAAAAAAAAAAAACCCCCCCCAAACAAAAGGGAAAGGGGGGAAAAAAAAAAAACCCCCAAAACCCCCCCCAAAAAAAAACCCCCCAAAAAAACCCAAAAACCCCCCCCCAAAAAAAATTAAAAAAAAAAAAACCCCCCCCAAAAAACCCCCCCCCCTTTTTG
>CM065722.1:58586850-58589409 GCA_033310375.1 Conus canariensis | reverse complement strand
TGTATATTGCACATACAGTTGACACTAACGATGAATTCTTGACTGGTGGCTGGAGGAACGCCGTTGTCAGCCACGCAGACATACACGTCAGCACACATTCTGGTGACGTTGTAAATGACCAACTGCTCTCCACTGGACCCCACCCCTGTAAACAGCACACATGTACACGTCAGAACACATTCTGATGACGTAAAATCACTCCCCCCTCCCCCTCCTTAGATCCTTAAAGAAAATAACAAAAAGAAAAACAGATCTACTGTCAGCACACATTCTGATGACGTAAAAGTGACTAGCTTTTTTCCATTGGATCCAGCTTATGTCAGCAAGACAAATGTACACGTCACCACACATCTAATGCTGTTGTAAATGACCAGCTGCTTTTTCACTGGACCATACCCCTGTCGACATCACAGGTGTATTCGTCAACACACATTCTAGTGACGTTGCAAAGGACCAGCTGCTTTTTTCATTGGACCATACTCCTGTCGACATCGCAGGTGTATTCGTCAACACACATTCTAGTGACGTTGCAAAGGACCAGCTGCTTTTTTCATTGGACCATACTCCTGTCGACATCACAGGTGTATTCGTCAACACACATTCTAGTGACGTTGCAAAGGACCAGCTGCTCCCACAACTCGACCCCAGTCCAGTCCTCTCAAAACAGATGTCCACGTATCTGTGCATATTTTGTTGGTGTTATAGAACGAAGAGCTTTACTCCCGAGAGCCTGACCGTGTCAAGAACACACACGGCTGTGTGCGTGTAGAATATCCTGCTCAATAACACACACTGCTGTGTGCCTATAGAATATCCTGCTCAATAACACACACTGCTTGTGCCTATAGAATATCCTGCTCAATAACCACACTGCTGTGTGCCTATAGAATATCCTGCTCAATAACACACACTGCTGTGTGCGCATAGAATATCGTTGTCAAGAACACACACTGATGCTTATGTATAGAACATCCTGCTCAATAACACACACTGATGTATACATATAGAATGATGAGCTTTTCTCATTGGACTCTATCCTTGTCAGGAACACACACTGATGTGTACGTATAGAATATATTTGTTAAGAACACACACTGATGTGTACGTATAGAATATCCTTGTCAAGAACACACACTGATGTGTACGTACAGAATATTGTTGTCAAGAACACACACTGACGTGTACGTACAGAATATCGTTGTCAAGAACACACACTGATGCTTATGTATAGAATACCCTGCTCAGTAACACATACTGATGTATATACATAGAATGAAGAGCTTTTCTCACTGGACTCTTTCCATGTCAGGAAGACACACCACTGATGTGTAGGTATAGAATATCCTTGTCAACAACACACACTGATGTGTACGTATAGAATATCTTTGTCAAGAACATACACTGATGTGTACTTACAGAACATATTTGTTAAGAACACACACTGATGTGTAGGTATAGAATATCGTTGTAAAGAACACTCACTGACGTGTACGTATAGAATATCCTTGTCAAGAACACTCACTGATGTGTACGTATAGAATATCCTTGTCGAGAACACGCACTGATGCTTACGCATAGAATGAAGGGCTTGTCACTCTGGACTCTATCCCTGTCAGAAACACACACTGATACTTATGTATAGAATATCCTTGTCAGGAACACACACTGGTGTGTACGTACAGAATATCCTTGTCAAGAACACACTCTGACGTGTACGTATGGAATATCCTTGTTAAGAATACACACTGCTGTGTACGTACAGAATATCTTTGTTAAGAACACACACTGCTGTGTACGTATAGAATATCCTTGTTAAGAACACACACTGATGTGTACGTATAGAATATCCTTGTCAAGAACACACACTGACGTGTACGTATAGAATGGAGAGTTTTTCTTCAGCATCAACATTAGATGTACACATTAGCAGACACTTTCGTGACGTTGTAGCGTTTCTCCGTGGACTGTATCCCGGTCAACAACTCACACTGGTGTACGTGTCAGACCACATCCAGCTGACGTCAATGAACATATGTATGCTCAGAGATTTTCCCCCTACACTCTAGACTGTTTACATGATGATTTCAGTTTTTCAGCAACTTATTTCTTTACCGCACTTTCTTTTTCGTTTAGCTTTCCCACCGTTCGCTGGATGCTTTGGGTTGCTGTTGGATTTTTTTCTAACCCTTGGAAGTGAGAATACCATAGAATGTGGTATGTCCCCATTTGATACCAAGGGAGCACAGACACAATCAGCCGTGCCTCCCTGACGAGTCCGATGCAGGTGACGAACGGCCTTGGAGGAGGCAAATCGAGTGGTTCTGTCTTCAAGAGGGACCCCAGTGGTCCCCCATATGTGAAGGGTTTCGTGTTTATGATACATATTTCCTCGATTTTTCATTCTCATTTTCTTTCACCCGACCCCCCCCCTCCCCATTTTTTCTTTTTTGTCTGTTTTTTTTACATTTTTTTTTATTATAAGTCTTTGCCGAGTCATTAATGTAATTGCAAAGGAATTGTTAGCCTACACTTGTTTTCCCCCACAACAAATTGTTCAAT
>CM065722.1:58564350-58579350 GCA_033310375.1 Conus canariensis | reverse complement strand
CACACCACCCTACCTTGTACTGTCCTTGTTCTGCTCCGTGTAGCGAGGGTCCACCGTGCAGGGCAGCACAGCACAGCACAGCACAGCACAGCACAACACAACACAGCACAGCACAACACAACACAGCACAGCACAACAGCACAACTCAACACAGCACAACGCAGCACAGCAAGCACAGCACAGACACACACACCACACCACAGCTCACCCTACCTTGTACTGCTCCGTGTAGCGAGGGTCCACGTGCAGGGCAGCAACAGCACAGCACAGCACAGCACAGCACAGCACAGCACAGCCAACTCAACACAGCACAGCACAAGACAACAACACCACGTCCAGCAGCCTCACCCTACCTTGTACTGGTCCTTGTTCTGCTCCGTGTAGCGAGGGTCCACCGTGCAGGGCAGCACAGCACAGCACAGCACAGCACAACACAGCACAACACAACAAACAACACCACGTCCAGCAGCTCACCCTACCTTGTACTGGTCCTTGTTCTGCTCCGTGTAGCGAGGTCACCGTGCAGGCAGCACAGCACAACACAACACAACACAACACAACACAGCACAGCACAGCACAACACAACACAGCACACACACAACACCACGTCCAGCAGCTCACCCTACCTTGTACTGGTCCTTGTTCTGCTCCGTGTAGCGAGGGTCCACCGTGCAGGGCAGCACAGCACAGCACAGCACAGCACAGCACAGCACAGCACAGCCCAGCACAGCACAGCACAACACAGCACAACTCAACACAGCACAGCACAAGACACAACACCACACCCACCAGCCCACCCTACCTTGTACTGGTCCTTGTTCTGCTCCGTGTAGCGAGGGTCCACCGTGCAGGGCAGCACAGCCGTGGAGCCCTGGGTGACGGTGATGGTGATGGGGTTCTCATCCATGGGCACCCCCCTCTCCCGCTGCTCCCGCTGCAGCCCCACGGCGTCTGCAACACCACCACACAGCGACACAGCCATCAGTGGAGCGGTCAGCGGAGGGGTCAAAGGATTGACCGACCACTCACCCAACCCATCGGTTACAGAGTCTGTGGCCTGGTCCACATTCAGTCCATCAATCATTCAGTTCGTAAATCACTGCTGCCTACCGATCTGTCGATGAGTTAGACACTACACACCCGTTCTTTTGGTGTTCGTGCTTACTCTGAATCTGTCGTGATCAGAAAAAAAAAATCTGTAAGTAAATGTCTGCTATGATTTTGCATGTTAATGTAAGAATGCATACCAATTCTCTCTCTGTCTGTCTGTCTCTTCTTTGTCTCTCTCTCTCTCTGTCTGTCTTTCTGACTCTCTCTCTCTCATTGTCTCTCTCTCTCATTGTCTCTCTCTCTCTCTCTCTCTCTCTCTCTCTCACACACACACACACACACACACACACAGCACGCACGCACGCACGCACACACACATACACACACACTCCCTCCCCCCTCCGCCTCTCTCTCTCTTTGTGTGTGTGTGTGTGTGTGTGTGTGTGTGTGTGTGTGTGTGTGTGTGTGTGAGTGTGTGTGTGTGTGTGTGTGTGTGTGTGTGTGTGTGTGTGTGGTGTGTGTGTGAGTGCGCGCGCGCGTGCGCTCACGCGCGTTAGTAAAAAAGAATTTTTTTTTCTTTTTGCACTAAGAACTCTTTTTAAAAGTATCTTTAAAAATATAAAGTTACAATTCAAAATCAAAAGATGACGATAAAACGCACTTACAATACAAAAACATGACAAACATGGCTCATTTTCACTGCATTATACACGGGACTGAATCAGCGCGTTCCTTCTCTTTAGAAAAGAAAATGTACCGTACGTTCCCCCCCCCTCTCTCCCCCCCCCTACATCCGACACTGATTTCCATTGGAATGGCTCCCTAAACCCGAACACAGTCACCACTCGGACAAGCGGTCAATGGCTTCCATCGTGTTAATAACCAAAGGTGTCTTCTTACCCCAAAGTCTCCCAATGAGGCCAACTCTCAGAGATGTGAGCTACCCCCCACCCCACCCCCATCCCTCCTCCACTCACCACTCCGTCCCTGCTCATATTCCCCCCCCCCCCCCCCCTCGTTCTTATGACTCACAGCTCCGACCCTGGCTGCTGAAGTGAGGCGTTTGACCGATGGTGTGGTTGTCATGCAAATGGACCCAAAGCAGGGCAGTGTTTGGATAGAGCGTGAGGGAGTGGTGGGGTGCTCCTGACGATAGAATGAAAGAGACATAGGCAACTGTCATGAGTGTGTGTGTGTGTGTACTATGAATATAAAGAGTTCTTGATGCACATGTGTGTGTGTGTGTGTGTGTGTGTGTGTGTGTGTGTGTGTGTGTGTGTGTGTGTGTTTGATTGTGTGTTTGGGTGTGCGCGCGCGCATGCGGGTTTGTGACTCTGTGTATGTGTGTATGCGTGTGTGTACGTGTGTGTGTCTATGTCTGTCTATGTGTGCATATGTGTGTGTGTATGTGCGTGTGTTTCGGTGTGTATGTGTGTGTGTGTGTGTGTGTGTGAGAGAGAGAGAGAGAGAGAGAGAGAGAGGAGAGAGAGAGAGAGAGAGAGGCATGAAAAGCTCTTTGGCTGTCAAATGTTACGTCCCAACCTGACCTAAACACTCAAGAGAAAGTGCAGGCGGTATCCGCGAGCAAAATGTCTATGGTTTGTCTCGTAAAGGAATCATTAGCCATGATTTTTTCCCCCAACAACAACCATAAAATAACGTAGATTCGTTGACCAGTGGGAGAGAGAGAGAAAAAAAAGGCAAACACGTAGAAAGAGGAAACAATCAAACAAGTAAATTAACAAGCCGAAGAAAGATACAGGAGATGCGAACAACCAACCCCCAAAGTCTGCACCTTCACCACCACCAGCACCCCCATCCTCCCAACTACCCCCCCCCCCCCCCGCAAAAAAAAAACAACAACAACAACAAAAAAAACACGAAAAAAACCAAAACTTTTTCATCGTTAGTTCCTCAGTAGCTGTATCCCAAGTGGGTGTTCCTCTTACAGCTCGAACTGAAAACTCCCCCTATCATTCATGTGGTTGCTTCTCTTTCTCTCTCTCTCTCTCTCTCTCTCTCTCTCTCTCTCTCTCTCTCTCTCTCTCTCTCTCTCCTTCTTCCCCACCTGATCTTTCTTTCCTTCCTCACTTCCTGCCTTTCTTTCTTTCATTCATTTTTTTTTGTTTCTCTTTCTTTCTTTCGCTTTTCCACTCTTTCGCTTTCTCTTCTGTTGTGGGCGGCTATTGCAGTGCAGTGCAATGTCTGCTTACCTATCTATGTGTCTTTCTGTCTGTCAGTCTGTCTATCATCTATTTATCGATGCATCTATCGGTAGTTTGACAGATCGGTCATTGATCCGTTTCTTCTTTCACTCATGTGTCAGTCCGTTAGATTGAGAGCTCGATTATTGATCTGTCTGTTCACTGGCTCGTCTATTACTCCGCTCGTCTGTCTGTATCTGTTATGTGTGTGTCTGTCTGCGTGTCCATCCATGTCCCTCCCAGCCAACCAACCGATTATCCCATATCTTTGTTAGGCTTTCTTTTATGTTGCCTTGGATTAAAAAAGTACAAAGGACTTGCTTCTTTACATGTTTTAAAATCTTTTTCTCGACCACTCAACCAGGCAGTCCGTAAATGAGCGAGTGAATCGCTTCGTTAGTTAATTAGTTCACTGGTTAGTTTTCAATTCACAGCAGAGAGAGAGAGAGAGAGGAGAGAGAGAGAGAGAGAGAGAGAGAGAGAGAGAGAGAGAGAGAGGGGGGGGAAGAAAAAGAGAGCACACACACACACACACACACACATATATATATATATATATATATATATATATATATATATATATATATATATTTGTTATATTAAAAGCAAGTTAAAATCAAGCTTCTAAAAACATCTACAAATTTGTTTCACGCTGTGCGGTCGTCAGGATGTGATGAGCTTGTGTTGCCAGTGCCACGTATATATATAGCTAGCTGGTTTGCTGTTGTTTTTTCCCGTGCTACATGTGTTTCTCAGGTGTTGGTTTTTTTCGCTGATAGGAACTTCCATCTGTGTCTGCAATTGTTAACCATTTCTGTTCTAACATTTAGAGTTGCCAACTGTGGTTTACATAGTATAATGTATTTCTCTGTTAGGCATAGATTGCATTTTTTTGAAATGTTGTTGTATGATGCTGCTCTTTTTAAAATTTTCCAAGATATGTTGTAGTCTATGTTTTTTTCTTTAAGTTTCCAAATGTATTTACTCAATTCTGTTTGGTTTTTGTATCTTTCTTTGTTGAATGATTGTTTATGGTTTGCATATCTAGTTTTGAATTGGTTTTCCGTGATACCTACATATGTTTCTTTTGCGTTCTCTGATGTTACAGTGGCTTGGTACACAATGTTGTTATAAAGGCATTTGTTGCTTAGGGGGCACTGTTCTTTTTTGGTACAGTTACAAGATTTCCTTTCGTTACCCTCCTTTATATATATATACGAGAGACAGAGACAGAGAGAGAGAGAGAGAGAGAGAGAGAGAGAGAGAGAGAGGTGGTGGTGGTGGTGGGGAGCAACTACATGAGTGCAAACTTGAACAGACGTCGACGACCCCAGTTTCCAGACAGGGCGGTAAGTGTGTTGAACATCACCGACTAGCCCACGTGAGACACCTCATCAGAGAAATCACCTGCAGGTACTTGCATCACACATAGCTCAAGGTGACTCTTTCAAATTTTCACAGCTGAAATACTGTCAGCTGGTTCTTTGAACTGTCCGCATGAGTATTACGTATCGAGCAATTACCATCTGGAATTCTCACCTTCTGATTCGACACGAGGTGAACTCACAAGCATGTTTCTCTATCCGCTGTTGGATAAATATCTACACGTTTCCCCGCCCTTTTGCAGCTCCTTTCAATTAGCCATCGACCACAGCCAGGGAGTCCCATTGTTGTTTCTGTCTGCTCCCGCAGCTTGGGAGTCGGGGATGTGTGTGGCTGAGGGTTGACTTGATTAAGATGCTATCGGCAGAAGCTTCGCCTCGGAGATCTTTTTGTCTTGATCGACAGGTACCTGCAGTTTCAATAAGAACTGGGGAGGGAAGAAGGAGGGTGATGGTGGTGCGTTATCTACGATATGGGAAGTATGGTAGGAAAGATTGATTTCACATATTTTCTCTGCACACTTTTACGGAATAAGTTCGAAATTCCCAGTTGAACTTTCTGTGTTCTCTTTCTCCCTTTCTCCACTCTCCCTCCCTGCCTCCCTCCTCTCCTTACCCCCCCCCCCCCCCCCAGACAGACAGACAGAGAGAGAAAGAGAGAGAGAGAGAGAGAGAGAGAGAGAGAGAGAGAGAGAGAGAGAGAGAGAAGAACGAAAGGGTACTGTCAGGAAAAAACAAACACCTGAGAACCTGAACCGTAGCACCATAATTATGACTTTTGACTGAAGGTCCCTTTGTCTGCCTGTCTAAAAGGACCTTGTCTCTCTCTGCCTCGTTCTCTTGTTAGTTCACACCTACACACACACACACACACACACACACACACACACACACACACACACACACACACACACACAAGCACACAGCTGGGAAGGAAGGAGGGAAGGAAGGAGGGAAGGAAGGAAGGAAGGAAGGAAGGAAGAGGAGTGGAAGAACATAACGGGTGGAGGGGTGACGTCAGTCTCAAGTCTCTCACCATTTGACCTTCTAATCCAGCCCAAGTACCCGTCTAACGCCAATATTTCTCCGCGAAGTCTTCTTGCCATGGAGTTTTGAAAACTAATCAACTGATCCCCACCAGTCTGCCGTGTGTCTTGCCGCCTGACGATCGACAAAAAGTCCTCATTTCTATTAAATATTGGCACTGCCGCTTCGCCAAAAACAACAACAACAACAAAAACAAAGTGAAAGGATAGGTCAAACATTCGATCTTCGTGTTTTGGAGGGGGAAAAAAAACAGCGAACGTCAAAACAACAACAACAACAATAGTAACAACAACAGCCACGTGCACCACACAACCGAAGTTGTTTGTTCTGGCGAAACAAAGCTTTTGTGTTGTACCTGAGACCGGCGTAACGCACTGAAGACAATAGAAAGTAGGCGGGGTGGGGACCTTTGTAGACATTCAGAGTGCGTGGGAAACTGTCTGTTGTCGCCGAAGGAACATACTTCAATAGCAGTGATCTGTCTGTGGGTGTGACTGTGTCCGCCTGTCTGATCCCTGCTTCCCTCTGTCGCTCTCTGTGTCTGTGTGTGTTTCCTCACGACCTGGCTTCCCCTGCCTCCGCCCACTTGTCTTTCACCGCCTCCAACAGACAGACAGACAGACAGACAGACAGACAGACAGACAGACACACACACACACACACACACACACACACACACACACACACACACACACACACAAAACACACACACGCACAGAGAGAGAGAGAGAGAGAGAGAGAGAGAGAGAGAGAGAGAGAGAGAGAGAGAGGGGTTTCGATCATAACGTCCAGGTCACAAGTGACGAAACTGTATTAAGGCATCGCCATTTTGCCCCAATCTTTTTTCCCGCGACGTTTTTAAAACCTTTTCCTAAATATCCCAAACTTTTCAAACTTTCTCCAAATTTGTCCTAGTCTTTTTTCCATTTTTTTTCCTCTCCAAAGTTTTCCTCTCTTCCCCTGCTTTTCACCCACGTTTTTTTTTTTAAACCTTTACTTTCTCCGACCTTCTACCAATTTTTTTTTATACATTTCTGCTTTTCCTGACCTTTGACATTTTGTTTCTGACCTGTTCTATATTTCCGAACTACGGTATTCGTTCATCGCCTTTTTTCCGCCTATCTATTTTTGCCTCCGATTAAAAAAAAAATTTTTTTTGCTAAATTTCTACCATTTGACACCCTTCATATTTTTTTTTATTGTAACTTCCACCGTTCACCAGTTTGACACTTTCCCACGACCTTTTCCTCCTTTTTTTTCCCGATCTTTCCCATATACTTTCTTCTTCTTTTGACTCCCCCCCCCCCTCCTCCCTTCTTTACCAGACTTTTCCGTATTCTCCTTCTACCTTTTCTCTTTTTTTTTTTTTTAACCTCTTTCCTTTAATTTCCGACATTTTCGCGTCGTTTCTGGACTTTTCCTACCTTTTTCTTTTTCAACCTTTCTCGAAGTTTCCCGTTTCTACTTTTACCTTTTCAATCTTCCTTGCTGTTTAATTCGACCTTTTTTCCTTGCACAGTAATGGCCACAAAGCGTGTAAAGGGCGGCGGCTTTTCGGTAACGTATGCGCGGAGTACACGACGACTGTTGAGTCGATTATCGGGTGACATTCTCACTGCCTTATATGCTTGGGCACAGCAACGCCAACCCACTGTCGACGATGACATTTTCCAACCTCGCTGCCGGCTGCCTGTTTCTTCTCCCGAAGTCATTCTTTGCGGCAGGGCACCAGAAGAGGCGAGCAAAAAGTATTGTGATCACTGCTTCCGCCCCACCACCACCAACCACCCTTAAGCTTCCCACCCCGAGTGGGTTTGTTTTTTTTGTATGACACTTCAGGTTTGCTGTGCCTGGCTCTCACACCAGAACGCCAGCTTCATGTGTGGGGGGAACAAGTACCACTATGGTTTGCGAGACTTTTTAACGCAGTTTAAATTTATGCCGTAGTACACACACACACACACACACACACACACACACACACACACACACACACACACACACACACACACACGTAATAGTGCTGATGGCAGTAGTAGGAGCAGCAGCAACAGCAGCGGCGTTTGCCGTAGCACCAGAAATAACAGTAGTTGTAGAAGTAATAGTCCAGCAGCCGTGGCAGTGGCAGTGACATCAGCAGCGACAGCTCTACCTGCAGCAGCAGCAACAGCAGCGGCGTTTGCCGTAGCACCAGAAATAACAGTAGTTGTAGAAGTAATAGTCCAGCAGCCGTGGCAGTGGCAGTGACATCAGCAGCGACAGCTCTACCTGCAGCAGCAGCAGCAACAACGGCAACATCAGCAGCAGCAGCAGCAGCAGCAGCAGCAGCAGCAGCAGCAGTAGTAGTAGTAGTAGTAGTAGTAGAAGTAGTGGTGATGGTGGTGGTGGTAATGGTAGTAGCAGTAACACTAGTGTATTGTCGCACGCCCATACTCTAGTGTAACAAAATGTATGTGAACTTTCGGTCCTGCAAGATGACTGAAGCAGTGTTACAAACGGGTATAGTGAACAATACCAAACAGTAGAGATGGCTGAACGAATCTCAGACCTCAAAACAATAGTTTATAATATGGTGCTGAATATAAAGTAGCTTTTTAAGAGAGAGAGAGAGAGAGAGAGAGAGAGAGAGAGAGAGGGAGAGAGACAGACAGACAGACAGACAGGGAGAGAGAGGGAGGAAGGGAGAGACAGAAGAGAGAGAGAGAGAGAGAGAGAGAGAGAGAGAGAGAGAGAGAGTGTGTGTGTGTGTGTGTGTGTGTGTGTGTGTGTGTGTTGTCGTCTAAGGACATAAACACGGCAGAACACTCAGACCTGGGATGTTCAGGTCACATGTCAATAGAATCCACACGCACGCACGCATGCACGCACGCACGCACGCATGCACGCACGCACGCACGCAACACACCACACACACACACACACACACACACACACACACACACACACACAAACACACACACACACCAACGCCCAGTCAGGAACGGCACCAACACTCCAGTATTTTCACTGAACGATCAAACATCCAGGACTTCACACCGGCTACAAGGCGCGTGGTTAGAATGCTCGAAATGGTAGGACAGTTGGTCGCAGGTTCCAGTCCCAAGGAGGACTTTTGTTTATCTTCTCATTCCCCTTAACACTAAGTACAGTTACAACACTTGTGATGTGGGGCAGGAATGACTCAGTGTTTGAGCGCCGGACTCGTAATCTTCGTGATTCTGGGGTTGCTGGTTCGAATCTCAGCAGGGCCGTTTTGGTACAGGGGGCTTTTTCCCTCGGAGTTGACATTGTTTCTGACTCCATTTCCCATACAGTCCTTCGAATGAGACTATAAACCGAGGTTCCGTGTGTGAACTCACGCACAACATCTTGCACACATGTAAAATCCCATCACCAACTTTCGGAAGAGTAGGCCAGTTTGGCTGTTGGTATGGATGACACGTTACACATAGCATGCACCCTGCGTGAGAAATGGAAAGAATGAGGGAAGTAAGGAAAAGATGAGTGAACGATATTGAACGATATTGACTGAATGACACGGGAAACGACTGAATGAAGCGCCAGCTGGCAGCTCTTCAGTCGGCACTACCCAGGTAGGCAGCCCGTTGTGTAAACGAGTATGGATTGTGAAGCGCTGAGAGCTTGGGTCTCTAGCCGAGGACAGGCGCTATATAAGTATTCATGATAATGATAATAATAATAAGAAGAAGAACTTGTATCCAAGGGTAACAAGCGGGTACCAAATCTCCATCAAGTGGCTTTTTCTACCGCGGCATTTTGTTAACTGTCAACATTCCCACCGAGGTGAATGGAGCCAACAGTCGAAGAATCGCTGATTGCACTTGCGTGTTGGAGGAGAGAAACATCAGATTCCAATGGGAGCCAGGTCCGTGACAGCAGAAAGTCACGTTTCCATCGGCTTGGAGACAATTCTTGATACAGTTCGTTTGTTGCGGAAAGGTTGGGGACTAGGGAAATATCTGGTATTACACTGTCGGGCTGAGGCAAACTAGCTTAGTTACACGTGAAAGTATGTAATCACAACTCTCTCTCTCTCTCTCTCTCTCTCTCTCTCTCTCTCTCTCTCTCTCTCTCTCTCCGCGCGCGCGCGCGCGCGTAGAACTATTATCTAACAAAATATCCACATCAGTACTGATCTAGCATTCTGGTAAACACGAATTTGGTCTCGGGTCGTTCTCTCTCCCTACCCCCGCTCTTCATCTCTCTCTCTCTCTCTCTCTCTCTCTCTCTCTCTCTCTCTCTCTCTTTAGGTTTTAATGCAAACAAAAGATGGTTTGAATGTGAAACATCCACAGAATCTCCTTGTCCTGCATGTAGACACATTATTGATGACGAAGAACACTTTCTGTTCCACTGTACTGCTTATAATGAAGTGCGGACAAATTGCTCACTTTTCCAGTTAGATATAGCGAAAAGACAAAATGTTGCTGTCGTGTTATCATCAGATGATGAACTTGTAATTAAATCAGTTGCGAAATTCATCGCAGAAGCATTGAAAATTAGACAGATGAAGGATAGCGAAATTTAAGATAATGCATTATAAGAGATATCTGAATGAATATTATCATTCATCGCAAGTGGAAGAGATCAGTAAGATACATTGTCATCATTTGATCGAGTGGATGGTCGAGTAAGTCTTAAGGTGTTTTTTTTTTCCCTAATTGCATTACTCCTGTGCGTGAGGACATAAGGAAATGTTATGAATTTATTTGTTTTTAACCTTTGATTTGGTGCACACTAGGAATGAATGTGTACTATTTGTTTGCAGGAAAGGAAGAGGGAAATGCTATTGTTCTGTTACCTCTCCCCCCCCCCCCCCTTGTCAAAAGACCTCTTTGGTAATGACAATAAAATGTCAAAGTGTCAAAGTGTCAAGTCTCTCTCTCTCTCTCTCTCTCTCTCTCACACACACACACACACACGCACGCTAGCACACACACACACACACACACACACACACACACACACACACACACAATACATACAAAAGAGAGAGAGAGAGAGAGAGAGAGAGAGAGAGAGAGCGTACACACACACACACACACACACACACACACACACACACACACACACACAAACACACACACACACAACACCACAGCTCTGCTCTCGACTGAAACAACCACAACCACCACCACCGCCACCATCACCACAACAACAAAAAGAAGAACAGCAGCAGCAGCAGCAGCAGCAGCAGCAGCAGCAGCAGCAGCAAACTATTAAACTATCTTCATGCGTTAAAACGCCAAAAACTGAAAACACTGAACCAAGTTTATGCTATTGCGCACATTTGATTTCTGCCTCGTTCGCCTCTCAAGACTGTGAAAGTCGATAGTTTCATTTGCCAACCACACTACCTTACTATATAGGGTGCAACAGAAGAAAAATGGCTGCGCACAGCTATAAAAAGTTTCCTTTTAGCACTCCAAGACAACATTCACCTTCTTTGTGTGGAAGATTAAGTTTCATTCCGTACAGTAGGAAGGTGAATTAGAAATCTAGTTACTTCAACTACATTTTTTTTTCAGTTCGATTCTTCTTAGTTCATTTCGGTCTCCTTTTTTACATGCACGCACGCATGCATGCATAAACACACACGCGCGCGCGCGCGCGCGCACGCATGCACAAAGGCAAAAAAGCACACATGCACGCCCGCATGCACGCAAACACGCACGCACACACATACATACATACATCTATGCATGCACACACACACACACACACAAGAGAGAGAGAGAGAGAGAGAGAGAGAGAGAGAGAGAGAGAGAGATACACATACATACATACATACATACGTACTTACATACATGTGTTCATACATACATACACACATATATACATACACACATACATACATATATGAATACATACATACAAACATACATATATTCGTACATACGTACGTACGTGGATAACGCATTCATTCAAAGAAACGAAAAACGATGACGCCAATTTCCCCCCTACAGGCAGGATATATCAGTCAGGATGTACAGGATCTCTGATGAAGGTTCACCTGCTGTACAGGCAGGATATATCAGTCAGGATGTACAGGATCTCTGATGAAGGTTCACCTGCTGTACAGGCAGGATATATCAGTCAGGATGTACAGGATCTCTGATGAAGGTTAACCTGACAGTACAGAGAGAGAGAGGATATATCAGTCAGGATGTACAGGATCTCTGATGAAGGTTCACCTGCTGTACAGGCAGGATATATCAGTCAGGATGTACAGGATCTTGATGAAGGTTCACCTGCTGTACAGGCAGGATATATCAGTCAGGATGTACAGGATCTCTGATGAAGGTTCACCTGCTGTACAGGCAGGATATATCAGTCAGGATGTACAGGATCTCTGATGAAGGTTCACCTGCTGTACAGGCAGGATATATCAGTCAGGATGTACAGGATCTCTGATGAAGGTTCACCTGCTGTACAGGCAGGATATATCAGTCAGGATGTACAGGATCTCTGATGAAGGTTCACCTGCTGTACAGGCAGGATATATCAGTCAGGATGTACAGGATCTCTGATGAAGGTTCACCTGCTGTACAGGCAGGATATATCAGTCAGGATGTACAGGATCTCTGATGAAGGTTCACCTGCTGTACAGGCAGGATATATCAGTCAGGATGTACAGGATCTCTGATGAAGGTTCACCTGCTGTACAGGCAGGATATATCAGTCAGGATGTACAGGATCTCTGATGAAGGTTAACCTGCTGTACAGGCAGGATATATCAGTCAGGATGTACAGGATCTGTGATGAAGGTTAACCTGCTGTACAGGCAGGACATGTCAGTCAGGATGTACAGGATCTGTGATGAAGGTTAACCTGCTGTACAGGCAGGATATATCAGTCAGGATGTACAGGATCTCTGATGAAGGTTAACCTGCTGTACAGGCAAGACATGTATGTCAGGATGCACAGGATCTGTGATGAAGGTTGACCTGCTGTACAGGCAGGACATGTCAGTCAGGATGTACAGGATCTAGGATGAAGGATAACCTACTGTACAGCAGGATCTGGGATGAAGGGTAAACCACTAAACAGGCAGGACATATCAGTCAGGATGTACAGGATCTGGGATGAAGGGTAAACCACTAAACAGGCAGGATATATCAGTCAGGATGTACAGGATCTGTGATGAAGGTTAACCTGCTGTACAGGCAGGACATGTCAGTCAGGATGCACAGGATCACAAGCGGGCCTTTTTGGCTGTCTTGCTGTACAGGCAGGATGTATCAGTCAGGATGCACAGGATCACAAGCGGGCCTTTTTGGCTGTCTTGCTGTCTGTGCCGCCCCAGTCATGTTGCTGGCTGTCTTGCTGTCTGTGCCGCCCCAGTCATGTTGCTGGCTGTCTTGCTGTCTGTGCCGCCCCAGTCATGTTGCTGGCTGTCTTGCTGTCTGTGCCGCCCCAGTCATGTTGCTGGCTGTCTTGCTGTCTGTGCCGCCCCAGTCATGTTGCTGGCTGTCTTGCTGTCTGTGCCGCCCCAGTCATGTTGCTCCCACGCCATTCGTTCCGGATCTCTCAGACACAGCTACATCCGGGTTTGTTCTGTCGCAGCCCCAGCCCCAGAATCCAGAGGGGCGCGGGGGTGGGGGTGGGGTGGGGGTGGGGGTCCATCCATAGGCAGTCGTCATGAACCTGTCCGCCAGGCAACAAGCTGACCCTGTGGTCATAGTGATGATGGAATTACAGGGCTTTGTTTCGACTGAGCTCAGGCCGCTCAGTATGAAATGTTAATCATTTTACTGTTACATGAAAACAATTAATGGGAGTTAAGATATAGAACACCGCTTCAGAATGAAATGTTAATCATTCTACAGTGACATGAACACAATTAATAGGAGTTAAGATATAGAACACCGCTTCAGAATGAAATGTTAATCATTCTACAGTGACATGAAACACAATTAATGGAGTTAAGATATAGAACACCGCTTCAGTATGAAATGTTAATCATTCTACAGTGACATGAAAACAATTAATGGGAGTTAAGATATAGAACACCGCTTCAGTATGAAATGTTAATCATTCTACAGTGACATGAACACAATTAATAGGAGTTAAGATATAGAACACCGCTTCAGTATGAAATGTTAATCATTCTACAGTGACATGAACACAATTAATAGGAGTTAAGATATAGAACACCGCTTCAGTATGAAATGTTAATCATTTTACAGTTGCATGAAAACAATTAATGGGAGTTAAGATGTAGAACACTAATCTTAAAAATGCGTTCCAACACACAAACACCCACCACGCGTACACACACAAGAGCACACACAGACACAGACACACAGACACAGACACAGACACAGACACACACAACACACACACACACACACACACACACACACACTTCGGGGAAAACTAATCAAATGTTCATGGCGGGTAAAACAAAATGTAACACCTACAGAAAAGGTGGGTTTTATGTGCAGCCTCGAATGATTACAGATACTGCGCATGACGAAATGCAAAAAGGAGGGTTTTTTTTCAGATTCTCTCTCTCTCTCTCTCTCTCTCTCTCTCTCTCTCTCTCTCTCTCTCTCTCTCTCTCAGTGTCGCACACACACACACACACACACACACACACACACACACACACACACACACACACACGCACACACACACACACACCACACACACACACACACACACACACACACACACTCACACACGGGATCAGTCAATCTTGAAGAAGGGTCGAAACAAAGTGTGTGCGGCGCTGCAGACTCGCCTTTTGTTTCCAGTCGACTAATTGCTAAACGTGACAATAGTTCCGCGGTGATTGTACTGCCTCTGCAGCCACAGAAAGGCAGAGAAACAAGTGGGTGTCTAATCGTTGAAATTCCTCCTGAGGTACAGGGGAAGGAGGGCGGGGGTTGTGGGGGGCGGGGGCAGACTTGCAAAAAGCAATAATCACTGTGCGGCCAAGAAACTCAGAAATAACTTTCATCCCTGATTTCACAGAGAATTGAACGGTCGGAGTAGCTCAACTGACACAGCATCGGATTCGTGAACCTGTTGATGTTGGGGGTCCGCAGGTTCAAATCTGCGCAGGGTTGTCTGGTTGAGGCGGATGTTTCCCTCACAGTCAACACAGGTCCCGATTCGGTTCATTAAAAGTCTTTGGAATGAGGTTCCGCTTACGAAAGCATGCATCCCAAACTGCGCACATGTTAAACCCCATCATCATCCTTTGCAAGAGTAGACGTTATAGGCCGACGATATGGATGGATACGCACAACCTACGCACTTACTGCACGCATCCTGCGCGATAATTAGGG
>CM065722.1:58559350-58561850 GCA_033310375.1 Conus canariensis | reverse complement strand
AGGCTCACAGCGACAACAAGAGGGAGACTGGACAGAGCGTGCCGGGCTGGAGATGGACCACCAAGGGAAGAGGTCTTCGTTGTGGACACAGGGTCTGGGCCTCATTAGCCGGGCATCAAGGCGGCAGGGTCCCTCGGGCGGAGCAGGCAAACTACAGGCTCGTGCCAATCTGCCCAGTCAAACACCCGGCACACCGCTCCAAAGGGGGGATCAGGACACGGGTGACGCTCTGACCGTTTAGAGAGAAAGAGAGAGAGGGGGGGAGGGAGGGAGAGAGAGAGAGATGGGGAGGGAGAAGAGTCGGTGGGAGGGAGACGGGGGGGGGGGGGTGGGGGGGAGGAAGAGAGAGAGAGAGAGAGAGAGAGAGACAGACAGACAGACAAACAGAGAGAGAGAGATAGAGAGAGTGAGACGGACAGAGAGCGAGGGAGGGGAAAGGAAAGAGAAAGGGGGGGGGGGGAGGATACAGACAGGGAGCGAGGGAGGGATATAGAGGAGAGAGAGGGGAGGAGGGAAGGAAGAGAGAGAGAGAGAGAGAGGGAGGGAGGGAGGGAGGAAGAGAGTGAGGGATGAGAGAGGAAGAGAGGGAGGGAGGGAGAAAGAGAGAGACTTTGAGAGAGAGAGAGGGGGAGAGAGAGAGAGAGAGAGAGAGAGAGAGAGAGAGAGAGAGAGAGAGAGAGAGAGAGAGAGAGTGGAAGATAACGGGAGCTGGAGGACAGGCTGGGATCGGCAGTGGGGCTAGTGATCTTTGTTCGGTGGAAGTCAATGTGCGACGGCTGATGACGGATCTTATCAGAATTAACCCCTTAACCTCTACAGCCACTGAGCAAACGGAGTCCAGAGAGGGCGAAGACAGTGGGGAGTCACGAGGACTCCGTGTCTTCTTTTCTTTCCAAGGTCTTCTGCTGTGGGCCTGTCGTCTCTGTTTGTCAGAGCAGATCAGGCGGAGACCACGGAGCAGTGGGTTCCAGCACTCTCTTCCACGCCTTTGAAGAATGGTATACAGACAGAGGTACTCTCTTTCACGTCTTTGAAGAATGGCATACAGACAGAGGTACTCTCTTTCACGCCTTTGAAGAATGGCATACAGACAGAGGTACTCTCTTTCACGCCTTTGAAGAATGGCATACAGACAGAGGTACTCTCTTTCACGCCTTTGAAGAATGGTATACAGACAGGGGTACTCTCTTTCACGCCTTTGAAGAATGGCATACAGACAGAGGTACTCTCTTTCACGCCTTTGAAGAATGTCGTACAGACAGGGGTACTCTCTTTCACGCCTTTGAAGAATGTCGTACAGACAGGGGTACTCTCTTTCACGCCTTTGAAGAATGGTACACAGACAGGGGTACTCTCTTTCACGCCTTTGAAGAATGGCATACAGACAGGGGTACTCTCTTTCACGCCTTTGAAGAATGTCGTACAGACAGGGGTACTCTCTTTCACGCCTTTGAAGAATGGCATACAGACAGGGTACTCTCTTTCACGCCTTTGAAGAATGGCATACAGACAGGGGTACTCTCTTTCACGCCTTTGAAGAATGTCTTACAGACAGGGGTACTCTCTTTCACGCCTTTGAAGAATGGCATACAGACAGGGGTACTCTCTTTCACGCCTTTGAAGAATGTCGTACAGACAGGGGTACTCTCTTTCACGTCTTTGAAGAATGTCGTACAGACAGGGGTACTCTCTTTCACGCCTTTGAAGAATGGTATACAGACAGGGGTACTCTCTTTCACGCCTTTGAAGAATGTCGTACAGACAGGGGTACTCTCTTTCACGCCTTTGAAGAATGTCGTACAGACAGGGGTACTCTCTTTCACGCCTTTGAAGAATGGCATACAGACAGAGGTACTCTCTTTCACGCCTTTGAAGAATGTCGTACAGACAGGGGTACTCTCTTTCACGCCTTTGAAGAATGTCGTACAGACAGGGGTACTCTCTTTCACGCCTTTGAAGAATGTCGTACATACAGGGGTACTCTCTTTCACGCCTTTGAAGAATGGCATACAGACAGGGGTACTCTCTTTCACGCCTTTGAAGAATGTCGTACAGACAGGGCACTCTCTTTCACGCCTTTGAAGAATGGCATACACACAGAGGTACTCTCTTTCACGCCTTTGAAGACTGGCATACATACAGGGGTACTCTCTTTCACGCCTTTGAAGACTGTCGTACAGATAGAGGTTAATATGGAAGAAATGTGTTAATGGATGAATGTATGTGACGAGAGGTTGCGTAAAACACGATCGTGCGCCTCGGATGATGGTTTACACTTTTTCACAAATATTCTGGTTCTGTGCTTTTCTCAATTAGTCTTTTGCAATGTTCTAAATTCCATATAAAAAGCAAAAACAAAAAAAATGGCAAAAAAAACAAAAACAAAAAAAACCCCGCAAACAACCAGTCTCCCTTCTGACGACTAGAAGACGGAGGAGGAGGAGACGGAGGTGGAGGAAAAGGTGAAATCCTATATCCAATGTCTTGGCGATGTAAAACA
>CM065722.1:58536850-58554350 GCA_033310375.1 Conus canariensis | reverse complement strand
CCTGAATTTTGTCTTCTTGTTGAAAATCTTATGGCCTGTATTTTGTCTTCTTGTTGAAAATCTTATGGCCTGTACTTTGTTTCTTGTTGAAAATCTTATGGCCTGTATTTTGTCTTCTTGTTGAAACTGTTATGGCCTGTATTTTGTCTTCTTGCTGAAACTCTCATGGCCTGTATTTTGTCTTCTTGTTGAAACTCTCATGGCCTGTATTTTGTCTTCTTGCTGAAACTCTCATGGCCTGCATTTTGTCTTCTTGTTGAAACTCTCATGGCCTGTATTTTGTCTTCTTGCTGAAACTCTCATGGCCTGTATTTTGTCTTCTTGTTGAAACTCTCATGGCCTGTATCATGTCTTCTTGTTGAAACTCTCATGGCCTGTATTTTGTCTTCTTGTTGAAACTCTCATGGCCTGTATCATGTCTTCTTGCTGAAACTCTCATGGCCTGTGTTCGGTCCTCTTGTTTGAAACTCGTTTGACCCGTAGTTTGTCAGAGCATGGCGCCGTGCGAGTGTTTTAGATCAGACACGTGGGAACCACTCACCAAACCACTCTCCCTCAATTGCCATGTCTTTCTCTATGCCAAACGGAATGAAAAGTCAAACTCAAAAGTACACATGTTGCATGCAGCTTCGTCTGTATCACGTCACGTGAACTGAAAAAGTCAACCTCTGCATGGGTTGACCATGTTGTTTGCACCACTTGTATGATGTGTGAAGCTACTTCCGTGTGCTGGCGGAAGAGTGCTCTTAGTCTGTGACTGGAGTGTCTGTGCCTGCGGCTCATCAACAAGAAAAGTTCAAACATTGTACAGGAGAGAGAGAGAGGGAGAGATGGCGGGGGTGCGAAGGGGTGGAGGTAAAAACGGAAAGACCTGGATGAGGAGGAGGTGGAAGGGGGGGGGTGAGGGAGGACAGGAGGAGGACACAAGGGGTAGAAGGTAGAAGAAAAGCGATGAGGAGAGACAGGAGAAGCAAAAGAAGGAGGAGGAGGACGGAGGAGGAGGAGGAGGAGAAGGAAGAAGAAGAAGAAGAAGAAGAAGAAGAAGAAGAAGAAGAAGAAGGACAGAAAAAACAAAACAAAAAATAAGGACAAGAAGGAGGAGGAGGAGGAGGAGGAGGAGGAGGAGAGGAGGAGGAGGAGGAGGAGGAGGAGGAGGAGGAGAAGAAGAAGAAGAAGAAGAAGAAGAAGAAAAGAAGAAGAAGAGAAGAAGAAAAAGAAGGGTGCCGATACTACTACTACAACTACTACTGCCACTACTAGTAATAACAATAATGATAATGATAATAATGATAACGATGATGACGATGATGATGCTGATGGTGTTGATGTATGATATAATGATGATTGAATGACGATGACGATGAGACGAAAGAGAAGAAGTAACAGAAGAGAAGAAGAGAAGAAGAAGAAGACAATTTACATGAACATTCATGAATAAGTGCAATACAAATGATCAGTATAGCAACACAATCACACTAAGAAACTTCATAATGAATGGGAGCAGTAAGAGAGTGGAATCAGTTGTAATAATCGCTTACACACACACACACACACACACACACACACACACACACACACACACACACACACACACACACACACACACCAAATTACACATGCACTCAGCAATCACTGACGTACATACAGAGATGGTGTCTATGCATTAAAGTAACGTTTCTTTATACTCAAAAGTAGAAAAGTAGAAAGAAAGAAGTGTAAGACACGAAGAAAAAGATTATTTCTTGTCCAGTTTTAGATTATTTCTTGTCCAGTTTCTGTAATTTTCATAGCTTTTTTTTCCATCATTTTCATCTCTGTCCCCAAACAGGATTATTTGACTTCAACATTTTCGCTTCCCTTCTGAGACTGGATTGTTTACACATGCCAAATGCCTGTGCTATAATCATGAATCAATTCGTCTTCCTGCTGATCTCTTGTGGCACTGACTTCCCTCTGAGAATGGCGTGTGGCTGTAGGTTTGTTATCACCAGACGCTGATGTGGGCAGTAGGAAAACGGAGGAGGGTTATGGGTGAGGAGGGATTTCTTGACAACCCGGTTTTGATTCGGGTTTTCTTCCCCACCCCACCCCCCAGCTCTCACCCCACCCCCACCCCATCCCCCACCTCCTTTTTTTTCTTTTTCTTTGTTTTTCGAACATATGCGGTCCATCAGGCACTTTTGCATTTTTCAAAAACTTTTTGCTTCACATGTCTTTTTAATTGGAACAAAATCTCTCTCTCTTCTCTCTCTCTCTCTCTCTCTCTCTCTCTCTCTCTCTCTCTCTCTTTTCTCTCTCTCTCTCTCTCTCTCTCATGTACGTACAGAACTGAAATATCACAACTTATGACGAGATCGACAAACTGTATGCCGTAGTGTATTAATCTGTGCTGGTTTTTGTTCATGGTTGTGCGTAAATGGTATAAATGCGACCAAAAAAATATTATAACAAAAACTGTATGCCGTAGGTATGTGTAGACTGGTGTTGCTATAATGATTGTCGGATTATTACTGGCGAGTGCTTGCATGCATCCGAGGTTTCGTTGGTTGTTCTGTTCTTTTATATGTGAAAGTTTGCATTCGCCGGTATGTTGTGGTGGCTAGATTCTGCTTTATGCCCCCATTAAAAAGTCTCCAATATGACCGTCACCAAATCCTAATGACGTGTGCTTAATGTATTCAAAATGACGACGTCCAGACGTACAGGAACGCACATGTGTTAGCTAAATATACAATAACTCGTATTTACGCTCAGGAGCGGTCCATCGACCACCAAGAGCGACACACACTGAAATATGTCAACACCTACTCGTCCCTACTGGCTAGAAAAGGGATGACCGGCGTGTTTTGAGGGTACCATTTTGCACTGGTCTATCCTGGATGTTGTTGCAGGGGAGAGAAATTCTTAGCAAGCTTACATCTAGAACTATTTATTCTTTTTCTGTCACTTTCCAAGTCTAGAACTCTGAGGTGTGAAATTCTTCCATAGACAACAGCTGAGATATTTGATACACGCTCCGTCTACGGGTTTCCTGTCTGAACTCGACACCAATACGCATGATTTGTGTGTGTGCGTTCATATGTGTGTGTGTGTGTGTGTGTGTGTGTGTGTGTGGTGTGTGTGTGTGTGTGTGTGTGTGTGAATGTGTGTGTGTGTGTGTGTGTTTGTGTGTGTGTGTGCGCGCGCGCGCGCGAGCGAATGTGTGTGTGTGTGTGTGTGTGTGTGTGTGTGTTGTGTGTGTGTGTGTGTGTGTGTGTGTGTGTGTGCGTGCGAGCGAGTGTGTGTGTGTGTGTGTGTGTGTGTGTGAGTGTGTGCGCAAGCGCGCGCGCGCTCGTGTGTGTGCATGTGTGCGCACATGAGCGTGCATGCGTTCATGTGCATGTGTATTTATATGTGTGATGAAGTAAGAGAGAGAGAGAGAGAGAGAGAGAGAGAGAGAGGGGGGGGGAATGACAGAGAGAGAGAGAGAGAGAGAGAGAGAGAGAGAGAGAGAGAGAGACAGAGAGAGAGACAGAGATAGACAGATAGACAGAGAGATCCACCCCACCGACACACGATGGCTTATTCTTCAACGAACGATGGAAATGGCATTAAACGTGAGTGCAAGGTATGTATGCATGCATTCATCATATACGGGACTTAAATATCGCCCAAAGGACTTGGAGGGAGAGGAGAGGCAGGGAGAGAGGAAGAAGCCGGCACATATGTTGACAACGAGGAAAAAATCTACCCCAACTGCAAGGCTGTGTCAATCAAGAATTGACCCAAGGTCCCCTGAATCGGGAGAACAACATGATATATCCATTAGAGCACCAACCTCCCCGCGACCCCCCCCCTCCCCCCCCCCCCAGAAAAAAAATCCTTTTCCATAATTCCAGTACACACATTGGAAGCTGTGTGGTATTGCCTGATTCCAACACGCATGCTGACAGATACACGCGTTTGTAAATTATTGGGTAACTCTTGAAACATACGCTGAAAGCCAATCGGTTTTGATGGTATTGTGTAATTTCAATACACTTTGAAAACTGCGCGGTCTTTACTGCAGTATGTGGCTCCAAAACACAGGAGCTGAACGGTCTGTTGCCACACTATTGTACCATCCAATACAGACGCCAGACGACACAGCGTGATGCGAACACACAATCAAAGGTACACAAACAAGGAAGTAGATATCCACTAACGTCTGTAATTGTAACAAAGAAAAGGACGGGGGTATTGAACGCACATGGCAAGGAGATGATGGACCATACATGTTTATGATAAATCTAGACAATCTAGAACAAAAGCTTCAACACTGAGCAATTGTTATGAACAAACAAACATGCACGCACGTATACACACACACGCACGCACACACGCACGCACACACACACACACACACACATCACACACACACACACACACACACACACAACACACACACACACACACACACACAAGGAAGGTAAACTGAAAGAAAGTATAGATAGTTACAGACCTATTTCATTAACTTCTCATGTCTGTAAACTTTATGAAACAATTGTTTTAAATAGACTAAACTACTTTTGTGAAAAGAACAAAGTTATCCCAACAAACCAAGCAGGTTTTCGAAAGGGTAGAAGTGCTATTGAACACTTGGTCAAACTTACCACTCAAATTAAACATCAGTTTTCCAGGAGAAAATGTTTACTAGCAACCTTTTTTGATATCACTAAAGCTTACGATCAAGTATGGCACTCTCGTTTGCTTTATAAACTTAAAGAGATTGGGTTGTCAGGAAACATTTATGATTTTATTAGAAACTTCTTAGAAAATGGATATATTAGAAGGAAGGTAGGGAACTCCTATTCTACGAGAAGAAAATTACACATGGGTATTCCTCAGGGGTCTGTTATTGCCCCTTTACTGTTTAGTATTCTAATGTACGATTTACCCTAAAAAATTGCTAAAAATATAGAACTAGCCCAATATGCAGATGACATATGCATATAGATGAAAGTGACATTAAAAAAAGTACATCTATCAGATCACAAAACTATATTTAAAAGTTATATAAAAAAAGAACTAAATACCTTTTCTGATTATATGACTGAAAATGGTTTGCAAATATCAACTGAAAAAACACACATGATGTTATTTAATACTGGATCTGATCCAGTTAATATGCCTTTATTTCAAGTCAACGGCATACCCATCAAATATACAAAAATAGTTAAATTCCTTGGAGTAAATTTAACATCAAAATTGTCATGGAATTTCCATACAGAACATGTTTTAACAAAAGCTCGAAAAACTTTATATCTATTAAAGATTATCAGCAAGCATGCTTGGGCTCAGGACACAGTTACTCTTTTGGACCTTTCTACTGCACTGGTTAGATCAAAATTAACGTATGCACAAGAGGTGTTCTTCAGTGCACCCAAATACTTACTGAAAAAACTTCAAAGTATTGATTCCAAAGCGTATAAGATAGCCATGGGACTACCAGTCCATGCCTCTTGTACAAAAGCATACAGTGCTGCTGGGATATTACCACTGGAAGAGTATAGGAATCTTGCATGCACCAAATTTGTTATAAGAAGTTCTACTATAGACAACAATATAGGCCCTGAAATAAATATTAAATCAGACACTGATTTTCCCAAAAGGGCTAAAAACATATCATCCTAAGTGACTCTAAGAACATATACTTCCTCGATTTTAGAATCCTCAGATATCAAACTAACATCTATTGCAAAAAGATCTATTATGTCTCCTATCCCTCCCTGGAAACTAGTACGAGCACATTTTGATAATGAGCATACAGATTTAACAAAGGCTGAAAATACTAATTTGTTATTATGCAATATGAAAATGCATTTGCATGATCACTACTCCAACCATTTTAAGATATACACTGATGGATCATTAATCAATGAACATGCAGGTGCAGCATACATTATCCCAGGCCTTAACAAAGAAAAGTCCTATTATCTCGGAAAAAACAAATCTATATTCACTGCTGAGTTAACTGCCATAATTATGGCCTTAAAGTGTGTTGTTGATTACCCTCAAAATTTATTTAAAGTTGTTTTATGCGTAGATTCTAAGTCAGTTCTTACTGCAATGAAGAATTTTAAATTAAAAGTTCGACCTGAGATGATCACTGAAATAAATAACTTAGTCCATTTTCTCTCAGTTAGAGACACTGAAGTAACATTTCTTTGGGTGCCCTCCCACTGTGGGTTATATTATAATGAAAAGGTTGATGTTCTAGCAAAGAGAGGAGCAAAACGATCTTCAGATTCGCATTTTTTGAACTTCTCTATGACAGTGCAAGAGTGCTATACTTTGGCAGAAAAAGTGCAATTTTCTAATTTTCATTTGACTGAAAGAGAAACTGGGTGTTTTGATTTACATGATGAAATGAAAAATATTCATGAAAAGTTAAGTAAGTACGATCAAAACATTTATCGTAGACGACAGATAAGTTCCTTGATCTGTAGATGGAAACTGGATTGCTTTAAAACAAAGTATGTCAAAAATATACATTGTATATGTGGTCATAGCATATCAACTGATCACATTTTTTGGGGTAACTTAATGAAAAAATTCATTCCAAATACGTCTGTACAGCCTGTTCAAAATGTTTTCCTGTCACCAAGTGAAACATATCTGTTCTTTTTACACTTAACTAAAAGTCCAATTGGCAAATACTTATAATAGACAGCAGTCAGTAGTGAGATGAGACAGAAGAGTTATATGTTTTTTTCCCTTAATCTTTGATTAAGTGGATTTTCTATTTTTGTGTTATAGTTGTAGATAAGTTATTTTTTTCTTTTTACACGTTGTGTTACCTTTTTTTCCCGGCCCCGATTTTTTTTTTTCGTCTAATATCACGTAATGTAGAAAGACGTAAAACAAAACAACAACAACAACAGCAACAACAACAACAACAACAACAACAACAACAACAACAACAACAACAACAACAACAACACACACACACACACACACACACACACACACACACACACACACAAGAGGAGAGAGAGAGAGAGAGAGAGAGAGAGAGAGAGAGAGAGAGAGTACACGTATTGTAAACACCTTGGTACAGTCTCTTTTGCTTCATTCACCAGACTAGAGACAGCCATTCAGAAACAGAAAATGACATAGAACAAATGACAAATAATATTGTACAATGTAGAACAAAGGTGAGGTGAAAAAAACAAACGAACAAAGAACGAAACTGAACGAGGAATGACAGTTGAACGAAACGAGACACGTGCCACTTTTCGGCACGGCCGCCATTTTGAGACAAATTTTACTCCAAGTACGAACAGTATAGTACTTTTTAAAAAGCCTTTTTTCCCCTCAAGGCAATAGAATAAAAAAAAGTTCGTTCAAGGACTTACACTCGGGACGTTGAAACTAATATTAAGCTGCAAAATGGAAGAGTAGTGTTGTGTCTCAACTCTTTAAAATGATTTGATACAGAACATTCTGCAGCAAGGGCTGTACTGGGCAAGTCTCCAGGGGACTCCAGATAAGCAAACCATGCTTGTCATTCTTTATCGCTCATCTACGACATGCCACCCACACATTCTGAATACATGCAATATCTGCAGTTTTAAAAAAGTTTCCTGATACATCGTTCTACCGTTCTTCTGACACATCCTCCAAGATAGCTTCCTGCACAGCTGATGTTATTCATGAAGATACCACAGCGCTCCTTTCTCTGTGACAGGTACGTGTCCGCCATGTTAAAACCATAATGCGTGAGCCTATCTGTGAGTGGCAAATGTCACACCAGTCTTGGGAAAGTTTACTGTGAGCGTCGAATCGTTAACACACATCACTTATGTTAAAAGACAATTTTTAAAGGTGAAGGCTTACTTAATCTAGGCTCCTACGTTTCCGTTTAAAGTCCGCTTTATCTTTGCCGCGAACAAAACACAGGTTGTGTTTCTGGGCGAGGGGTATAAAAGGAAATCTTGATTGAGTGGGCCTGTCTGTAAAATAAAAACAGACACCACGCTTAGTGCGCACCAATCACTGGAACGTTTACAGGGCTTGGCAAACAGCGAAATCTGACGCACGTCATTTATGTCATATAATGAAAGAGACAAAGGTGAAGCAGAGAGGAAAGACTGAAACATTCCAGTCTTTGATTCGATTGCTGCCTTTTTATCAACCAGTTAGTATTCAATGCAAGCAAGATGAATGTTGACTTTAAGAGGCAGAGGTCAGGGAAAAATCTTTTTTTTTTTTTCAATCATGCCCTGGTGTTGTTGCTAAATTTCCAACACTACGTTCAATAAAAGCATTCTGTAATTGGTAGACGTTCTGCTCATTTTCATACTTTTCCTGCCGTGTTCGGCAAGATGCATACACACTGTATATTTAATGATAACGCGCTACCTAAGTACACATACTGGATCCCTTTCGGTAAAAATTGCATCCCTGCTCTTTGGCAACTCTGTTCCAGTTATTTCCTCTTTTCTGCAACCCTCTTTAATTCTGCTTTTCCTCTGCTTTTTCCTTTCAAATGTCGCCACTGCTTATATTCCGTTTTTGTCGTCCGCTTCTTTGTATTTGTTCTAGACATGCTTAAATTTTTTTGTCTACAACTGCTGTTTGATGTTCCTGTTTGTTTAATCTGGGGACTAGTAACTAAAGCGTAAACACTGTTCAAATGTGACAGCAGCTGTTTATTTTGACTGTCTGTTGCTCCAAATAACTTGATGTATTTTGTTATATTAACTTCCTTTCTCTTTTTTTTAAATGTGGGTAGTAGTAAATCCAACCAAAAACTTGGCGCGTTCACCACGCTCCAGTCTTCTCTGCCTTACGAATGTCGACGGATTAGATGTATATATGCTTACTGTTTTAGACGGCTTTCTGTGTGTTGTTTGTGTGTTCAGGACCTGCCTCTTTCCGCAGTGTGGTCATCCCCCTGAGATGGGTCTGTGTAGTTCACTGCACTATAATAAAAGGTTCTTGTGTTTTTTCAAGCGATAACTGGGAGATCCTCTGGTTGTCTCCCTTTTTTCCACAGCTGTCGGTTTGTCGACCACAGTCACGCTGTCAGGCAGAAATCTTGGAGGACATGACAGCACCAAGCTGGCCTGAGCTGCATTTCTCCTTCTCCTCCGTAGCTATCGATCGACTGAGGACCGACAAATCTAATTGGACGTCCTTTTTGTGTTCATTTACGCCAGGTAGGGCAGGAAGCTATCTCCCTGCTATAGAAGTGATACGAGACCTCGAGGCTCGACCATGCATACCAATCACGGGCTTGAAAAGACAGACAGTTCCATGGAAAGAACATTCTAATTTTGTCCACATACTTCTCCTGCTGTTGACTCTGTTTGATTTGGTTTAAGGCATTTAGGTCCAGTAATCCTCTCTCGTTCTTCAACCCCATCCCCTTAACCACTCTCGCCTTTCTCTACCCCTCCCACTCACTCCATCACTATTTGTTCTGTCTCTCACATACAGTGACTGAATTCTTTGTGTTTGTATGTGTAGCTTAAATAATTAATAATTTTGGGTCCAAAATCATCAACGTGAATCGGAGTAACAAACCAATTATCTGAGAAACATTATTCCATAAGACTACAGACTTGACTATCAGTGGGCTTGGGTTAATCATGGCTGGTTCAGTCAGAAGTAATGAAACCGTTCACTGTACCTACTTCTACTCCAGTGCAGTTGCCCCCCCCCCCCCTCTCTCTCTCTCTCTCTCTCTGTGTCTCTGCCTCTTCCTCTCTCTCTGCCGGCATCTCCAGTCACACACAAAAAAGTAATGAAGGAAGGAAGGGTGAAAAGAAAGAACGAAAATGAAAGGAAGTGAGAAAGAAGGAAAACGAAGACAGAAAGGAAGGAAGGACGAACGAAAGGAAGGCAAAAGACAATCGATGAATAGGGGCAGGAGGCTGTCAAATTTGTTCTTTGGCAGCATTGTCTAAAAAGATCTAACTTCGACATAGAAGTCATTTTGTCCAAGTCTACTTCTAATTTCCATTGCATTAATATCATATTCTTCTTCTCATTCTTACTCCGTTTCTAGACTAGATTCCAAGGTTCGTCATTGATTAGATCTTGGCATATGTAGCCGTTCTTACTCCAACATTCGATCTTAGGGACTATGGTATTTAACTATGCAAAATAATGACAAACAAATAGAGAAATAGAGAGAGAAAGAGAAGAGAGAGAGAGAGAGAGAGAGAGAGAAGAGAGAGAGAGAGAGAGAAAGAGAGGGGGGGAGGGGGGACACACACACACATTGACACACACGCGTGCACATATACATTCACGCACGGGTCACGCACACACGTACATATATAAAGTGAGACAGACAGACAGACAGAGTCAGAATGACAGATAGACAGAGAGTTAGACAGAAAGACAGACGGACAGACTGAGTCGGTCAGACAGACAGACAGATTGTGAGAGAGACAGAGAGTGAGGCAGACAGACAGACCGACTGACAGAGATAGACAGAGACAGACAGGCAGACAGAGACGGACACACAGAGAGACAGACAGACAGACACAGACAGACAAACAGACAGACAGTGAGAGAGAAAGGAAGAGACAGACAGACTGACAGACAGAGGTGTCTATTTCTCCGTAACATTCCCACGGGCTCCTGAAACTCATCCAGCGATGACCTCAGTGCCATCCTTGGACACATTACGCCGCCAGTGATAAGACCCTTCTCAGCTGCCCCAGCCCCCCTCCAAAAGACACCGGCACATACGACACATAAATCAAGACAGATATGTCTCCAAGACAGACAGTGCACGAAGCTCACGTGCTGATAAGCGGTTTTATGCTACTGCTTACCGCGCCTGATGTTCAACGGGGGATGGTGGGGGAGGGTAGGGGGAACAACATCGCCGCTGCTATCATTTACCATCGGTCTTCTGCCATGTTCTTGAATCCCGCAGAGCATGAGAAAAATACGGGAGACAATTCCCGCGCAATCTGCTTGGACCCGGCTGATGGTCAGTATTGGCATCAGGGGACTTGCTGATGCAGACAAAACGTAGCTTTGTTCCTCTCCCACTTCTTTATCAACCAGAAGCATGCGAGTGAGGGGGTCAGTGGCAGAAAAAAAAAGCAAAGAAGAATATCAGAGGCACAAAGAGACAGAGAGCGAGACAGACTTGAGACAAAGATAAACAATTTATTGGTGCCGCAACACCTTTCCCTCCTGCTGTTCCTCTCTCGCTGCCACCCCCTTTTGCTTTAAATAAGTATGTGCTTTTCTGAATCAGCTTAAATGGAAAGACACTAATCCATGACAAAATTCAAACAAAGAGAAAAAGAGAGAGAGAGAGAGAGAGAGGGGGGGGAGAATTAGAGAGAGAGACAGAGACAGGGAACACGTACAAGCAGGCAGAAAAACGGAAGGATAAATCAAAATCCATTGAAATTGTAAACACCTTGGCACAGCCTCTTTGGCATCATTCACCAGACCAGAGACAGACATTCTTTAATAGAGAATGATGCAGAACAAAGGACAAAGAATGCCGTAGAACATAGAACAAAGAATAAAGTGAAAAAAAGAAACCAGCCATAAACGATATACATGAAAGAACGACGTTGAACACAGAACGAACAAAGAACGAAACTGAACGACGAATGACAGTTGAATGAATGTCACAAACAAATCGAGGCACGTGCCAATTGTAGGCTTGGTTGCCATCTTCAGACAAATTCTACTCCAAGCACGAACAGTACAGCACTTTTACAGAATAAAAATTTTTTTCAAAGACTTACACACCTAGCTGGCTTTCAGGACGTTAAAATCATCATTCTGCTGCAAAATGGAAGAGTAGTCTTGTGTCTTTAAAAGCCTTTTAAAATGATTTATTCAGAACATTCCACAATGAGGGCTGCACTGGGCATGTCTCCAGGGAACTCCAGATAAGCAAACCATGCTTGTCATTCTTTATCACACATCTACATGCCACCCATACATCCTGAATACAATCTATGTATGCGTTTCATTTTTAAGTTTCCTAATACATTCTTCTGACACATCCTCCAAGATAGCTTCCTGCACAGCAAATATTATTCATAAGGATACCACAGTGCTCTTTCTTTGTGACAGGTTCGTATCCACCATGTTAAAACCATACTGCATGGGCCTATCCGTGAGGAGCAAATGTCACACCAGTCATGCAAAAATTCATCGTGAGCGGCGAATCGCTAACATGCATCACTCATAATAGAAGATAATTTTTAAAGGTGAAAGCTTAGTTATTCGAGGCTCTTACTCAGCATTTTTCCGTTTAAAGTCTTCTTTATCTTCGCTGTGAACAAAATGCTGGTTGCATGTCTGGGCGAGAGGTATAAAAGGAAATCGTGATCGAGTGGGCCTATCTGCAAGATGACAACAGGCATCACGCCCAGTGCGCACCAATCCCTGGAACGTTTACAGAGCTTGGCAAATAGCAAAGTCCACCGGATATTATCTATGTCATATAATGAAAGAGACAAAGGTCAAACAGACAGGAAAACGCTACCATTCCACTCTCTGATTCGGTTCCTGTCTTTTTTATTATCCACTTGGTATTCAATACATACAAGATGATAGCTGACTTTAAGAGCTAGAAGTCAGGGAAAATTCGATTCTTTTTTTTTTTTTAATCATGTCCTGCTATTACTATCAATTTTCCAACATGACATTCAATAAAAGCATTCTGTAACTGGTGAACTTTCTGCTCATTTTCATACTTTCCCCTACCGTTTTCGACGGGATGCATGCACAATGTATTTTTAACGTTAACATGCTGAGTAGACATAGCGGATCCCTTTCAGTAAAACTCGTACCCCTGTTCTTTGAAATTTTGTGACAGTTATTTCCCCCTTTCTGCTACCCTCTTCAACTCTGCCTTTCCCTCTCCTTTTTAACTGTCTCCCACTGCTTTTCTTCTGTCTTTGTCGTCCGCTTCTTTGTCTTTGTTCTAGAAATGCTCTCACTTTTTCTCTAGTCAGGACTTCCAACTGCCAGTTTGATGTTACTGCTCGTTTGATTTTTCATTCGTTTGTTTCTTTGGTTTCGTTTGTTTGATCCGAAGACTAGGTAGCGAGATCGTAAACACTGTTCAAATGTAACACCAGATATTCATTTGGACTGTCTGTTGGTTCAAATGACTTGATTTATATTTTCTTATTATCAACTTTTTTCTTCTTTTTTTTCAAATGTGGGTAGTGGTAAATCCAGCGAAAAGCTAGTCGCGTTCAGCACACCCCAGTCTTCTCTGTCTTACGGATGTCGACATATTATATGTATATATCCTCACTGTTTTAGATGGCTTTCTGTGTGTTGTTTGTGTGTTCAGGACCTGCCTCTTTCCCCAATGTGGTCATCCCCCTGAGATGGGTCTGTGTAGTTCACTACACTATAATAAATGGTTCATGTGCCTTGTCAAGTGATAACTGGGAGATTTTCTAGTTGTCTCCCTTTCATCCACAGCTGTCGGTTTGTCGACCACAGTCACGCTGTCAGGCAGAAAGCTTGGAGGACATGACAGCACCAAGCTGGCCTGAGCTGCATTTCTCCTTCTCCTCCCTAACTATCGATCGGCTGAGGGCCGACAAATCTAATTGGACGTCCTTTTTGTGTTCATTTACGCCAGGTAGGGCAGGAAGCTATCTCCCTGCTATAGAAGTAATACGAGACCTCGAGATTCGACCATGCAGACCAATCACGGGTTTGAAAGGACAGACAGTTCTGTGGAAAGAACATTCTAATTTTGTTCACACTTCTCTCCTGATGTTGACTCTGTTTGATTTGGTTTAAGGCATTTAGGTCCAGTAATCCTCTCCCATTCTCCAACCCCATCCCTTAACTATGCTTCCTTTCTCCATCCCTTCCATTTCCTCCATCACCACTTTCTTTCGTCTCTCAGACATTGTGGCTGAATTGTTTTTATATGTAGCTATAATCATTTTCGATAAAAAAAATCATCAACATGAATTAAAGAAACAAACCAAGAAACTGAGAAACACTGTTGTGTAGGATTACAGACTTGAATATCAGTGGGCTTGGGTTAATCATGGCTAGTTCAATCAGAAGTAATGAAGCCGTTCACTGTGCTTACTTCTCCAATGCAGTTGTTCCTCTCTCTCTCTCTCTCTCTCTCTCTCTCTCTCTTTCTCTCTCTCTCTCCACACACACACACACACACACACACACACACACACACACACACACACACGACCAACATCTCCAGTCACACAAAAAAGTGATGAAGGAAGGAAGGGTGAAAAGAAAGAACGAAAATGAAAGGAAGTGAGAAAGAAGGAAAACGAAGACAGAAAGGAAGGAAGGACGAACGAAAGGAAGGCAAAAGACAATCGAAGAATAGGGGCAGGAGGCTGTCAAATTTGTTCTTTGGCAGCATTGTCTAAAAAGATCTAACTTCGACACAGAAGTCATTTTGTCCAAGTCTACTTCTAATTTCAATTGAATTACTATAAGTTTCTTCTTCTCATTCTTACTCCGTTTCTAGACTAGATTCCAAGGTTCGTCGTTGATAGATCTTTGCGTATGTCGCCGTTTCTACTCCCACATTCGATCTTAGGGATAATGGTATCTAACTAAGCAAAATAATGGCAAAGGAACACAGAGAGAGAGAGAGAGAGAGAGAGAGGCACACACACACACACACACACACACACACACACACACACACACACACACACACACACACACACATACACACGTGCGCATTTATACATACACAAGCGGTGATTGCGCACACATGCACAAATAGAGAGTGAGAGGGAAGGTGGGAGAGACAGAGACAGAGACAGACAGAAAATAAGACAGACAGGCACGCAGTCAGACAGACAGAGTCCAAAGGACAGACAGAGGGTGAGCTAGAAAGACAGATAGACAGAGTCGGTCAGACAGACAGAAAGAGTGAGACAGATGGACAGAAAGACAGACAAACAGAGAGCAAGGCAGACAGACAGACAAACAGACAGAGATGAACAGAGACAGACAGCCAGCCAGAGGGAGATACAGACAGACAGACAAAGACAGACAGACAAACAGTTAGACAGTGAGACAGAGAAAGGTAGAGACAGACAGACAGAGATGTCTATTTCTCCGTAACACTCCCACGGGCTCCTGGAGCTCATCCAGCAATGACCTCAGCGCCATCCTTGGACACATTACACTGCCAGTGATAAGACCCTCTGAGCTGCCCCAGCCCCCCTCCAAAAGACGCCGGCAGACACGACGCATAAATCAAGACAGATATGTCTCCAAGACAGACAGTGCACGAAGTTCACGTGCTGATAAGCGGTTTCATGCCACTGCTTACCGCGTCTAATGTGCAACAGGGGACGGTGTGGGGACAACATCGCCGCTGCTATCATTTACCATCAGTCTTCTGCCATGTTCTTGAATTCCACAGAGCATGAGAAAAATACGGGAGACAATTCCCGCGCAATCTGCTTGGACCCGGCTGATGGTCAGTATTGGCATCAGGGGACTTGTTGATGCAGACAAAACGTAGCTTTGTTCCTCTCCAACTTCTTTGTCAACCAGAAGGATGCCAATGAGGGGCACAGTGACAGCAACAAAAAAAAAAAAAAAAAAAAAAATATATATATATATATATATATCAGAGGCACAGACAGAGAACAAGCGAGACAGACTTGAGACAGAGGCAAACAGTTTGTTGGTGCTGCAACACCTTTCCCTTCCTCGCTGCCACCCCCTTTTTCTTTAAATATAAATATGTGTGTTTCTGAATCAGCCTAAATGGAAAGACACTAACCCATGACAAAATTTAAACAGAGAGAGAGAGAGACAGAACAGACAGACAGACAGACAGACAGACAGACAGACAGACAGAGAAGTGGGGGAGAGCGATAGAATTAGAGAGAGAGAGAGAGAGAGAGACAGACAGACAGACAGAGGAGAACACACACAAGCAGGCAGAAAAACAGAAGGATAAATCAGAATCCATTGAAATTGTAAACACATTGGCACAGGCTCTTTAACATCATATACCAAACCAGAGACAGACATTCTTTAATACAGAATGATGCAGAACAAAGGACAAAGAATGCCGTAGAACGTAGAACAAAGAAGAAAGTGAAAAACAGACATAAACGATATGCAGGACAGAATGACGTTGAACACAGAACGAATAAAGAACGAAACTGAACGACGAATGACAGTTGAACGAATGTCAAAAACGAATGGAGGCACGTGCCAATTTTAGGCATGGTTGCCATCTTCAGACAAATTCTGATCTAAATACGGACAGTACAGCTCTTTTACAATAGTCTTTTTGTCCCAAGGCAATAGAAAAAGAAGTCTTTCAAGGACTTACACTCGTAACTGGCTTTCAGGACGTTAAAATCAGCATTTTGCTGCAAAATGGAAGAGTCGTGTTGTGTCTCAGCCCTTTAAAATGGTTTTGTTCAGAACATTCGACAGCAAGGGCTGCATTGGGCATGTCTCCAGGGAACTCCAGATAAGCAAACCATGCTTGTATTCTTTATTACACATCTACATGCTACCCACACATTCTGAATACAGGCTATGTCTGTGGTTTAAAAGAATAAAGTTTCCTAATTCATCGCCCTACTGTTCTTATGACACATCCTCCAAGATGTGCATCCTGCACATCAAATATTATTCATAAAGAAACCACAGTGTTCTTATCTTTGTGACAGGTGAGTGTCAGCCATGTTAAAACCATACTGCATGGCCTGTCTGTGAGTGGCAAATGTCACACTAGTCGTAGAAAATTTTAGTGAGTGGCGAATCGCTAATACACACCAACTATAATAAAAGATCATGTTTTTTAAAGGTGACAGCTTAGCTATTCGATGCTCTTACTCTGCATCTTTCCGTTTAAAGTCCTCTTTATCTTCGTCATGAAGAAAGCACAGGTTTTGTTCCTGGATAAGGGCTGTAAAAAGAAATCTTAATTGAGTCAGCCCATCTGTAAGACGACAACAGACACCATGCTTAGTGTGCACCAATCGTTGGAAAGTTTACAGGGCGCAAATAGCAATGTCCCACGCATATTTTTTATGTCACATAATGAAAGGGACAGAGGTGAAGCAGAAGGCGAAACTGAAACATTCCAGTCTCTGATTCGATTGCTGTCTTTTTACTGAAAAGTGAGTATTTAATACAAACAAGACGAAATGTTGACTTTAAGAGTTAGAGGTCAGGGAAAATCTTTTTTTTTTTTAAAATCATGCCCTGGTGTTATTGTTAAATTTCCAACACTAGATTCAATAAAACATTCTGTAACTGGTTGACGTTCGGCTCATTTTCACATTTTTCCTGCCGTTTTCGGCAAGATGCATACACACTGTACAATTAATGATAACGCGCTACCTCAGTAAAAAAAAATTGTATCCCTGCACTTTGGAAATTTTGTTCCAATTATTTCCTCTTTTCTGCTACGCTCTTCAAGTCTGCTTTTTGCTCTCCATTTTTTTTTAACTGTTGCCCACTGCTTATATACCGTCTTTGTCGTCCGCTT
>CM065722.1:58521850-58531850 GCA_033310375.1 Conus canariensis | reverse complement strand
ATAAATCGCCGTGCGTATGCTTCAGGCGACAGTTACAATAGGAACGAGTCTTCTGGCCACTAATTCATGTGAATAATATCACCGTGTCTCTATGTCATCATGGCTTTATATCACCATGTCTTTGTGTCACTATCTTTAGCCAACACGAAAAATGGAATGTGCTGCTCTTGAGACATTTGTATGCTTTGTACAAATGCAATGAACTATCGCATGCCTAGTTTTGAAAACGTATGCGAAAGTAACTGCCATCTTCAATTTTTCAACGCAAAGGAACAACAGACATTTCGTCGACGAAAGTGTTTCACGTGGCGCTCACTCATACAAAGACGAGGGAAGCACGTAACAAGTTAGAAGCTTATAAAAAGTTCTAAAAAGCTACAGAAATGAGGCTATTTCCTGCATGCTATTCGTAGCATTGTCTCTGGAATATTCGATGTAGTCTGACCGGTGTGCCACGTCACATGTCCAGAACGTCCGATTACAAAACTAAAAACCGGCGGCTGGAATTCTGGCTGGTTAGAAGACAGTAATCTCTGAATTTTATCGGAAAGACACGTTTTCATTTGAGGACCTTTTATACCGGCTGTATGCAGGGTGAGTATTAAGAAAATCATCTTCAGGACGTATATCAACACAGTGGCATACAGGCAAGGTGACAGACACGGTGAAACAGAGATCTGGTGACATATGGGCAGGTGACATACAGATCCCGTTGAGATCCTGTGACATATTGACACAGTGACGTCTAGACGCCGTGGCATATAAGCACGGTGACATCCAGACATCGTCACATAGAGACTCGGTGACATATAGACATGCTCCCATTCACCCGGAGATCGGACCCGGAATTTATCACACAATTAGAAAACACACACACACACACACACACACACACACACACACACACACACACACACACACACACACACACACAACACAACACAACACACACACCACACCACAACACACACACACCACACCACAAACACACACACACCACAACACAACACAACACAACCACACACAACACAACACAACACACACACACCACACCACACCACACCACCACACACATCACACCACACCACACCACACCACACACACACCACACCGACACCACACCACAACCCCAACCACACCACACACACACCACACCACACCACACCACCACCACACGCACACACACACACACCACACCGCACCGCACCACCCACACACCACACACCACACCCCACCACACCACACCACACACACACACACACACACACACACACACACAGGGACTCAGATTGTCTGTGCCAAAGGTGGTCCGAATCATCGTGGCGGAAGACAGCAGGCCAGGCTCCTTCAGTCCAGCACCCCGGTCTGTCTGTCCACCCTGTGTGTAATGCTATTTGGCCCGGGGGGCTGTGGCCAGCCCGAGTACTCTGCCTCACACCTCACCAGACAAACGCCAAATGTTGGGCTAAATGATTCATCATCCCACACGTGTCTTCACACTCCTTGTGCTGCCGTTTTTCCTTCCCCTCTCTCTCTCTCTGTCTGTCTGTCTGTCTGTCTCTGTCTGTCTGTCTGTCTGTCTGTCTGTCTGTCTGTCTGTCTCTCTCTCTCTCTCTCTCTCTCTCTCTCTCTCTCTCCCTCTCTCTCTCTCTCTCTCTCAACGCACCACTCAGAAGTGACGCCCTCACAAAGAGTTAGACACTTTCACTGTCTATTACCATTTGAAAGACACCTTCACTCCCCAGCTCCCCAGCTATTCGGCGTCCTCTCCTCTCCCTCGGTGAAATTTACAAATACTGACAGAACTGAGCGGGAGACAGAGTGTGGACGGTGAAGACTGCAAGTCCGGTGTTGAAGATCACAACTCAGCCGGCAAGGAACTGATGGGAAATCTTCTGACTCACGAACAACAGTGCTTTCACCCGTCCATCTTGTCTGTGAAAGACATGACACGATTTCACACGGACTTCTCTCTGACTCATTGTCCGCTTCCAGCATGATCATAATCCGCAGTCTCTGTACTGTAACTAAACTGAATTGAGAGTGGATCTTGTAGATTCTCCAATTATCAATGAGGAAACACGATTAACTCCTGTAATGGTTGTGACAGATCACGATCAGGTCGATCTGTAGCTGTGCTGGTAAGTGGTAAGTATCCAAGTCTGCTGATGGTGAACGCTGACCAGGGTAGTTTCAGACGGGAACACCAAACTGATAATGCAACAGAGACGTAAGCGGACAGAACCACTGAAAGATTCAATCCATGCTGCTTACAGCCCAGCTGATCGCAAAGTGCCACGTTCGGACTGTTACCTCGTCGAAGCAAACTCCACACTTATGTTTTAAAAAAAACGCATGCGCGCGCAAGCACACACACACACACACACACACACACACACACACACACACACACACACACACACACACAGATGCAGACAGACTGATAAGCAGACACATGGATGGACAGAGAGAGAGAGAGAGAGAGAGAGAGAGAGAGAGAGAGAGAGAGAGAGAGAGAGAGAGAACCGCTATCTGTCTGGACATTTATGGCGTAAACAGACACACCGTCAACACGATGCCAGTCAGAGTTCCTCGTACATAATACCCGGCTGCATTCAAGAATCTGCAAAAACCTGATGCAGCCCAAGACAGTCAATAGATGGTAAGAAACCAGCGCTACCACCTGTCCATGGGGACGTGATCTAGGGAAAGGTCTATGAGCAGAACAGCGAAGAAATGTTATGGCCGAAGACAGATGATACGCGCGCTCCGGGAAACATGAGCACGCCAAAGAAAAACTGTTTTATCTGGCTATAAACCACACACCGCTCTCAGTGTCAATCAGCCCTGCTCTTTGCCAGGCTCAAGAGACGCTGCACTCAAGTCAGGCAAAAACAAAATGGGGCTGTCGATGTCAGCTCCGCAAAGGCTGATGGATGTTGCCCCTTTCCGCACACCGGCCGTGGCCCACCCCATCCCCGTTCATCTACTTTGAAAGGAAAGAAAAGCGAGCAGACTGGATTTTAGAGCGGGCACTGTGCCTGGCTGGGGATGGTGCGGGTAATGGTTATGTAGGGTGCGATGTGGAATGGTTATGTTGGGTGTGGTGTGCCCAAGGGGAGTGACTATGTAGGAGATGGTGTGCCCAAGGGGAGTGACTATGTAGAAGATGGTGTGCCCAAGGGAAGTGACTATGTAGGGTGTAGTGTGGCCAAGGGGAGTGGCTATGTAGGAGATGGTGTGCCCAAGGGGAGTGACTATGTAGGAGATGGTGTGCCCAAGGGAAGTGACTATGTAGGGTGTAGTGTGGCCAAGGGGAGTGGCTATGTAGGAGATGGTGTGCCCAAGGGAAGTGACTATGTAGGGTGTAGTGTGGCCAAGGGGAGTGGCTATGTTGGAGATGGTGTGCCCAAGGGAAGTGACTATGTAGGGTGTGGTGTGGGGAGTGACTATGTAGGGTGTGGTGTGCCCAAGGGGAGTGATTATGTAGGGTGTGGTGTGCCCAAGGGGAGTAACTATGTAGGGTGTGGTGTTCTCCAAGGGGAGTGACTATGTAGGGTGTGGTGTGCCCAAGGGGAGTGACTATGTAGGGTGTGGTGTGCCCAAGGGGAGTGATTATGTAGGGTGTGGTGTGCCCAAGGGGAGTGACTATGTAGGGTGTGGTGTGCCCAAGGGGAGTGACTATGTAGGGTGTGGTGTGCCCAAAGGGAGTGACTATGTAGGGTGTGGTGTGCCCAAGGGGAGTGCCTATGTAGGGTGTGGTGTGCCCAAGGGGAGTGACTATGTAGGGTGTGGTGTGCCCAAAGGGAGTGACTATGTAGGGTGTGGTGTGCCCAAAGGGAGTGACTATGTAGGGTGTGGTGTGCCCAAAGGGAGTGACTATGTAGGGTGTGGTGTGCCCAAGGGGAGTGCCTATGTAGGATGTGGTGTGCCCAAGGGGAGTGACTATGTAGGGTGTGGTGTGCCCAAGGGGAGTGACTATGTAGGGTGTGGTGTGCCCAAGGGGAGTAACTATGTAGGGTGTGGTGTGCCCAAGGGGAGTGACTATGTAGGGTGTGGTGTGGCCAAGGGGAATGACTATGTACTTAGACAATGATATGTAGGGTATGGTACACACACATACACACACACACACACACGCACGCACACACACACACACACACACACACACACACCACGCACGCACGCACGCACGCATGCACGCATGCGCGCGCGCACGCACGCACACACACACTCACACACACACACACACACACACACACACACACACACACACATACACACACACCCTACAGCAGAGGACACACTGAGACAAAAGACAAGACTAAGCCACATTCTCATGAAGTCTGTAACAGGGAAAAAAAACCACCTTAGTTATGATTCAGATGAAACGTTTCTCTGTCATATTGTAAGCAGATACAACTTTCTCGCCATGTTGCGGAGCAAAGTTGCAGCTGTTACCACGTCCGTGTGGCTTTTGAAAGACTGCCTGGTTCACCAAAGGCTGTAGGATCACATTTCGTTTCTGAGGAGTTCGCCTTCATCTGCCGAGTCTCCGCATCATGAGACTACTTTGACAGCTGACAACAAGACTGGCATTCTACGAACAGCAGTAGAAGGAGGACAGCTCCGGAAGACAGATAGAAATGGAACGATTTTAAAACAGTAATGATGACAAAGCGTAAAAGGCTAAAGCTATGAGAGCTGCTTTCCTTGCTTGCCTGCATGCGCATATTCTCTCTCTCTCTCTCTCTCTCTCTCTCTCTCTCTCTCTCTCCTCTCTCTCTCTCTTATCTTTAAATCTCATTGCATAATTTAGCTTAGCAAAGACAGATTAGAAGAATAGCCTCTGCCTAAAATCTCAATCCTTAATCGAATAAAAGTTTCTGAGCTCTCTCTCTCTCTCTCTCTCTCTCTCTCTCTCTCTCTCCATTCCTCTTCAAAAGTGTCTGAGATAATGCCCACACTATCTATCTAAAAATGATTAAAACGTTTTAGAAAAGACAAAGCTTAGCTCTGAAAATCCTCATTTTAATCAATAAAACCTTTCACGGTGATGGTCATCAGCTGTGAAAGATCAGATAGAGGTGACCACGTTGGTTACAATGTTTACTCATGATGTTCATAGAATTGTTGTGGTTTGAATTGTATTACATCTCTCTCTCTCTCTCTCTCTCTCTCTGTGTGTGTGTGTGTGTGTGTGTGTGTGTGTGTGTGTGTATAAAGTGTGTGCGTGTGTGTGTGTGTGTGTGTGTGTGTGTGCGCGTGTGCGTGTGTGTGTGTGTGTGTGTGGTGTCTGCCTGCCTGCCTGTCTATCTGTATGTTAATGTGTGCGTGTGTGTATGTATGTATGTATGTATGCACTAACACAATGTATGATCGCACACACGCGCTCACGAACATGCGCACTTCCCTCCACATCATTCAAAGAGAAAAGGAGACAAATGTTCTCAACAGCGGATGATGTCAAAGGCAGAAACTGACCAGACCTCTGGCATGCCAGTCACGAAGGAAGTGGCGTGGAATTCACGTCGACCTGAGGACTGTCCACTCTAACAGAAAGATTCCCCTGTCACCTGTTACGATGTTCGGAACTAGTTGAGGCAGGTGGACAAACGAACTGCTTTTAAAGCCGTGCGCGAACTGCAGGCACAGTTTAGATCAAAACTGCTCATGTCTTATGGGACATCTGTCATCGTTTTGTTGGGGGGTGCCAAATCTTAACTTGAGAGTGACAGTGAGGGTCAGAGTGTCAAGATGCACAGTCCGCTGTGCTATCTTTGGTTCAATGATGCCTTCTCTCTCACTCCAATTAAACCAGGTTCTCTCAGTCAAGGTCTTGACAAGGCCGTAAACAGCCAGCCTGCCACACAGCAAGTAAAGACTGCATATGCGTGAGTTTGCAACAAAGATCAGAAGCAGCGGTTTGTTTGTCTCACCCTCCCCCACCAAGCGAGTTATTCCTCTCTCAAGATGGTTTCTCGTTACCTTCATTTTTCAGGACAGAGTTTCAATTACTAGACATTATGTCCTAGTCTGGAAATAAGATCAAAGACTGACTTCTGATTCATGAAAAAGTGAATGCAATAAACTGAACAAATAAACAGACTCTGGAACACTTCAAGGTATGAAATGGAAGAAAAGGATGTTGAAGCTGTGAAACACAGGTGCGAGTGTCAATGCATAATCTCCAGCATAAGGTTATGACAAAAGCCAGTCAGTTCCCAGTGGATCAAACGACTAGGGTTTTAAGACTTTGAGCCAACACGCACATCTTACCACTTTCAGTAATATCCCTTTGTTGTTAGGATCCTTTGGCTGTTTCTGTTAGACTGCTTTATTTCCTATGGGTACAACAAACTAAGTATTTGTGTTTTGGAGTGTGTGCTCTCAAATAAAAGGCGATGCCAACACTCTGTTCAGACTGAATGCAGGGCCTTGATGTTCATGACGTCAGCATGGAACTCGCAGGAAAAGAAGACGATGGCTGATTGTTTTGAACACACACACACACACACACACACACACACACACACACACACACACACACACACACACACACACACAAACGCACGCACGCACGCACACATACAAATACACACACACACACACACACACACACACACCACACACACACACACACACACACACACACTGATAAGCAGCGAGACAAACGAACAGTCAGACCAGCATGTGAACAGGAATCCCACTGGGAAGCACTACATTCAGGGTGAAAGAAATAACAGCGCCCGGATGAGGAGGGAGGGAGTGGAGGTGGGCTGAACACTGCAGAACCAAACAATGGGGGCTCTGGGCCGCAAAATGAGCATCACTTGAGTAACTGAGCGGTCCCCTCTGGAACTGCGCCTACACAGCGCCTCCATCTGTCGACACCCCCCTGAACTGCTGACTGGGACACCACTCTGCCCACACCCATAGGGGCGGATGTACAGGGGAAGTCACCAAGAAAGCCCACTAGGAGGACGAAGATAAAAAAATCACCAAACTCCTCCTCGAGAGCGACGATAGTGAGCATGGTGCTGTGCAGGACTAGGCTGGTGACAGACTCCCAGACAGGGCTGTATACATCATTTTTTGTCATGTCACGAGAGTGGTCCAGAATCAGCCGGCCTCGACATATGAAATGGGCTGAAGCTGACCCGAGTAACACGCACGCACGCAGGCACGCAGGCACGCACGCACACAGACACACACACACACACACACACACACACACAGACACACAGACACACACACACACACACACACACACACACACACACACGGCCATTCTATGGTTCCGTTTTCCCATCTGCGTCCTATGCATATTCAACAACTCGGGGTTAAACACACCATGGAGAAATACTCCCCCGATGATCATGATTATTACGGAGTTTGAAGATACGACACCATCACCACCACTACCACCACCACCATCTGGCTCTGTTCTCCCTACTTTGATCATTACCATCATGATCAAAAACAGTTAATTCTTTTTTCAAGTCAGAGAACCAGGTTTGTTTTCAGACTTTCACTAGTCATTCTTGACAGCGTGGGGCTGCTGACAGACGGTGACACACAGTCACCAATCAGAGAGGACCTGCAGTGACACCAGGTCAAAGGATTCACGCTTCAGTCGAGGACGGGATCCGCATCTTAGGCACAGGAGGTGGTGAGCAGCTCTACAGCGCTCTGGAGACGTTCAGCTGCCCAGGGTAACAGAAGGAGGTGCACGAGACGGAAACTTCATTTCTACAGGTGAGAGGAATATAACAGGAAAGTATTGTGGAATATTAAACTGGTGAACCAGCCCGGTGTGACATCACAGTGTCGACTGGTGTACGCGACATCAGTTAAGCACCAAACCAACGTCGTGGACAGTAAGATGTGAACCGTTGCCATCTGGACAACTGGATGTGAACTACAGTCACACAGACAGCAAGGTATGACCAGTTGTCTTGAGCACAATAAGATATAACCTATTGTTATTTGGATGACAGCATATGAATCGTTGTGATACAGACAGCAAGGTATGACCAGTTGTCTAGAGCACAGTAAGATGTAACCTATTGCTATTTAGATGATAACACATGAATTGTTGTCAAACAGACAACAAGCCATGACCCTTTGTCAGGTACACAATAAGATATGAGCGTTTGTCATGTGGACTATCGGATATGAACTGTTGTCATGTGGACAATAAGATAGAAACTGTTGTCATATAAAGCAATGATGTGTGAACTGTTGCCATGTGGACAATAAAATATGAACTGTTGCATAGCGGACAATAACATAACTGCTGTGATGTGGATAGTGAGCTATGAACTGTTGTGTCGACAATTATATAGATTTAATCATCTGGACTATAAGATATAAACTGTTATAATGTGGACAGAAAGGCATCAACTGTTGTCATATAAAGCGATGATATGTGAACAGTTGTTATGTGAACAATAAGATGTGAAATGTTATCATTTAAGCAATAAAGTATGAACTGCTGTCATATGGACAAACAAGTATTAGATGTTGTCATGTGGACAACAAGATATGAACTGTTGTCATGTGGACAACAAGATATGAACTGTTGTCATGTGGACAAGTTGAAATGAACTGTTGTCACATGTACAATAAGATATATACAGTCGTCATGTGGATAGTTAGGTAGGAGCTGTTGTCACGTGAACAATGACATATATGTTTTCATGTCGACAACAACATATGAACTATTGTCATGTAGGCAATGACATTTGAACTGTTGTGATGTGGAAAATAGAATATGTGATATGAACTGCTGCCATGCGGACAACAGAATATGAACCATTATCATTAGAACAATAACAGACGAATTATTAACCATTGTGTTAGGCGGTATCACTTGAATGTGATACCAGAGACAGATTCGTTTTGACGTGTATTTCCACCTCAATACCAGACACAGTTTAGCATTCAAGCGTTTTGTCTAGCCTGGCACTGACGTTAAGAAAAAAGTAACTGTTTTTTCCATGTTACGAAGTTATTTCTAGCTGAACTCGGAAGAAACAATTCTTCCGACTCCATAAACTATATGTATTCGAGTTGAGAGGAATTTCTCCTTTTTTTTCTGTTTGTCATGCTGAATGATATGATCTATCGCTCTGTGGTTTGTTTTTTTCTGGGTTGGTTTTGAAGAATGTGTGGTTTGCAATTTACGGTTCTGCGAATGAAATTGCCTTAAGGCTCTGGGAACGGTATTGAGCGATCGATGTCAAACAACGTTAACTGATATAATCAATGGGCACTTACTTGGATGTTTAGTGAAGAAAGAGTGTCTGCAGTGTCCGACTGACAGCTCATTACGAGAGTGTGATAAAGACAGTTGAAAGTTCACACACACACACACACACACACACACACACACACACACACACACACACACACACACACACACACACATTCGTATGCTGCAAGTTTCAGATTCGTGTTCTTCGTGGACTGGAGAGAAACCTTCCATTGATCTTTTAAAAACTTCATTCCTGTATGATAATCACACATGCACTCAAACAGACGGCATGTGATACTGGGCATCAGTCCTGCCTAGTTTAATACGTGTGCACAATGTGGGCAGATGTCAACTTTGCTCTGTGTGATCCTGTCACAAGCACTGGAGCATGTTCAAATCACTGTCACACGAGTGCAGACCGCCCAGAAAGTTAGGGGAACATGACACCAGCGGGATGCACCAAGTTGCGTATGCCTCCTTGGCTCTAGGTATCGATTTAGTGACTCCTGGGCAAATCAAATTTGACGTTCCTTTTGTGTTTATTCATTCCAAGTATAATAGGAGGCTATCTCCCTCCCACAGACTGACGCAAGATGACAGATGTCAAGAGTTGGGTGTGCATACAAATGGTGACTTAGAGAATACATGTAAGTCTTAAGAATGTGTTTTTTTTCCTCTCTCTCTCTCGTTCACTCTCTCTCTCTCTCTCACTCACTCACTCACTCACTCACTCTCTCTCTC
>CM065722.1:58511850-58519350 GCA_033310375.1 Conus canariensis | reverse complement strand
TTTCTGTATTCATCACCAAAGACATCTTCCTTCTCTCCTTTGTCCTCCTCACCTGTACTTCATTATCAACGCCTCCACAGCCCAGATCTTAGTGGCCCCCTCCTCCCTTCCCCATCCACTGTCCTTCTCCTCTCTGCAGTCTAGATGCACTGACAGAACTGGTCTGGAGGTAGAGTGGGAAGGGAAGACTGGAAGTGTTAAACATAACAACTCTACAGGCAAGGAACCGAAGGAACACCTTATGACTCGCCAAGAACAGCCCTTTTACCACCCACCTAGACTGTGACCAACCTGACCGAATCAAGTTTCACACAAATGTATCTCCGCTTGGCTCTTGGCTTCTGCCTTTTTTATAGTCCGTGGCGTCTGTAATCTAATAGACCCAAGACTTGCCCTCACAGGCACTTACCAGAGACGTTGACATATCAAAACGGAACAGGAGTACTGTACTGCACACTGCCTGTGTTCATACCTGTCCTGAAAGCTGAAACCCGGCAGGAATTTCAATCCAGATCAGTCTGATTAAGTGTGATTAAAAAACTGAATGTATACTGTAACAGTCTTCTAAACGACACATAGTTTCTTGTGTAGTTTAGCTGTAGTGATAGAAACTGTTTTCACCTTTTCAGCAGCAGTACATTTTTGTGTACCTGTCCATCGTGATGCATTATATGTCTTATCATCACAAGTGGCCTGTCTCAACTTCGTGGTACTCTCTTCACAGAAAATGTGTCATTCAAATGCGGATCTCAATGGATTTTCTGCCTTGATCAGCTGGTTGTTTATATCATATTCGCTACGGATTACTTTTGATTTCCAAGGATGACAATACCCCAGCGCCATGCTCTGCAACAAGTGAACGAATGAGATGCAGCATCTGTTTGGACACCACGGATTCTACCTTTCAAACCCTAAGCCACTTAAGTATTAACGTTTTGTCTGAACTGAAATTAACCGAGAGCAAAACACAAAGGAACCCACAAAACAAGGTGCCAAGGCAATGATTAATATCAAATACGAACAGAACGCCGTTCTCTTGCTGACTGCGATCAGAGGAGCATCGTTTTGTGCAGTTTTGATGTCTGGAAGTATGAGAAAGCCACATTTGTCAAAGCTTGATGTATCTGTCCGTCTTTAGTGTGTATTACATACACGTCCATTTGCAGCATCTTTTGTAAGTTCATTTGTAAACTGTGCTGTTTTGAGAACTGCTGCAATCTGTTTCAATCTTTAACGTTAAGTGAACTGAAACCGGATGCATGATTCCTGCGTGGTGTTTCTCTCTGACCGCTGGCAGACGTTTCTATTATATGCTTACCTGTTACTCCATTTCTACACTAGACTGAACATGGGGCGTTACTTGTTTTCTGTATATATGTATGTAAACCTGTTTTATGTTGGGTTTTTTTCCAAGCCACAGAATTTCGCTTAGGCTATGATCAATATGTCATGTAGTGTATTGTAAAACTTCTGTTCAAAACAGATGTCTCTTTACGAAATCAGAGACGCTTTCTTTGTAAAAGGTGTTTCACTTAGTCTCATGCGACTGTTCTTATTTTCTTCCGTAAAGAAGTACGTTTGCTTTTCTACCCTTAATTTTGTCAAATCTTTAAAGATCTGAGGAATGATTTCTCTGATTCCCTCAAGTATTCAGTTCTTCAGGTAAGATATAGGATCGTATAATTACGGTAAGTGAAAGAATTAGGATCTGAATCGCCACTGAAAGGTGTGTGGACAGACGAAAAAGACAATGGCATGGGCACTGTTCTTCTCTGACAAAGGTGACACATAGGGATCTGCTTCCTGGAAGACATTTCTTCATTTGGCTTCCTAATCAGTTTCTCTCTCTGTCTCTCTCTCTCTCTCTCTCTCTCTGTCTCTCTGTCTGTCTGTCTGTCTGTCTTCTCTCTCTCTCTCTCTCTCTCTCTCTCTCTCTCTCTCTCTCCCATCACACTTTGAAAGTACATTTGAAAACAAGACCATAAATTAATTACCAAGCAAACCACTTACTGATCCCTTGTCCAACTCTCGTAGCTTATGACTTGAAAACCAACATCAAGATCAGTGCTACTTCAAACACATCTGTCTCAAACAGACTAAGAACATACAGAGCTGGAACTGGCTAAACTGTGAAGGTCTATTTGGCCCATCAGAAGAGGGATTATACTGCACACACATGAAAAATGAACAAGGAAATGTATATGAGAGAGGACAGGATGAAAGTCTGCATGGCATCATTACCGTCGATCCATTGACTCGATCCATCTCTTGATGATGGCAAATTCTACCAGAACCTGTTATAAAGACACCTTTTCTCATGCAAACGGCCCCGCAGCATCGCCAGAATCTGGGTGAGTATGAGACAAGGAAATCAATTTATGGGAGAATCTCAATTTTCCCACGTGTCCCTCGAGATATGATCTAGTGAATGGTCTTCAGAAGAGCAAAGAAATGTTATAGCCAAAGACTCATGATATGTGCACTCCGGGGAACATGGCATGCAAAACAGAAACTGTTTCATCTTGCTATAACCCACACACAGCTCACAGCGTCAATCAGCCAAGCTCCTTACAAAGCTCAAGAGACGCTGCTCTCACGTCAGGCCCAACAAGATGGGGCTGTCGATGTCAGCTCCGCAAAGGCTGATGGATGTTGCCCCTTCTGACTGAACAGAGAGAGGCCTTTCCACACACTTCTCGTCCGCGAATCATTCAGTGAGGAGAGAGAACGGACCACATCTTATCAAACGAGGGAGACAGACTATGGTTGTAAGGTGACATAACATGAAGGCGTGATAACAATGCCATTGAGAAGGACAAGGGAGAAAAAAACGCGATGTACCCAAACAACTGAAAGCTATGAGTTCAAAGAGGAAATGAACAGACCAGAAAATGCTAGGAAGGAGGCAGGGAGACAGAGGAGAGAGACAAGAGAGAGAGAGAGAGAGAGAGAGAGAGAGAGAGAGAGAGAGAGAGAAGAGAGAGACAGAGAAGACAGATGAGAGACAGAGAGAAAAGAGAGAGAAGAGAGAGAGAGAGAGAGAGAGAGAGAGAGAGAGGAAGAGACAGAGGCAGACAGAGAGACTGACCGACAGACAAACAGATAGACAAAAGAAAAGCAAAAAAAAAACAAAAATGAAATAACAAGTTTAATTCACATGATAGGCCGAGGACGGGATCGGAGATATAATGGACATTATGAACATACAAAGGTACATCCTTTTGAAATGAGCATACATGTGAACAAAGAAAACTGTGAACGCAGTGTGTCGCTGATATCAAAGGTTTGATAGACAAACATGTTTTCATTGTCTGAGCGCTACAGTGTACACACGGAGAAATGACAGTATTTGTGGAAATATTAGTTTTCCAGAATAAATGCCTCTTGTTTCTGAGTAGCTGAGAATACTTGAATAGAATGCACTTCATCTGCTTTTGATTTTTCAGCCATGAAAAGGTAAGTCGTGAATCCAGTGTGTCTCTAATATTAAAGGTTTGACAGACAAACATGGTTTCCTTGTGAAGACCTCAACATACACAACGAGAAAAAGAAAGCATTTGGGGAAATATTAGTTTTCCAGAAAAAAATGTCTCTTTTACTCTGAGTACCTGTCAATACTTAAGTAGGATGCGTTTGATCTGCTTTTGAGTTTTCACCCACGAAATTGTGTATGTAAAATAATGAACAACTAACATCAGACAGCCAAAATCTAAACTGCGATGTCATTTTAGTAGAGCGATATACATTTTGAAATAAGCATTGCTTCACAGAATGAATTTATTTGATTAAGAACAAGTATGTTTGAAATCTTTCCATTATACTTAAATGGTGTTGCAAACTGTCTGTGTTTTGGGAAGGAGATGAATAAACATTTAAACGTTATTCTCTTCGTGATTAAACCAAACACGCAAATAAACACAGCCAAACAAACATAACATTTGTAGCCCAGTTCCTTTCACCCCACCCCCACCCCCCACTCTTTATGACGCAGCATGTTTTGTTCCATGCTGATTTTCGCCAATATGTCACAGTTCAAAGACCAGAGAACTAATTAGGACCACATAACTATCAGTTTTGCTGTCAACAAGGTCAGTCACCCTATGTCAACCAATAGCAAGGAGACATTTCAAATATACAAGTGCATCATTTCACTATTTCACATTGTTCAGCACCTTTACTTTAACCTCACAGCTCTGCAAAATGGCTGGGTTTTTTTTTCTCTCAAATAAACAGACGGATAAATAGAAGAATGAAAAAAATTCTAAAGTGACATTAAAATATTAACGAAAAGAGCCACAATCCTCGTCAAACACTCTCTATCATCTGTAATATTGCTCCTAATTAATTATGATATTGTTAAAACAATCTTTCAGTTGTTTTCATGTCCATCTGCTCCTCATTCAAAGGCTGTCGGATACACAATAGGTTTTAGTGACGAACATTTTTTTCCTACAGAGAACACTTTAAATCGGCAGAGTGTCCACTAAATGCCACTTTTTTATGGCTAGCAGAAATAACGGCGTTTTATGGTCAGAGAACATGCTGGGTGAAAGTGAGGGTGAAAAGAAGGAAGAGGTGGCAGCGTCTGAATGAAAGAAGGAAGAGGAGAGAAGAAGAAGAGAGAACGGGAGAAAGGGGGTGGACTGGGACAGGGAGTAAACGAAATCAAAAATAAAGAAGATTGAACACGGAAAAGAGCAATAATAAAAAAAGAGAATGACGTCTCTCTCTCTCTCTCTCTCTCTCTCACTCCACACACCACACGCACGCACGCACGCACGCACGCGCGCGGCGCGCACACACACACACCACACACACACACACACACACACACACACAGGACTTTGAAAAAGTTATACCGCGACAGAAAGCACACTTTCACTATCCACTGCCGCACAAAGGTATCGGGGCTGCTGTTCCATTCCCTCCCTCTGTACAATCTATGTCCTCGTTGCCAAATCCAGTGCTCTTCTCCACCACCAATATTCCTTCCCCTCTCTGCAGTCCAGAAACACTAACAGAACTGGTCTGAAGGTAAGTTCTGGAATGGGAAGACAGGAAGTGTTAAACATCACAGGTCTCCAGGCAGGGAGCCGAGGGAAAGGACGGCACTTTCCCCACCTATCTTCACTGAGAAGGACTTGATTGAATCTGACTTGACTTTATCTCTGCATGGCTGCCGCCTTCTGTGTCTTAAGCATAGACTGCGGTGCCTGTACTGTAATTAAATTGAGCCAAGGGGTGGTTTCAAAAGTTCTACACCATCACACAGTTTGTTTAATCGTAAAGACAGAACAGAAGTCGTGTATATTTTCTAGCATCTGTATTCATTCCTGCCATGAAGGCTGAAATCCGACAGGAAATTAGATGTAAAAACAAAGGCATTTAATCTGAAAGAAAACAAACGCTGAATGTTTATTCTAACATGATCTAAAGAGTATCTTGTGCCTTTTGTACTTAAGCTGTAATTTCCTGCTTCCCAAGTGGAAGTACTGTATATTTGTCCATTGCGTTGTATTGTTGATCTTGCCACTTCAGGTAAAGTGTCTGAGCTTCAGGATGCTCTCTCAGCAGAACACTTACATATCTAGCGCAGCTAATAGATTTTCTGCTTAAATTTTACTTGTGTTTTATGTTGCTGGATGTTACTTTTGTTTCAAAATATTTTACCACTAAACTTGAACATGAATGAAAACTGTACAACATTGCATCAGTGTGATGCTTGGACATATGTGAAAACGAAAGATGAGGCATCAGCCTGTATACCATTTCTTTCAGACCGTAAATCAGTAAACAATCAGCATTCACGGTGAATTGAAATGGGAAGCAAAAGCATGGCGTGGTGTTCGCTGCCTGATTTGTAGCACACATTTTATGCAAAAGCTTACCTTTCAGTCTATGTGTATACTGTCATACACATAGGATGTAACCTGTTTGCTGTGTCCATGTAAGGCTGTTTTATAGGCAAAGAAGGGAGTTCCACACGACTTGCCTTCAGATATTGATCTAGCTGTCATTTAGCGAGTTGCAAAATTTTAGTTCATAAAAGACAAGTCTATCAGGACATGCAAAGACGGGATGTGCATCAGCACTAAGGAATTAAATCTCAAAGAAATGATTAGCGGCTGGATCACCACTAAAGGACGTCTGGATACAAGAGAAAGGTTAACACCTCTCGCCTGGGACTGGTGACACATGGACTTCTGCTACTTTGATAGGCACTTCATCACTTATCCTCCGAATGAGTTTATCTCTCTCTCTCTCTCTCTCTCTCTCTCTCTCTCTCTCTCTCTCTCTCTCTCTCTCCTCTCTCTCGTGGTCGCAGTGTGAGGACACACTTTAGAACAATAAAAAAAAATATATTACCAACATAGCACTTACAGATCATTCTAAGATTTTCGTACCTTTTCAACAGATGAAATGTATGAAACATCAAAGACGTCTGATTCAAAGACAAACTACTAGTACTCAGAATTCAGACTGCTTAAACTATAGAGGCCTCTATGCACGTGAAACAAAAACAAGAAAAGGCTGCTTAGCACAAACACTGACTCCATTCACCCTAAGATAACGGCAGATTCAAACAGAAACTGTCCTACTGACGCCTATTCTCATGCAAACGACCCAGCAGCATTGAAGAATCTGAGAAAGCATGAGGCAAGGCGGTCGATTTATTGGAGAATATAGCTCTTTTGCATGACCAACGGGATACGATCTAAGGAAAGGTCTTCAGAATAGCGATGAAATGTTATCGTCAAAGACTGACGACGTGTGGACTCTGGAGAACACAGCACGGGAAAACAGAAACTGTTTTATCTGGCTATAAACCACACACCGCTCTCAGTGTCAATCAGCATTGCTCTTTGCCAGGCTCAAGAGACGCTGCACTCACGTCAGGCCAAACAAGATGGGGCTGTCGATGTCAGCTCCGCAAAGGCTGATGGATGTTGCCCCTTCTGACTGAACAGAGTGAGGCCTTTCCACACACCACCTATTCATAAATCAAACAAGGTTGAGAGAGAATGGACCACACTTCATTAAGAAGGTTGAGACGGGCTATGGCTGCACGTTAGTTAGTTGGCACAAAGGCGTAATACAGTTGCCATTGACAGGACAAGGAAGATTCTTTAAAAAAAAATGCTTTATATTTTCAAAGACACTTCTAGCAATGATTAGTGGATTTCACATGAAAATGGGAGAGAGAACACAGAAAAGAGAACGACCGAGAGAGAGAAAGAGAGAGAGAGAGAAGGGGGTGAAACAGAGAGTGAGAAAGAGAGAGAGAGAGAAGGGGGTGAAACAGAGTGAGAAAGAGAGAGAGAGAGAAGGGGGTGAAACAGAGAGTGAGAAAGAGAGAGAGAGAAAGAGAGAGAGAGAAGGGGGTGAAACAGAGAGTGAGAAAGAGAGAGAGAGAAAGAGAGAGAGAGAGAGAAAGAGAGAGAGAGAGAAGGGGGTGAAACAGAGAGTGAGAAAGAGAGAGAGAGAGAATGGGGTGAAACA
>CM065722.1:58496850-58506850 GCA_033310375.1 Conus canariensis | reverse complement strand
TCGCTTCTAAGCCTCCCATACCTTGTTAACATAGGAAAATAATCATCAAGCTCTGTGTGTGATACATCAATAATGTCTGTTTCAAAGACAAGCTATCAAAAGCCAGACCTCACAATGAGAATTATAATATACACAAAACATAAAGAAGAAAAGGATGCCAGCAAAATATAAGAGAGACCAGAATGAATGCCTGTGTGGGATTATATAGCACACACAGGCGTAGACCCGTCAATATACTGACTGCATTCACCCATGATAATGATAGATTCCACTAGAACCCATCGCACAGACACCTTTTCTCATGGAACCGACGCTGCAGCATTAGAGAATGAGCGGCAGCCTTATACAAGGCAGTGCATAATCAGGGAGATATGATCTAATATAAGATCATCAGAAGAGCGAAGAAATGTCACTGCCAAAGACAGATGATGTGTGCACCCCAGGGAACACAGCATACAAAAACAGAAACTGTTTTATCTTGCTATAAACCACACACCGCTCTCAGTGTCAATCAGCCCTGCTCTTCGCCAGGCTCAAGAGGCGCTGCTCTCACATCAGGCCAAACAAGATGGGGCTGTCGATGTCAGCTCCACAAAGGCTGATGGATGTTGCCCCTTCTAACTGAACAGAGAAAGGCCTTTCCACACATCAATCATCCTCGGATCAGAGAAAAACGAGAAAGAAGAATGGGCCACACTTTTCCCAAGGGTATGACTGTAAGTGAGGTAAGTGGTATGAGGGCATGACATTCATTGAAAAATCTGTGGTGTATTTCCAGACACGTAAAAGTAACGATTAACGGATTTTTTTAAAGAAAGAGACAGAATGGGGTGGGGGTGGGGGGTTGGGGGGGGGGGGGGGGGGTTGACAGACAGACTGAAAGACAGACAGACAAAGACAGAGACACTGACAAAGACAGAGAAATACAGTGAAGTGAGAGATAGATATGGAGAGAGAGACAGAGAGAGAGAGAGGTGGAAAGAACGACAGAGAGAGAGAGAGAGAGAGAGAGAGAGAGAGAAGACAGACAAAAGAGAGAGAGAGAGAGAGAGAGAAACAGAGACAGAGACACAGACAGACAGACAGACAGATACAATGGGCAGACAGACAGACATACAGACAGGCAGAGACAGCGAGAGAGAGACACTGAGAGAGACAGAGAGAGAGAGAGAGAGAGAGAGAGAGACAGAGAGAGAGAGAGAGAGAGAGAGAGAGAGAGAGAGACACTTTGACACTTTGACATTTTATTGTCATTACCAAAGAGGTCTTTTGACAAGGTGGGGAGAGGTAACAGAACAATAGCATTTCCCTCTTCCTTTCCTGCAAACAAATAGTACACATTCATTCCTAGTGTGCACCAAATCAAAGGTTAAAAACAAATAAATTCATAATATTTCCTTATGTCCTCACGCACAGGAGTAATGCAATTAGGACAAAAAAAAAACAAAAAAAACAACAACACCTTAAGACTTACTCGACCATCCACTCGATCAAATGATGACAATGTATCTTACTGATCTCTTCCACTTGCGATGAATGATAATATTCATTCAGATATCTCTTATAATGCATTATCTTAAATTTCGCTATCCTTCATCTGTCTAATTTTCAATGCTTCTGCGATGAATTTCGCAACTGATTTAATTACAAGTTCATCATCTGATGATAACACGACAGGCAACATTTTGTCTTTTCGCTATATCTAACTGGAAAAGTGAGCACTTTGTCCGCACTTCATTATAAGCAGTACAGTGGAACAGAAAGTGTTCTTCGTCATCAATAATGTGTCTACATGCAGGACAAGGAGATTCTGTGGATGTTTCACATTCAAACCATCTTCTGTTTGCATTAAAACCTAAAGTTCTCAACCTAAATCTTGCGTAATTTATTCTGTGCCATCTATCTGTTATGACATTGAGAAACTTTTCAGAATGAAACACATTCTTAAATGAGAAAAACCATCGATATTTTTCTTTACTTTCCATATCCGAGTGCCAATTCTGTTTAAAAGAACAAATAAGCCTGTCTTTAAATTCCGCAATAAACTGTTGCTCATTCCCTACTTCCTGGGCCATCCACACTATTCCAAAACCCTGTTCTGAAAGGACTTTCTTTACTTTATGAGCCCAGTTTTCTTTACCTTTTTCCATTTCTAAAAGCATCATATCATAGGCTTGCCTGCTAAAACGGGACTGGGGTAGCTTCAAGATCTTCAACCAGTACTTGATACATTTCACAAATGTACTTATGTACAAAGGGTATCTGCCCATCTCTCCACATAAAACGGTGTTGGATGAATGAATAGGTACTTGAAGGAAACGCTTCATAGCATACGTATGTACTTTTTCCATCATCGAATTTTCATGTAAGCCCCAAATTTCAGCTGCATATGTAAGAAGAGGTTTTATCTGTGTATCAAACATTTTCCAAAATATACTACAGTCTGTACAATTCAGTTTTCTCAGGGATTTCAGAATTTCAATAGTACCTTTTTTCCCTTTTCTTAGAGATTCTTCCCATGCGTAACGGAAAGTTAATTTTGTTGAAAATATCATTCCAAGATATTTATATGAATTAACTACTTGAACGTCTGCATTTCCATAAGACCATTTTTCACACACTGATAGGTGGCCACCCATTCTAAAGAGAGAGAGAGGAGAGAGAGAGAGAGAGAGAGAGAGAGAGAGAGAGAGAGAGAGACAGAGACAGAGACAGAGAGAGCAGAGAGAGAGAGAGGAGAGAGAGAGACAGAAAGACAGGACACAGATGGAGACAGACAACCAGAGACAGAGAGATAGAGAAATACAAAGGGACACAGAGGCAGAAGAAGACAGAGGGAAAAGAAATGAAATGATTTTATTCCTAATGCAGTCCAAAGACCGTAATGACAGGGAAGGTGACACAATAAACAGTTTTAAAGGCAACCATATGTAATCATGATATGAATGTACACGTCAAACAAAGTGGGCTACTAACACATTGTGTCTGTCATCTCTGTGGCTTGATGCACAACGCAAGCACTCTATGATTACACACACACACACACACACACACACACACACACACACACAACACACCACATATATATATATATATATATATATATTCATATTGGTTCTCTCTCACTTTCTGTCTGTCTCTCTATAGACAGACAGACAGACAGACAGATAGATAGATAGATAGATAGATAGATAGATAGATAGATAGATAGATAGAGATAGACAGATAGATAGATAGATGTCAGGTCTTGAGTTCCCCATGAGTGGCATTACTCCAACATTGCACACTCCAGCTTTCCAGACCCAGCTACTCCATTTCTCTTGTCACAGCCTCAATGCTAGCCAGTCCACAAAGAACAGTCAGTATCAAGCTCTGATGCGGCGACCTGCAAAGGAACACTGCACTGCTGCTGAGTCACTTCCTTCAGTATCAAGCTCTGATGCGGCGACCTGCAAAGGAACACTGCACTGCTGCTGAGTCACTTCCTTCAGAATCAAGCTCTGATGCGGCCACCTGCAAAGAAACACTGCACTGCTGCTGAGTCACTTCCTGAGTGTTCTGCTCTGATCCATCACACACCGAGCACAGCCCACTGGTGACGTGTATTGGTTAGTTACCTGGTCAACGTGAGTCAGCGTCCACCTCCTCTGAAACCATTACGTCCATCACACACCGTGCACAGCCCACTGGTGATATGTATTGGTTACGTCCATCACACACCGTGCACAGCCCACTGGTGACATGTATTGGTTAGTTACCTGGTCAACGTGAGTCAGCGTCCACCTCCTCTGAAGCCATTACGTCCATCACACACCGTGCACAGCCCACTGGTGACATGTATTGGTTAGTTACCTGGTCAACGTGAGTCACCCCACCTCTCTGAAGCCATTACGTCCATCACACACCGTGCACAGCCACTGGTGACATTATTGGTTAGTTACCTGTCAACGTGAGTCACCGTCCACCTCTCTGAAGCCATTACGTCCATCCAAGCACAGAAAAAAACCAGTTCCAATGAAACCGAGAACTTTGACACGAACTCAACAGTGTAGATATACAGAGGATTTCAAACCGACATCATCACAACAACAGAGCGCGGGGGTCACAGAATGTGATAATTTTCTTTCTTCTGATCGATGAGACTGAGGATGATGAAGATGATGCCGTGCGGTTCCTTCTGGTCTGATCTTAAACAACAACGCTGTTCCCTACACTTCTTTTCATTACATATTCCAACATCAACAAGGCCCGTCAGATACAGACACCTGCAGCGCTGGTCAGAAAATTTGAGCCGCAGTCTCAGAGACCCGTCCATGAAGAGGATGAAGGTTGAAGGTTCCAGTCTTCACAGCAGAATCCACAACACACTCAACTCCGCGTAGACGCCTGTTAGGACAGTACTCCCACAAATCAATGCCTCTCTGGAAATCAAATCAACCATCTCCCAGCCCGTGAAATCTGTGACGCTAACCACTACACCACTCTGGCTGGATCCTCATGTTTTTTTCCTCTGGCATAAACGTCTCTTATGATTATGAAGGGTGAGCATACTAAAACAGAGCTTTTTTTCTTCTACATACTGAAATAGCATGTCGTGGTCTGTTTGTATGCCGTACCTACAGTTATTGACACTAATTTCAGACAGTCTTAATCTAAGCCTTGATATGATATCTCACAGATTGATAAAAATTCAGAAATAAGTATTGTTTGACAGAGTGTGGTGTTATCAGAAATAAGTACTGTTTGACAGAGTGTGGTGTATCAATTCACTCATTTGTATATGATAGGTCAGTTTTGCAAGGTAATACGATAGATCTTTGCCAAAAGTACCAAATAAATATTTGACCTTTATTAACTCCTTGATTAAGCAAAACACCCTGCATCCTTATCCACACAAAACTAATTCAGCATCGGTTACCCAGCTCAATACCCCAAGCAACAACATTGAAAAGTGCTAGGTATGCTTAAACTGGCAGCCTGTTATCTTCTATACTCATTTTTAATCAACATCTAGCAATTCATAGAACAGGGTTAATGTCTCGACTGGATGTGTATCGGTTTTGCTGTCAACATAATTAGCTGGCGTACGTCTGCCTACACCAAGACAATATGTCAGAGCGCACAGATGCGTCTTTTCAAATTGTTTAGCACTTTTACCTTAACCTCATAGCTCTGAAAATCAGCTGCATTTTTTTCAAACGAGACATGGAGAAAAAACACAGACAGGCAGAGAGGAAAAGGAGTGAAAAATTAAAGTGACAGCCCACAATTCTTGTTAAACGCTTCTCTATTGTGTTTGAAGTTGCTCCAAATGTCTCACCATCTTTTTGAGCAATGCTTCAGTTGTTACCACGTCCATCGGCCCTTTGAAAGGCTGTCTGATTCATAAAGGGTTTCAGCGACAACCATCTCTCCAACAGAGGCCGCTTTCATCTCCAGAGTGTTGCTGAATGACACTGTCTTGACAGCTGACAGAAAGAACGGCATTCTACAGGCAGAGAATGTGTGTGTGTGTGTGTGTGTGTGTGTGTGTGTGTGTGTGTGTGTGTGTGTGTGTGTGTGTGTGTGTGTGTGTTTGTGTAGAAGGATGAGGTGAGAAAGGATCTGAAAAACTGAAGGAAAGAAGGACTAGACGAGAGAAAAAGGAAACGAAAGAGAAAGGGGATAGAGAGTACACGAAAATGCAAACAGACAGGAGCAAAGATGGAAAATAGATCATAATGAGAAACTCCCTCACCCTCTCTCTCTCTCTCTCTCTCTCTCTCTCTCTCTCTCTCTCTTCTCTCTCTCTCAAATTCCTGTTTCAAAGCAATAAGATATAGATTCCGAAAACGAAACGAAAGCTTTAGATAACACATTTTTCAACGGGGATATTTGTAAGGAGTCAAGATAAAAAAAAGGATAACCCCGGTTTTAAAAAAAGCCTAAAATACCGAGATAAAAGCTCAGTTGACCATGGCCACCCTTCCATCACGTCAGAAATCAAATTACTTTGCAGATGATGTTGAGCTGAATTAGAGCAAACAGAAAACTGACCAGCTAGTAAATAAAACTGAATATGCCTGTGAGTGCGGTCAGTGACACCAGCCACCTGCCTTGTCAAGATCAGGTCAGTCAGGGCAATTGGCAGCAAAGCGGTCATAGCACGTGCTCTGCATGCCACGTCTAAAGGTATCAAATATTAGTTTTTGTTATGGAATGTCCGAAAACTATTTTTTTAATCTTCATTTCATTTCAATTTTCATACAGATTTTTATTTTGTGAAAGCTTTCATCGAAGACTGTCAGTTTGCTGTGCTTGTAGAATTTCATTCTGCAAGCAGATATTAAGTGTGTTGTTGTTTCATCTTTTTAGCAAATGTGACAATCTGTTGGAACAGTTAATATGATGCAAAATGAAGCGGTCCCTTTGGCAAAATGTTACAGGTTACCTATTTCATTCAACACCTGTGCATGACTGACGAAGACGTGTTCATGATAGAGAAGTATGTACTGTTCTGTATGCTTACCAAAACAAATGTTGATGGTATCTCCTATCAGTTCGATAGATGAGTAGACAGGTCATTTACCAACTGGGTCACATGGAAATGAAAGTCTATCGTTGTGGCGCACAGTCAGCCGCAGACATCGCAGGGGAAGAATTCAGTGGGGGTGGGGGGGGGGTGGGGGGGTGGGGGTGGGGGGGGGCTAAGAACGTTATTCATTTAAGTACATTTACCTTTACTAAAGGAAAGAGCTTGAAAACTTGTTGCTTTATAATCAGCTGGTGGCATTCATATTGATTTAAACATCGATTTAAACAGAAATCAATCATCTGCTTGAAGTAGACACGGTAGGCAACATAGTCCCTGTATTACGAGCACGCGAAAGTTTCAAAGTGAGGTTTGTGCAGGCGGAAATTGAAACAAACTTAAAAGACTTGCTGCTCCGCTGAACGAAAGAGACAAACAAACTACACGACAAAAGACGGCGCGTTTCGCTACTCCGTTCAGAACATCAACCAAAAACCGTATGCCTGAGCGTATGATTGGTCCAGGACATCTGTCCGTCAATCACTCAATCAGTTCCTGAGCTGTAACGGTGTGAACCAGGGTGCGAATATGATCGTTTTTTAAGAAACTGAGCACGTGACTGAGTCATAAACTGCCAATACAAAAATGCTTTTACACAAGAATAAACTTTAAAATACGAATAAAACAATCGGCTTCAATGAACTTTGTAATTAGGAGATAAACGACTAACAACAGCAACAAACTTACAGCGATGTTCACCTGCCACTTGTAATTATCTCTCTCACAAGAGGGTTTCTGATGTCTTCCCTTCAAAAATCAAATTTCAGAATTCTTTTCTGTCCTTGTCAATGCAAAAGACCAAAGGAAGAAAAGGAAAAGTGGATGTATTGAACTGAAAAAGAAAGCAGATGGCATGCACGCTTTAAAGGCTTGACACGCAACACGTTTAATTAAATACTGATAAAAATGAGAGCAACACACAGACTATGACGTTTCCTTCATATTCTCTTGTTAGGATTTCTGGTGCATTTTTTACTTCGTGAGTTGTTGCCGTAATTGTGTGATGACTGGTTTAAACGCTTTAGAGGGATATATTTTGCCAACAATTATGTGATGACTGGTTGGAAGACGTGAGAGAGATAAAACTGAGGGACACTTATTTCCAAAATATGTGTCAGACTCTGTGGCCAAGTTCCTGGTCGTTTCTGTGTTATTTGTGAAGAGTATGCCAATGGAAAACATGAATGGCTTGTGCAGAGTTCTGAAGAAAGACAATGTTTAAAGTAGTGTTTGACTTCTTGTGCATCGTCCCACCTAGTCATGGAAACCGTACAGCTTGAATGAAGTGACTGTGTAGTGAGCAAAACACACACACACACACACACACACACACACACACACACACACACACACACACACACACACACACAAGGTATATATCACCGGTAAGATGGTTAGTTGTCACGAAAGACCGACTGGTCGAGGGCGTCGTATGTGGAAGCGTTGGCGAGGGCGCATGCTTCATAGTGTGTGTGTGTGTGTGTGTGTGTGTGTGTGTGTGTGTGTGTGTGTGTGTGTGTGTGTGTGTGTGTGTTTAATCACACGGGAGATGTCAGTGACAGACATAAAGTGAAGGCCTCCACTGGCCTGATTGGCTCGGCAAAACTCCGTGTAAGATGTGGTAAAAAGAAATAAGAGGAAAAGCAAAGATTCGAAAGATAAAGATTTTTTAAAACCGATCCAAAGAAGATGATAAATTTGTTTATCTTTTCTTTTCAGGACCTTTTTCAACCAGAAAAGGACGCATAGCTTACTTTTTACAAATTTAAACTGAGACGGGCACAAGCATAGCTTGGATTTTTTGTTAGTCGACGTGAGGTCGCAGGGATTGTAAAGATATCTCTAAAGATTGTGTGTGCGGCTTGCGGAGGTCAAAACCAGGAAAGAAAATTGCGTTAAAGGTTTGCGAGGAACGCCGCACTTCTGTTTGCTGTGAGACATTCTTTGTGTGGCACCGTTTCGGGCCAACTTTTGAAAGAAAAAGTACTTGTGAGTCCGTGGATGACCTGATTGATACATTTGTATCAAAACGTGCGTGATGATGAAAAACCATAGCAAAATGTATTTTAAGTAAATTATGCAAAAAAAAAAAAGTTGCTAACTGAAAGGAGGAACTTCTGTTTGTCTAACTGGTTGTGTGTCAACATTGCGTGAGAGAGAAAGTCTGACAATATGTTTAGAGATCTTTACGAGAGTGACGTGTCAGGTGCTACTGAGATACTGAAATAATCCGCCAATCCAGGGGACTTCTTTTTCATCTCCCTTAGCATTTCTCCTTCATCACAGAGGAAAACATTCTCTCTCTCTCTCTCTCTCTCTCTCTCTCTTGTGTGTGTGCGTGCGTGCGTGCGTGCGTGCGTGCGTGCGTGCGTGCGTGCGTGCGTGCGTGTGTGCGTTGGTGGTGGTGTGTGTGTGTGTGTGTGTGGTTTCCCCTCCCCCATACACACTCATGCTCGTATTTATGGTCCAACATTTTCTTTTAAAAGAATAAAACCTAATCAACTGACAGAACACTTACACATCATATCCCTTGGAAGACTCTTATAGCCTGTCCATAAAACGCAATGGCAGATTCAACCTGTCCATGTAATGAATCCAAAATGTCTGATTCAAAAAGAAGGTACCAGCACTCAGAACTCAGAATCATTTAACTTCAGAAGTCCCTAACTTATAACAACAGGCATAACGATATAAACACAAAACAATAAACAATAAAGCTTGGATAAGGGAAATACTGAAAACTGCCGAATGAATGCTTGCACAAACAGATCATCGAGGTGTTGGCTAAGGGAAGATTCATAAGGGCCAGTTATACACACAACTTTTCTCATACAAATGACCCAGCACCACTGAAGAATTTGTGAGAGCATGATGCAAAGAAGTCGGTGTATTGAAGGATATATATCCATGAGGATATGATCGATCTAATCGAAGGTCTTCAGAAGAGCGAAGAAACGTTATCGCTGAAGACAGACGTTGTGTGGACTTCAGGGAACATGGCACGCAAAACAGAAACTATTTTATCTGGCTAAAAACCATGTCCAGCTCACAGTGTCAATCCGCCCTGCTCCTCGCCAAACTCAAGAGACGCTGCACTCACGTCAGGCAAAACAAGATGGGGCTGTCGATGTCAGCTCTGCAAAGGCTGATGGATGTTGCCCCTTCTGACTGAAGAGAGAGAGGCCTTTCCACACACTTCTCGTCCGCGAATCCAAGTGAGAATATCGACCACACTTTATTAAGGGGACTGAAGCAGACTCTGGCTGTAAGTTAGGTGCTGGAATTATGGCGTGGTATTAATGTCACAGAGACTACAAGGGACAGAAATAAACAGTGCATTCAAAGACACTTCAAAGAATAATCAGAGAACAATAAGAAAAAAAGGAGACAAAGAGGGAAAAAGAGGGGAAGACATGAGGAGAACGAGCG
>CM065722.1:58469350-58491850 GCA_033310375.1 Conus canariensis | reverse complement strand
AAGCAGCTTTTTTGAAAAACTCTATTGTGACTGGTTTAATTAAAGACTGGGGAAAAAAATTTGGAACCAGCACAAAGACTCTGAAATAATCCATTGCATTTTCTTCTTTTAGAATTTCCTATGCAATGCGATTCGTAGCCTGTGGTCAAAGCATATTAAAGAGATACTGTTTGTCAATGGTATTACACGATGATTGTTTACCACACTTTTGGCAGGATACATATATGCAATAATGACATGATGAATGCATTGTCAATGAGGTAATGGCTCTTTACCACATTGGACAGATACATTCTGTCTATGATGCAATGACTGGTTATATACGCTAGAAGGTTATATTCTGTCAATGATGTGATGAGTGATTACCACAAGTTACAGCGATACATTCTGTCGATGATCTAATGACTGGCTCTCACATATTAGAGGTTCACAGTTCAGTTCAGTAGTTTTATTTAACGTCTTTTCATCGCAAGATGATCTTAGACCTTTAGAGGTTCACATTCTGCCAGAGATGTGATGGCTGGTTGCCACACAAAATGCAGTTTCAGAAAGTATCGTTGACTCAGAATCATCCGAAATATGAAAATGGACGTTTGGGATATCATCAGGTAGGCAGCATCACGTTAATCTGTTTTCAGTGTTCTCATAGTGGCATTAACGCTTGGTTATCCAAAGTCAAACAGACACAGCTTTTCTCTGTTTTTGTCTTCTATGTCCTCACTGTCGCATCACTCCAGTACCACGCATTCTGCTTAAGTCCATCCTGTCGCAGCCTCCATGCCAGCAGTTCGTGAGAAGCAATCAGTTAAGATTATCGTGAGGCAACCCGCTGGAGAAGGGACTGCACTGTTCATGAGTCACTTTGGCAGTGACCAGTGATGCCTGTTCTCGAACAGCATTACCGGAACAATGCCAACAACATTCCCTATTGACGACAACAACTTCATCTCCTCCGTATGTTAACACCTGAAATGCTCTTATTAAGAAAGTCATAGAGACTGCAGTAGAAGATTGTCTTGTTAAGCAAAATGAAAATGACTGCCAATCTCTCTCTCTCTCTCTCTCTCTCTCTCTCTCTCTCTCTCGCTCGCTCTCTCTCTCCCCACTGTCATGCCCTCCCATGAAGACAGTATAATGTAAATGATGCATGTCGCTGTGTTTGTGTATGTTTATGGATGTCTATGCATGTTTGTGCAGGTTCGTGTGAAACACGCATGGGGATGGGGAGGTGGAAGGGTAAGGGGGAGGGGTGGAAGAGAGGGTAAGTTATGCACTTCGTTGCTCTTCAATTTTCTTTTGTAAATTTTCATGCGTTCAAAAGTATGAAATATTTCTTATGAAGAAAGGCGTATGCGTTTTAATTGATTAAGCGAGCGTTAAATAATACTAAAAGAACAGAGAGAAGGAAAGGAGCAATGCCACACAGAAAAAATATGACATGAAAAATATTAAAGTATAAGTAAAGGAAAGATCAACGGAGTAAGAAACAAAGAAAGAAAGAAAAACAGAGAATGAAAAAGGTTCATAAATAGAGGTAAACGCAAAAAAAAACAACAACAAAAAAAAAAACAAAAACGAAAAAGAAACACACACACAACACAAAAACATTTTTAAAAAACAGCAAACGTAAAACAAAAACGAACTTTAACAACTCTTTCTAAACATGTATCAGATTAAGCTATTCATCGTCACAGTCACCACACCCACCATTGTTTTTCCACAGACATTATCAATGACAAGAAGACAGATGTTCCCATCATAGGATGCTTTCACAGGATGAAACTGACCAGGCAGCCTGCTAACAGCTTGTCAATCATGATGGAAGCTGAGCGGAATTCACATCGATTTGATGAATTTCTGTTGCAACCAGATTTGTCCCAACAGCCCTCATTTGCCAAAACTTACTGGGCGTGACTTCACAAGACGGCCAATGCATGTCTGATTTGTCCAAACTTTTACAAAAATGAATTCGCTCTCCTTATCTCTAAACCCAATCTGTGTATGTCATTTCTCACTCCTTCTGCGTTTCTCTGTCACTGTCTCTGTCTTCCTTCTTTAACCCTTACCACATCCCCACCCCCACCCCCTCCCTCTGCTGGCACAGACTATCTTCTAGTCTCTATCTGTGGCGTTATCATCCTTTCTCTCCCTCCCTCCTTCTCTCTCTCTCTCTCTCTCTGTGAGTGAGTGAGTGTGTGTGTGTGTGTGTGTGTGTGTGTGTGTGTGTGTGTGTGTGTGTGTGTGTTGATGGAGAAAACAAAGGACTTCTCTTAGCTCAGCTGTCACGGCTGATGCACTTGAAGATCGTATCAGCATAATCAATAATGGAGAAAAGATCATAACGAATCTTCGATTTGCAAATGACATTGATGGTCTAGCTTGTTTGAAGACTGGATGAGGCACCAACAAGATAAGGCATGGAAATCAATGCCACAAAGACCAAACTGATGGACAGCTACAACATCACCATCAATACTAATAGAACTGTCCATAGACAAAAGCTAGAAACTGTTCAATGGTTCGCTTACCTAGGATCAATCATTAGCAACGATGAATTTAAACTGCAAATCCTTTAAAGAGCAGCTGACACAATACCAGCACTGTCCAGACTAGAACTGTGTAGGACAGTATACTCTCCATGAAACTGAGGGTCAGATTCCTGCGTGCACAAGCATGCTCCATCTTTCTGAATGCATGCAAGACATAGGCCCTCACAGTGGATCTGAAGAAAAAAACTCCAAACCATTGAAATGATGTGTTACTGCAAGATACTAAACGTAATATATACCGATCACATTACCAACGAACAGGTGTGACAAACTATCACGAGCACATTGGACTGTGTCAAGATCTGATGATATCAGAGAGAGAGAGAGAGAGAGAGAGAGAGAGAGAGAGAGAGAGAGAGAGAAGAGAGAGAGGAGACGAATGAGCTGTGGTGAAGGCTAGAGAAGAGAAAGAGGATGACAGACATGGGAGAGACGGAGAGGAGAGGTACAGCATGGACAAAGGGGAAGAGCAACAGAAAACAAAGACAAAAACAGAGATAGGAATAGAACACAAAGGGAGAGAGACAGACAGTGGCAGAGGACGAGGGACGGGGAAGACAAACAGAAAGGGGAAAGTACAAGGACAAACATTTGAGAGGTGTTGGAAGGTCAGCACTCGCTGTAGTTCTTGCTGAATCGATCCTGGATCGTAAATAAAAACTACACTTAACTAAAGTAAACTAAAACTACATGAATTAAAGGCTTTATTTGTTCGACCTTGGTCACATTCTTTTTTTTCCTTTGTCATCAAAAAACTGATCAGAAAGTCCTCCATAATCTTGATACCATACAGACAACCACCGGACATGGATGAAGAGATAAGCTTGTCGTCGGATGTGAAGAAAGCCTATAGCAGCCCACATTCAGATGTAGCTGATACGCCGACGCCAATTTTCATGGACTTCACATCAGTTAGAAAACAAAACGATGCTGACATACCTTTTCTGCCCATTTTGTCGGAACATTGGACTGTTTGGACACACTACGCGGCCCTCGTCGCCAAATCTGGATGGACAAACTGGGTCTCCAGACACATCGGGCTGAAATAGCCCATCTCCTACAGAAATTCGACCTGTCTTTCATAATCAGCCTTCCCAGAGGGGGACTGCTGCTGGCGTACTTTTTGAGGATGGGGATTCAGTTTAACTCTGGTCTTTGCAAATAGTCTGCAAAACAATTAATTTTTATTCTGTTGAAAGTGGGTCTGATGAATAATTCAAGGAGGAGGGGGGGGGGGGGGGGGGGGGGGTGGGGTGCTAAAAGAGAGAAGGGTATGGTGATTGGGGTTAACCGGAACATTTCAAGTGCATGGGGGCTCAGACCAGTGTGGTGTAAACATCCATGAAAACATGCAAAGTGAGGCGATCGCAAGCGGAAATCTAAACAAATGTAAAAAAATGTTAAAATTAATCCGCCAAACTACATGGACACGTGAATCACAAGACAAAGCACGACGCCTTTCGACCTCTTGGGCCTTCTTCAGGCATGAGAAACAACACTCAGGACAACGAAAATGAAGAACGAGCAATCACTTATCTTTGTCAAAACTGGTGCAAGATGGGCGTTGAATGATTGATCATTGCCCATCTTGCGCCGAATTTACAAAGTTAAGTGATTGCTCGTTCTTCATTTTCGTTGTCCTGAGTGTTGTTTACCTTGCCTGAAGAAGACCTACGTGGTCAAAACGCGTTGTGTTTTGTCTGTGATTTGTTTGTCCATGTAGCTTGGCGTAGTTATTTTACACATTTTTAGATATGCATAAAAACAACAAACAGGTTAAACAACAAGCGGCTGTGATGGAAATCAGTAATTTTTTCTGATTTGCTAACACGTATATTTATAGTATTAATATGAGAAATCGAAGTCACCTAGCATCCATGAATGGTGCAATATTTTGATTTAACATTACAGGTACTATTATTACTGACACTTGTTTGTTTCCATAAATAAAATCCTGTTATCAAAGTCTATGGCACATTATTATCATTTCACAACCGGCAGCACCAGCATTAGCAGAACTAGTAGCAACTGCTGTGGGATAATGAAGAGGAGCAGTGGGGATATTTATTATCATGATAACGACTGTTTAGGGATAATCATGAAACCCATCATTTCTTAGCTGGCATCATTTTGTCTTCTAGATGTTTATATCTTTTCGTTCTTTCTCTCTTTTCTCGTCAGTTTTAATTTCCAATGTGTCTGCTTCATGGCGTTATCCTGACAGCTGAGAGCAAGAGCTGAATTCTGTAGGCAGCAGAGGCGTGGGTGGTCTGAATGGGGAAAGCGGGGAAGCGGGTTGTGAAAGAAACAAATAATGATGGAAAAGATTAAAGATGGAAAAGCTCTCTCTGTCTGTCTGTCTGTCTGTCTGTCTCTCTCTCTCTCTCTCTTTCTCTCTCTCTCCATTTGCTTCTAGTAGCTGTTTTGTTTTTGATAACACCACATCGCACAAAAAGAAACGTACATGCGTGCATGCGCGCGTGCGCGCTCTGTGTGTGTGTGTGTGTGTGTGTGTGTGTGTGTGTGTGTGTGTGTGTGTGTGTGTGTGTGTGCGTGTGTGTGTGTGTGTGTGTGTGTGTGTGTGTGTGTGTGTGTGTGTGTGTGTGTGTGTGTGTGTTGTGTTTGAACACGTGCTCGTATGTTTGTGCTGCACATGCATATGTTTGTATGTGTACAGTTACAATTGTCTGCATTTGTGTGTGCGTTTGTGAAACCACGTCCCATTGACAATTTATGTATATTTATAAACATCTTTTTTCGAGTTTACTGTTACAACAGTTAGCATGTACATGGGGGTTGTGTGCATCATTCTTTAATGTGCATGTTGCGTGACAGCGTTCATACGCGCGTGTATGCGTGCACACGTAGGAACCTGGGTTCTGTGCTTATAATTTTTTTCTCTCATTAATATTTTACCATTTTTGTTTGAATTTTGAGTATGAAGTAAGGATCTGGTAAATTGGCTACAAGAAGCAAAGAAGGAAACCGAATAATTTGAAAGTATGGGGAGGCAAAAAGTAAGGCACCGTGTAACCAAACAATTCAAAAGAACAATCAAACAAAATGCACATCAAAACAGAGACTGACAACTGACAGCAACAAAACGATTGTTTTACCATCTATCGTGCTGCACGCCCACCTTCACTCTAAGACTCATTTGGAAGCGAAAAGAAGGCAGACGTCCCAGCAATCGAGCTGGAAGGCTTTCACATGCAGAGCTGATCACACTGCCAGCAGTGTCTTGTCACTCATATTGGAAGCTGACTGGAATCCTCTTTGTCTTGATGAGCGTCCTTCCTACGGAAGTGGTCGACCTGACATTGTAATTATCGTTCTCAAAAGATTGCGGCTTGATAGCATCCGGTTTCAAGAGGAAGTCTCCATTCTCTGGGGTTTTGTTCCATGAAAATAGCCTGGGAATCGATGGGAGTTGTGATTCATGGGCATGTGATGACGACATAACTGAAGGGAAAGGGAGATGGAAAAGACAGTTGATAAACAATGCAAAAAACTGCTAAGGATGAGACCTATTATTTACAATGGGATTCAATATAGCTGCAATGACAGAAGTCCTAGTTTCACTGATTTAGGGGGGGGGAGGGGGGAAGAGTGGGGGGGAGTGAGAGACAGACAGACAGACGGATAGACAGAGAAGAGAAGAGACAGAGAGAGAGAGAGAGAGAGAGAGAGAGAGAGAGAGAGAGAGAGTAAGAGACAAAGACTTAGATAAGGAGAGGGGAGAGGGACAGATATGGAAAGTGAGACAGACAGAAACTGAAGGAACGGAAGTGGAAGGTTATTCAGTACAGGCCATGACCCCTTCTAATGGGCATACAATATAACCACAACACAGATGGAGAACGAAGAATGAATACCTAGAGCAACAATGACATGTTACACTAATTGTCAACCTCTTGTCTGCACTATCAGCTTAAGCGTTCAAGGCTTAAGCGAGTTGAAGAGAGCGTCGTTAAATGGTTTATACAGATGTGATGTGCAAACATGATTGAAGTGTTGCTCTATGTCATTTGAAACAGTTCATACTAACTTCACCAACTGTTATCTAAACCAATCAATTTCGACATCACAGAAAGAGAGAGAGAGAGAGAGAGAGAGAGAGAGAGAGAGAGAGAGAGAGAAGGAGACAGACAGACAGACAGATAGACAAACAGACCGACCGACCGACCGGGAAACGTCAGGGAGAAACAGAGAGAGAGAGAGAGAGAGAGAGAGAGAGAGAGAGACAGACAGTCAGACAGACAGACAGACAGACAGAGACAGACACACAGAGAGACAGAGACAGAGACATACAGAGGGGGTGGGGGGGGGGGTAAGGCAGGAACGAGAGTGGATTAGAGACTGCTAAAAGTCAACCAAACATTAACAGGAACAGACTGCTCTGTTTTACAAGCTACCATTAAAAATAAAGACAAACGAAGATCGCTTCCACCACAATACTAACTTAAAATACACAATATATCACTCCTTCTCTTCCTTTCTACACACCTAACGGCAGGGAATAGGAACACTGTCAGCGAACGGACAATGGCCTACAGGAATACTCTTAATTGATAACATGACCTCTTCTACCCTAGTATGGCTTGATCATATCTCAAACAAGCAAAATGTACTCCCCTTTTCGAGTGTACCTTATTGTACAAAAGTTAATATCTGTCTGTTCCTGCACTGAATATAGCCGTGTTGGCACCCGATTTCCCTCTGACAGCTGCATCTCAATTTCCCGTGCTTGTGCTCCTTGAGAATGGCTGAAAATGCGGAAGGATGTTGAGGTGAACCAGACAAAATTGCTAAAGCGATATTGGACTTCAGGCGGCGAGGCAAAGGTTAAAAGAACAACTGGTGGTAAAGCAGAGAATGGAATCGTGAGGTTGTCACTTTGGGTGTTTACTTGACGGGAACGTGAACATGGCAACTTTCAATTTCACCACGTCCACTTTGCCGAAGGAAACTAAATGAATTTTTTGGAAGACAAGGGAATAGGGTAAACACTGTGTGACGCCTTCCTATGTCTCTTTTCGTTGCCATGACAATAACAGATGTCGCAGTGTTTACGTTATTGTCTTTCACCGAGTTGAAAGTGGCAGTGAAGCAAAATGCTTTGCATCTTTAAGTTGTCAGGCGCAAGGTAAACAGCATTTAAACGTTGTTTCTTTAGTGTATAACTCAGTGAAATTAAGCAGTTGCTGTTATAGTTGCTGTAGTAGTAGTAGTGGTGGTGGTGGTGGTAGTGGTGGCGGTAGCAACAGCAGCGGCATTGACGATATCAGCCACAGCAGCAGCGGCAGCAGTAGTAATAGTAGTAACTGTTTCACTATGCGATTTCAGTCGCCTTTTAAAAAAAATCTGGTGAGTCATGTGACATTAACAAACACTATAATTATCAAGATCATCTGACAACACACTTCCTGTCAGATTTTTTTAAGAAGGTAAATCCTAGCTTTGTCCTCCATACAAGAAGTGTTTGATTCTAAAACAGGCAACAGACAGACTATTTATGTTCACCTTTGAGGGGGAAAAATAACAGCACATCTCCTAATCTGACAACCCATATAACTTTATTCTTAAGTCACAGTTCTGGCTTACCATATGACAACAAAAAAATCCATGTGAGATATTATGGTACACAAAAAACTGACATATTCCATACCCCGATTGATCAGCAACAGGTTTGGTGCCTAGGTTACAAACAAAGGAAAGGAGAAAAGGGAAGGTAAATCAATGTACAGAAGAGCAATGTCGCCTCCGCAGGAAACAGCACAGCCAACTCAAGCAAAGCAGAAAAGAAAGGAGCAGAGTTTGAATGAACATCTCTTTTGTTTCAGACTCTCCTGCTTTGTCTTCTGTCTGTCTCAGACGCCAGAACGTGGGACTGACAGGAATCAATCGCCTGACGTCATCGCTGAATGCTCCTGCCGAGTTTAGCATCGTGTCTAAAACGCTGACGTTCGATTGGTGGACTCTGAAGCGGGCTACCATATAATTCGACTTTTTGTGCAACGAGTGCCGCCTCTGTCTCATGACCTATCGGACTTGTATCGATGTCAAAACATAGTAGACGTGCTTCGTCATGTCAGTTTGGTACTTTGCCTTGTCTGCAACACGTGTGTTTGAGTTTCAGATTTAGAAAGAATCACGATCTGAAAATAATTGCCTCAAACATATTGACTAGCATGCGGTGGCTCTCTTTTTGGCGCTACTTTTAATTTCACCCACGTGTTTCCTCCATCATCCACATTTCCAGCATCATTGTCACTGTACTGTAACGTTCAGTCCTTAAACATGAAGAAATATTCATATCAACTCGTCATTGAACAGCCAACGTGAGCTCCCCTGAATCATCACACTGACATTGTGACTCACTATTGAGCTGGAAAGTTAGCTCCACAATACAAGGAATTATTATATAAACTAATCTTTATACGTGAAAGTTAAGCTAAGCGAACACATATCATCACATTAACTCAACACTGCACTGGGAATTTAACTCCACAATTAAATAAATTCTTATATGAAGCCATCACTAAGGTGGAAAGTTAAACTTCAAAATTAAGTTACTGTGGCATTACGTCGTCATTGCACAGGAAAGTTAAACCCTCACAAGTTACAAATTATCGAATGAACCCATCATTCAAGTGGAGAGTAAAGCTCTATAGTTAGGTAATTAAGATATAATCTTGTCGTTGCACTGGAAAGTAAAGCTCCACATTTATGAAATTATTACATTAACTCGTCGTTGAACTTGACAGATAAGCACCGCTATTAGATTACCATATTAACTCCTTGTTACAATGGAAAGTTAAGCTCCACAATCAAGAAATGATAACATATTAACCTGTAGAAAATATCACACACACCACACACACACACACACACACACACACACACACACAAACGCAAAGTCCACTGCGCATGAATACACACATATATGCGCATGCAGGCATGTACACACACATTCACATGCGCATGCATGCATGCGCATACACACACACACACACACACACACACACACACAAACACACACACACACATACACACACGCACGCACGCACGCACGCACACACACACACACACATACACACACGCACACACACACACACACACACACACACACACACACACACACACACGTGTGCGCACAGGCGTGCGCGCACGCCCACGCATGCGCTCACACACTCATGCATGCACACATGGACACACATGGGTGCGCAAGCACAAGCACATACACACACATACTGTCTCATGTCTCTCTCTCTCTCTCTCGCTCTCTCTCTCTCTCTTTGTCCCCTCTCTCTCTCTCTCTCTCTCTCTCTCTCTTTCGCTCTCTTTAGCTTAACACATTTTTTTTAAAAACATTGCATACACTTCATCGCTATCCTTCAACCAGTCACGTCAATGGTCAGCAGCACCAGTGTGAATTAGTGTATAAACATGATGATTGTTTAGGAAACAGTCGCAAGTGACCAAATGAAACGCTGGCTGAACAAAAATGCTTGCACACGGGGAAATCTTTTCAGTTACGAATGAAACATGTGGTTTCAAAAGAATAGAAATATAACAGAAGAAGGAAAGAAGTGAAGAAAACAGAAAAAAGCAAAAATGCAGACAGAGGCGGAATATAAAAGAAAAAGACAAAACCAAATGAACAAAACAGTGTAGCAAGGCAATTAAACTCTGATATCTCAGCAGAAAATACATCTTTCACATTCATTTGTAAAGAAGAAAAAGTGTTATGTATTAATCTATCTGTTATTCAAGTCAAGGCACGCCTCCGTTTTCCCCATACTTATTTACAAGTGAAAAGGAGGCAGATGCTTCAAACAGAGCATGGTTTCAAAGGCAGAAATGACCCAGGCAGCCGGTTAGCGGCTTGCCAATCATGCCAGAAGCTGAGTGGCATTCACGTCCACTTGATGAGCGTCTTTCTTATAGAAAGGTTCACCTGTCGTCGGTAATTGTCCTCTCACAAACTGGTTTCTGATGACTTTCACTAAAAAAATCAATTTTCAGTGTCCTTGTCCATGAAGATTGCCCGGCAAAACGATAAAAGAATAGGTTAATAAATCGAAAGAAGGCAATTTATGTGAACAATCTAAAAGGCTTGACACACAAGTAGCTGTTCTGAAAAACTCTATTGTGACTGGTTTAATTAAAGACTGAAAAAATGGAACCAACACAAAGACTCTGAAATGTTCCATGACATTCACTTTTTGTAAGAATTTCCTATGCAAAATCCGAAGCCTGTGGTTAAAACAGATTAAAAAAATTCTACTAGTCAATAACATTACAGGACGATTGTTTACAACACTTAGGAGGATACATACTCGCATTAATGTCATCATGAGCGCATTCGTTCAATGATGTAAAGACTCTACCGCATTAGACGCATCTGTCTGTGATGTATTGGTTGGTTACCATACATACAAAGGACACATTCTGTCAATGCTGTGATGACTGACTCCCACATGCTACATATCTACATTCTGTCGACGATGTGATTACTTGTTATCACATGTGAGAAAGTTCCATTCTGTTAGTGAGGTGATGAATGGTTACCATACGACAGAGGGATGCGTTCTTGCAATAATTAAGCAGTGACTGGTTGCCACACAAAATGCCGTATCAGAAAGTATTGTAGCCTCAGGATTATCCGGTATATTAATACTCAGCCACTCTGAGACAGGCAGACAGCATCACATGTCTGTTTTATGTGTTCTCATAGTGGCACGAATGCTTGGCTATCTACAGTCAAATAGCCAACATCAGATTTCTCTGTCTCATTTTCTATGGTCCCACTGTGCCATTATTCCCACGCATTGCATTTCACCTGTGTTGATCCCCCTCTTGTCACAGCCTCTACGCCAGAAGTTCACGAGGAACAATCAACGGCAATTCACCGTGAGGCTACCCACTGGAGAAGAGACTGCAATGTTTTGAGTCACATTGATAGAGACCAGTGGTACCTGTTCTCACACAACAAATGTGGAACACAGCCTACAACATCCCCTATTGGTGACAATAACTTCATAGACTGCATGTTGACACCTCAACTCATCTTATCAAAATGTGGTAAAGAATGGAGTTAAATATTATCTTGTTGGGCAAGGTCAAAATTTCTCTCTCTCTCTCTCTCTTTCTCTCTCTCTCTCTCTCTCTCTCTCTCTCTCTCTCTCTCTCTCTCTCTCGTTAGGGACGTGTTCTCACCCAACAAATGTGGAACACAGCCTACAACATCCCCTATTGGTGACAATAACTTTATAGATAGACTGCATGTTAACACCTCGACTCATCCTATCAAAATGTGATAAAGAATGGAGTTAAATATTATCTTGTTGGGCAAGGTCAAAATTACTAGACTGCATGTTAACACCTCAACTCATCTTATCAAAATGTGGTAAAGAATGGAGTTAAATATCATCTTGTTGGGCAAGGTCAAAATTTCTCTCTCTCTCTCTCTCTCTCTCTCTCTCTCTCTCTCTCTCTCTCTCGTTAGGTATGTGTTCTCATCCAACAATGTGGAACACTGCCTACTACGTTCCCAACTGATGACGATAACTTCATAGACTGTATATTAGCACTTCAGATTATCTCATTACAAAGTGATCAAGAATGTAGTAAAATACTATCTTGTTAAGGAAAGTCAAAATGACTACACCTCTCTCTCTCTCTCTCTCTCTGTGTGTGTATGTGTGTGTGTGTGTGTGTGTGTGTGTGTGTGTGTGTGTGTGTGTGTGTGTGTGTGTGTGTGTGTCCATTGTAATGTAACCTCATAAAGATTATTAACGTTGTGCTAATGATGCATTACATGTACTTCTGTATGTGTATGCTTATGAATGTCAGTGCATGCTGGTGTGGGTTTGTGTAGAAACACACCTCTGTATAGAGAAGCGGGTAGGAGGGGTAAGAGCGAGGGAGGGGAAAAATGGCAGACAGGGTGAATTTTGCGCTTAGTTGTTTATTTTCTTTCGTCATCTTTTATGCGTTCATGAACACTGAAATATTTCAATAAAGAAAATCGTACCCAAGTGTTTAATCAAATGAGTGAGCGTAAAATGATACGGAAAAGAACAAAACAACGGTAACATACAGAAAAAAATGCAACATAAAAACATGAAAAGGGAACAAGAAAAATAAATATAAACAACGCTAGGAATAAAGAACGAAGTAAAAATAAAAAATGATAAGGTTGGTGAAAATAGGTGAACACAAAAAAGCATCTTTAAAAGACTACAAACATACAACAAAAACGCGCCTTAACAACTCTTTCTGAACATGTATCAGATTAAGCTATTTATCGTCACAGTCACCACACCCACCATTGTTTTTTTCCGCAGATATTATCAACGACAAGAAGGCAGATGCTCCCATCATAGAATGCTTTCACAGGCAGAAATTGACCAGGCAGCTTGCTAACAGCTTGTCAATCATGATGGGAGCTGAGCGGAATTCACATCGATTTGATGAATTTCTGTTGCAACCAGATTTGTCCCAACAGCCTCATATGTCTAAACAAATTTGACGTAGTGTGACTTAACAACGCCGCCAACGCATATCTAATTGTCCAAACTTTTACAAAATTAATCTTGCTCTCCCTGTCTGCCATCCCATCTCTGTCGCTAAGTTTCTCACTCTCTTTGCGTTTCTCTGACAATGTCTGTCTCTGTAGCCCCCACCCATCCCTACTCCCTCATTTTAATGGCACATGTCTTCCTGCTAGTCTCTATCTGTGAGAAAAAGGAACACCGACACATTAGTGACGTACAGACAGAGGTGGAATGGCAAAGAAACAGAGGAAGACATGGGCAATATCACATGGGAAACCAGAGAGAGAGAGAGAGTGAAAGACAGACAGAGAGAGACAGAGACAGAGAAAGAAAGACAGACAGACAGACAGACAGACAGAGAGAGAGAGAGAGAGAGAGAGAGAGAGAGAGACAGAGACAGAGACAGAGAGACGGAGACAGAGAGAGGAATGGGCTGCAGTGAAGGATTTAAGACAGAGGATGGCAAAGAGCAGAGGTGCAGCTTGGAGAGACAAATGGGAAGAGGGACAGATGGTAAAGACAAAGACCAGGGAAAACGAACGAAAACATTAGGGAGAGAGACAGACAAACGCAGAGGGAGAAGGACTGGGGAAGGAGAGACAGAAAGGGGAAAATACAGGGATAGATGTTTGAGATGTTAAAAGGTCAGCACTCGCTGCTCATCTTGCTGAACCGATCCTGGATCAGTAAAAATAAGATAAGATGAAATAAAATAAATGAAATGAATTAGCGTTAATTTGTCAGTTCTTTGCCACATTCTTTCTTTCAAGTGTCGTTAAAAACGAATCAGAAGTTCTTGCGTAATCTTCATACCGAACAGACAACCACCAGACACGGGTAAAGACGTAAGCTTCCTGTCAAATGTCGAAAGAGACAGTGACAGCCGATATTCAAATGTCCTTGTACGCCAACACCAGTATTCGTGAACTTTGTTTCAAACCAATTAGAAAACAAGACGATGCTGATATACCTAACATGCCTGTGTTGTCCGAACGTAGGACTCTTCTGACACATTGCGCTGCCCTCGTAACCCTATCGACATGGACAAATTGGGTCTTGGGACGTCTTGAGCCGGAATGGAGTCCCTCCGACAGAAATTCGACCCGTCATTTATAATCAGCCTTCTCAGAGGGTGGCTGCTGTCGTCGTTTTTTTTTGTTTTTTTTTTTTACAGAAAGGGGATTCAGTTTAACTCTGGACCTTGCCAGTAGCCTGGAAAACAATTAATTTTGATTCCATGGAGAGTGGGTGTGATGAATAATTCAAGGAGGGGGAGGGCGAATATTGGGAGGTAGAGGGGTATGGGAACTGGGATCAACTGAGACATTTCAAGAGCATGGGAGCTGAGAGTTGTATAAACATGCATAAAAACAACACACACTTTAAACAACAAACAGCTGTAGTGAAAACCAGCCTTTGTAAGACTTACTATTACAAATATTTGAAAATATGAGAAATTGAAGCCACTTACCACCCATGAGTGATGCAATAATTCGATTTATTTTTTTACCTACACTGGTTAAACTGAGGGTCGTTTGCTTCCATAACTAAAATCCTGTTATTCAAGCTTCTGGGGCATTATTATCATTTCACAACCAGCAGCACCAGTAGCAGCACAACTAGCAGCAACCGCTGTGAGACGATAAAGAGAAGCAGTGAGGATATTTATAATCACTATGACGACAGTTAAGGAATAAGCATGAAACCAATCATTTCTTCACTGGCATCATTTTCTTTTGCAGAGGCTTGCTTTCTTTTCTTTCTTTATTTTTTTTTTTTTTGTATTTAGCAGAAAAAAGTCAGTTTTAATTTCCAATGTGTCTGCTTCATGGCGTTATCCTGACAGCTGAGAGCAAGAGCTGAATTCTGTAGGCAGCAGAGGCGTGGGTGGTCTGAATGGGGAAAGCGGGGAAGCGGGTTGTAAAAGAAACAAATAATGATGAAAAGGATTAAAGATGGGAAAGCACTTTCTCTCTCTCTCTCTCTCTCTCTCTCTCTCTCTCTCTCTCTCTCTCTTTTTTTATATTCCCATTCGTTTCAGTAGCTTTTTTGTTTTTCAATAATACCATACCGCACAAAGAAAGCGCACGTGTGTGCTAAGTGCGTGCCCCTGTGTTCGTGCTGCACGTACATATGTTTGTACCTGTTGAGTCACCAGTGTTTGTACGTGTGTGTATGTGTTTGTGAAATCAGGCACCATTGTGTATTTATGCATGTTTACGTGTCTCTCTGTTATCGCAAGTTTACCGCTACAAAATTAAGCGTGTATGGAGCGTTTGTGTTCTTCGTTCTGCACCCCCTGTATATTTGTGAGTGCGTGCATGCTGGTAGGTACCCTCATCTTCTGTGTCTGTATGTTTCTTTCCGGTATCATTTTACATTTTTTGTTTAAACTGTGAGTATGTGAGAATCTGATAAATCCGTTCAATATGGGGACGTAAAATTTACTACAAGAACCAAACCAAAAAAAAAAAAAAGAAAGAAAACAGAACAGAATTAAAAAAAACAAAAACACGAGAAAGACAGAAACCCAATAAAAAAAATGGAAATGCAAACCGAAATGGAGACTGACAAGTGACAGGAACAAAACGATTGTTTTACCATCTATCGCGCTGCAAGCTCACATTCATTTGGAGACTCATTTGGGAGCGAAAAGAAGGCAGACGTTCCAGCAATCGAGCTGGAAGGCTTTCACATGCAGAGCTGATCACACTGCCAGCAGTGTCTTGTCACTCATATTGGAAGCTGACTGGAATCCTCTTTGACTTGATGAGCGTCCTTCCTACGGAAGTGGTCGACCTGACATTGTAATTATCGTTCTCAAAAGATCGCGGCTTGATAGCATCCGGTTTCAAGAGGAAGTCTCCATTCTCTGGGGTTTTGTTCCATGAAAATAGCCTGGGAATCGATGGGAGTTGTGATTCATGGGCACGTGATGACGACATAACTGAAGGGAAAGGGAGATGGAAAAGACAGCTGATGAACAAGGCAGAAAGGAAATGGAAGAAAGGAGAAGGTTAGGGATAAGATTTATTGGTTAAAAGAGACAGGATTCCATATAGCTCTACCAAAAGATGTCCTAGTTTAACTGTGACGACTACCGGATTTAAACTACCGGATTTAGTTTAACTGGTTTATGAGCAGGAAGGAGAGAGAGAGAGAGAGAGAGAGAGAGAGAGAGAGAGAGAGAGAGAGAGAGAGAGAGAGAGACAGACAGACAGACAGACAGACAGACAGAAAGACAGACACATAGGCAGACAGACAGACAGAAAGACAGAAGACAAGAGAAGAGAAGAGAGTGAGAGGTAAAGACAGGGATGGACAAGGGGAGGGGAAAGAGACAGACACAGAAAGAGAGAGCGACAGAAACTGAAGGAACGAAAGTCTAATTAATACAGGCCGTGACTCCTTCTGATGAGCGTACAATATAACCATAACACAAATGGAGAATGAAGAATGAAAACATAGAGCAACAATGACATTACATTGATTGTCGACCTTTTGCCGGTAGTATTGGCACAAGCCTTCGAACCTCAGCAAGCTTAAGAAAACATCGTTAAAGGCTTTATACAGAGGTCATGTATGAAATTTCCTTTTTATTTCATTTCAATTCACCGCCAGCAGAACAACATGAAACAGGCACGGATCTTCAAGATATTTTTAGGGATATATTATGTATTTTCCAAATCCTGAAATGCTGGACCGCAAAACAAAATGATGTTAATCCGCTTTGACATTTTTACACCATGAATATAGAACGGCATTTCCATTGACATTTCCACTGCAAGAAATAAATAACATGGAAAAGCAACTTTTTCCCTCATAGTGAAACAATCACATGGACATAACGCCATGCTAATACTACTTGCGGTACCTATTCACCAAGCACACATGAGATAAGAGGTGTTCAGATGAAACAAAAAAACGTCCACTATGTAAAGAAAAGGAAGCTTTACGCTCCCCAATCTGCCCACAGCGGACATATGCGAACAGCAACTACAGCAGAAAAACTGTACAAAAACTTGCGAAAACGTCTGTTGATCATGAACAGAAAACACACAGACGAACAGAAACAAACGCAAATAACCTCAATGTTCACGATATGATAAGATATCTGTGATGACGCAAAAGACATGAAGAAAAAAATCGGAACTTAAGATGACCGCTGTGCTCCCGCCATCAGCGAAACCCATTTCTAAAGGATGCATAGTACGTAAGCCAGAAGTGCCTGTCGCACTTCAATCAACCGCTGTCGGACCACTGGAAGGAATCACTGTCAACGTTCCATGCAGCTGGAGGACGCAGCTATAAGATCAGACATTTTCTGAGCGGCAGTGCACTGCATGGAATGCTTCGATTACTGTGGTAGTTTCTAAGAACCAACCAGTATTCATTAAATTCATGAACGAACAGAGTTGCGACTCATTTTAAAACATGCCTGCCACGGAGAATTTGCGAAGCTGATTTAAACCAGTTTGAACTTTGCAACCAGTAAAGCAGTTCCGTGTGCGATGTTGAGCTCTTGCTTTCAACAAGACAAATGTTTGTATGCCCGTATGCATGTTAAATGTTTTGACCAATGCACCTTGGTACCGAAATCAGCTGGCAAAGGCAGAGTCAAGAGGCTCTCAGTTCTGAAAATCTGCAAAAATCAACAGGTAACTCCCATGGAAAAAAATAGGGTTCTCTCCCTTCAATGTCACTTTCAGTTTAGACAAAGGAAGTTGAGCCGCAGCAGCAGACACCACATCTCCCCCACTTGTCTCCACACCGCTTCCCTACCCCCGCCGTTTGTGAGCGGCAAAGGTTAAGTTGAACAAAACAGCAGCACCCTCCTCCCCCTCTCCTCGTGCTCATTAGCATCTATTTGCTCTGGATATTTGCTACAATGATGACAATTACATGCACGTCACTCCAAACTAATTCTGCTAATAGTACCCTATCGCATAGCACACATGTAGACATATACAGAAGACCTTTGTGTTAGGACGCCAGTTATTCCGAATAGCGTCCTTGTCGGCTGATTTTTTAAACTGTTAAATGACAAGGGAAACATTGTTTCGTATGATACGAACGATTGAAGTGTGCAGTTAAAAGTCTTCATACCCTGTGAAACAGTATATCCCAACTTCACAATTTTTTTAATTCTTTAATAAACAGTAAACAAGTGGGGTAACTTTTGCTCCCATAAGAAAACCTTGCATTTGCATAATGTCTTAAGGTTTTTCAGCAACTTTTTTCCTCCCAACACTTTCGTTTGCTTTCATTTACTACCCTTCACTGGTTGCTTTGGGGGTGCTATTGGATTCTTTTTGGCACCCTTGGTGGTGAGAACACCACGTTATTATGGACTGTGGTGTGTCTCTATTTGACGCCAGGAGCGCAGACACAACCAGCCGTGTCTCCCTGATGAGTTCCGATCCAGCGGACGAAAGGCCTCGGAGCAGGCAATACAAATATATCTGCCTTCAAAAGGGATTACGATGGTTCCCTTATGCAGCTAGTGAAGAGTTTTTATATCTGTAATATATTTTCTTAATTTTATGTTCCCAGTTTCTCCATCTTCAAACTCCCCCCCCCCCTCGTCACCCCCTCCCCCCTCTCCTTAAGTCCAAATCTTTGCCAAGTCATTACTATGAAGACAATTGAGTTGTTGGCCTGCGCTTGTTTTTCCCCCACTATTAGATTGTTCGTCTATGTATTTGTCTGACTTTATTCAAGTTTAAAAGGCTGTGCCAGTCTTGAATAAAAGTTACTCTGTGTTAGGTTTTCTTATGGGAGCAAAAGTTACCCCACTTGTTTACTGTTTATTGTCTACTGTTCCCTGCCTCATTTCTTTTCCAATTTCTTTAATAAAGCTCCACACCACAGAAAGAGAGAGAGAGCGGGTAGAGGGAGGAGCAGAGAACAGACAGAGAAATAGACACACAGCCAGGCAGACAGACAGACAGGCAAATGACAGAGAGAAACATGGAGAAAGGCGTGCACACACACACACACACACACACACACACACACACACACACACACCACACACACAGAGGCACACACGCGCGCACACACACACACACACACACACACACACACACACACACACACACACACACACAGAGAGAGAGAGAGAGAGAGAGAGGGTTGGGCAGGGAGGGTGGTTGGAGACTACTAATGGTCGATCAAACATTGAGAGGAACGAAATGACCCGTTTTACAAGCTACGAAAATAAAAAACAACGAGAAGATCGCAAATCACTTCCACTACAATATTCACTTCAAATACACAATATTTCATTCCTTCTCGTCGTCTCTATACAGCTATCTTCAGGGAATAGGAACGCTCCAAATGGATAACGAATGGCCAGCAGGATATATCCTAATTAGCAACGTTCCCACTTTAACCCAAATATGGCTTGATCATACCTTAAACAAGCAAAATGTACCCCCCCCCCCTTTTTTTTTTTTTCGAATGTACGTTATTGTACAAAAGTTAATATCTGTCTGTTCCTGCACTGAATATAGCCGTGTTGGCACCCGATTTCCCTCTGACAGCTGCATCTCAATTTCCCGTGCTTGTGCTCCTTGAAAATGGCTGAAAACGGGAGAAGAATGTCGGGGCGAACCAGACAAAATTGCTAAAGCGATATTGGATTTCAGGCGGCCAGGAAAAGGTTAAAAGAACAACTGGTGGTAAAGCAGAGAATGGAATCGTGAGGTTGTCCACTTTGGGTGTTTACTTGACGGGAACGTGAACAGGGCATCTTTCAATTTCACCACGTCCACTTCGCCAAAGATTGCTAGATGAATTTTTGGAAGACAAGGGAATAAGGTAAACACCGTGTGGCGCCTTCCTGTCTCTCTCCTCGTGGCCGTGACAATAGAGGACGTCGCAGTGTTTACCATATTGTCGTTCACCGAGTTGAAAGTGGCAGTGAAGCAAAATGGTCTGCCTCCTTGATTCGTCATGTGCAAGATACACGGCATTTAAATGCCGTTTCTGGACTGTTTGACTCTCAGTGAAATAAACTAGCTGTCATGGTGGTAGTAGTAGTTATAGTAGTAGTAGTAGCAGTAGTAGAAGTTGTTGTTGTTGTTGTTGTAGCAGGAGCAGCCACAGCAACAGCAGCAGCAGCGACAGTAGTAGTAGCAGTAGCAGCAGCAGTGGCAGTAGTAGTAGTAGCAGTAGTAGTTGTTGTTGTTGTAGCAGTAATAGTAGTAGTAACTGATTCATTAAGTGTTTTCAGTCACCTTTTTTTTCAATCTTGGGTGTCCAATGACATTAACAAATACTTTAACTATCAAGATCATCTGACGACACTTCTTGCTGGAAAAATGGAAAATACTGGGTTTTTTTTTTTTAAGGCATCAGTTGTCGGATCAATGGAGCACCTAAGGCGGCGACTTTTTTTTTCTTTTTTTTCTTCCTAAGGCCAAAATCCACCTCTTCATTTTTTGGTGCTTCACACTGTCCTCTTCATCTGCCAAAAAAACAAAAAGCGGAAAAAAAAACAAAATCAATTTCCACGACTAGCTTTTTTTTTTTTTTTTCTTACAAAAAGGAAAATACTAACTTTGTCCTCCATATGAGAAGTATTTGCTTCTAAAAGAGGCAACAACCAGTCTATTTATGTTTACCCTTCAGGGGAAAAAAAACAAGAACTTATCTCTTAATTAGACAACCCATGTAACTTTATTCGTAAGTTACAGTTCTGGCTCACCACCCAACAAAAAATCGATATGAGATATTATAGTACACAAACTGACATAATCCAAACCCCAGTCATTCAACCACAGGTTCTGTGCCTATATTTCCAAGAACGGAAAGGCGGAAAGTGAGGGTAAATCAATGCAGAGAAGAACAATATCGCCTCCGCAGGAAACAGCACAGCCAACTCAAGCAAAGCAGAAAAGAAAGGAGCAGAGTTTGAATGAACATCTCTTTTGTTTCAGACTCTCCTGCTTTGTCTTCTGTCTGTCTCAGACGCCAGAACGTGGGACTGACAGGAATCAATCGCCTGACGTCATCGCTGAATGCTCCTGCCGTGTTTAGAGTCGTGTCTAAAACGCTGACGTTCGATTGGTGGACTCTGAAGCGGGCTACCATATAATTCGACTTTTTTGTGCAACGAGTGCCGCCTCTGTCTCATGACCTATCAGAATTGTATCGATGTCAAAGCGTAGAAGACGTGCTTCGTCATGTCAGTTTAGCACATCTGCATTGTCTGCTACTCGTGTGCTAAAGTTCCGGATTTTCAAAGAATTATGAGCTGAAAATATCTGTTTCTGACACATTAACAAATAAAGGCTTTCTTTTTTACTTTTCTTTTAATTTCACGGATGCGTTTCCTCTATCTTTCACTTTCGTAGCATTATTGTCACTATACTGTAAAGTTCAACATCTTAAAATTAAAAAAATATTCACATTAAGTCGTCACTTACCAACAAAAATGAGCTCCCCTAAATCATCAAACTAACATGGTGACTCATTAATGAGCTGGAAAGTTAAACTCCACAATATAAGGAATAATGATGTAACCTAGTCATTTTACAAGTGAAAGTCATGCTCCACGAACAGATAGTGTCACATTTAACTTCTTGCACTGGGAAGTCAAGCTCCACGATTAAGAAATTAGTGTATAAACCCGTCATTCTAGTATGAAGCTAAGCTTTACAATTAACTGATTGATATAGTAAGTCGTCATTACAGTGGGAAATTAATTCCAAAAGTTAGAAATCATCATGTTGACCGACATTCAATCAGACTGTTAAGCCACATAGTTAGGTAATTAAAACATTAGCTGGTCGTTGCACTGGAAAGTGAAGCTCCATAATTTTCAAGCTATAACATTAGATCGTCGTTAAACTGGACAGTCAAGCACCACAATAAGATCATCATATTAACTTGGTTTTGCACGGAAAAGTTAAGCTCCATAACCAATTAATTATCACATTATGCTAACATGTCATTAAAGCCGAAAGTTAAGCTCTCAAGTTAAGACATTATCATATCACCGCATCATTGCACTGGAAACTTAAACTCCACAATTTAGAAATTATTCTATTATCTTGTCACTGCACAGCAAAGGTGAGCTTTGCTATCAAGAAATTATCCCATGAGCTTTCCACTAAACTGGAAAATTGAGCGCCGCAATGAATTATTACATTAACCTTTCATTACGGAAAGTTAATCTAAGCTCCAAAATTAAGAAATAATCATATTGACTCATCTTTGAACTAAAAAGTTTAGAACTCCAATTAAGAAATTGTCATATAAATTTATTACGCACTGAAAACTTTATATCCACGATTAAGAAAGGAACATACTCTTTAACTGCCAGACGGCATTAATAGTAATATCCAACCTGTTTTCAAGATTAGCAATAGCAAACAAGGGAG
>CM065722.1:58459350-58464350 GCA_033310375.1 Conus canariensis | reverse complement strand
GAACCATTTTTCTCGACAAGCGATATGACCCCCTTTTCTAAATATTACTATTTTAGATTTTTCTTCATTGACAGTTAGCTGGAGTCTGTCAACAGTGCTACTTAATACGTTCAGCTGGTGCTGAAGACCCACTATGGTGTGGGAAAGAAGAACGACGTCATCGGCAAATAACATGATAAGAATCTGTAACAAGTCAGGTGATAAGCTTATTCCGTGTTTACCATGTGTCACAATGTCATTAGCAAGTTCATTAATGAACAGAGAAAAAAGAATAGGGCTGCAGTTGTCCCCCTGTTTTAACCCACGGGGGCACATAAAAGTTTCAGTAAGATCATTATTTGCTCGGACTCTAGCTTTCACAACTTGATATATACTCCTAATAGCTCGATACATTTTGCCATGAATACCATTTTTACGAAGAATTAACCACAAATGATTTCGATTTACTAAGTCAAAGGCTTTTTTAAAATCAATAAACGCAGCATAAAGTTTCTTTCCAGAAGACAACTGTTTTTGCACCAGACTTATTAAAGTAAATATGTGATCAACTGTACTATAGCCCTTTCTGAATCCGCCTTGTGATTCGTTTAACATATTATTTTCTTCCACCCATTGTGTCAAGCGTTTATTTATGATATAAGTATACAGTTTGCCGCAAATGTTTAGCAATGAAATACCTCTGTAGTTGTCAGGCGAATTAATATCGCCTTTTTTGTGTATTGGGTGTATAACTGATTTGGACCAGATAAGTGGAAAAGTCCCAGAATCATACAATTTGTTGAAAAATTTGGTGATGAATGAAATAATTAAAGGAGGAGCGTGTTTATAAAACTCGCCACTAAATCCATCTGGTCCGGCCGCTTTTCCATTCTTTAAAGCTCTGATTGCGTCTTTAATCTCTGATACTGTTATTTCTGAATTTAAAGTGATGTTCTCTATAATTCTATTATTAGCAAACCACTGACTCTCGAAACACACATCTTCCTGAATGTTATTTCTCTGTAATATTTCATCTTGGATAGAATTATCATTGAAAACCTTATAGAAGTGATCATACCATTCATCTATTGTGATAGAAGTGTCTGGAATTTTAGTGAAAACTCTTGATTTTATAGTTCTCCAAAATGTCTTGGAATCGTTTATATTTGCGTCTAGTGAATCTAGCGTGCGCGTTTTATCTTCGGCTTTTTTCTCATTTAAAAGCCATTTATAATCTCTTCGCTTATCAACGTATATGTGTCTGAGTTCTTCTCCTCGTTTTTCATTACTACAGTTTGTAAAGTTTCTCAGAGCGCGTTGTAACTCTGATTTCATTTTCCTGCATTCGGTATCAAACCAAGGACTGTTTCGTGTTTTTCTTAATACTATTTGTTTCTTCATGCATTGCCCAGCGAGAGCCAGGCCTTCATAGAATTTCCTCAACGCTGAGTTTACATCATTATCGATCAGTTCTGTAGCCTGATTAAAAATGTCTGTAAATATATGTGACATAAATGCTTGATGATATTCATTAATCTTTTCCGGGTTCCAGACAAACTTTTCTATCATAGTTTTCACTGGTTTCTTAGGGACATTAGCTAAAGACGTTGCAGGACTTAATATAAGTTCTACAGGTAAATGTTTACATTCAACAGTATGTAGAACTCGCAAGTTTAAGGTGTATTCAAAAATACATCTAGACATAAGAAAATAACCAATAACACTTGATCCATTATGTGCAATATATGTAAATTCACCATTCTTATCTCCTGGTAGAAGACCATTTAATATCACTAATGAAAATTGTTCACATAATTTAAGCAAGTAGCGGCCAAAATCATTTGTAGTATTATCTTTAGATTTTCTCCTGAATTGTTCCTCCAGTTCTGCACTGTCATCCTTCCATATGACGGTGTCTGGGAGGGAGAACTCTTTAGCGTTAGCACTGCCAGTTCTTGCATTAAAATCACCCATCACCACGAAAGGAAGATCTCCATACTGTTCATAAATATCAATCATACAATGTTCCAGCAAATAAATTCCATTATCAATTTCTGTTTCATTATAATAAGGGCTGTTATACGGAGGAATGTACATGCTTATGAGAATGCAATCAATACGTAAGCCTGTTAGTTCTTTTGAAAGTTTCAGGACAATACAGTTATCATATTCAATTGGGATATGTTCAACAAAATTAGAAAATACTTTTCTGACCATCAATGCAACCCCGCCAGACAAGCGAGACGCTACACAATCTGACAGATTTACACCAGGAGACACAAAAACATCAAAAGAAGGAAAGAGGTGAGCTGGAAAATCAGTGGCAAAAGTTTCTGCAAGAAAAACAACATCATAATTAGACAAAAGAGATTTAATATCAGGCTTGTACACAGTCCTTAAGCCTTCGATGTTATACGTTAGCAAGGATATATTCCGGTTGTTTACATTTTTAACACTGCCGGAACGCATGCTAGCACCAGTACTGATGACACAGGCAGGGCCGAGTCCCTAGGTATTCTGCAATTGGTCATTTACGTCAGGCCTGGATGAGCCAGTCCCAATACGGGGGAAACACTCAGTGACATGCTGTTGCCTGCATTTAGCTTTGCTGCGTGTCAGTCTGATATGGGATTTGGGGGTTTCAGTAGCCATGGAGTATTTCTGTTCATCTGGCCGAAAGGTTACATGGTGAGCTGGGCTATTGCCTTCTTGATCTTCAGATTCAGCTATAATGTTCACAGGGGACTGGCTTTCCATCATATCAGCATCAGTCCAGGGATCATTCAGCTGTTTGACCAGAGTCTGGCTGCTGGTTGCCGTGGTTTCTGGAAGGGTCGAGGTGTCCGGTGCTGAAGGTGGGGAAAGATGGGACACCGAGTTTGCACCAGGATCGCCAGACATTGCCTGTCCGGTGTGGGGATGGGTGTTGCTGAATGGTACACCACGCACTGCTGGCTCTGACATGTGGGCTGGAGGGTCTGCATCAGGATCACTAGAGGTTGTCTGTCTGGTGTGGAAAGGGGTACTGCTGAATGGCACACCGTGTAATGTTGGTTCAGGTTTGTCTTCTGGCGATGACCTGTGTTTGTTGGACACAGCCATGGCATCAGAAACTGACTTGTGTAATGTCCATGAATCCTGTATAGGTTCCAGCAGAGATTCGGGTGCTGTGGGTGAACTTGCCGCACCACTCCCAGCATAGGAGCTAGGAGGTTGACTTGCCTGCATGCGTTCCGGTGAAGACAAGAGTCGTGCGCCCCACTGATTGATGGTTAGTCTGTCTCTGGCACGAGGAGTGCGCTGAGGTCTTGAAGGGTTGGATGGCAGTGCTGCAGCTGGTGTTTTAGGTCTCTCTCCCGAGACTGTAGATTCCTTCAGCGTCGTTGGATGGTGCGCTGAGCGTGGAGTACGGCGTTGCTGATGAACTTTTCTATGATGTGAGTCATCTATCCAGTCTGAGGTCTGGGGACAATTCTTCATGTCCTCTGCGCGACGATCTGGAAGTGGCGGGAATGTAGTCATGTCGGCAGTCCAGGGGAGGTCATCAGTGGAATTCTGTGGATAAGGGATGTCTGCGAGGGTAAGATGTTTATCAACGTCACATTGTACCTCGTCATTTTGAACCACATCGTGCTGATTGACTGGTTCATGCATTTCACGAGAATGGTCTGAGTGACTTGACTTGCTGTGCATCTGTGGAGCAGCAGTGCCATAGCTTGGAGCGCCAGAGTGACTTTCAAGGTCTCTTTTACGAGAGTCGTTTCGTTTATTCTTGCTGTAAAACAAGCGACCTCTCCAGAAGTAGGCATGTCTGCCGGCATTTCTCTCTTCTCTGACGATCTGGTTCTGGCGATTGGTTAGATCTGCAGCCACACGTATTCCCAGGGCATCAGCCATCTCCTTCCTGCACTCCTGACTTCTCAGAATGGACATTTTATCCTGCCAGTGGGAAAAGCAGGCAATGATGGGACGAGGGTACCGGTTGTTGCTGTTTCTTTGCCCAACACGATGGGCTCGTTCCACATCGTCGACCGTCCACTGTTTGGAGGAGAAAAAACGATTCATCAGCTGCACCACTTTACGAGTGCACTGGAGGCTGGTCTCATTTGGGTTTCAAAGACGTTAAAAAATCTCAGGTTGTTACGGCGAGAAAAAGACTCGATCTGTCTACTTGACTGTCCATTTTTTGCGACACCTCTAGAAACAAGTCCTTCCATTGGAAGAGGGTTTCGCACTGTTGTTCAAGAAGGTGGCACTTGTTGGTGAGGTGATCAATTTTCTGTTTCAGATGTTCGTTGTCTTTCTGAAGAAGTTCCCACCAACCTTGAAGTTTTCCCGTGATATACCGGTCTTCATCATGTTGATAGCCTGCCATACAAAATAGTCGGTGATTTGGGTTTCCATCTGGTCCAGGATTTGGTTCAGGAACGTTCCCGGGATAAACAGGTATATGACCATAGCTTGGGCTGTAGTTTGAATACACATCTCGTGATGGTTCTTGTATATTTTGCTGTGTTGGTCCGGGTTTGATTCAATGTCCCCACAGGCCATAAGAAGCCAGCTAATGAAAACAGCAGAGGATTTCAAAAAGAACAGCTGTAGTAGTAAACCTTTCGTGTGGATGATCAACACGAATCGTTGTTTACGTTTCGACGTCCACTTTGTGGCTGTTTGAAACCGTATCGCCACCGACCACATGAGGAAAAGATCATTGAGTTTTGCCATGTTGACATTCACAGAACACACGCAACTGTTGTCAGTGTATAGGGTCAAAAGAGAGAGAGAGAGAGAGAGAGAGAGAGAGAGAGAGAGAGAGAGAGAGAGAGAGAGATTGAGGGAGGGAGAGACAGACGGATAGACAGACAGAGACAGAGAGGAAAAGAAAACCTTTTTTTCTACTTTTGGAGGATGATAGATATACACCCACATGCTTTGTTTTACATCTAGTCCTCGACCTGCATTGGGATTACACTCCTGAAAGGAATGAGAAAATTGGTAACTTATGTTAAAGAATAGCAGAG
>CM065722.1:58449350-58454350 GCA_033310375.1 Conus canariensis | reverse complement strand
GAGAGAGACAGAGATATATATATATATTATATATATATATATATATATATGTATGCTTTCCCTCCTTTAACAAACAATACAATCAATCTGTATTTGGATACGCCTCCCAGTCACCATTCAAAGCCTGCATCCAACAAAGCTAGCATCGACAAGGCAATAAACGAGGCAAGCTTTGTCGTTTTTTGTTCCGTTACCCTTCATTCTGTCCACAGCAAAGTGGAGGTCAGATGACAATAAGGAAGCCAGCCAGTCAATAACGACAACCCAGCTGCAGTGAACAAAACGTTTTCTTGAAATGATCGCTGGCGCTTTTGACCTCAGCCGCACTTTCGTGCAGTGTGTGGTTTTGCTTCTTTAGTTTGCGTATACAACGGAAAGGCTGCATGTTCTTTGACAATACGTATTTGCATACGCCTCACAGTCACCATTTCAAACCCACAACCAACAACGATTTCAAAGGGGTGGGGGGGGGGGGGGGGGGGTGTTCAGTCATGGACAGTTTCATTTTCCAACTTGTTCATTAATGAACTACTGTTTTGACCTGAACTAATAATCGGATCAATTAGATTACAGAGACAGAGACAGAGAGAGAGAGAGAGAGAGAGAGAGAGAGAGAGAGAGACAGAGAGAGAATTGTATGTTTTCCCTCCTTCAACAAACAATAGAATCAATACGTATTTGGATACGCCTCCCAGTCACCATTCAAAGCCTGCATCCAACAAAGCTAGCATCGACAGGGCAATAAACGAGGCAAGCTTTGTCGTTTTTTGTTCCGTTACCCTTCATTCTGTCCACAGCAAAGTGGAGGTCAGATGACAATAAGGAAGCCAGCCAGTCAATAACGACAACCCAGCTGCAGTGAACAAAACGTTTTCTTGAAATGATCGCTGGCGCTTTTGACCTCAGCCGCACTTTTGTGCAGTGTGTGGTTTTGCTTCTTTAGTTTGTGTATACAACGGAAAGGCTGCATGTTCTTTGACAAGCGAACTTTCGTGCTGGTTCTCGTTTTTCCTCACCCAGTCAGCTGCCTGTGCTTGATGCTGACGACCCAGGTCGATCCCATCATGCTGTCATTGTGTCTGTGACCACTGTCGTCAGCAGGGGAAGCGTTCTCAGGAAACAGGGAATATTCGGTTCTCTTCCTTTCCTCCATCTCTCTCTCCCTCCCCACACCATCCCTTCACCTGTTGCCCATCCACGTCCAACTCTCCATTGTTCTTATCAAACAGAAAAGAAAGTTGCAACTCGGCTACCAGAGAAAAAGACAGTAGTGGGTGAGGTGGATGGATGGAGAGAGAAAACGAGACAGACAGATACAAACAGAAGACAGACAGACAGACAGACAGGCAGACAGACAGGCAGGCAGGCAGACAGCCTGACAGACAGAGAAGACAGACAGGGAGACAATCAGACAGACAGACAGACTGACAGACAGAGACATAGACAGAAAACGAGTAGAGAGCGCGTACAGAAGATCTTTTTTCATTTCAAACCATTACCATATTGATTCCAAAGCTGCTCAAACTAAGAATGCTTTTATCTTCACTCTTACTTTACAGTGAACTGTCGTTTGGACCTTGACTTTTCATCCCAAGGATTATTCTCACTCTCAGATCACATGTATTTAAGCATACACACACACTCGCACACACACACACATACATAAACGTGCAAGCACGCACACAAACACGCACACATACACACACACACACACACGCGCACGCACGCACGCACACACACAAACACACACACCAACACAGACACACAAAGCACAACACACACACATACACACGACACACACATACACACACACGCGAGCACTTGCAAGAATACAGGCATATACGTGCACGCACACACACACACACACAACACACACTAACACACACATACACACACACACGCACGCGCGCACACACACACACACACACACACACGCACGCACGCACGCACGCACACACACGCACGCATGCACGCACGCACAAACGCACGCACGCAAGCACCATCTCGTCAAAATCGCGACAATATCGATTAAGACAGGGACAGACGTAGAGACAAAGACAGTCAAAGACATTGGGACAGGGTGGAGGGAAAGGAAGGCATTGTGTGGTAATTCATTCCTCCTTTATCAAACAACTGAATCCAAGGATTACCGAGTTCTGGACGCACCTCCTCGTGGCCACTTCAAAGCTGCCTGAAGGAACCTCTGCTTCGACGCGGCAATAAACGGGGCAAGCTTTGCCTTTTTTTGTGTTCCTTTCAACAGCAAACAGCAGCTTTAGATGACATTCAGGAACGGGGAGAGTCAGGAAAGACAACCCAATTGCAGTGAACAAAAAGACTGAGAGAGAGAGAGAGAGAGAGAGAGAGAGAGAGAGAGAGAGATGTGTGTGTGTGTGTGTGTGTGTGTGTGTGTATGTGTGTGTGAATATGTGTGTGTGAGAGTGCGTGCATGCGTATGCACACACGCTCTCACGTGGGTATCTTGTGTGTGTGTGTGTGTGTGTGTGTGTGTGTGTGTGTGTGTGTGTGTGTGTGTGTGTGTGTGTATACAGGCTGTGGTCTTTTGAAAGGTTGCATGTTCTTTGTCAAACGAACTCTACTGCTAGCTTCCACTTTAGCTTGACCAGCCATTTATCTGGCCCTGATGGAGACCAGTCCAAGAACGATTAAAACGTTTTTTCAATCATGGACAGTTTGATCTTTCATGCTATTCAAAATGATGCACTGTTGTGGCTTGAACTAATAACCAGATCAAAAGGATTACTGAGAGAGAGAGAGAGAGAGAGAGAGAGAGAGAGAGAGAGAGAACTGTATATTCTCCCTATCTTAACAAACTACAAAATCAATACGCATTTGCATACGCCTCACAGTCACCATTTCAAACCCACAACCAACAACGATTTCAACGGGGGTTTTTTCAGTCATGGACGGTTTCATTTTCCAGCTCGTTCATTAATGAACTACTGTTTTGACCTGAACTAATAATCGGATCAATTAGATTACAGAGAGAGAGAGAGAGAGAGAGAGAGAGAGAGAGAGAGAGAGAGAGAGAGAGAGAGAGGAGAGAAAGAGAGAGAGAATTGTATGTTTTCCCTCCTTCAACAAACAATTTGGATACGCCTCCCAGTCACCATTTAAAACCCGCATCCAACAATGCTAGCATCGACAGGGCAATAAACGAGGCAAGCTTTGCCGTTTTTTTTTGTTCCGTTACCCTTCATTCTGTCCACAGCTAAGTGGAGGTCAGATGACAATAAGGAAGCGAGCCAGTCTGTAAAGACAACCCAGTTGCAGTGAACAAAACGTGTTTTTTTAAAATAATCGGTGGCGCTTTCGACCTCCGCTGCACTTTTGTGCAGTGTGTGTGTTTTTTTTGTTTTTTTTAGTTTGTGTATACAACGGAAAGGCTGCATGTTCTTTGACCAGCGAACTCTCGTGCTGGTTCTCGTTTTTCCTCACCCAGTCAACTGCCTGTGCTTGATGCTGACGACCCGGGTCGATCCCATCATGCTGTCATTTTGTCTATGTCCACTGTCATCAGGAAGGGAAGTGTTCTCAGGAAACAGGAAAAAATTGAGTTCTCTCCCTTTCCTCCATCCTTCCCTTCCTCCCCACTCCATTCCTTGACCTGGTGTCCATCTGCCTCCCTCTCTCCATAATTATTTTTAAACAGAAAAGAAAGTTCCAACTCGGCTGCTAAAGAAAAATAAGGAGGTGGAGGTGGGGAGTGTAATCTTTAACAACAGGAGAACGAACGTGAAGATAGAGAAAACCTGACTGACAAAAGAAAGGGAATTGTACACCGTAAACACATTTAGAACGATGAAGCTGCTGGGCCAGATGATATAAGTGTGGAACGTTAAAAAAAAAAATGCTCGTGACGCTTGTAAAACTGAGTATATTTAAACAAAACTTTCGTTTTAAGTTTTTCAGTTCTCCAATACTCTAATTAACGAACAAATTTATTTCAACCATATCACTGAATCAAACGTTTTACATCTTTATAGGAAAAGTATTGTGTGAATACCAGCACCCCCACTCCCCCACCCCTAAAAAGATAGAAAGGCATTTCGTAGTACGACGCATGCGGTAAAATTAACAGTATTGTTACTAAAAACAGGTTTCGAGAATGGATGGAAGAAAATACACTTACTGGCGAGTTTCAAGAGGGATTTAGACATTACCCATCTACAATTGATCATACATATATTTCTACTTTGACAGCGTTTGTACAGAAACTGTTTTCTCTCAATCGTTAAGTGCTTGCAGCCTTTATAGATTTTGAAAAGGCGTTTGACCCTGTCAAGAAAGGTATTTTTGTCTCTTTCATTCAGATGTGATGATATGGAAAATTAATTATCTCTTTCATTCAGATGTGATGACATGGAAAATTAATTGTCTCTTTCATTAAGATGTGATGATATGGAAAATTAATTAGATATGTAACCAGTACAGTGTGAAAATTTGGTTTAAATGTGAATGCAGTTTGCATTTTATTCAGAGTGCTTCTAGTATGAAGCAAGGGGATGTATGTTTGTGGTCTTATTCCATTTTCTGTTTACAATAAAGAATTAATTTGTAGGCAGTAAGATTCAAAGAAAAGGGCATGGACTACTTAGGCTGATATTAAAGAGTGAAAGGCACAGAGCACAATTCATTCGTGAGAATGGTTTACAAATATCTACGCTACTCTCTCTTATTCTTCAGTTGCCTAGTACATAAAAATCTTCCGAGTAGAACTAAACATGCATTACCATACATTATGCAAAACAAATCAAGTTTAGGATGTTCCTTATCATTTGTAGAAATATTTCACTCTCATATAAAACCGATGGCACATAATATGAGTGACATTTGGGGCCTCAGTGCTTCTGCCGTGCACAATAAGAAAGGTCATTTATTCATTTATTTTCCACAGAAGAATTTTTTTACAGTAACATGCGAACGCAAAAAAAAGCTTAAGTAAATAGAGAAAACGACGAACAGCCAATTTATCTGAA
>CM065722.1:58434350-58436850 GCA_033310375.1 Conus canariensis | reverse complement strand
TTTTTGGAGAGGGTCGCTGATGCCTGTGACCTCTGCCGCTCCTTTTTTTTCTGTTTCGTATTGTGTATTCACGAAGCGCACGTCGGAGTGCCTGCATTTTCTGTGACAAACGAACTTTCCAACACATTCCTGCTTTTTGCCACAGTCAGTTTACCTGATGGAGATGAACCAAATCGATCCTGTCATGCCGCCATTTAGCCAGTGTCCTCTGTCGTCAGAAGGGAAACCACTCTCAGAAAATTGGGGACAATGGCATTTTTCTCCCTTTTCCCTGGCGTCCATCTCCTCTCACTCCTCTGCCCTGCTTCCTTCCCACGTCTGACTCCACGCCCTCCCCCCCCCCCACCCTACTCCTGAAAGGAAAGCTGCACAGTGAGGCAAGGAGAAAGAGATACACTCACAGAGAGAGAGAGAGAGAGAGGAGAGAGAGAGAGAGAGAGAGAGAGAGAGAGAGAGAGAGAGAGAGGAAGGAAGAAAACAGTTTGGTCAGAAGGAAGGATCTGGATTGGTCTCGATCCAAACTACGACCAGAACGATGTCAATGCCGATTAGACAGTATCGCTGCGCCGATTTTAAGTTTTCTTTCAAATGAACTATCATCTTGACCGTGACTGATGGTCAGATTGAACACACACACGCGCGCGCGCGCGCACGCACGCACGCACGCACGCACGAGAGAGAGAGAGAGAGAGAGAGAGAGTTACAGGGACAACCACACGCCTCCACAGACACACGCACACGCGCGCGCGCGCGCGCACACACACGCGCACACACGCACACACACCAAGCTTGCAATGACATTGTTAATCAGCTGTTTACTTTTCTTGAAAATTCTGTGTGCATGCGTGCGTGCGTGCGTGCGTGCGTGCGTGTGTGTGTGTGTGTGTGTGTGTGTGTGTGTGTGTGTGTGTGTGTGTGTGTGTGTGCGTGTGTGTGTGTGTGTGTGTGTGTGTGTGTTGGTTGACCGGTTCTTAAATTCTTCCAAACAAAGATTATCAACGGTTTGGTTAGCATAGTTACCATCCCAAACAATTCTTTTAATTGCCTATGCAATATCAACACGCTTATCGTTTCACCGAAACAGTCGAAGATACATTCCAAACACATGTAGTTAGAGTCCATTCATGTTCCCAATGACGGCCCCCACGATTCCTAAGTCAAGCCTAAAGATCCCACAGAAATGCACGTGCAATGAGCTTCACGGTCGCTGTCAAACACGCCACTGAAAACACACAGATCAAAGGCAACGGACATCTTGATGAACAATCTATCAGCATTGTTCAGGGCGTGATCAGCCGATGATCTATTCATACTTCGTGGTGACTCACACGGCGAAACTCATCACATTAGAGAGACAGACAGACAGACAGAGACAGAGAGACAGAGACAGACAGAGAGACAGAGACAGAGAGACAGAGACAGACAGAGAGAGGAGAGGAGGCAGTGAAGGGAACAGACAGGGGGGGTGGCGGGGGGTGGTGGTGGGGGGTGGGGGGTGGGGTGCAGATTCTTTGATATCAAAGCAATTTCAGCTGACTGAACATGGAGGTGTCATTCTTCGCTCTTATTGTAAATGAAGTATCGTTCTGACTGTAACTGTAGGTCTCATCACATAGCCTAAAACGAAAGGAAGAAACGCGCCTGCACACACACACACACACACACCACACACACACACACACACACCATAAAATTATATATATATATATATATAATTTTATGGTGTGTGTGTGTGTGTGTGTGTGTGTGTGTGTGTGCACGCAGACACACACGAAAGATAAAATCATACCCTATTCAGTTGAAGAAGACCCAAACACAGGGCTAGAGACAGAGATTTCATGCATTAAAGAGAGAGAGAGACTGGGGTAGGGGTGGAGACAGGAATGGGGGAAAGAGAAGGAGAGAGACTGAGAGAGACAGAGAGGGGGGAGGGACAGAAGGAAAAAGGGAGGGAGGGAGACATACAGACAGACAGACAGACAGAGAGGACGTGGGGTGGGTATGGAGAGAGAGAGAGAGAAGAGAGAGAGAGAGAGAGAGAGAGAGAGAGAAGAGAGAGAGTGAGAAACAGAGGGACAGGCAGACAGGCAAACAAGCAGGCAGGCAGACAGATAGAGCGCTCTATTGTAGTTCTTTCCGCATTTGTTAAAAGACAGAATGGAAGGATAACAGGTTTCTGAATTCACCTTCTAGCTGCTGCCTCAAGCCACTTCAAGCAAACTGACCATGGACAAGGGAATCAGCAAGGCAGGCTTTGCCCTTCAGCGCCCCGCTACCTACCCTTTCTCCTGTCAACAAACGTGAAGTGGATCCTCTACATGCTAATTCCAGGGACATCGGGACAGCCAGCAAAGTCACTCTCTCTCTCTCTCTTTGTCTATCTCTGTCTCTGTCTGTCCACCTCTGTGTGTGTGTGTGTGTGTGTGTGTGTGTGTGCGTGCGTGCGTGCGTGCGTGCGTGCGTGCGTGCGTGCGTGTGTGTGTGTGTGTGTGTGTGTGTG
>CM065722.1:58421850-58426850 GCA_033310375.1 Conus canariensis | reverse complement strand
GTTCAAATTCTAATATTCGAACGACTGAACGTTTCTGATTCTTGATTTCAAAACATCCATGATCATGTTGCAACTAACGTGTTATGTTTCAGCAGTATCAGCTTTGACAATACACCAGTTTGCCGGAGAGAACTCAGCGTTAAAAGGCCAGAATTAAAGTAGATATGGCCTATGTCTCTGTATCAAGAGCTTCTTAGCATTAGATCCTCCTACCAAGTCGATATTAATGGGAGAGTCAGAAGTGCAGAGATTTGGTTTCTGTTTGTTTGGCTGTTTTAATACTGTTTTTGTACTCCCAGTTCTTATAGAACAGGGAATACTTTACAACGGGAACGAAAAAATGCCGTCTGTGTGTCTGTGTGTCTGTCTGTCCATGGTCAAAATGTGTTTCACTCGCTCCAGACAAAACTACTGGGCCGATCTTTCTGAAAATTTGTAGGTATGTTCATTATGGGTCATGGATGATGTCCGATGTGTTATTTTACCGTTATAACCATTACTAACGGCCAATAACGGTTTTCCTTCTTTATGGAATATCTCAGAAAGTACTTGGCCGATCTCTCTGAAAATTTGTAGGCATGTTTATTATGGGTCACGGATCATGCCTGATGTGTTATTTTACCGTTATATCCGTTACTAACGGCTATAACGGCCCATAACGGTTTTTCTTCTTCATAGAATACCTCAGAAATTACTTGGCCGATCTTTCTGAAAATTTGTACGTATGTTCATTATGGGTCACGGATGATGCCCGATGTTTTATTTTACCGTTATAGCGTTACTAGCGGCTATAACGGCCCCAAACGGTTTTTACTCTTTATGGAATATCTCACGCGTATTCAAGATAAACTGGAGTACGTTCACATGCTTTGCATCTTTTTTTTTTATAGGATATTATTTTTTCATAGACAAAGAGAGGTAGTGCGAGTAACGTGGTGGTGTGTGTGTGTGTGTGTGTGTGTGTGTGTGTGTGTGTGTGTGTGTGTGTGTGTGTGTGTTTGTGTCCGTGCGTGCGATGTGTGTGTGTGTGTGTGTGTGTGTGTGTGTGTGTGTGTGTGTGTGTGTGTGTGTGTGTGTGTGTTTGTGTCAGCGAGTGAGTGTGTGTGAGTGAGTGTGTGTGTGTGTGTGTGTGTGTGTGTGTTTGGTTGCGTGCGTGATTTGTACGTGCATGAGTGCGCGCGCGCGTGCGTGTGTGAGTGTGTACGTGTGCTTGTTTGTATGTCTGTCTGTCGGTCGGTCGTTCGTGTGCCTGTATGTGATTGAGGAGGGAGGAGGGAAGAGGGGACATGGGACCTCTGTGAATGTGTATGCCCTGTGCGTGTGTGTGTGTGTGTGTGTGTGTGTGTGTGTGTGTGTATGTGTGTGTGTGTGTGTGTGTGTATGGGTGGGTGGGTACGAACATGCGTGCGTGCGTGCGTGCGCGCGCGCGCGCGCGTGTGTGTATGTGTGTGTGTGTGTGTGTGTGTGTGTGTGTGTGTGTGTGTGTGTGCGTGTGTGTGTGTGTGCGAGTGTGTGTGTGTGTGTGTGTGTGTGTGTGTGTGTGTGTGTGTGTGTGTGTGTGTGTGTAAGTATGAGAGTATGAGGGCGCGCACGCGCTAAAGGGAGATCCGTAACAGTGAAGATGGATTTCTGGAGCCTTTCCTTCCCCATGCATATCACTAGCATTGTATTGCTCAAACTCCTAGAGCAGTCTCACGACATTGACGTCCTTAAGGAGTGATGGATTCAACGCCCACTGATGAAGGCAGTAATGGCACTGATGATTAGTATGATTGTGTGAAGCCCTGACCACCGCAAATAAGAACTGTCGCCAGTACTGTTCAAAGACACCTTCGTCTGTATCTCTCCACAGCTTCTCCCCAGATCTCACCACTGGTTGTCCTATCTTTCGTGTCTTCAATGGCTTAAAAAGATGCGTAAATCGGCCTTTGCCATTTTTTTTTCTCTACAGTCATTTTAAAGCATGGCGTTTTATACATTGCCAGAAAACATCGACAGTCTGTAAAAAAGGCATTACGTTGAATCTGTCCTAATGATGGGGGGAAATAAGGATAAGCATGCTCGTCGTGGCTGACGTCAGCATGTCATTTCAAACCCTGGGCTGTACAACCCGAAACAAAGACTATTTTTTCGTGGGATATTTTTCGTAGACTGTTATGCTGTGACATTGTAAAGTCATTTGCTTTGGATATATTTCCATTTTAATGAAGGTTTTCCTTTTTCAAGATTTTGTCACATGTTTTGAGACCAGGTTTCCATTTGTGGGTAACAAAATCTTGTGATAGGAATAAATGTAGAAGAGGAGAAATGAATAAACGAAACAATGCTCTACAAAACAAGACAAGGTCAGAAGTTGAATGCCAATGAAAGAGGGAACGAAGACGAAGAGGGGAGGGGGTGGGGGCAAAGAAAGAGAGAGAGAGGGGGGGATGGGGTAGAGAGAAAGGGGGAGGGGGAGAGGGAGGGGAAAGACAGACAGAAAGACATACATACATACAGACAGACCGACAGGCAAGCAGACAGGCAGGGAGAGGGAGATGGGGGTGAATGAAGTAAATCACACTTACTGTGTCAAGTGCTGAAGCAAATTGGAACAAAAAGGGGGAGAACTTCAGTCCATGCAAGACAACCTCTCTTCGACCAATCACCAACCCTATCAACTATCGATCAACTCGCGATTGATTCTCTCCGCACCAGCGCCTCCTGTACATCCCCCCACCCCTCCCCAATATACACACACCTTTACCCCACCCTGCAAAAGAAAAAAAAATCTACTTCGGAGTGGAAAGCGATGGCCATTGACCGGAAATGACGTGAGACCTGCAATCAGGACAGAAGAGGAAGAGGGTCCGCGGTGGCGCATCAAGAGGGATTGTGGGTGGTGTGCGTCTGTGTCGCCACTTGTTGCTGGCGATAATGGGGTGTGGGTGAGAGCCACAATTACCGCTGATTGGCTAGGCGGCCGGTCCCCGCCGACTCCCCCCCCCCCCCCCCCCCCCCTCTCCTGGCCTCCTCGCCTTTTGCCTGACTGGGCCAGCGAGAACGGCGTGGCGGTGCAAGGCCGGCTAACTGGGCCAGGTAATTACTTTCTCCGCCGCTGCGCCCGCGACTTTTTTTGTCTTCCTTTCACGGGGAGCTGGGCAATTGGTTGGTTTGGGTGCTGCTACTGCTGCCGCCGCTGCTGCTGCTACTGCTGCTGCTGCTGGTCCTGACGAGTTTGGTATTCGGAGTCCGTCTATGGATGTGCCTGTTTGTTTCTTTGGCCGTCCCTCTGTCTCCCCCTGTCTTTATTTCCCCCCCTTTTTTTTTACTGTTATTTTCCCTGTGTTATGTTCCGTGCTTTCTCGGTGGCACTTTCCCCACACCGTTGAGCGCGACTTCCCTATACACAGGCACACCCTTGCAGTCCCAACACAGCAACCCAAAGGGAGCAGTCAGTATCAAGTCGCCATCGGGCAACCCTTCAGAGGAGAAACTGCGCTTCTGCCGAGTCCCTCGGCGGTGCTCAACGGTGCCTGATTGCAGGACACCACCTGCTCAGCTACCTGCTCACAACGATAACTGCTCGGTCGCAGAAACAGCTACAGTGAGCCCCTCCCCCTCTCCCTCCCCCCATGCTTCACCTCCAACTCCGGTTCCAGTGGTGCCATCACGTCCATCCAACTGGATAGTCCCAATAAGCTTGCCAGCATGTCACCAAGGGCATGGAAGTGGCGAGGAAATCCACCTGAAGGTCACTGAGAGAGAAAGGCGTGAAAGGCCACACATAGCCTGAGACTTATTTGTGGTGATCAGTGAGGAACAGGACGATGAAGATGACGCTATGGAGTTCCATTCTGATCTGAGACGATATGACAGGGCTGTACCGTACGATTCATTGTATTGTGTCATAATATATCCCCGTGTCAGCCAGGCTCGAGAGATACACATCCTGCAGTGTTAGTAAGGCTATTTGAGCAACACTCAGAACGTCACACCCAATATACATCTGGTGTCCGTGTCTTCCAGCCCTGTTAATTTGGAGAGAAGGAGAGAGTGAGACAGACAGACAGACAGATATACAGACAGATACACAGAGAGAGAGAGAGAGAGAGAGAGAGAGAGAGAGAGAGAGAGAGCTCTAGGTGTGACGAACATAAAGCTGATAAATACGCCTTGTTTCGTCGGCTTTGTTGTTGTTGTTGTTGTTGTTGTCGTTGTTGTTCTGAGAGGAGAACGCATCTTAGTTCGGTTCTACACTGGTTACCATCATTTTGCTGCGTTCTGTCTTATTTCACATCAGTAGTCACAATCTCTCAACACGGGGGTATTTCGTACAATTTTTAGTCGCCAATCGTCGGGAGAGTAACAACACTCCCAAGTGCCCTACCCAACCCCCTTCTGATCCAACCAACAACGGATCAAATATTTCAAAAGCATTTTAAAAGTTTGTTTTTCGCAGGAAAGCTTAAACGAAGGAACGTCTGAACGCTGGAGCTAGAAACAGAAAATTCGTCACCCATTCTTTATATTGCTCCCTCCCTACCTCACTCCAGCCCAGTTCCTATCTCGACACTCTACTCCATACTTCCTCTTCCAGCTGATCAACTTACTTGCCGGCGAATGCTTTTATTTCCGTCTGGCAGCGGCCTAGATACCTCAAAAACGTAGCAACCCGCTCCCCCTCAGCATTACCACTCTATTACCACTCCACCCTCATCTGCCATAAAACGATCCGCCTCTGCTCTTTTATTTATTAGGATCCAAACGGCTTGCATTTCAGACATGAACGCGAGGCACGATAAGCCCGAAAAGGACAGGACAATACAGAACATTCGGCATGAAATGCTTTGCTGTGTTCTTTCTGTTGCGAATTTGAGTCTAAATTGAAAGAGACTCGTGGCAAATTTGTATGTGGTATAATGTGATTTTATCTGGAGACATAGAAACGCATGCCAAGAGAAACACACATACACGCGCGCGCGCACACACACACATACACACACACACGCGAGCGCGCG
>CM065722.1:58404350-58416850 GCA_033310375.1 Conus canariensis | reverse complement strand
ATATACAGAAAGAGACAGACAGACAGACAGACAGACAGACAGACAGACAGACAGAGACAGCGGAGAGAGAGAGAGAGAGAGAGAGAGAGAGAGAGAGAGAGAGAGAGGAGAGAGAAGAGAGAAACAATGACAATGTTTTAATGTTAGGCCTCCAGGCTGTAAACATAGGCACGCGCAAACAATGTAGTGGCTATCCAAACAGATGGATGATAGGAATCAACTTAAATTTGTAGCAATAATATGTTCTTCCCTGTGCCTCAGTGCATAAAAGATGTACATAGCTACATCACGAATGACTCTGATTTCTTCATCACGCAATAAATGTCGGCACTTTACCTCGGTTGACCAGTTAACCTTTTAACCTTTGCTTTGATATATATTTATCTCTAAGTAATGCGTAAGCTTCGCATCCAAAGAAAAAATGTAGCTCATCTTCACTATTCTTACAAAATGGGCACTGCATATCCTCAGAATCATTTTTCCTGTAGCGTCTATTCATCTTTAAGTCATTTATGCCCAATGAAAGAGAGAGAGAGAGAGAGAGAGAGAGAGAGAGAGAGAGAGAGAGAGAGAGAGACAGAGAGACAGAGAAGAGACAGAGACAGAGAGCGACAGGGAAGAGAGAGAGAGAGACAGTGACATAGGGAGAGGTAAACAGAAGGTGAATGTGTGCGTACGTTCGGGAGAGTGCGCGACTCAGTGTGTGTGTGTGTGTGTGGGAAGGGGGTGAATGTGGGTGGGGTGGTGTGCGTGTGCAGCGTGTATGTCTGTGTGTCTCTGTGTCTGTGTGTGTGTTGTGTGTGTGTGTGTGTGTGTGTGTATGTGACTGACAGACAGAGAGAGAGAGAGAGAGAGACAGAGACAGAGACAGAGACAGAGAGAGAGAGACAGAGAGAGAGACAGAGAGAGAGACACACAGACAGACAGACAGACAGACAGACCGAGGCAGACAGACAAACAGACAGGCAGGTAGGCAGACATTTAAACAAATCAGTGGAAACAAACATAAACAAACCTATTACAATAACCGAAGCAGTTCATTATAATTGATACGTGAATCTACGTGAAAATGAAGATTCAGTCAAATGGAATAAAATGTAAACAATCCATTCATTCAAAAAGGTATATATAATATATATATATAATATATATATATATATATAATATATTATTGTGTGTTATAATATCCCTCTATCATGACGCACCCTCTGTCTTGACACAACGTCAAAGATAAAGCTATTACATTAGCCATAATTCCTGTTAAAAAAAAAAAAAAGCTTTGATGCAAACCACCATGTCATCGACAAACCACAACTCAGTTCATCACTCTTCCAAGTTGAGGCTGCAACCAATCACTCAAGCTCCGATCACGTGACTCAGCCATCTGCGCATGCCAAACAGGAACCGGAAGAACGTGGGGACATGAGAAACAGCCCTCCTCGGTCATTTTCTTTGGCTATCTTTCTATCCCCTTTACTGTGTTCTTCACCTTAACAATAGCTGATAAACAGAGCTGCTGGGTCTTTTTGCCTTGGATCAGTTCAAGCCAATACACCACAATGGCTCTTACGCCTCCTGGTCCAATCTGTTTTTTACTGGGAAAGACAACAATGGAGAATGCGTGTCAACCCCACCCCAACCCCTTCCTCAAAACAAACCGTCTTGAATGTGTGATGAGAACAATGATGATGGAGATTGAAGTGGACAGAGAAAGAGCAAACGTCGAACAAAACCCCACTGCTTTCAATGACAGAACAGAACAATCCCACGAGCACATTTTGCCCACCGTAAACAGGAAAACAATGAATTCCAAAATCTGAATAGGAAAAAAAAAAAAAAAAACAACGAACGAGCTGATGAAATCAAGCCAGAAACGAATCACATCGGTAAAAGCAATCCAATAAGTACACAAACTCATGAAATGGAATGCACATGAAACGATGCTAATACAGTAAGTGAGGGGCTTGAAAGCAAGAGAGGGAGTAGGGGCGCTTTGAGAGAGAGAGAGAGAGAGAGAGAGAGAGAGAGAGAGAGAGAGAGAGAGAGAGAGAGGGAGACAGACAGACAGACAGAAAGACAGAGACAGAGAGACAGTGTAATATATATATATATATATATATATATATAAAAGAGACAGATTCTCATTTAATCTGAAAGCTGATGGCGGGGCCTGACAAAGAGAACAAAGATCTGGTTTCAGATTCAGTTTTACTGGCACCCAACCTACTGCATAGGGCCCTGTCAGCGCCTTCACAAAGAGGAAGTAAATGTCCTGTTTTGAAAAAAAAAAAAAAGAAACGATGAAGACTGTTGACAACAAAGTGCACATCAATTAATAACGCGATGGGTAAACTATCACCTAATATGGAAAAGAAACAGACGCGGAAAGACCACTATATACAAAATGCGCATCAATCGATAAACTGTTCCTACTCTTAAGCCAGACAAAGCTCGGCCTATTGTGGGCGCCAGTCTTTACTCTTAATCTAACATCAGTTTACAATCAGTTCAACGAACAGTTAAAAGAGTTTCGATTAGACAAAAATTTCATGAAAATGTCATGTTATCAAACAGCGCTGCGGAATGGGCAGCCAGGGCTTCAGTACAGTGGTTGAACTAACGCTACACAGTCACCAGATTAAAAAGAAAATAGCTTGCGGTGAACTATTAAAATGCAAAGAAGTGCAGAGACTTTTTTTTTCCACAACTAAGGTAAATGAATGGGTCACGAATAGCACTGGACGACAGTGAAGAGACAAAAATAAAAAAGATTGTAAAGGCAGAACCAAAGAGACCAAAAGAGAAGAGGGAATTAATACCACAGAACTTTCACAAGATAAACAGTTTCTATCGAAAGACACCTCCTGCCTCCCCCGGTTGAGAGAAAAGTGTTATGATTTACTGTGCCAAAGACGGATGAAAGAGACACAAAGACAGGAAAGCAATGGACGACAAAAGAAAGAGAAAACGGTGAAATACTACAGGCCAACAAACGAACGGAATGGCTGTTCTTTTTTTTCTTTCATCCGTTTTGTTCTTGCCTCCCGAAAACTGCTCGATCAAAACTCCCTGTTTCTCTGTTCTCACATGTTTTCCATTCCTTCGGCGGTCTAGCCTAACTTGTTGCTGTGTATCATTTCATTACCTACTTAATAATAATAATAATAATAAGGTTTCATATATAGCGTTTAATCAAACGAATTTCTCTAAGCGCTTTACAAAGTCATACTACATTCACCCTTCTCATATACAGTAATACACCTTACACCCAACTACAAATACTATTACTACAATAACTAACAAATCCTAATCCTACCAATGTGACATTCACTTATTTTTCAAATATCACTACAAAAACTTCATCCTAATCCTTCTGCTTACTTATTTGTTGATCATATTTTCTCCAGCTTTTTATCAACCGTGGTTTTTTGTTTTTTTTTTATCTATCTGTTTATTTATGACTCTTCTCCAAACTTTAGTTCACTGCTATTGTACTGTTTATTCCTTGTAAACTGGAGCTGATGGAGGCGATACTAGGATGCCTTTTTACAGGGGAACTGGATGGAGGGAAATTCTTCCTAGTAGCTTTACGCATCTGTTGCAGTGCCTTCAATGTGAGGCAACTTCTCTGTCTTCGAGTGTTTATCACCGTTAGTTGAGTGTGTGCCTAACATACATTTTTCTCTATCGTGTTTCACTCACTTCTGCTTGTGTTATGCTGGTGTTTAATTGTTCTTTCAATGCACGCCACGAAAGCGTTCAGAATAAATACAGCCGGGTCACATGTGAAACCACAACAACAGAACACTGGAGTTTTAACCAAACCAAATTTTAAGACAGGGGAAGAGTAGCTGAGCGTAGCAGAAGACCAGCTCTTGCAGAGCGGCGCAACTTCAACTGACCAGACACTCCACAGTTGTCCGACCTTTGCGATAGAGCCCGACACTGCCGGGTTTTTTTTTTTTTTTTTCTTTTCTTTTTTTAGTTTGATTTCTCAACCACAACTGACAATGATTTTAATCTTTAATATGATGTAAAGAAAAAAGAAAGAAATTGAAAGAAAAACAAAGAGTAATCTCAACACACATAGTTCATGATACTTTTTAGGAAAGAGCACACACACACACACACACAACACACACACACACACACACACACACACACACACTTTACAATAACAAGTCCACATATATACGTGTAGTGTTGTGGTCGAAAAAATGCCATAGTATGAACTATATCTTCGCACCACCCCATGACACGCACCGCTTCAGGCTTGCATCACTTTTTAAGTCAAAATTTACTAGCTGGAGCAGATCATACTGCGTCCGTACCAAACAGAAAGAATTCAAAAGCAAATAATCACGCACCACAAAGAAAGAATTCATAAGCAAATAATCATACTCCAGTAACCCTATTCACCAACACCCCCACTTTGGCCTGCGTGGCTACACACGACACAATTCGAGCCAGCAGCCAGCCAGCACAATTAAGATGCCTCGCCCAGTGTCGACAGTGACCGAGCACAGTCTTACCCTTATCCATCTTCATTGTGGTTGACTGTCATCAACAGGCAGGCGGAGGTAGTGGCGGTGGGTGCTGTCTCACATTCTATGGTCCTTCAAGACCTGGGGGCCGGATTTCCTGTTGAATCCCTGACGACTTGCCATGAGCAGACAGTGATGCAATGGGTGCATTCACTGTATTCGCACGCCAGTGGTTGCATTCACTATCTCCGCACGCCAATGGGCGTGTTCATTGTCTTCGCACGCCAGTGGGTGTATTCACTCTCTTCGCACGCCAGTGGGTGTTTTTACTGTCTTTGCACGCCAGATGGGTGTTTTTACTGTCTTTGCACGCCAGTGGGTGTTTTTACTGTCTTTGCACGCTAATGGGTGTATTCACTGTCTTTCGCACGCCAATGGATGCATTGACTGTCTTCGCACGCCAATGGGTGTATTCACTGCCCTTGCACGCCAATGGGTGTATTCACTGCCCTTGCACGCCAATGGGTGTATTCACTGCCCTTGCACGCCAATGGGTGTATTGACTGCCCTTGCACGCCAATGGGTGTATTCTCTGCCCTTGCACGCCAATGGGTGTATTCACTGCCCTTGCACGCCAATGGGTGTATTCACTGCCCTTGCACGCCAATGGGTGTATTCACTGCCCTTGCACGCCAATGGGTGTATTTACTGTCTTCGACGCCAATGGGTGTATTTACTGTCTTTGCATGCCAATGGTGTATTTACTGTCTTCGCACGCCGATGGATATATTTACTGTCTTTGCACGTCAATGGTGTATTCACTGTCTTCGCACGCCGATGGATATATTTACTGTCTTTGCACGTCAATGGGTGTATTCATTGTCTTCGCACGCCAATGGGTGTATTCACTGTCTTCGCACGCCGATGGATATATTTACTGTCTTTGCACGTCAATGGGTGTATTCACTGTCTTCGCACGCCAATGGGTGCATCACTATCTTCGCACGCCAGTGGGTGTATTCACTGCCCTTGCACGCCAATGGGTGTATTGACTGTCTTCGCACGCCAATGGGTGTATTCACTGCCCTTGCACGCCATTGGGTGTATTCACTGCCCTTGCACGCCAATGGGTGTATTCACTGCCCTTGCACGCCAATGGGTGTATTGACTGCCCTTGAACGCCAATGGGTGTATTCACTGCCCTTGCACGCCAATGGGTGTATTCACTGCCCTTGCACGCCAATGGGTGTATTCACTGCCCTTGCACGCCAATGGGTGTATTCACTGTCTTTGCATGCCAATGGGTGTTTTCCACTGTCTTCGCACGCCAATGGGTGTATTCACTGCCCTTGCACGCCAGGTTATCACGTTCGAAGTCCATTACCGACTGAAAAGGATTTCAGCCCTGGTCTCATGTTGACCTCAATGTCGATTCCCCATGAATGGTGTTCTGTTTGATGAAAGCTGGTCACAAAATGTTCTGTTAAGGAAGGCTGGTCACAGATGAATGGTGTTCTGTTTAAGGAAAAGGATGGTCACAGATGAATGGTGTTCTGTTTAAGGAAAAGGCTGTCACAGATGAATGGTGTGTTTAATGAAAAGGCAGGGCAGGGGATGTTGTTCTACCCAAGAACAAGGCTGATCGCGGTTAGGACTTGTTCCATGCCAGGAAAAGTCTGGACATGGAGGATGTTCTCAAGGCAGGAAAAGCTATGTCACAGGTGTGATGTTGTTCTGTGGCAGAAAAGACAGGTCACAGGACAGGAGGATGTTCCACGGCAGGAAAAGAGCAGTCATAGGTGGATCTTGTCGCCAAACCGTGTCGCAGTCGGCCCACCCAAGGATGGTTGGATAGTGAGCAAGGGTAGCACCAAGGCTCGCAGTCTCCTGTAGGGCAATCTCCCGACCTGTACTGGATGGTCGTCGCCTGAAACCAAGCTATATTCAGACCCGACAGCGGTCTGTCGTCATTCCGGGTAGTCCTTCTGTTGTTCTGAGATCACTACAGGCAGAACGTGACCTGCTAAACCTCCTACTGACAAGTGCTTAGCAATAGGACCAGGATCCCTGTGCCACTCGCCCTGCAAGCTAACCCCCATCCTCCTCAAACCTCCGCAGCCTCCTCTTCTTCCGAGAGTGAGATGGCCACATGATGTCTGTAACAATGATCACGGACTATCTCGCGGTGGACATTTGGACACGAAGCACAGTGTATCATCAGGAGCATGGCATCATTACCATCTGACATTGATGGCTCCTTCACACACACGCGCGCGCGCGCGCGAGCGCACATGCGTACACATACACACACGCGCGCGTGCGTGCACACACAGACGCGCACGCGTGTGGTATAACAACATAAAATAAGAAGGACGTATGTGCTTGTTTTTCTACTTCTTCTTCCTTCTGTTCTTATGTTTATCCTCTCTGCTTTTATCACCCTTTCCTTACTATGTTTCTGCACTTTACTGACACGAGGTGGGCGGGGTACGCGCACGCGCGTGCGTGTGTGTGTTGTGTGGTGTGTGTGTGTGTGTGTGTGTGTGTGTGTGTGTGTGTGTGTGTGTGTTTGAAAGCGCGTGCATATATGGGAAGGGGTGGCGATGGTGGGAAGGATTCATCGGCATGTTTAATTTTAGCCGTGTGTTAAGATGAAATTGCGCGTGTAATTTATGCACATTCTACACGACTCGCAACACCCTTCCTTTTCAACTGTTTTTAATTCAAACTGAATGCTAATATCTTTCGAATCCAAAAAAAACAACAAAACAACAAAAGAAAAATTCAAGGTGTATAATTACGCTGCACCTCTTGAGTTGATTTAATACAAACCACTGTGCTTAAATACTGTTGTACTATAAAATAAAAGATGATCATAAACGAAAATGTCTATGAGCACATTTCAAACGTTTTATGACCCAAAACGTCTCGCGTTCATAAGCCCTCTTTCGGTGTGTATTCCTATTTCTAAGTTTGCTTTCAGCGTTTGCACACCTCGTTAGAGCGCTTTTGATGAGTTTGGCTTCGTGCATTACTTTTGCCCTAACTGCCTGTCAGCCTGGATTGCAAACTTGCATGCCCAGAGGCCTGGCTACGCATGCGTTTGCAAGCGCCTGTGTTAATCAAGCCGCGCTATCCTAACGAGTTCAGGGAGTTCTGCACCGCGTAGGTCAACAGGCACCATTTAAAGCGGCCCACAAATCACACAGTCATGAATCTCATCAACAAGGCCCACAGGGACGATCGGGTCTCCGGGCGGCATAGGTCAGGGCTTTTCCAACACCGGCACTCGCCATGTTGTCGTTCCGGCATTCGCGCCAGGAAATAGAACCTGTGGCTGCATAGACTGCTGTGATCCATCAGCAGTAAACTGGGTGGAGAGCAGCACGGAGACATGGTGTCAAAGACTCCACTGCTCTAGTTTCCTCTTTGTCTGCGCGGAGATCACGCCCGAGTAAACGTCCGGTTGGAAGAGAAACTCGGCAAATCGACAAAACAATGCAAACAAGGTCAAACCCATGCTGATTACTTTGAGCAAAAACAAACCTTGAATCTTCAGGACTTCGGACCTACGATTTGAAACGTTGTGCCGGTAATACAATGATATATATGGTAATGTGAGTTAGCGTGGTATCTATTAATACCGTCCCATGACAATAGGTCACAGGGGGGAGGGAGGGGGAGGGAGAGAGTGGCATGGTGGACATCCACAGGCAGTCAGGGATCTCCACTGCCTTCTGACCCCAGTCACGTGCAACAGGCTAGAGGTGCTTGACCGGTTCAGTCCTGTCAGTAATGTAGTCCTGTCAGTGCGTTAGAATGATTTCGGCCACACACAAACGTGCTTCATGACGTCCTCTTGTTTTGTTAGCGTATATATACAATAATTAGTGGTTTCAATATTCAAAGATTGGTTGTTTTATCTGCAATGCAGGTTCTTTCCCTAACAACTCGCCTTCACTACACGCCTCAGTTTAAATACGGCTGTAACATGAAATGCGATGGGGAATCTGGATATGCTGCGGCCCAGTCCTCACAGACGGATGACCCTTTGAGAACCGCTCTGCCCAGTCTTGTGTCTCACAACTCTCTGACTACCTCCAGTTCATCATTCACAAAGACTGTGGAATCAGCCGCTGAGGTGCACAGGTTAGAGTTGCAAGTCTGCGAACTGGGGGGGTCTTAGGTTCAATTCCTGTTGGAGACATGTTGGTGAGAAGTTTTTGCCCCAGACGGCTCCTACCCAGCCTTGAATGCGCTAAGGACTCTGATGGAAGAAACTGGAACCGCGCTGCCGAGTTGTCTGTACCTCTCAGGCCTGGTCAACACCGGAATATGTTGTGAAAGGATGCGGAATACAACCCTGTCATGCAGTCTTTGATCAGAATTGAACTCTAATGCATCATATTCATAACCCTTAACCTACTCTGTCATCATACAGTGTAAAGCCCTACTCTGTCATCATACAGTGTCAAGCCCTACTCGTCATTATACGGCGTCAAGCCCTACTCTGTCATCATACAGCGTCAAGCCCTACGCTGTTATTATACAGCAACAAGCCCTACTCTGTCATCATAATATAGTGTCAAGCCCTACTCTGTCATCATACAGCGTCAAGCCCTACTCTGTCATCATACAGCGTTAAGCCCTACTCTGTCATCATACAGTGTCAAGCCCTACTCTGTCATCATAATATAGTGTCAAGCCCTACTCTGTCATCATAATATAGTGTCAAGCCTTACTCTGTCATCATGCAGTGTCAAGCCCTACTCTGTCATCATAATATACTGTTAAGCCCTACTCTGTCATCATACAGTGTCAAACCCTACTCTGTCATCATACAGCGTCAAGCCCTACTCTGTCATCATAATACAGTGTCAAGCCCTACTCTGTCATCATACAGCGTCAAGCCCTACTCTATCATCATACAGCGTCAAGCCCTACTCTGTCATCATACAGTGTCAAGCCCTACTCTGTCATCATACACTGTCAAGCCCTGCTCTGTCATCATACAGCATTAAGCCCTACGCTGTTATTATACAGCATCAAGCCCTACTCTGTCATCATAATATAGTGTCAAGCCCTACTCTGTCATCATAATATAGTGTCAAGCCCTACTCTGTCACGATACAGTGTCAAGCCCTACTCTGTCATCATAATATAGTGTCAAGCCCTACTCTGTCATCATACAGTGTCAAGCCCTACTTTGTCATCATACAGTGTCAAGCCCTACTCTGTCATCATACAGTGTCAAGCCCTACTCTGTCACGATACAGTGTCAAGCCCTACTCTGTAATCATACAGTGTCAAGCCCTACTCTGTCATCATACAGTGTCAAGCCTTACTCTGTCATCATACAGTGTCAAGCCCTACTCTGTCATCATAATATAGTGTTAAGCCCTACTCTGTCATCATACAGTGTCAAGCCCTACTCTGTCACGATACAGTGTCAAGCCCTACTCTGTCACGATAGTGTCAAGCCCTACTCTGTCATCATAATATAGTGTTAAGCCCTACTCTGTCATCATACAGTGTCAAGCCCTACTCTGTCACGATAGAGTGTCAAGCCCTACTCTGTCACGATAGTGTCAAGCCCTACTCTGTCATCATAATATAGTGTCAAGCCCTACTCTGTCACGACACAGTGTCAAGCCCTACTCTGTCATCATACAGTGTCAGGCCCTACTCTATCATCATACAGTGTCAAGCCCTACTCTGTCACGATACAGTGTCAAACCCTACTCTGTCACGATACAGTGTCAAGCCCTACTCTGTCATCATACAGTGTCAAGCCCTACTCTGTCATCATACAGTGTCAAGCCCTACTCTGTCATCATACAGTGTCAAACCCTACTCTGTCATCATACAGCGTCAAGCCCTACTCTGTCATCATACAGTGTCAAGCCCTACTCTGTCATCATAATATAGTGTTAAGCCCTACTCTGTCGTCATACAGTGTCAAACCCTACTCTGTCATCATACAGCGTCAAGCCCTACTCTGTCATCATACAGTGTCAAGCCCTACTCTGTCATCATACAGTGTCAAGCCCTACTCTGTCATCATACAGTGTCAAGCCCTACTCTGTCATCATACAGTGTCAAGCCTACTCTGTCATCATACAGTGTCAAGCCCTACTCTGTCATCATACAGTGTCAAGCCCTACTCTGTCATCATAATATAGTGTCAAGCCTTACTCTGTCATCATACAGTGTCAAGCCCTACTCTGTGATCATACAGCATCAAGCCCTACTCTGTCATCATACGGCGTCAAGCCCTACTCTGTCATCATAATATAGTGTTAAGCCCTACTCTGTCATCATAATATAGTGTCAAGCCCTACTCTGTCATCATACAGTGTCAAGCCCTACTCTGTCATCATACAGCATCAAGCCCTACTCTGTCATCATACGGCGTCAAGCCCTACTCTGTCATCATACAGTGTCAAGCCCTACTCTGTCATCATACAGTGTCAAGCCCTACTCTGTCATCATACAGTGTCAAGCCCTACTCTGTCATCATACAGTGTCAAGCTCTACTCTGTCATCATACAGTGTCAAGCCCTACTCCGTCATCATAATATAGTGTCAAACCCTACTCTGTCATCATACAGTGTCAAGCCCTACTCTGTCACGATACAGTGTCAAGCCCTACTCTGTCATCATAATATAGTTTCAAGCCCTACTCTGTCATCACAATATAGTTTCAAGCCCTACTCTGTCATCATAATATAGTTTCAAGCCCTACTCTGTCATCATAATATAGTGTCACGCCCTACTCTGTCATCATGCAGCGTCAAACCCTACTCTCACGGAGACCTCTGTGTCTATTCACTCTCCACGCCCACGCCCTTGCTGAGCTTGTATCCTGTCGTCAGTACCGGAAAGTCCACGGGGATTGTCAAAGGACGGACATGGTCGTCCCGAAGGGGACGCTCACTCACACAGACTCTGTGAACCGAACGATTACTGTCCACACACGGTTGCTCAACAGGAGGTATTCTACGTATGTTCGATCAGAAGAGGCATCAATGAACACCTCCGAAGTAACGCTGCTTGCAGTGCAGTGTTTCCTGCGGTGGGCTGGCTCATGGTGACCTGATCCTGATGGCTCATTATGTGGACTGTCCGTTCGGGGGCTGCAACAGGACACATCGAGGTACAGCTTTGGGGGAGGGGAAAGGAGGGGGGGGGGGGGAGTCGGCATGGGAATGAAGCCACTGCGGGGGACACGGAAACAAGACCGCAAAAGAAACTATCCGCTCTTTTCGCCAAAAGTTGTACGTCATAAGCGCGATTTAATTTCAAGCAAATTGAAAAGGGTAATGTTCTCGATGTAGGTTAGTTGTTTCTTCGCATTTTTTTAATCATTATTTTCCTTTCATGATAAGTATGTTTCTCACGACACAAGTTACAGAAAGGCAACACAAGAATTTTATCACGGAGAGAGACAGAGAAGGACAAAAAGGGATGGAGAGGGGCAATGAAACAGAGGTGGTACAGTCACAACACAGGCACAGGACACCCTCGCTTTTCACCAGCTACTGGTAGGCCTGTTCAGTGGAATGATTTCGTTACAAAGTATTCATGTCGTTAAAACAGTAATGTTTTCCCCCTCATCAGTCTCACCAGTTACCGTTGTAAATACAAGTAAGATATGCTTGCTAAGTTAAGCCATTTTTCATGAAACTCCATCACTGTCTTTTACTTACATGTTTTTTTTTATTAAATATATTATGATTATTGTAATTATCATTACTATTATTATTTATTATTATGATAAATAGTATTTATAAAGTGCAACATTTGGAATCATCAACTCGGTGCACTGCGCCCACACCATTCACTCAAATCAAACAAACCCGAAACGCTCCCTCGTGTCTGCTCCGTCCTTTCCCGCTCTCCCCCCCCCCCCCCTCCCCCCCCTCACAGACACACACCATTATCCCCATCCACTACTCCCACCTCACCCGAATCCCATCCCCTCACACAAAAACATCCCCCCAGAATCCCCACCCC
>CM065722.1:58396850-58399350 GCA_033310375.1 Conus canariensis | reverse complement strand
AGCCACCTCTCTCGTTGTGTCGCTCTCCGTCCACCCCCCCCCTCTCTCTCTCTCTCTCTCTCTCTCTCTCTCTCCACACTCTCTTCCTCCAGTTATATTGTGCATTCTGTTATTCTAAATTGCTATGTACTGTTTACATGCAGTTCTATGCCATGATTTCTTCCATGTATTTATTGTTTGAGGGCTGGATGAAAAAAAAAGCCACTGACCTGTGCTTATTCTTTTCCCTCATTAAACAACATTTCGTTCGTTCGTTCGTTCGTTCTCATCTTCCCTACCACAAACCTACAAACACTGGCGTCGGCCATCACTTCCCTCTCATCACCATTACCACCATGACCCCTCTCCTGACACCATTAGTCACGCATACACACTCACACGCGCAGAGAAAAAAATGGCACGCCACTGTGACTAAAGAACAAAGAGGCATGAAAACACTCGCAGCTAACTGGACACTTGTGCAACAAAAGACCAGACGCTTGTAACTAGACGCATGAATATTGGAGCGACCCACAGCAACAAAACACTGAGCGATTGTCAACACTCATGCCAAAAAAAATACAGCATCCAAAAACAAGCGTCGGTAAGAACTCGCTGCTAATTAACACATAGACAATACAGCACTAACACGCACGCACGCACCGAACGCACGCACGCACTCGCACACTTTTACTTAAATAAAGAAAATTAGTTTTTCATGTCTCATTCATGAAATAAGTGTTCTGAAATGAGAGAAATTCAAATAAGGATCAGAACCTTATACTCACATAAATAAGGCCTAGAAGTGGGCATCCTTCAAGGATCAGTCATAGCTCCATTCCTTTTTTTTTCAGTCTAAACGCATAATATACTTGGTAGAAAATCTCTCTAAGAATGCAGTTCTCGTTCAATATGCCGATAACTTATGCTTAGGGATAAGACTTCTAAGCTAGCATAAGTATGTAAGAAAAGTACATCAAAAGGAACTTGATAATATTCAACAGTATATGAAAAAATATGGGCACAGTTGTTCTTCGGGGAAAAAAGGATTATTCATTTCATCAATGGCTCAGATCCACAGAGAAATGCCTTTTTTTAACTGGGCAATGCTGTCATTCAGAACAAGTCATCAATGAAATTAAAATTTTGTGGATTTAAACTCACAGCAAACGTATCTTGGAATCATCACAAAAAATACTCATTGACAAAAGCACGTAAACCTGTACGCTTCCTTAAATTCATAAAGAAGTATAGTTGGGGACAAAATCCGGCCACTCTCATCACTCTGTAAATCTCACATTGACGACAAATGTCCCAATCATTTATGTGTATTTATGTGTAAACAAGGATTGATCTGTAGTAGAAAAGCAAGCAGGCTCAGCATTCATAATGCCAAAACTGAACACTGAAAAATCTTTTCGTGTTGGACCAAAAATCTTTACAGCAAAACTTGTTCCGATTCTCACGGTCCTAATTACGTCTCAAGTTTTCGAAAAGATATACATCAAATCCCTTGCAATCCTTACAGTTAAAAACACGATCTGAAATGATCACAGAAATCAGCCGTTTAATTCGTTTTCAATCACTACGTGGTACAGAGATAATTGTTTGTAGGGGTCCACATCATTGCTCAATTTAGTTCATTGAAAACGTTGACGAAGCAGCGAAGAAGGGTGCAAAGAATTGTTCAGTATCAGTTCAGCTTCTTGTTGCACTGTTATAAGAACTCCACACTTCAGTACACTATCATTACTACACTGTACTTTACTACAATGGTATGCTCGGAATGCTTTATAACACTATTATTACTACACTGTGCATTGCTACAATCATGAGCTTGGGTGTAGTTCCATAACACCTTGAGAAAACATGCCAATGGTTACAGAAAATTTTCAAATCCGTGACGTAAACAAACAGAAAAATAACAATAAGAAAATACTATCCCTCATGCGTAGATGGAAAATCGACGCCTTCAAAACTAAGAGCCCTAAAATATTTCACACATTTCTGAACACAACATAAATACTGAACACGTCTTTTTTGCACCCAAATCAAACAGTTTACTGCAGTGCTTCTTAAACATTCAGGTTAAGACATTTTTTTTTTATTCACCAACTTTTGTGTTGCTGTTTCTTTCTTTCTTTTTTTTTTTTTTTTTTGGGGGGGGGGGGGGGTTGCTTAATTGAACAGTCCTATAAATAAACACTTGTAGATGCCCGTAACTCTTGTGGAGTATGCGCATGCATGAACGCACGCACGCTTGCACGCGCGCGCGTGCGCGCGCGCACACACCACACACACACACTCTCTCTCTCTCTCTCTGTCTCTCTCTCTCTCACACACACACAGACACACACACACGCGCGCGCGCGCGCGCACGTACGCACGCACGCATGCACACACACACACACACACGCAGAGGCATTTGTCTAATTTCTCCATGTCCACACCAGATAGACGAAACGGGAATCATCAGTTTGTACATGGGGGAAAAGAGAAGAAGGGAAAAGAAGAAAGAACT
>CM065722.1:58374350-58386850 GCA_033310375.1 Conus canariensis | reverse complement strand
TGGTGAAACATAACATTAGCGATGAGAGGGAGGAAGGGATGAGTGGAGGGGGTGGTGACAGACTGTCTCTCCCTCCCATCTGCCCGCTCCCACCACCCCTATATCACTGCACCCCTGCCCCCTTTTAGATGGCATCATTCCACAGTTGTCAGGGGAAAAACGTCACGGCGCTTGGTAAGAAGGGATGCAGGGGAAGGGTGGAGGGTGTGCATCATACTCTGTCCCCCACCTCTCCTCCCTGTGCCACCCCCCACTCCCCACTCCTTCAAATGTCGCTGCTTCCTTGGCTCCCCCCCTCCTCCCTTTAGCCTCCCTCCCCAGCAACGTTTCTCGTTTTCCAAATGTGCAGCCGTTCCTCTCCTTCTATGTCCACCCCATCCCAATCCGACCACATCTCCCCATCAACGTGTGTTCCACCTGTTTAGAGCTGAGTAAAGCTGATTAACAAATATATGTACATGTTGGAGAGACAGAGAGAGTGCAGGGGATGTGTGTGTGTGTGTGTGTGTGTGTGTGTTGTGGAGAGAGAGAGAGAGAGAGAGAGTGTGTGTGTGTGTGTGTGTGTGTGTGTGTGTGTGTGTGTGTGTGTGTGTGTGTGTGTGTGTGTGCGTGCGTGTGCGCGTGCGCGTAAATGGGTAAGCATGTGTCCCACTTCAAATTATTTGTGAATGTGTATATATGACTGCGTGCATGCTTATGTCTATGTGTGTACGTGTGTGCATCTGTGTGTAAGTTAATATACACAACCCTACCTGCATGTACAAAAATCTCAGGTCCAATCACAAAGTAGTATAACAAAACAAATTCATCATGAAATAGTTACAATGACCTTTTCTTCCCTGTCTCATCTTCTGTACCAGCTCAGTGGCACCACACCCACACTGCTCATGCCGGCTTCCTGTCCTAAGTCATTGCTTGGTTTGTCCCAGTATACACTCTGCACCGGCAAGCCACAGGAAGCAAACAATTTCAAGTTGTTATGAGGCAACCCACCAGAGGAGACGCTGCACTGCTGCTGAGTTATATGGGTCACGTACATTAGTGCCTGTTCTGATCCAACATAAGCAGGACACCGTCCACTGTGCCATCTACCGACAACAATAACAGCTAAGTCGTAGAGCCAGCGTAAGAGCTGTCCATCCTGAGAGCACTGCCCACGTCCGTCCAACCACAGTTCCTATGAATTTGATGATAACTGTGCCACGACAAAGCCTCAACATGGGCATAGACAAGCTGAGGAGGTAAAGACTGAGGTCAGCAGGGAATAAAGGGCCACATAAGTTGAGATGGGTTTTTTCTGCTAATGGAGGAAGGTGAGGAGTATGAGAGTAGTGCCATTCATTTCCATTCTGCTCTGAGACATGTTAGGACTGTACTCTATTTAATGCATAAAACATCTGGGTGTCAGTCAGGCCCAAGAAATACAGCAACTTACTGTGTGGGTCAGGAAATCTGCGCAACACTCACAAAGGCACTTTCGTTAACTGGATGAAGCTCGACTGTGTGGTACCAGTCTTCCCAGCTGAGCCCACAGCAAACTCAGCTTTGGGTAGGGGCTGGTCGATGCAGAAAATCTCATACATATATGGCTAACCACTTCACCATGGCGGCTGGTTAAGATGAAAAATGATTCGCGCCGCTTGAACGTGGACATATTTACCACGAGAAAAATCACCAGTCAGATGGAACGAAGGTGCGGCAGCAAAAAAAAAAAAATCATCATCGTAATTGCCTGAGATGTTTATAAGGTTAACTGCTGAAGGTGCCATGCTGCATACGCAGCCCAGCACAGATTAAGGCGATGCAGCGAGACATGATTCCATACCTTGTCATCGGCTGTATGATTCCATACCTTGTCATCGGCTGTATGATTACATACCTTGTCATCGGCTGTATGATTCCATACCTTGTCGTCGGCTGTATAATTACATACCTTGTAATCGGCTGTATAATTACATACCTTGTCATCGGCTGTATAATTACATACCTTGTCATCGGCAGTACGATTACATACCTTGTCATCAGGAGTACGATTTCATACCTTATCATCGGCTGTATAATTACATACCTTGTCATCGGCTGTATAATTACATACCTTGTCATCGGCAGTATAATTACATATCTTGTAATCGGCTGTATGATTCCATACCTTGTAATCGGCTGTATGATTACATACCTTGTCATCGGCTGTATAATTACATACCTTGTCATCGGCAGTACGATTACATACCTTGTCATCAGGAGTACGATTTCATACCTTATCATCGGCTGTATGATTACATACCTCGTGATCGGCAGTACGATCCCATACCTTGTCATCGGCAGTACGATTCCATACCTTGTCATCGGCAGCACCTGGACAGACAGGAGTTTACACCTGGTCCTGTCCTGTCTCAGTCATTTCTTCATTTCGTGCATCATCAAATTATCACGTTTGACTGGTTGCTCTTTTTTCCTGGTCCAACTGACGTGTTGCTTGGGTTATAATGATGTTAACTACACCTGGATTCTCTCTTCTCTCTCTCTCTCTCTCTCTCTCTCTCTCTCTCTCTCTCTTTCACCAGGGCTGGGTGGAAAAAAAGCATGTACAATTTGCTTATCTTATTACCCTGGTAAAATAAAATTTCGTTCGTTCCTTCCTTCCTTCGTGCTCTCTCTCTCTCTCTCTCTCTCTCTCTCTCTCTCTCTCTCTCTCTCTTCTCTCTCTCTCTCTCAATAATCAGCCGAAGATGAGGTTCATTTTATTTTGCAGTGCCCTGATTTTAGTGATCTCGGTTTGCAGCTGATACCTTGGAAATTTTGTAATCAGCCATGTACGTTTTGCTTTTGCATGCTGACGTCATCACAAAAAAGAGCGTGATTCGCAGTTTAATTCTTTTTATATATAAAGCTTTCCAGTTTAGAGAAACATTGCTTCCATGATTGTTTGCATGCTTGTAATGACTCGTGAAACTGCTGCCTTTTGTAACAATTTTCATGAATATTGTTATCGCCCATTCCGTATGGGACTATGGCCTTAAATGAATCTCTCTCTCTCTCTCTCTCTCTCTCTCTCTCTCTCTCTCTCTCTCTCTCTCTCTCTCTCTCCCAAATAAGTAATTCTATAAACACGTGTTCAAAAAACCAAGGCACATCTGTCTCTGCGTGCGCGCGCGCGCGGCTGTGTGTGTGTGTGTGTGTGTGTGTGTGTGTGTGTGTGGTGCGTGCGTGCGTGCGTGCGTGCGTGCGTGCGTGCGTGCGTGCGTGCGTGCGCGCGCGCGCGCGCGTATGGGCGTGTGTCTGCGTATGTGCGTGCTTGACACTAGATAAGAAACTATGCATGTGATGATTAACATCGTTATGATTCAGATTGCCTTTTTTCTATCTCATCGTCTGTGCCTCTTTAGTGGCATTACACCCACGCCGCTCATTCCGGTATCGCGTCCAAAGCCACATCCAAGCTTGTCTCACCGTAGCCTCAGCAACGGCAATCCACGGGGAGCAGTCAATGTCATCATGAGGCAACCCATCTTTGCAGACAGTGCACTACTGCGAGTCACTTCGGTGGCTTTCTGATTTAACAACGCAGGACACCGCCTACCAAGGCCCCAGCTGACGACAATAATTGCTTTGTCGCTGAGCCACCGTAGTGAGCTTTCCTTCCGGAGAACACATTAGGTTCAGATAGGCTCGTGCAATAAAAGTGTCTGGAGTCCTGATTCTGTCTCTATCTCTGTCTCTGTCTTTATGTCTGTCTGCCTGCCCCCCCCCCCCTCTCTCTCTCTCTCTCTCTCTCTCTCTGTCTCCCTCTCTCTTTTCTCTCTCTCTCTCTCTCTCTCTCTGTTCTGTCTGTCTGTCTCTCTCTCTCTCTCTCTCTGATAGCTGGTCTACAAAGGCAACTGGACTGTCTGAGCATGGCTGCAAACTGTGTAGAACTGAGAGTAAACATGGAAACAAATAAACTGATATCATCGTTTTCCGTAAAAGATGGTTGTTATCAAGTAGTAGTGAGAGACGGACTCTCGGCATGAGAGGATAAGGAAAAATAAGCGTGAAAGTGCCTTCACCACAGCCAAGCGTGCCGTCTCATTTTCAGATAACCCGCCGGAGGTGTTTACCTGTGTCTTTTTTTAGACTGAGACCCAGCATACTGGTAGCCGCAGTTCAGCGTTTGATTCAAGTGAGTTTGGGGTCTGAATTTCTCACAAAAACAACGCGATCAGGAAAGAACAGCTAGACCGAGTTGTTTCAGAGGGATCTTAGTATACAAAATGATCAACATAGTGTTGCCCTCCTCCACCCTCCTCCTTGCCCACTCTCCCAATCCCTGTTACCCGCCTACCACATCTCTCCCTCCCCCCCCCCCATCCCCTGCTCCCCTTCCCCTTCCTCCCTCCGTTGTTTTTCCTGTTCATCCTCCTCCCCTTCACCCTTCATTCTTCCCTGTCCCTCCTCTCCTTCCCTCCGTCCACTCCAAATCTTTCTTTGCTCTAGACCTGCTTCAAATCCCTTGAAGAAAAAAATGGGGGCAGAAAAGTGTCTGAATCCTGGATCGAACCTGGTATCTTTAGCTCTTCAATCTGACGGTCTCCGGACTGAGGCGTTCAGGCTGACAGAAAGCACTTTTTTTCTATATGAAAGCGTATTTGACTCCCTTGTGCGCGTGCGCATGCACACACACACACACACACACACACACACACACACACACACACACACACACAGAAGAGAGAGAGAGAGAGAGAGAGAGAGAGAGAGAGAGAGAGAGAGAGAGAGAGAGAGAGAGAGAACGTGCTTTATATATTAGACGCAGCCGGGGATGTTAAAAAGATTCGTCAACGTTTTCGCAGTTTGAGTACCACCCAGAATTCACTGCGCTGTCAGTTTTGTTTTGTTTTTTTGTTTTTGTTTGTTTGTTTGTTTGTTTTCTTTTTAAGGAGTCGAGCTTGTTTTACGTACATGGGCTGTTCAGCATGCAAAAAGCTGCGATCTTGCAGCAGCACGTGTCGACAGATGGAATATAGTGGCTTACTTGCTTGTCTCCCTGTTTGTGCTTGTGCTAATGGAGATAAAAAGAATGACAGTCATGAATATATCTTGAGATTAACTTTCAACATGATTTTGCTTCAACCTTGGGCAAAAAAGCGTAAATTTCCAAGCTTCACATCATGTATGAATTAAAGAATAGTTTATAGAATGTTTACCTCGCAGGTTCGATCTGCGTAGAAATGGAACAAGAGCAATTGTTTGCAATGAAACGTTTCTGCAGCGGATAATCACAGAAATCCAGTGTGTTTAACAATATGGGAAGATGACCATTTTACGTAAACGCATATGAAATGTACTGAATACCTGTTGACACTGTGGCACGAATTGACGAAAACAAATTACTTTTCGAGGCTTACAAAATATTACATTATTTTATCACAATGGTAAGAACATATGCTCAGTAAATAAATGTTTGTCTTTTTCAACTCTACAAGGATTTGGTTTTGTTTAGAATAATTAGAATTCTGGAAACACTTTAGCATTCTGACATGCTTGAAACAACATTTTTTTTTATTACGGATGGCAGAACTAGTATTACTACATTGAAACAGGTGGCTGACGTGTACATTAGAGTGTCTATGACATGAAACAAACTAGAAGTGTTAGTTAGAAGAGCACTTGCTAAATTTAAATTTGGTGCTTCTGTCGTACTTTGTAATTGTGCTAGACATTGTGCAAGAAAGGAAAACGAATTGATCTGCTGATTTTGCCAAACATGCAAGGAAGACCTGTTCAGTTCCTTCTGTGTTGTCCTTCATGAAGTGATCTCGGAAATTCATGTTATTTCCGATTAAACTTGCTCATGCCAAAATGGCACGTGCCCACTTGTTTTCTGGAAAAGTACGATTATCACGCATTGAAAAAGCTGCCTATTGCTATGCATTTGGAATACCTGAATGTTTGTTGTGTCGAGTACAGCTGTTGTTCTGCTTTAAATGATTGTTTTCAAAGGGTGTTTGATCAATTTTTTTTTATATATACAAATCCCACCTTTCAGGAGAGAGTTGCTTTTCTTGATTTGGCTATGTATGTGTCTTCCTTCAAGTCAGAGTTCGTGGTCTTAATCTAAACAAACTGTCGTAGTGCAACGTATTTCTCTCTCTCTCTCTCTCTCTCTCTCTCTCTCTCTGTGTGTGTGTGTGTGTGTGTGTGTGTGTGTGTGTGTGTGTGTGTGTGTGTGTGTGTGTGTGTGTGTAAAGCGGGTCTTGACAGTAAACGGGTTTGGTGTAGTGTGGCTCAGTCAGGGGTTGGTGATAAAAGAACATTCATGTTGGAATTTAAAGACCGTCTCGTCTCAGGTTATAAACGAAACTGGCATCCCAAGATGGAAGACAAAATGAAATATTCCTGGTTCTATTCTTTTAAATGTATCCTACAGCCAGAAAAATTTCTGATCGTAGTTACTAATAAACGGCACAGGGATATGCTCGCCAGATTCAGAAGTAGGACACTTGGACTGACCGCAAACAAAAGATGGTTTAATCCTGAATGCACTGTAGATGACTTGTGTGTAATGTGTACAGATGATGTGCGAGAAAATGAAGATCACTTTATATTCCATTGTACAGCTTATAATGATATCAGAGAAAAATTTCAACTTTTCAACATCATTGCAACAAAAAATCATAATCTTTACAGTTTGCTATCCTCTGCCGATAATATATCTTTTTTGGCTAAGTATGTTGCAGAGGCGTCTAATTTCAGGAGAAAGAATCGTTCAGTAACAACTACTAATGTTTAAGTTTTTTTCTTCATGTTTTTCAAGTACCTTACGCAGCTTGATGGCCTTTTTCAAAAACGTTTTCGTTCTCTTCACTACAATGAATAATAGTGAGATGGACGTTCATGCTTCAAGTGGTCGAACGGAAATGATTTACAACGGTGAATATGAATGCCTTTGAGCGGCACTTGTGTGACGGGTTATGTTGTTCAAAACTGCTTAGTCATTTTGAATGTCATTTTGAATGATGAAAAAGTATGTAATTTTCTTTTCCAACTACATAGTTTCGATTCCTACCATTAATATTTACGTCCTTAGTTACAACGTTTCTTTGCACTATATTTTTTCGGCGCTGCAAATATTGATGTACACCCCCTTGGCATAAAGGCTATATGTAGGCCATTGTCAATGAAATCGTTTCTGAAGCGTCTGAAGCGTCTCTCACCCACATACACTCGCACGCACGCACGCACACACACACACACACACACACACACACACACACACACACACACACACACACACACCCAGGTATTTCCCACAATGTTCTGACCACATGTATTATCGGAGATTTCTTGCCACTTTCTAACCATATTTGACATCAGTTATTTCAGCCTACTCTCCAACGAGGTTTCTCAACTGGTCAGACCAGATTTAACATTCGTATTTCCGCCCACTCTCTGACCAGATCTATCATCAGGCGTTTCAGCCTTCTGTCACCGCTCTCTCTCTCTCTCTCTCCTCTCTCCTCTCTCTCTCTCTCTCTCTCTCTCTCTCTCTCTTGCACCAATCAGACAGCAGCCGCTCTGGTCTTCTGATTGTCAGAGAGCTAATGAGTATTTGACTGGGAAGTACCGGCACGTGCGCTGTGTGTGTGTGTGTGTGTGTGTGTGTGTGTGTGTGTGTGTGTGTGTGTGTGTGTGTGTGTGTTTTGCCTGAAAGTTGCTTGCTGTACTTACGTTGGGCCAGTGACATCATCACTGCCTGTGCCTCTAAATGAGGTCAGCTACGTGGGAACCTACAGGTCCTGCGTTCTTGGGGTTCCCTTCAGTTCCACAGGTATCCAGGACCTCCGACCGACAGTTCAAAACTCTTCTCCCGTATGTTGTATCGCGTTGTATTGGACTGGATTTTAGAATAAAGTTCCGTGTCTTATTGTAATGTATGGTGCCTAGTCGTGTCGTACCGTATCGTGTTGTATCTTATTGTCTTGTATTCTCTTGTTCTGTATCATGTTGTATCGTATTGTATTGTCTTGTATTGTACTGTTTTGTGTTGCAGTAATTTGCATCATATCGTATTTTGCTGAATTGCATCGTATTGTTATGTCTTTTCCCTGTGTGAAATTCGGACTGCTCTCCCTTGGAACAGCATATTAACTTAAGTTAGTTTCTTTCTGTTTGGATTATTTTTCTAACCTATGGAAGTACATATTTTACACACTTTCGCCAAACTCTGTGACCTGAACTGGATCGTAAGGGACACCTACAGTGTTGCTGCGGAATCTTTTCATAGGCGCTCAGTCCCTGCTGCACTGGGGATTTCTGTTCACTGTTTCATTTGATGACTCTCTCCCCTTGAAGCTGATTTCCAAGATACCCCATTCCTCTCCACTTCTCTCCCTTGAGTGATTACCAGGCTACTCCATCGCTCTCCATCTCGTTCCTCCTACTGATTCCCCAGCTAAGCCACTATTCTCCGCTTCTCTCCCCTCACTGAGACTCCATATATCTAATTCCACTCCGTACCTCTCCTTTTTCAGATTCCCCATGATCCCATACCTCCCCACCTCTCTCTCTCTCTCCACTGATTCCCCATATACCTCTCCACCTCTCTCTCCCCTCATTGATTCCCCATATACCTCTCCACCTCTCTCTCCCCTCACTGATTCCCCATACACCTCTCCACCTCTCTCTCCCCTCATTGATTCCCCATATACCGCTCCATTTCTCTCCCCTCACTGATTCCCCATATACCTCTCCACCTCTCTCTCTCTCTCCTCACTGATTCCCCATATACCTCTCCACCTACCTCTCTCTCTCTCTCTCTCTCCTCACTGATTCCCCATATACCTATCCACCTCTCTCTCTCTCTCTCTCTCTCTCTCCTCACTGATTCCCATATACCTCTCCACCTCCTCTCTCTCTCTCCTCACTAATTCCCAATATACCTCTCCACCTCTCTCTCTCCTCACTGATTCCCCATATACCTCTCCACCTCTCTCTCTCTCCTCACTGATTCCCATGTACACGATTTCTCTCCACCACCCTTCCCTCCCCTTAACGAATCCACAAATCATCCCACTTATCTCCACCTATCTCCCCCCAATGATTCCTCGAATGTTCTGATCACATCCACCCCTTTACTCGTGCTGATTCCTCCAGTATACCATTCCTCTCCATCTCTCTTCTCTAACTGATCCCCACAGTAACCCTTGCAACTCCTCCTCTGTCCCCTAACTAGTTCCCCACTATCCTATTCCTCTCCATCCCTCTCCCCTCACCGAGTCCCCCCAGACTTCCTAATCCTCTCCATCTTCCTCCCTTCACTGACTCCGCCAAGCTACACCATGCCTCTCCTCCTCTCTCCCCTCACTGATTCCCCTGTCATGCCAGATTTCCCTTGTCTGTCACTTATCATATGTCTCTGATTCCCACAGTTATTCCACTCCTCTCCACATCTTTCTCATGGTTTTCTCCCCGTTGTTCCATTCCTCTTCCTCCTTGTCCTCTCACCCGTTCCTCAGACATTCCTTTCCTCTGCATTTCTCTTCCCTGGCTAGTTCCACAGTTATCTGGTGCCTCCTTACCTGTCTACCCTTACTGATTCCCAGGTTATTCCATTTTACTTGATCTCTCTCCCCCACTGTTTCCCCAAATTATCCCATGTCTCTTCATCTCTCTCCCATCACTGATTCCCCAAATTATCCCATATCTCTTCACCTTACCCCCTTCACTGATTCCCCAAGTTATCCCATATCTCCTTATCTCTCTGCTCTCACCGATTCTCTAAATTTATCCCATATCCCTTCATCATTTCCCCTCACTGATTTCCAAATTTATCCCTTATCCCATCATCTCTCTCCCCTCACTGATTCCCCCCTCCCCCCATAATCCCATATCTCTTCATCTCTCTCCCTCACTCATCCCCCCAACCCCCCCCCACCCCCCCGCAAACTATCCCATATCTCTTCATTTATCTCCCCTTACTGATTTCCAAATCTATTCCATATCTCTTTATCTCTCTCTCCTTACTGATTCCCCAAGTTATCCGATATCTCTTCATCTCTCTCCTCACTGATTCCCCAGGTTATCCCATATCTCTTCATCTCTCTCCCCTCACTGATTTCCCAAGTTATCCCATATCTCTTCATCTTTCTCCCCTCACTGCTTCCCCAAATTATCCCATGTCTCTTCATCTCTCTCCCCTCACTGATTCCCCTAATGTATCCCATACCTTTTCCACTCTCTCTCCTCACTGGTTTCCAAATTTATCTTATATCTCTTCATTTCTCTCCCATCACTGATTCCCCAAGTTATCCCATATCTCTTCATCTCTCTCCCCTCACTGATTTCCCAAGTTATCTCATATCTCTTCATCTCTCTCCCATCACTGATTCCCCAAGTTATCCCATATCTCTTCATCTCTCTCCCATCACTGATTCCCCAAGTTATCCCATATCTCTTCACCTCTCTCCCCTCACTGATTCCCCAAATTATCCCATATCTCTTCACCTCTCTCCCCTCACTGATTCCCCAAATTATCCCATATGTCTTCATCTCTCTTCCCTCACTGATTTCCCAAGTTATCTCACATCTCTTCACCTCTTTCCTCTCACTGATTCCTCCAGTTATCATCTCTAACCCCCCCCCCTCCCCCCCCCCCCCAACCACCACCACTGATTTTCATAGGAATCCCTTTTTTTTCCCTCCTCTCTCTCCTCCCACTGATTCCCTAATCAATACATTTCTTTCCTCTCTGCTGTCGCCGATTCCTCCAGTCATCCTGCTCCTCTGTATCTCTCTCCCCCACTAATTTCCCTAGCTATTCCGTTTTTTCCGCATCTCTTTCCCCTTGCTTCCCCCAGATTATTCCATTCTTTTCCACTCATTCTTAAAATTATCACAAACAATCAAATTCTCCCCCCCCCCCCCCCCCCCCAAATGATTTCTCGAATGATTCCTCCTCCCCACCTCTCTACCCTCACTGTTTTTTTTTCCCCAGTTACACTTTTCCTACCCCCCTCCCTCCTTCATTGATTCCTCAGATTATCAGATTCTGTTCGTCTCCACCTCTGTCCATTCACAAATCCTCCCCCCCCCCCCCCACCCCCACCCCCCAACTCTCCCTCTAATGATTATCCCAGTTATCTCACTCCTCTGCACCTCTCCCGGTATTGGTTCTCCGATCTCTCCTTCTCACTCCCATTCCTCCCTCACACACACACACACACACACACACACACACACACACACACACACACACACACACACTCTCACACACACACACACCTCTGCCTCTTCTACTTCCCTCGCTAATCCCATCCATTCGCCTCCCTCTCCCTCCCCCAACCCCCTCTCTCCCCCCACCCTCTCCTACCCACCCACTCCCGTTTCGAGAGGAACTGTCGTCTGTCGAGCTTGGGGACGAGGGGTGCAGAGGGATGGGGGTGGTGGATGATGGAGCCGCTAACATCGTTTGTCTGCGAGGAATGAAAGCTGGCACTTCACAATGACACCAAATTGAAGAACCCTTGTCCTCTCCTTACAGTGTGAACGAAGAGGGCATTTCTAGAATGAATGGGAGGGAGAGGGAGAGACAGAGACACACACACACACACACACACACACACACACAACGAGAGAGAGAGAGAGAGAGAGAGAGAGAGAGAGAGAGAGAGAATAAAGGGGGAGGGAGAGACAGACAGACGGACGGACGGACAAACGACAATGAGGAGAAAACTAACACCAAGCGCCAGCACGCGCAGCCTGCACACACACACACACACACACACACACACACACACACACACACACACACACACACACACCCACAAGCACACACACACACACACACACACACACACACACACACACACACACACACACACACATGCTCACGCGCGCGATCGCGCGTGCGTGAACGCCCAATTACGCACAGAGAAAGAAGAGACAGACAGACAGACAAACAGATAGACAGACAGACAGGCTGAAATAAAGAGACGCACTTGCACAGAAAGACAAGTGTAACGGCATTCAAAGCACAAAAGCTAGCCACATTCTGTGACTCCCCATCACCGTCCCCCCCACCCCATCCGCCCCATCCCCCACCCCATCTCATTCTTTGCGTGAAGTCATATCTGTGCACGCCCATCAGGAGAGCAGGGAACAGTAGGCTAAGTCATGACTGGCCCAGTTCTGCTTTGTTTGAGAGTTCCCAACAGAATCCCGACCAGCGCTTCTTACGATTGATGGAGGTCTGTAAATAACAACAACAAAAGGACAGCAGTACGTAATTTGAAAAGGTTCTGCTTGTGGCCAGAGACCTTGAAGACAACATTGGACCAGCATACTTCGAATACGAACTGGATTGTAATTAGAAAGAATCATAATCTGAAACTAGTTTGTTGAAACTTTTTCATGTACTTTCGTTACACACACACACACACACACACACACACACACACACACACACACACACACACACACTCACACACAGGCCCATGTGCAAATACGCACACGGAAGCACGCAC
>CM065722.1:58364350-58371850 GCA_033310375.1 Conus canariensis | reverse complement strand
AGTGCGCTTGATTGTGTGTGTGTGTGTGTGTGTGTGTGTGTGTGTGTGTGTGTGTGTGTGTGTGTGTGTGTGTGTGTGCGTGCGTGTGTGCGTGCGTTTCTGTGTGTGTGTGTGTGTGAGTGTGTGTGTGTGTGTGTGTGTGCATCTGTATGCATCTGTCTGTGTGTGTGTGTGTGTGTGTGTGTGTGTGTGTGTGTGTGTGTGTGTGTGTGTGTGTGTGTGTTGTCTTGCTTTTCCCACAACGCAAATATCTGTCAGCATTCATCTGCCTTCCAATATTTCAATGTTTTGATAATCCAATTACCTCTCAGCACTCGTCTTCATTCCAGTGTTTCAATGTTTTCATAATCCATTTATCTTTAATTAAGCTCTTGTCTTCATTCCAGTATTTCAGTGTTTTCATAATCCATTTATCTCTAAGCTCTTGTCTTCATTCCAGTGTTTCAATGTTTTCATAATCCATTTATCTCTAAGCTCTTGTCCTCATTCCAGTGTTTCAATGTTTTCATAATCCATTTATCTCTAAGCTCTTGTCTTCATTCCAGTGTTTCAATGTTTTCATAATCCATTTATCTCTAAGCTCTTGTCTTCATTCCAGTGTTTCAATGTTTTCATAATCCATTTATCCCTAAGCTCTTGTCTTCATTCCAGTGTTTCAATGTTTTCATAATCCATTTATCTCTAAGCTCTTGTCTTCATTCCAGTGTTTCAGTGTTTTCATAATCCATTTATCCCTAGGCTCTTGTCTTCATTCCAGTGTTTCAATGTTTTCGCAGACCAGATATCTGTAAACACTCATCTCCATCACAGCATTTTCTTTTCTTTAAACACAATCATGATATCCGCCATACACCAGTAACATAGATCCAATGAGTGTGCCGATACATGAATCGTCTCCCTTTGGGTCTATTTATCACCGTGAACTGGTGTAGACTATAACTGTGAACAGTCTCCTGCTAAAAAAAAAAAAAAAAAAAAAAGTGCTTCATACATTTTGCTTTGACAGTATAGAGATTAATGACAAGACAGTTAAAAATGGTTCACTGCATTAAGACCTATACGTAGAACGTATAAAGAAGAGACAAACAATTGTATCAATCTTCTCATCCGTCAGAAGTTCCATATTAACTGCCTGTTAAGATTTATCGAAGTTCTAGCGATATGTTTTACAAATAAACGACAAAATTGTGCACAACATCTGAAACGGATGACCTGTGCCTGAACTATCCGCAGACGTCCTCCAAACACGCTGGCCCCCTCCTTCATACCGCTATGGCATGGGCATTCAAGGAAGGCATGAAATTCGTCCACGCGGGGAACTTAGCTTAAGGGGCCACCAGGCTGACCCGTGCACAAAACGTGAAACATGTAGTGAGTGGATCTTGACGGAAAAACAGACAGAAACGCACTGCCGCTGTTCTATCTCGATCGCAATCTAAATGAGCCCAGGAAACCTTCCCCCGCTAAGGCTTAGCTTTCACTCTGGCGCAGCATTTAATCAAACACTCCGGACAAACCTCAGTGCTCCCCCTTTCTCTCTGGATAACTACACACTCATAGCTGACGTGCACAGAACGTCGGTTGATGAGGGTTTGACTGGGGAGACTGGGTCAGTCCCGTTTCTCAACATTCTGCCTCAGTGGTTTTTGTTGCCCTGATGCTGGGGTAATGATACCAAGAATCTGTGTCCACACAGTACTATACAGGTTTGTAGGTGTGTTCGTGGAACAACGTCCATCCCTCCAGTATCCGCCATAACAGTTGTCTGGTCACCTGTATGGTCCAGGCCGCGGACGAGAAGGTTTAGAGTGTCGGGATGAAATGCAGTCTACGTTTAAAGTCAAGTTCAAGCTTATCAACTTAAACGCATTTCTGTTTGAAAGAAGCTTCATTTCTGTATGATTTTGATGCCCAATGTACTATCCTTAATACACTCATCCATGTTATTCAACTGATCTTTATTTTCTGGCTCGGGACGTCGCCCTCTGAGCTCACTCTGAGTCAACCATCCTGCGTAACACTTAGCACCGCGGAGGTTGTTCAATTCTTCGCACTTGAAGTCGGCTGTAAGAAAACTCCGTTTCTTCACCACCCTGCACTGTAAGCAAGAGCACCATCCGCCGACCAATTCCACTGGCCAGACAAATCTGAAAACAGTCTGCCAGTTCAGCTACCTTGATTGCGTGGTCTCCTCTGGCGCCAAGAATGAAAGAAGTGGTCGGCAGACTAGCTAAGGCCAACAGCACCTTCGGCAGATTTTCCAACGATCTGCCTCAGCCCCTAGAGGAAAACAAGACCACTGTCTTCAGGCTTGTCGTGCTGACCTCTATGCCACACAACGCTGAGTCACAGGTCACACACTATTCGTCTCCAGTGCCCCTGAAACGTCGTGACCAGCGCCGACTCCACCCCATTATCAGTATTTATCAGAACGACTCTGGGACCAAGACCGAAGTCCTTGAGTCAGTGAACATCACAGGCATGCAGCTTATGCTCCTGAATGTACAACTGTTAGGCAGGACACATGCCTCCCCCCCCCCCCCCCCCCCCCCCCCCCCCTTCCTCCTCCCCGTGTAGGACGATCACCTGCTGAAGATAAAACTGCATGGTGACCTGTCAACCGCTCATCGTGCGAGAGTAGCATCACAGACGATGGACAAAATCTCTTTGAAGAAAAATGTCTCACTACTTGTGATACTGACCATGACTAATGAACATCATGCGCTGCTTTCAAGATGTTTGGCGCTATACTATCAACCAGTTCACCTCTTCTTTTCAAGACATACCATAGGGTCAGAGAGAGATGGGAGAAGAGAGAGAGGGCGGGGGGGGGGGGGGGGGGGGGGGGAGAATAATGCATGCATGACACAAATCACGTCCATCGGTCACATGTGGGAAAAGAATAAGATTCTCATTAACTACACCTTCACTGTGTTGGAAGCAATTAAAACTCTGATCTTCTGAAAAAAGGGGCAGTACGCCATTAAGCAATCGTGGGGTGAATGAGAAGAAGAGAAGCCGGAAAAAACCGGTGGTCTGGACTAGGTGACCACTGGCATCGTTGTGGCTGGACATGTCTGTCCTACATCTGTCTGGTCAGACATCAACTGGCCTCTGGGCAACATGGACATCGTTTATCCTGAATCTTGGTCAGTCAAGGACTGCAACAATGATGATAATAATGATCATCATCATCACCATCATCATCATCAACATCATGATGATGATGATTGTTACGGTTATGGTTACAATGTTGACGATGATGCTGATGATGATGTTGATGATGATGATGATGATGATGAGAGGAGGAGGAGGAGGAGGAGGAGGATGTTGATGTTGATAGTTGTGATGATGATGATGATGATGATGATGATGATGGTTGTGATGTTGTTGATGATGATGAAAATGATTATGGAACAGTTTCACTGTCCTTTATCCTGCTGTAAATAAAGGCAATTTTATTAATCGTGATTTCTGGTTCTATCTGTCTCCTCTCTCTCTCTCTCTCTCTCTCTCTCTCTCTCTCTCTTCTCTCTCCTCTCTCTCTCTCTTTCTCACTCTCTCTCTCACTCACTCTCTCTCCCTCTCTCCATCCTCACCCTCCTCTCTCTCTCGCTCTCTGTCTGTACAATCATTAGTGAAAAAATTGGCTCAGTAAATCAAAAGTAGATTGTAACTGAGAGACATCAAGAGCTAACGGGAGATAACGAGCCTTATCAGCGAAGAATTGATGCCATCCTGCTTCGACAGAAAAAAAAATGAAGTTTTAAAAGTGTCAGATTTCTCACATTTGAAACTCGAAGAATAAAAGCGCTGAGGTATGGACACGCCCACACAACATCCCCCTTAATCCATCCCCCCACGTTCTCACACAAACACACGCGCACACGCGTGCAAACACGCACTCTGTCGTGAAAACACACACACACACACACACACACACACACACATACGCGCGCGCGCGCGCGCGCGCGCGCACGCGTACACGTACGCATGCAATCATGAACACACACACACACACACACACAGTTACAAGCGAGCGTGCACATGCACACATATACATATAAGCAAGCACAAACACACATGCATACACACTCACGCACACACACGGGCACAGAATAAGAAGGAAGCGAAGAGATAACTACAAAACTACAAAATCAGGAGAAAACATCTTAATTCAATCTAGGATTGTGCGAGAGAGAAGAGCGGGACGCAGAGATAGTAAGCGCGAAAGGAAGAGAGAGAAGGGGGGGGGGGGGAGAGAGAGAGAGAGGGGGGGGAAGGGAAAGTCATGCATGCACGCGCGCAGGAAAAGGGAGCCCACCAGTACACTAGAAGAGAAAGGGAGCTGGGGAAGACAGACAGACAGAACAGAGAGAGGAACAGACAGACAGAGATAGAGAAGTGGGGGGTGGGGGGCGGGTGGGAGGCGGGTGGGAGGCGAGAGACAGACGCGGAGACAAAAGATCACTGGGAATTGCCGTCGTCTAAAGAGAACATTGAGATCGAGAGATAGGGAAGGGGTAGAGGAAGAGAGGGACGGGGGGAGGGAGGGGAGAGAGACAGAGACAGTGAGAGAGACAGACAGACAGACAGACAGAGCTAGACAGAGAGAGAGAGAGAGAGAGAGAGAGAGAGAGAGAGAGAGACGTGGGAGGGGAAAGAGAGAGGAAGAGAGGGAGGGTTGAGACAGAGATAGAGAGAGTGGTGGGAGGGTGGCGAGAAAGATGGACGGATGTTGACGGTGACAAGGAAAACAAGGAGGCGGAAGGCAGGGAGGCACCCGCCTATCCCCCTGGAAGACTGATGACGTCATCACGGCCCGCTCGCTCCATCACACGGCTCTACACCAGCTGGCGTTCACCACCCCTGAGCCACCGGGGAGTCCGCCTCAGAATACACGGAGCTGCGCATGCTCAACGGCAACAAGAAAAAGATAGATGAGAATGCCAGGAACACGAATCCTCGAGTCATTTCCTGTTTCCTACTGTCTACGCCCGTATTTGTAGGGGCGATTCTTTTAATCTAATGCATGACCATGCTTTTGAATGGCTCTGTGGGTTAAAATGATCAGAATGCACTCTTTGTAGCTTAAAGATGTTTGACAAAGTTTGGATTATGATCGGACACGCGGGTAGCAGTTTCTCGCTCATGTCCCCCAGGGAAGACACCTCTCTCTCTCTCTCTCTCTCTCTCTCTCTCTCTCTCTCTCTCTCTCTCTCTCTCTCATTATTTCATTTCACTGCATATTCTCTCTCACTGTCTCCCTCCCTCCCCCACCTCTCTCTCTCATTATTTCATTCCACTGCATATTATAGTCCCTACTCAGGGGGAAGAATGGATGTAAGAAAAGCGCATCAGTGCTAATTCTATTATCCTTGTAAATACAGACATTTCTCTTGTCTTGTTTACTCTCCTCTCTCTCTCTCTCTCTCCTCTCTCTCTCTCTCTCTCTCTCTCTCTGTAACATGTGGCGACTTGGCAATAATAGCCAGATCATTTTTTTTTTTTTTGGAACGCGCTAAGTTCAGGCACAGGTGATGCTATCAATTGTCGCATCACGTCATCGAACTGCGTGTAAATACGCAGACGACCTCACCTTCGAAACAGCACAGCATTACAAATTCTCTTTTCTACTGTGATTTTATTATTAGTGCAACGATTTGCTACATGCTATCATCAATCACATCGATTATTTCTCTACATCCTGCATTTGCATAAGTCCGTTGAAAGGGCTTCAACGAATCGGATCATTAGGACACCAGTTTTGTAGTGCGGTTGCCTTAGCACCGGAAAGTCTACGGGGAGATCAGAAGAAGCAGCAGTTACGAGCGGTCGACATCGAAAGCCCTGTGAAAGAATTTTGTTGAGAAGGCGACCTGGAGTCGGATTATTGGATCAGCGAACTCGTACAGTTTAGCTGAGGAGATACCGAGTCATAAGAATAATCGTCGTATACCTGTGCATCGTCAGAATATCAAAATTCTGGAATTGTAACTCCAGCGTTCAGCGGACCCTGCACTATAGCAACGCATAGAGGGTCATATTCAGTGCTTCGTCACCGGCGCTTTTGCTTACATCCTCACAATCTACATCGACCATCAAATCGTACTTCTTCATCAACCGCATCATCTTATTCATCCGAGGCGACCAGCAGTCGGAGATCCAGTGTCAGCACCGTTCTGCACCAGTCGTCTACGACCGAGCCTGCAGTCTACCCTTCGTCATTCCGGATTTGGAAAGATCCTTCTTCGAGCTTCCGACGGACCAACTGGGGGACTGGGGCTCGGCACGACTACGCTGAAGACTGGTGTGGACGTGCTGACAGGGACTCATCTGGTGGGCGACGCGTCTGGTGGCCCTGGTGACGGCCTGGAGCGGTCGGCGTCCTATCATTAGTAGGAGCCGTATCTATTTATCAGTAAGTGTTGAATTTACCATTTATACTTTAACTCTTTGTCAAATAAATATGGTCGAAGGTAGCCTATGAGTTCGTCACATGTTCGATGGAGGTATGTATGGTTAGTGCGAGATATGTCGCACGATCGCAGTTCGGATCCATGTGATTGTTAGTGATTGTATCGATATCACTTCATTAATCTATTATGAGTATTAGGCAGAGCGGTGCCAGACTATAATTACGGTGTTCATTTATTATTGTGATCCTTTATTGCAGGACGATTGGGTGCGCCCTGGGGGGCGTGGATGGCATCCTCATTTAGTGTGTCGTCCAATCTTCATACTTTTCATATCATCGTGCCCACAGTAGACACACACACACTTACACACACACACACGAGGGTGTCGTCATCTGTGTTTGTGTCGTATCTCTGTCGTCTCATACAGATTACACTAATACATTTACTTCGTCTGGGCGTCTGGTACTTTATCGTTGATAGAAGGGCTAGCACAGAGCTCTGTGGTTTCAGGTGTCTTCTCTTCACTTCTCTTCACGTCTTCTTTTCACTTCTCTTCACTACATTTTCTCCACTTCATCTTCTTCACTTCCTATGAAGAATCTTCACTGCAAGTATCTTCGCAGTCTTCTTCTGGGAGCAGCAACTACGTCAACTCGAGGAAACTGACGGCACATCTTGAGTGCATCACAGACTTACTGCATCGTGAGCCGATAACGAAAGACAATACAGCCAGATAAGTAAAGTTCCGTTTAATATTGCAAGTGAAAGAGTGCAAATCGAAGATTGACAGTTTATCATATCGCAACAAGATAAAAGTGAGAATCAACGTCTTTTCACGGAGGAGAAAGAAACACAACAAATAGCTGCATATCATTCGCTAATACATTTCTGTATTGTTTTATCAAACTCCCTTCTTGTGTGGTGCTAGTTCGGGTGCACGTGAGGCAGGTGTCCGATAGGGAGCAGACGGAAACCGTCGCAGCCCCACCAGTGTGACGACATGCCTCCGCGCCGCTTTGCTGCCTCCTCTAACATCCAGTCCGTTAGCTCCGCCTTCTCTACTCTCCTGGTGTTCCTTTCT
>CM065722.1:58346850-58361850 GCA_033310375.1 Conus canariensis | reverse complement strand
GAGAGAGAGAGAGAGAGAGAGAGAGAGAGAGAGAGAGAGAGAGAGAGAAAGTATGCTTGTGAATCCCTTTTGAAAAAAAGGTTCAGGTGAAGTTAGGGGTTGAAAGTGAGAAGGAGGAGCAGGAGAAGAGATTGATACTAGTGTGTATCCTTTTTTTTCCATCTTCCCATACCCTCCTCTTCTTTCGTCGCGTATCATTCCTCTGTGTTCTCTGAACGACCGCTAGTCTGAACCCGCATTCACTTCCTGTTGTTTTCTCATAGCATTCCTCTTCTGTTTCCTTATCTGTCTTGTCTGTAGTCATATAGACAGACAGATAGATAGAGACACATAGACAGCTAGAAAAATTGACAGACAGAAACTCAGGCAGGCAAGCAGGCCGACAGACAGACAGACAGACCGATAAATAGATAGATGGTCAGACAGACAGACAGATTTAAAGATAGCGTACAGACAGACAGACAGATACGTAGGTAGACAGACAGGTAGATAGATAGAGGGGAAAGACAGATAGACAGACAGATAGATAAATAGATAGTCAGACAGACAGACAGATAGAGACAAACGAAGAGAGAGAGAGAGAGAGATCCCTTCTGTGTTCCCATGTTCACTCGTCACCCGATTGCCGTGACTAGTCTGCTATATTTCCATGCCTGTCTAGCCTAGAACGATGACTAGAACTGTGCGCATGTCAATTTAGACCTCAACAGCATACTTCCGTGACGCGAACTGAGTAGGTTTTGGAGAGAAACAGTAAAAACACGGAACCAGGCAGACGAAACAAATGTCCATGGTCAAGATGCTTTTCTTTTCCTTGCTTTTGCACATGTTTGCATTTATGTACATATGCATGTGCAATGTATGTATGTGTGCATGTATGTATATATATATATATATATATATATATATATATATGTGTGTGTGTGTGTGTGTGTGTGTGTGTGTGTGTGTGTGTGTGTATGGATCCTCAAGCATAAGCCCAAAGATTGTCTTCTACATTTTATACTGTTTGCATAATGTTTTCAGTTTTTCAGCAACTTCATTCCTCTCCACACTTTCGTTTTATTTTATTTACTACCTTTCGCTGACTGCTTTGGGGGTGCTGTTGGATTCTTTTTTTTTAACCCTTGGTGGCGAGAACACCACAGAACTACGGACTGTGGTGTGTCTCTATTTGACGCCTAGAGCACAGACACAATCAGCCGCGTCTCCCTGATGAGTCCGACCCAGCGGACGAAAGGCCTAGGAGCAGGCAATACATATAGATCTGCCTTCGAGAGGGATTGCGATGGTTCCCTCATGCAGCTAGTGAAGGGTTTTCATATTTATAATACACATTTTCCCATTTTATTCATCTTCAATTTTTTTTCTTCTAAATTTCAAATCTTTGCTAAGTCATTACTATAACGATGGAAGAATTGTTAACTTGCACTTGTTTTCCCCCACTACTTAATTGTTCAGCATTATATATATATATATATATATATGTGTGTGTGTGTGTGTGTGTGTGTGTGCATATATACACTGGTATGTATATGTATATTTTTGCGTCTTTATTTATAATAGCAATTTTTAATAGTCTCCTGCCATTTCCAGCGTCACATATGTAATTATCAGCATTTGAACACATTATAAGCACTAGCTTCCTGTTGTTCAAATTTTGACATTTATTGTAAAATCATGTGACTATAAATTCAAAACAAATTTATTTTAACAAAGATGGTTTTCTTCATCCCCGTGTTCTGGAATGTACATTAGATGCTTCGAGATTTCCACCACTGCCCTCATCGTCTAGACATATAAAGCTACATTGATCTTCCTCAAAGTCAGTAAGCCACATTCCAGTTAGATGGGCCCTCGGGAGAGCCAAGGTCTCCGCTACGTCAAGTCAGTATACAGGTGAAAACAATACGTTGGGCGTGAGGGAAAACAGTGGTGGGTACGGACCGACACAGAGCGACTTGCCATGTACTGTTCTGTCATAGGGTATGGAAAACACGAACTGTAAAGGTATCACTTAGGGTCAAAAGTCCCAACTTCAGAGCCTGATGGCCAAAGGCGAAATGTCAATGTATCACTTAGGGTCAAAAGTCCCAACTTCAGAGCCGGATGGCCAAAGGGGCAGTGAAATGACAGGTTCGTCGGAGCCCATTCCTCTCCTTCTGCTGTGTTTAGCTTTCCCTGAACTGAATCAGGTACCCATTTACTCCAGGGTGAAGACAGAGATACATCTATCGCATCAGGTGGCGGGACATGGTCACAAACGAAGACTTGTGGAGAAGAGCTGGACAAGAGCCCATTGAAAATCAAATCAAGCGCAGGAAGTGGGGCTGGCTTAGCCATACCCTCAGAAAACCGGCATCCAGCGTTGTCGGCCATACCTTGCGATGGAACCCACAGGGAAGACGCAAGAGAGGCCGACCGCGCACCACCTGGAGAAGATCAACGGAGGCGGAGACAACTCGACTGGGCTATTCCTGGGGCCAGCTGGAAGTCGCCGCCCGGGACAGGCAGAGATGGAGAAGGCTCGTGGATGACCTATGCTCCACTAGGAGCCAACGGGATTAAGTAAGTCAAGAAGACACAGAGGCTTTGCAAGCCCCCCAAAATCCGACCCTATCACCCGTGGGAACTCGCGACTGTCAGCTCCGCTTGCAAAGGCTCCGACCGTATGACTATGGGCCTCTTTGTAACATCGGAAAGTTTTCGTATTACATAAAGATACCATCAGGTCACATGCGTCGATCGTTAACAAGTAGCCTGACAGTGTTCAGGATCAGTGGGAAATATGTAGCAGTGATGCTGAGCGGATCCCGTGCTCCACCGTTCTACCCGAACTAGTATCAGGGATCCGCACCTACATCAAACCAGTCCGTTATTTGGCCACGTTGCATCTGTCCTGGAGAACTGCAGCATCCAATGGCAAGACAGAGTGTCCAACCCTCACGTCCAGAAGAAGTGGGGCCTACCCAGCGATGAGTGTATTCTCATTAAAAGCCAGCTCTCTCTCTCTCTCTCTCTCTCTCTCTCTCTCTCTCTCTCTCTCTCTCTCTCTCAATTTTCGTTTATCATCCTTTTTTTAACTTCTAGAAATATAGTATAAATTCTCTGTCTCCCTCTCCCTCTCTCTCTCTCTCTTTTGCATAGTTGTTTATTTTTTTAACTTCCTAAGAATACGTTTCAAATGATCTCTCTCTGCCTCTCTCTCTCTCTCTCTCTCTCTCTCTCTCTCTCTCTCTCTTGCCGGTGCGTGTGAATATGACATACAGAAACAGACTGACAGAACAGAATTCTTAAAAAAAAAAATACAACCAAAAAAAGTTTCCTACTCTCACACACACACGCTGTCTTACTCCCCCCCCCCCCCCCCCCCCCCCTTCACTTCCTCCCTTCCTCCAACCCATCCAACACAGTGACTTACAGATACAGAAAATCAATACGAAACCCAACCAAAAAAAAAAAAAAAGCACCCCTAACTCCACCAGCCCACCCCTTCCGCTTTTCCTGAAAGAAGAGAGGACAGTGTGGATGGGGCGGGGGGGGGGGGGGGGGTAAGAGGGAGGAGTGAGACTCCTCAAAGTTTCCCTGGCCCGGTTGGCGTGTGGGCTGGAGGAGCGGGCGGTCTGTATGACAGCCTGTGATGGACTGCGTGTCTGCCGAGTGCCTGGGTCAGCGGAGAGTGAAGCCATGCATTGCCCGCTGCCATCTGATGCTCCATCCGATCTGCTCTCCACTCCTGCGCCGTTGCCGCACGGCCGGCAACCATTGATCAGTGCCCCGGAGTGGCCTCCTCCTGACGGCGGTCAACAGCGTGTGCGTGTGTGTGTGTGTGTGTGTGTGTGTGTGTGTGTGTGTGTGTGTGTGAGTACGTGTGCGTGTAGGGGAGGGCGAGGAGTGACAGACACGTCCCCCCCCTCCCCTCTGTGCACTCTCTGCACTTTTTGTCTTGTGAATTACTTCGGTTAGAGATAGGAGAGTGGGTGAGACAGAGACAAAGACGAAGACACAGAGAGAGAGAGAGGGGAAGAATGACAGCGAGAGTTGGAGAGAGAGAGAGAGAGAGAGTGAGTGAGAGAGAGAGAGAGAGAGAGAGACACACACACACACACACACACACACACACACACACACACACACACACACACACACACAAACAGCGAGACAGACAGGCAGGCAGACAGGCAGGCAGGTAGTCGGGCATACAGACTCACAGACAGGCAGGCAGGCAGGCAGGCAGGCAGGCAGGCAGGCAGGTAGTCGGGCATACAGACTCACAGACAGGCAGGCAGGCAGGCAGGCAGAGACGGGGAGATGGAGAAAGACACACTGAGAGAACATGCAGAGACTGAGGCACGATTTCAGCTTCTATTTTCTAATGCAGACTTTCTGAAGCCCCTTGTCTGCATATACAGCTGAACAGTAAGTACACACCAGCGAACAGCGTCCTCCTGCCAACAGGCTGGCTGGCACGGAACTACCGAGGCATATTAGAACCATCCATTACGTACAGAGCCATTGGGGACGACACAGAATCACTGAGGATGACACTGAACCATTGAGGACAACATGGAACCATTGATAATGACACTGAGCCTTTGGAGACAACATAGAACCATTGAGAATCACACTGAATCATTGAGGACGACATGCAACCATTGAGAATGACATTGAGCCATTGAGGACGCCATAGAACCATTGAGAATGACACTGAACCACTGAGGACGCCATAGAACTATTGAGAATGACACTGAACCATAGAGGACGACACAGAACCATTGAGAATGACACTGAACCATTGAGAACGACACAGAACCATTGAGAATGACACCGAACAATTGAGGATAGCACAGAAGCGTTGGTGACGACACAACACTATTAATTTTTTAAAAACCCAAGACCATTGATAATGTCGTAGGACAATTGATTACGGCACACGACCATTAAGGACAACACAAAACCATTGATCACGATGCAAAACTTTTGAGGACGACTCAGAATTATTGACGACAAAACAGAACGACTGAGCACGGCTCAGAACCACTGATGACGACACAGAACCGTCGATGACGACACAGATTCATTGACGACAAAACAGAACCATTGAGGCCGCCACGAAATCATTCAGGAGTACACATTTGTTTAATTTTCCCTCGTGAAACGAGTTATTGGGGTACAGAGAGACAGAAACAAAAAGAGAGAAAGAGACAGACAGACAGAGAATATGGGGGCGGTGGGGTGTAAGGAGGGGAAAGGGGAGAGAACCAGAACGGTTTCTATGTTGCCTGTGTGTGCGGATGAGGAACAGTGTATGTGTGGGAATGGGGAGGGAGGGAGGGGGGGGGGGTAGAGAGAGATTTCCAGCCTTTACCTCTCCTTTTGCTTTTCTTCTTTAGCAACGTTTGTAACTAGAAAGAAAAAAAAGCGAGGGGCAATGACCTTTCTTCTTGCCTTCTAATCAGTTCATTACTTTCTCCTATTCTAGTTCTGTCGTTTGTTGTTGTTATCGAGTATCTTCTCTTGTTTATGGACAATGTCACAACGATTTAAACTGAAAGGAAATGTTACGTAAATCATATCACTTACTGACAAATCAGATGCTTCTCTCCTCATCTCGTTCTCTTCCTTTCTCTTTCCAGCCTACCTCGTTATCCTCTCTCTGCTACACTCTTCCTCTTCTCTCTCTCTCCTCCATTCTCTATTCTTCCCAGCTTCGCCTTATCCTCACTTCTCTCGCTCTTCTACTCTTTCTCTTCTTTCCTTCCTCTCTCTCTCTCTCTCTCTCTCTCTCTCTCTCTCTCCTCTTCTCCCCAGCTCTCTCCCCGTCCCTGTATCCTCCAACCTCTCTCTCGCTCTGTCTACCTCTTTCTCTTCTTTCCCATTCTCTCTCTCTCTCTCTCTCTCTCTCTCTCTCTCTCTCTGTGGTGCGGAGTGTGTGTGTGGGTGGTCGTGTGCAATTGTGAGTCACGATTGTGTGTACAGAGTATGGTTGTTTATATCCCCTTTCTTCGTTCCCTTGACGGCTGTGTCTGTGCGCGCGCATCATTATCTGAAATTTTTAAATGCACATTCATTGTTAGCGCAAGCGTGGTGTGTGTGTGTGTGTGTGTTTTTGTGTGTGTGTGTGTGTGTGTGTGTTGTGTGTGTGGTGCGCGTGTGTGTTGTGTGCGTGTGTGTGTGTGTGTGTGTGCGTGTGCGTGTGCTGTGGTGTCGTGGTGTGGGGGCTGTGTGGGGTGCGCGCGCGGTGTGTGGTGTGTGTGTGTTGACTTAGTGGTGAAGGATGGTGGCAAGGGGGGAGGGGGTGGGTGGCGGGATGAGGGGGGGGGGGGGGGAGACTGCTGTTTCAAAAGTTTTTTTTTTCCTTTGATTTTTTTTTCATTCCTGTCTTATCTTCTGTGCTCTTGCTCCCTTCCTCCCCTCCCCCCTCCCTCCTATCCCCCCTCCCCTTTTCACCCTCAATGGCATGGCTCCCATGCCGCTCATTCCAGCCACCCTATACACAACTGCACCCCGGCTCCTCCCGTTGCAACCCCTGCGCCGGCCGTCCACCGGGAGCAGTCCAGATGAGGTCGTTAAGAGTTTTATGGTTATTATCTCTTAGCACTGATGCTGGCCTTTCGGGACGTGGAATGGCTTCCTGGTCCCAGCCACTGCCATATCTCTGACCATGCTTTTGCTGTCTTCTTCTTCTTCTTTAGGACGCCTCGTCTCCTCCACCCTCCCCTCCCCTCACGCCCCCCCGCCCCCACCACCATCCGCCCATTCATTCCATCCACCCTACCCCCGCCTGTCCCCTTTTCTCCTCCGTCCTTCAAGCCTCTTGGTTACCAGCCCAGTTAATATTTTTACGGGTTAATATCCCCCCCCCCACTCCCCCTCCCCCAGGACAATACTCAATCAAACGGTTTACAATTCTTGTCTTCGGGTTCATCATAAAGACAATAATGGACTGGCGTCATAACGTTGCTTTGTTTCCATTGAAGAGAAGGAAATGAGATGGCTGGTGAACTCTTCAACTAGTTGATAGAAAAAAAAATTACAACAATGTGGCTCTGTCGCTGCAATTTCGTTACAGATTTTACGTTTTCATCATTCTTAGCTACATGACATTGTTTCTGGGGCCGAAAGTGTACTGTTGTATGTCGCTGTGGGTGTGTTTACTACTGTGGATAGAGATAGATAGATAGATAGATAGATAGATAGATAGATAGATAGATAGACAGATAGATAGATAGACAATAATGGATAGATATATATAGACAGACAGACTGAGACAGGTTGATTGATTGTTTGATTGAATGATTGACTGATTTAAGAGAGAGGGTGAGAGAGGAAGAGTGGACAGACAGACAGACAGAGAGAAAGAGAAAGAGAAAAGAGATCCCTGTGTGTGCCAGTGCGTGTGTGTGCGTGTGTGTGAGAGAAAAAGAGAGACAGAGACAAAGACAAAGAGACAGAGAAAGACTGAGAGAGAGAGAGAGAGAGAGAGAGAGAGAGAGAGAGAGAGGGGGGGGGGGCCAGATTGGTCTATATGTATTTCAACGCCGATGTTGTCTCTCATACTTTCCAGAGGTGCGCCGGCACCAAGTGACATTTGCAGTGAATTTCCATCAGTCTTCAATACCACACTGTTCTTATGTGCGATACGTTCTTAACTAACATCATTATCACTGTAGGGCGTGCCTTAACTAAGAAAACTACTAATCGGTGTTCGATTATTGTTAATGGAAAGCGCGAATGAACTTTTCGTTGGCAACAAACTCCAGCTTGTAGCGCAAGCAACAGGGGCGACCCCGCCACCCGTCGCCTCATTTAGAAGCAAAGCACGTGAAAAACGGTGATCCATACGGCGACGGTCTCCGTCATCGTCACAAGGCTGCTGCCGTCAGACCCAGTTTAACGGATGCCCCCAGTGGATCGAGGAAATCGTTCAGAGAATCATCAGGAGAGAACCTGACGCCCCCGTCCCAATCCCCCACCCCAATCCACCCCACCTCCACTCTCACTCTCTCTCTCTCTCTCTCTCTCTCTCTGTCGCCGCCCCCCCCCCCCCCCCCCCCTTTCCGTTACATGCTTATCCCTCCCTATCCAGTTCCTATCTGGCTTTTCAACTCTCTTGTCTGTTTTAAATCTTCAGCATTTCTTTAGGTGGAGGGGGTAGGGGAGCAAGGAGGGGGGAGGGGGAGGGAGGACTATGGGGCTTTTTTTTCTTTTCTTCGTTTTACCTTTCGCAAGCTCCAGTCTGACTTGAAATTAAGTGTTCAAGGTTTACCCACAGTATTATTGAAGAAGAAATAATGCGAGTCAGTCAGTCGCAGCCCCCCACCCCCCACCCCCTCCCCCACCCCCGCTCACTCTGCCTCCCTCCCTCCCTCCCCCCCCCTCTCTCTCTCTTCAATCTCTATTCTATATCTCTGTCTATCTGTGCTCCCTCCTCCCCCCCCTCTCTCTCTCCTCTCTCTCTCTCTCTCTCTCTCCTCTCCATATTTGATTTTTCTTCTACCCTTTGCACGCTATCCTATCCATGTTTGATTTTCCATCCATCCTCTCCATGTTTGAGTTTGCCTCGATTCTATCCTCTCTATGCTTGAGGGTTTTTTTCTCTCCATGTCTGAGTTTACATCCATCCTCTCCATGTTCAAGTTTTCCTCTACCCTCTTCCTGTTTGACTTTTCCTCTGTCCTCACCATGTTTGAGTTTCCCCTTGTCTTCGCCATGTTTGAATATTGCTCAATCTTCTCCATGTTTGATTTTCCCTCTGTCCTCTCCATACTTGAGTTTCCCTCTATCTTTCAATCTCTCCATTTTGAGTTCTCCTTCATTATCTTCATGTCTGAGTTCTCCTTCATTCTCTCCATGTGTGAGTTCTCCTTTATTCTCTCCATGTTTCGAGTTCATTCTCTCCATGTTTGAGTTCTCCTTCATTCTCTCCATGTTTGAGTTCTCCTTCATTCTCTCCATGTTTGAGTTCTCCTTCATTCTCTCCATGTTTGAGTTCTTCATTCTCTCCATGTTTGAGTTCCCCTTCATTCTCTCCATGTTTGAGTTCCCCTTTATTCTCTCCATGTTTGAGTTCCCCTTCATTCTCTCTATGTTTCAGTTTCCTTCCATCCTCTCAAAGTCTGAATTTTCCTTTTATCTCCCTTTCTGTTTGAGTTTCCTTCTATCTTCGCTATGTTTCAGTTCCTCCCCACCTTTTGAATGTTTGAATTTTTCTCAGTTCTCTCCATATTAAATTCTTCTTCCTCTCTAAATGTTCGAGTTTCCCCCAGTCTATTCCGTGTTCAAATTTTTCTCCGTCTCTCCTTGTCGAGTTTTCCTTCGTCTCTGAATGTTTGAGTTTCCTCCATTTCCTCATTTTCCAGTTCTCTCCATCCTCTCCATGTGAGAATGTCATCCACCCAGTCTCTGAGAGACAGATCGGAAGTGATCACCTGCTCACCTGGCACACCGCCTGGGTTCTCTCGCCTTCCCAAAGCCGTGGTCTGTGCCAGACAACACGGTGACAAGAAAATGGCGCTGCATTGAAAAAAAAAAAAAAAAAAAAAAACATGTTCGTGCTGATGAGAAAAGGAAAACATGACAAATAGCTGATGCGTTCATTGTGGAGAAAATTGGGGACAGGAGAGGAGAGGTGGGAATGGAAGAAAGGGAGAGACAGAGAGGGCGGGAGGGGGTGAGATGCACTGCTTGTGTATTAATTGTGCAGAAGATGAAGGAGGGGTGGAGGGATAAATGAAGACAGACAGACAGATAGACAGAGACAGAGACTCAAAGACAGACACAGAGAGAGAAAGCATGAGAGAGAGACAGACAGACAGAGAGAGAGACACAGAGAGAGAGAGAGAGAGAGAGAGAGAGAAGAAATGTGTTACGACTGCTGTGTGGATCTTTTCCCCTCCTCACCCATTTCCCATAATATTGACAACAATATTTATCTATTTTCCAGCTTATGTTGACCACAATTTATTTATAATTATCATGCTGGCATGTTCCAGAAAATAACATGTTCCTGCTCAGACAAGCTGGACTCGGGCACTAGTAGGTGGCAGCACGACGCACCCATACTGATCAGCAAAAGTTGAAGCAAGCATCTTCAGCGGCTTATACACAATGCCCACATTATCTTGCTGAGATCCAGCTCCAACAGACCCCACTTCTCTCCCCACCCCCTCCCCCAACAATACGACACAGCAGACGTGTGTAGCGACGTCCTTTTTACCTTCGAGAGTCGTTCAAGTCCCTCTGGAAGCGAGATAATGGTCACCTGTACACGTAAACCATCTTGGAATTTAATTTCCCGCCATTCTGACGATCAGTCGGAGGGGCAGGCAGGGCAGGAGAAATGAATCTCAATCTGATTTATTTGTTTGTCCCTGGCAGTTTGGTCCTCAGTGCAGGTCCATGTGGACTCGGCCCCACTGGGGCTGAAGTTGGACAGCGGCGCTGCAAAGACAATTGGACCCGTCAGTTTTGAAGAGGACCAGCCGTCTGTTCCTCAGATAACGGAAGGGTGGGCTGCTGTCATGAATTATGCATATGTGAATACAACGCAGGCAAAAAAGGATTAAGAAACACATGATCGTTGGAAAAAAAAAGTGTTTGAACAAAATTTGGAAGTTTCTACCAGCCGCCGTGGCCAAGTGGTCAGCGTCGCGGACTCCCGGCTGGGAGGTCGTGGGTTCGAATCCCATCAGAAGTCAAAGTGGGTTTTTCTGCCCCGACCGGCTCCTACCCAGAGTTGAGTTTGCTGCGGACTCAGTTGGGAAGACTGGGACCACACAGTCGAGTTTCATCCACTTAATGGATGCGTTTCTGAGAGTGTTGCTCAAATTTCCTGACCAACACTGCAGGTGCCTGTATCTCTCGGGCCTGGTTGACGCCGGGATATATTATGAAAGGAAGCGTAGAGTACAGCCCTGTCATGTAGTCTCAGACCGAAATGGAAATCCGTAGCATCATCTTAATCATCCTCATTCTCATCCATCAGCATAAAAAAAAAATGTCTCAAATTCTGTGGCCCTTCATGCCCTGCTCTCATGGTGACCTCAATTTCGATGTCCTCTCCACGTCTGTGGCCTTGGTTTGGTTCCGTCGGGGTCACCGGTATCGGCGAGTCCATGGGAGCTGTCGTTGGACGGACGTGGTGGCGCCCTCCGGAGGGAGAGCTCACTCACGCCGGCTCCGCGACTAAGCAATTATTGTCGTCAGTAGGGGGCTTAGTAGGTGGTGTCCTGCGTGTGTTAGATCAGAACAGGCGCCACTGAACACCACCGAAGTGACTCGGCAGCAGTGCAGTGTCTCCTCCGGTGGGTTGCCTCTTGACGACTTGACATTGACTGCTCCCTGTGGATTGCCGGTGCCGGGGCTGCGGCGGGGCCGACCGGGCTGTGGCTGTGGACGGGGTGTCGGAATGAGCGGCGTGGGTGCACTGCCTCTGAGGTGGCGCAGAGGTTGGGACAGCAAAAAAAAAAAAAAAAAAAAAAAATTTGGAAGTTTCTTGCCAGCAAGCAGATCAAGGGTATTTCTATGTTTCATTATTCTCTTGTCCCCCACCCCGCCCCCTTTTTTGTCAGAGGATAGGGAGGGTAGAGTGGGCCTGCTGCCGCTGTTGTTTTTGTTGCTGTTGTTTCAGATTACGTTTCTTGGGGAATCCCTTACAGAATTCAGCGATACAGAAATGAATGTGTCTTGCGTCCGATGAAGGTATATATTTATCTTTCAGCTCTAAAAGATTCTTGTTTCAATAGTTTATCCACCTGGACAGATTTTTATTTTCTCTCGTGATAATTTCCTTTTTCTTCTTTACTTCTTTCTTTCTATTCACTTTTAATATAAAGAATCTATAAATCAATTATGATTTTCACAATTCAAGGATCGGATTTTCATTTCTTCCTTTTCTTTCCTCAGTTTTCCATGAAGAAAAGGGAGGAGAAACTCTTTTCACACAGAAACTCTGCTCTCGAAAAACAAGCAATCACAAAACACAGATCTTTTTATTTAGTGCATGTATGCACAAAAGCTTGTGTGTGTGTGTGTGTGTGTGTGTGTGTGTGTGTGTGTGCGTGTGCGTGTGCGTGTGTGTGTGTGTGAAGTTATGTCAAGTCAAGTCAAAATCATCTTTATTGAGGGTTAAAGAATAAGCTTTACAGATTTTTTTTTTTAATCCTGCCCTCAGACAGGATGTATGTGTATGTAGATTTGTGTGTGTGTGTGTGTGTGTGTGTGTGTGTGTGTGTGTGTGTGTGTGTGTGTGTGTGTGTGTGTGTGTGTGCGTATGTGTGTGCGTCCGTGAGTGCGTGCGTGCGTGTGCGCGCGCGTGCGTGTGCATTTTTGTGCATATGTATGTGCAAACATGTGTGTGCGTGCATTGTGTGTGTGTGTGCGTGTGTGTGTGTGTGTGTGTGTGTGTGTGTGTGTGTGTGTGTGTGTGTGTGTGTGTGTGTGTGTCTATTGTTAATTAGAATTTGGCTTCTTTTCTCGGCCCTTACAATCGGAGCCATACGTAAATTTGGCAGGGATATAATATTGGTAAATTCTTTTAAGCTACTCCCTGCTAACAAAGGTCGTAAATCTTTAATCAACATTTTCAACAACACTTTCAATGCAACAAAATAAGACCTTTTCTATAAACTGTGGTTAGTTATAATATCTCTTTACACACATAAAATGTGTGTTCAGTAATATTATATGGACATACTGTGACAAAATTGAATTACACCCGAGAACAGATCATTGAAGTTATTTCTTAAATGCAGAGGTGCATCCACCCCTTTTTAATTTTTTTTTCTCTCCTTCGCATCTTTGCCAAGTTATTAACATAATGATGAAAGAATTGTTAGCCTGCACTTGTTTAATCCCAACACAATACTGTTCAACACATATTTATACCTATATTCATATCTATCCATCTATAATATATATATATAGATAGATATATATATAGATATATAGATATATATAGATAGATATATATATACCTTTACAAATATACCTGAATATGACCAGATGAGTTGATTATTTATTGTGATAGATAGACAGACAGAGACACGGACAGACTGACAGACAGAGAGATAGACAGAGATAAAGACGTATATCTAGATAGCTATAGATATCTTTATAATAATCATAGCTAAGTATGACAAGAAGAGTTCATTATTCATGGTGAACTATGCAACCCAAACCTCATCAAAGCCGTAAAAATAGCAGATCATCACAACAACTGTACGTATGTGTGGTGCATTCGAAGTTGTTGCCAAATCAAAGTCAATAGGAGCTATTCCTGTGAAAATCCGAAATGGGTGCATCAAGCAAATAAGACGCCATATATGTGCTATCAATATAAGACTCATTAGTTACGTCAAAGCCTGTTCTTGACGCACATTTGGAATATGTCGACATTAACTATACTAGCTTTCAGTTGAGGATGCCAAAGCGTGGAGCCAGAAGTGCAAAGACTGCAGGTCAGCATTAGAGGGGATAGAGCGAGAAGAGGTGTGAGGCTAAAGGAATGAAAGAGGTAGAGAAGAAAGGACTGGGGGATACGTGTGTGGGAGCAGGCAGGAGTGGGGGGTGGGGGCTGGTAAGAGAAGGGTGTGGGCATGAGATACTGGAGAATGAAGAACACGAAAAACAAATGAAAACCAAGCGAAAATTATTTTGGAACCAGTATTTTTCTGCCGCAGGTGTCCCTTGGACAACAGGCACAGAGAGCAAATCTGATCAAGAAATGATTCCAACACTGCAGCTGTCTTTACCAGTGTAACCAGCAATGAGCCAAGGGAGAAAAAGGCGAAACAGGGCAGAGCAGAGGTGGGAAGAGAGGTGATGGAGAGGACGTGGCGGAGATAGTCCGCCGTTAATTAAAGAGCCAGGTGGATGGGCACAGAAGAGGAGCACTGGAGAAGTCACGGATCAAAATGTTCTGGAAATGAGTCTGCTGGCTTGAATATACCACCGGAGGGCATTTTTCAGATTGTCTTATCTCTTTTCTAATTAGCATCATTGAATAAAACATTGCTAGCATCTTGATGTTGGTCACTGAACAGGAATAGAAGAGGCAGCCATCTTTGGGGAGAAATTGCGTCAGAAGTTGGAGAGGGCAGTCCCCGGTTATCTGAATCACATGGCTGAAGTTTAAACATGTATCGCATTATGATTTTCGTTTGATTTATGCATTGCAGTGCCATTAAAGAGAGGCTGAAGATAGCAAACTCATCTGGGAAAACAGTACAAATTCGTCTGTTGTTGCTGAAATGATTTGAATTTGATCACCTGAATGAGATCTGCATGCCTCTTTCCCTCCTCGCTTGACCCACCCATCATTTACTCTTAATCTTCCTGTCGTGTTTATTCAACACGTGAGTCGTAAATCGCATATTGCTCCCCGTGTTGTCTTTGATCCCTGAATTTGATATCTTTACTTCCTGAGTCCAGTCTGTTGAAATATGCGCACCACATTGAATGCTCCATTCCCAAAACAGGCGTCAAAGGTAAATAAATCTTGAATCGAGACGCATATACTGTGTTAATGCCTCCTCAATATATACAACAACTCACATTTCTCTTCCAAGCACAATGAACACCAATTCGGTTTGTCGGGACGTGTGTATAATCTCAAAGAATCAAAGGATCATCCTCTGACCGATGCATGCAGATCGACGGATCATATGCAGATAAAACCGAGATTTGTCTAATGACGATTTAAAGACCATGCAACTCAAGCACGCGTTATCTATTATCCCAAATGATCACACCAACAAACAAAGCATCATTCTACACCCTCTCATCGAATAATTGGGTATTGCAGGATTTGGTGTTTCCTTATGGTCTGCATCAAGGTAGCTGAAAGCAACATTTTTTTTCCGTTAGGTCTCTAATTGATCTGGTCGACTAATTAGGGCAATCATCGCCCTCCACCCCCTCTCTCTCTCTCTCTTTCTCTCCCTCTCTCTCTCATTCATTCTCCCTCCCTCCCCTCTCTCTCTCTCGCTCTCTCTCCAT
>CM065722.1:58309350-58329350 GCA_033310375.1 Conus canariensis | reverse complement strand
AGAGAGAGAGAGAGAGAGAGAAGAGACAGAAGACAGAAGACAGAGAGACGAGAGCGAGAGACGGAGAGAAGAGAGAGAGAAGGGGAGGAGAGGGGAGGCAAGAGTAAGAGCAGGAGTGTGTGTGCGTGTATTTTGTGCGCGTAAGAGCTCGCGCACTCACGGCGTGCTCACACGCGCACGTTTGTGTACGTGTGTGTGAGTGTGCGTGCGTGTGTGCGTGCGTGCATGTGTGTGTGTGTGTGTTTGTTTGTCTGTGTCTGTATGTATAAGTGCATGTATGTATGTATGTATTATGTATGTATGTATGAGATGCATGCATGCATGTATACATGTATGAATGCTAGAATGTTTGAGTGTGTACGTGTGTAAGTGTGTCTGTCTGTCTGTCTACGTGTGAATGCAAGTGTCTGTCTGTCTGTGTTGCTGCGTATGTGAATGCGTGCGTGTTTGTGTATGTGTATATATAGTGGCATGTGTGTGTGTGTGTGTGTGTGTGTGTGTGTGTGTGTGTGGTGTGTGCGCGCGCGCGCGCGCGCTCTTGTTAAGTAAGTTGTGTGTGTGTGTGTGGTGTGTGTGTGTGTCGTGTTGCTGTGTGTGTGTGTGTGTGTGTGTGTGCGTGGTGTTGGTTGTTGTGTGTGTGCGTGCGTGCGTGCGTGCGTGTGTGTGTAGTGTGTGGTGCGCGCGCGCGCTGTGCGCGCTCACGCGCGCGACGTGCGTAAGTGAGAGAGAGATTTATTGACATGTCTCCTTTCTGCCAGTGGGACACTCCCTAATCGGACAATCAAATGTGTGTCTTGTTGAACTGCCCTGAACTGAACGAAGAAGACATATTGAAAGATGGCAGAGCGGGTCTATGGGGAGATTTGCCGTCTACTTCCACTGATGAGTTTGTCATGAGGCTAACTCAGCGGATTTCGCTGTACCTGAGCCGATAGACAAACACGTCGTCTTTTGTTTATAATCCTCCCTTCATCCGCCCTCTCCACTCCCCCCCCCCTCTCTCTCTCTCTCTCTCTCTCCCTTTCTCTCTCTCTCTCTTGCTCTCTATCTCAATGCATCTCTCATTCTAAGCAGACATACAAATACGTCTTACATAACTAATCTTCTCTCTCTCTCTCTCTCTCTCTCTCTCTCTCTCTCTCTCTCTCTCTCTCTTCTCTCTCTCCGTCCTTTTCCCGTTTTCCCTCTCATTCTCTTTCCCTCGTTCCCTCCCTCTGTATTTGTCCGCCTTTAGATACTGTCAATAGAAGCTCATAGTGGAACACACTGCGCAAAGGGAGTGTAAATGGTAAAGCATATATACCATGGCTCTTGTACCACACCTGCTGTTTGCATGCATCGGAGATGGAGGCATGTATTCTGACCTGTCCTGATTAGTCACTTGAAGTTTCAAGCAAGGCTGTTAGGTGAGCACACTACTATTCCCGATTTTTTGTCTAACACATTCACTACAGAAATCACCAAGAAGGAAGACATGACACCCATTTCATCTACTATTGTTTGCTGATGATGTTATTCAATTATCGGATATTGTTCTAGCGCTTCAACATCAGTTGAACTCACTAAGACAAGAAGCTGATAGATTACATCTTCCAAAAATATCTGGATAAAACGAATGCAATGGATTTCCAAAGGGAAATACATCTATCTTTCAGCTCGTGAAAAGTAGTTTTAAGGAGATAATGAAGTTTGTGTATTAAATTCATACAAATATTTGGGTCTTGTGTTTAGCACAAAGCTAAATCTGCAATGTGCATGGCTTGAAACCTGTACAAAAAAGCGGGGAGGGGAGGACAGTAACAAAAACTTAAACAATTTTTGAAATACCCTGTATTTATTTTTTCCGTTTTCTAGAAACTCTGATTCACAAACTGACCAACATCAAAGAATAGTGCGAAGATTATGCAGTAACAGCCTAATAGACAAATGTCATTTATGCAGTTAAACGCTTCCCTCGGGCGCCGTATGTTCGTCATATGAAATGTTATAGGGTGAAGCTGCTCAGTATTAATTATTTGCGAAACAAAGTGCATTAAACACTGGTTTTGACTGACACAGGTCCCTTTGAAAATGCTGTGTAGACAAGCGTACGGAATCATGTCAAATCAACTAGAATCTGGGAGGCAAAACTGGGCTTACTCTATAAAAGCGTACGAAATCGTCAAATCAACTAGAATCTGGGAAGCAAAACTGGGTTACTCTATAAAAATGTTCACTGCTCATGGTTCGCGGATCATCTGGATGTGTCAAGGAGTTGGCTGTGAACACGTACTGCTGTCTAAATTCAAACGTAGCTTGAAATCGTCAGAAGATTGCCATGCTCATGCACGGCAGTCAGGCAAAGACTTCAAGCGCATTGTTCAGAGAACTATGTTATCAATCAACGTTACGAACAATGACAGGTGCAGATTCCATCCAGTCAGGCATAGACTCAAACAATGAAAGGTGCAGATTCCATCAGTCAGGGATAGACTTCAAGCGCATTGTTCAGAGAACTATGTTATCAACCAACGTTACGAACAATGAAAGGTGCAGATTCCATCCAGTCAGGCACAGACTTCAAGCGCATTGTTCAGAGAACTATGTTATCAACCAACGTTACGAACAATGACATGTGCAGATTCCATCCAGTCAGGCACAGACTTCAAGCGCATTGTTCAGAGAACTATGTTATCAACCAACGTTACGAACAATGACATGTGCAGATTCCATCCAGTCAGGCAGACTTCAAGCGCATTGTTCAGAGAACTATGTTATCAACCAACGTTACGAACAATGAAAGGTGCAGATTCCATCCAGTCAGGCAGACTTCAAGCACATTGTTCAGAGAACTATGTTATCAACCAACGTTACGAACAATGACAGTGCAGATTCCATCCAGTCAGGCAGACTTCAAGCACATTGTTCAGAGAACTATGTTATCAACCAACGTTACGAACAATGACATGTGCAGATTCCATCCAGTCAGGCAGACTTCAAGCGCATTGTTCAGAGAACTATGTTATCAACCAACGTTACGAACAATGACAGGTGCAGATTCCATCCAGTCAGGCATAGACTTCAAGCGCATTGTTCAGAGAACTATGTTATCAACCAACGTTACGAACAATGACAGGTGCAGCTTCCATGTAGGTCAGTTCAGATTAAGAGCTTTAGGTCTGAATGCCAATCACAGATCGCGCTCTGCTGACACTTCCGTTTGCCCCCCTTCGCCATCGTTGGCTGCATCCATTCAACATGAACTCCGTGTGTGTGTGTGTGTGTGTGTGTGTGTGTGTGTGTGTGTGTGTGTGTGTGTGTGTGTGTGTGTCGTGTGTGCGTGCGTGCATGAGGCATGCGTGCGTGCGTGCGTGCGTTGTGTGTGTGGTGTGTGTGTGGGTGTGTGTGTGAATGTGTGTGTTTTGTTTTGTTTGTTTGTTTGTTGTGGTTGGTTGGTTTTTGGTTTGTTTTGTTTGTTTGTGTTTTGTGTGTAAATCTTACAATGACATCTGAGAAACTTGCACTTTTAGCGAAGATTGTTCGAAGAAAATATCATTAGCAGCGTGCTGTCGACAAACGGTGAAGCCCTTTCTTGGGAGGACTTCATAAACATGTTCATGTAGTCAAAGCGCTGCCATCCTTATCCTACTGTTACCAGCTTGTATGTCGTCTCTGCCTTGACGCTCACCTTGAACGATCCATTTCTGTCACACGATCCGTTTTCATTATATTTGAATCCCGGACAAGTTCTGCATAATCAGTCGTATGTATGTGGGTGTGGGTGTGCGCGAGTCCGTGCATACTTGCGTGCTCGCGTGCGTGCGTGCGTGTGTGTGTGTATGTGCGCGCGGGTGTGTATTTGTGTGTGTGTGTGTGTTTGTGTTTTGTGTGTGTGTGTGTGTGTGTGTGTGTGTGTGTGTGTGTGTGTGTGTGTTTATGCGTGTCTCTCTTTCTCTTTGTATGTATGTATGTGTGTGTGCGCGCACGCGTGCGTGCATGCGTGCGTGCGTGTGTGTGTGCGTGGTGGTGTGGTGTTGTGTGTGTGTGTGTGTGTGTGTGTGTGTGTGTGTGTGTGCGGGCGCAAGCGGACGTGAAGATGAGGGTGTTGTGACGTTTTTGTCTTTTGGAATGTCACCATTTTGTCCTTGTTAACCTTAAAACGATTTCAAATTGCTTAAAGCGATTGCCCGGGTAAAACGATATTTTCTTGTTCCCTTTTTTGTCGTGTATTTTTCCTTACTGCCACTGAAATTTCTTTCTAATTGTACACTGTGTCTCATGTCAATAGGATTGCATTGTTTTTCTTACTCTTCTTCTTTTTCTTTCAACCATCTCTCCTTTACCGAGAGCAAATCGTGAGAAAAAAAAGCTCGTTTTCTGTGTGCTTGCTCGTTTTCCTCATGGAAAAAACTCTCTCTCTCTCTCTCTCTCTCTCTCTCTCTCTCTCCTCTTCTCCAATTATTGAATCAAAGACTGTTTGCTGTTTTATTTATGTGAAAACCTTTCAGAACAAACTTAAAAGTAGGCTTTCTAGAACAAATACCATAAACAGATGAAAGTCAAAAAGGAACAAGTCAAGAAGACAGTGACAAAAAAAAAACCCTTTAAGCTCAGAATTTCCAGAAGGCCTAGTCTATTCTGACAGGGCCCCAGGCATACTCACATGGTCTTATGTTTCGCTCCCAAAGGTTCTCAAATTTACAATATATACTGCTCAAAACAAATTAAGAGCCACCTGCATTTTTCATATGGTTTAGATAACGCATCGTGTGTATAGAATTCAAAGCTTTTGTCAAATTTTTGCACTGAAAGTGTGAAAGCTGCTTCAATGCAAAACTGGTTTTGGAATGTGTTCAGTTGAATCTCAGTCTAGTGGTTTGAACGAGTTCACAAAAGAAACACCGAAATCACAAAAACATGGACGCGGTTTGCGAGCGTATAGCTAAGGCAGCAGAGTTGGGCTGACTGCAAACCGCATTGCACGCGCAAGTCGTGCCTTTACTGAACACATGGCAACCAGTTTTGCTGACCAGTTTGTATAAAAAAAAGCCGCTTTGGGGGGAGTTTTTAACCATGCCACCAAGACGGAGATTAAATGACACTGACCGGGGAAGGGCTGTTGCTTGGCTTAAAGAAGATGTAGGCGTCAGAGAAGCTGGTCGTTGACTTCAAGTGCATCATGCTGTCATCCAAAGACTTCGTGACCGCTTCAACGCCACCGGTAATACTGCTGAACGAAGACGTTCTGGCTGGCCTAGGTCCACCACCAGACAGCAGGACAGACTGCTGGTTCTGACGGCACTGAGACAAAGAATTGCCACAGCCAACAACCTCAGGCGACAACTGCATGCTGCAGCGAATGTCAGCATTTCCGACCAAACTGTTCGGAACCGTCTGAGAGAAGTTAACCTCCGAGCAAGACGGCCAGCTGTTTGACCTGTGCTGATGGCGGCTCACCGTAGGGCGTGACTGACCTGGTGCTATGCTCATGTGGCCTGGACGAGGCAGCACTGGGCCTAGGTGATGTTTTCTGACGAGTCGCATTTTGCTCAGCTCTTCCACGATGGTCGCATACGTGTCTGGAAGCGGATGGGGGAACGCTACCAAGAAGCCAACGTAATCGAACGGGACTGGTATGGCGGGGGGTCTATCATGGTGTAGGGTGGCATAGCAAGGAACTTCAGAGCCCCCCTGTACGAGTTGAAGGCAGCCTAACTGGTGTGGGGTAAAGGGACAACATTCTTCAGCCTTGGCTTGCCTGCCCTGCAAACCCTGGGCCCTGACGCCATCCTCCAGGACGACAACGCCTGTCCCCACTGTGCCAGGGTGGTAAACGTCTTCTTGGAGGAGCAGCAGGTCAACCGCCTCGACTGGCCAGCGTCCTCGCCCGACCTTAACCCGATCGAGCACGCCTGGGACGTCCTGGGGCACCTGCTTCACGAGAACCACCCTCCAGCAGTGAATCTGGGCCAGCTCTTCGACTTCTTGCAGCAGGAGTGGAACAACATCCCCCAGCTGACTCAGAAGGCTTGTGGACTCTATGAGACAGAGATGTCTAGCTTGTATCCGCGCTAATGGCGGCCATACTGAGTTTTGCATTGATTGTCATTTGATTTGACTGTTCTGATTTCTGAAATGAAGGTGTTCATCAATTAAGCCCATGAAGTTGTTTTTGAGCAGCTGTTATTCGTTTATTTCTGATGTCATTGTATCGTTCCATAGATGAATTTTCAATTAAATTGTTTGAAGAAGTTATTTTGTTTTTCGGTTGAATTGTGTGTGAATGTTTTCAACTGGCTTTTAAATTGTTTTGAGCAGTATAGATATTTTTTCAGGAATTCTGTATTAACACATGAGCAAAAACAAAAAAGAAAAACTGGGACAGCATAAGAAAGGCGATTGTGAACAGTATGATGTCACTGGGAAACGTAAAAGGTAAGCGTGGGATTTGAAAGAAAGCAGTGTCTATTCGGACTCATGCTAATGATCACGGCTGACAAAAGCCAGCTAATGGTTTTTTCAATGGAGTCATCCCATCCCATTATTACCCCACCCTACCCCTACCCCCCACCCTCCTTCTTTTCTTTTGATTAATATGAAGCCGAAATGTATATCTCTATTTCTTTGTCGTTTTAGCTTCCATCTGCTTAAGATCCATTTCTCTGACATTACGTAGTTTGGGAGCTACAATGCTTGTGTTCAGACATTTCCTCTGTCTCTCTTTTTGTCTCTGCCTGCATCTCTGCCACATCTCTCTCTCTGTGTGTTGTGTGTGTGTGTGTTGTGTGTGTGTGTGTGTGTGTGTGTGTGTGAGCGCGTGCCGTGTGTGTTTGTCTGTATGTTGTCTGTCTGTCTGTCTGTCTGTCTCTGTCTATCTGTCTTTCTGTGCTAAACATGTGCATTTAAGTCCCAAAATTCATTCTCTCTCTCTCTCTCTCTCTCTCTCTCTCTCTCTCTCTCTTCTCTCTCTTTCTCTCTCTCGCTTCTCCCTCTCTCGCCCTCTCTCTCTGTGAAACAATAGTATTCAATTCACAAAATTTCCCTCTCTCTCTCTCTCTCTCTCTCTCTCTGTTTGTCTGTCTGTCTGTCTGTCTGTTTGTATATATGTATGTATGTGTGTATGTATGTATGTTTGTCTCTCTACCTGTCTTTCTGTGCTAAACATGTGTATTTAGGCCCCGAAATTCTCTTTCACTCGCACTCCTCCCCTCTCTTCTTCTTCTTCTTCGTCTTCTTCTTCTCTTCTCTCTGTGAAGCATAGTGTTTAATCTTCTCTCTCTCTCTCTTCTTCTCTCTCTCTCTCTCTCTCTCTCTCTCTCTGTATTTAAGTCTGAAATTCTCTCTCTCTCTCTCCCTCTCTCTCTGCCTTCTTCCCTCATCTCTCTCTCTCTCTCTCTCTCTCTCCCCCCCCTTCCCCTTCCTCCCTCTCTGCTCTCTCCTCTCTCTCTTCCACATTTCACTCTCTGACCCCATTCCTTGAATGACGGTCCATTATTTGATGGAATCTCCAGAACAGGGTGTCTATTTTTAGCGCTACAAGGGGCAGTCCACCCTCCCAGCAGGCCGATTATTCGCCCTTCATGTCAACGCTTTCATCACGGCGCAGATGAGATAACCGAACCTCCATTACTTCTATTTTACACACCACCATGCTCTCCTCTCCCTTTCAACATCACAACCGTTCTGCAGTCCAGCAGCTTTCCAACAACAAAACAGAAACGACTTGTTTGGTATTTTGATGACAATAAAAGCTTACTAAAGCAAGGATTATTTGGTCATCTGGGCAAGGTAACTGGAAATACACACTTAGATTGTTGTACACAAGAAGCAGTTCGAAGGAAAACGGTAAAAACGTAGTACGGCGCATGGGATAACGCAGACCTCCACCACGCTCGGCCGGATCCCGGATCCGTCCCTTGACCCGGACCCGCAACAACAGTTAACGAATTTGTGCATGGACCTCATTCCATTTTTTTTTTAAACCAAGTTTCATTACAGTCGGTTTAATGGTTCTGTGATCATGCTGACTAACAAACAAATCAAATGTACGGGATCTTCCACGCGGAGTTAATGCAAATGAATGTCGTGATTGAGTGGTACTTACAGCTTTAAAGTGTGAAGGATAACATTCGGAAACAACTTCTGAAACACAATATTACTGGCAGCGATTCATGGTACGATACACAGCACCATATCCTACATACACTCTATAGTCTGATCCCTACCACTCTCTGATTCCTCGCCCACTCCACCTACATCTGCACCTTCAACCACTCCCCTCACTCCCCCAGCCCACCTCCTCACATACTTTGCTTCCATGATGTTCTATTCTCAGTTTTACTCCGTCACATCTCTCCTCTTTCTCTTTCTCGTTCTCTCTCTGCATGTGTATTCATCTGAATTTCTCTCTCTCTCTCCGTATCTTCTCTTCTCTCTCGTCTCTCTCTCCTCTCTCTCTCCTCTCTCTCTCTCTCTCTCTCTCTCTCTCTCTCTCTCTCTCTCTCTCTGAAACATGTGTATTCAAGTCCTGAAATTCTCTCTCTCTCTCTCTCTCTCTCTCTCTCTCTCTCTCTCTCTGAAACGTGTATTCAAGTCCTGAAATTCTCTCTCTCTCTCTCTCTCTCTCTCTCTCTCTCTCTCTCTCTCTCTCTCTCCCTCTCTCTCTCTCTCTCTCTCTGGCCGTTTCCTTTAATAACCGTCCATTTTTTGATGAAATCAAGAACAGGGTGACTATGATAAACGTTACGAGGGGCACTCTACCCTCTCAGCAGGCCGATTATTCGGTCTTTCATGTCAGCGGTTGCCATCCCAGCTCAGAACAAATAGCCGGACCTCCGCCATTCGTTTTGTTTTTTCTCAGACCTTCACGCTCTTCGTTCCCTTTCACTATCATAACCCTTCTCCAGTTCAGCAAGTTTCAAACAAAGCCTGTCCGTTCTGTATGTTGATGATGACAATGGCCGAACAGAACAGAACTGTTTAGTATTACTTATCCATGGAAGGGGAATGGAAAGATATGCCTGGATTGCTGGATGCCAGAAGTGATACAATGAAACCTGAAAAAAAAAGTAGCACGGCACACGGCGGAGCGCAGACATCCGTCAAGGTCGACAGGATCGTGGATCCGCCCCGTAAACCGGATCCGCACCAATATTTAACCGAGTGTGTCCTTGCACATCATTCTGCCTTTTTTTTTAAAAAGTTTCTCTGTGTATGTCTCTCTCACTCCTCTCTCTCTCTCTCTCTCTCCCTCTCTCTCTCTCTCTCTCTCTCTCTCTCTCTCGCTCGCTCTCTCTCTCTCCCCTCTCCTCCCTCTTTCTCTCTCTCTCTCTCTGTTCTCCTCTCTCTCTCTCTCTCTCTCTCTCTCTCTCTCTCTCTCTCTCTTTCTCTCTCTCTCTCTTAACAAAGTTTCGTTAGAATCGGTTGAACAGTTTTTGTATAAAGTTGCTGAAAGACAAAGCTAATGTAAGGATGAAGCTATCATCTTCTCTGCGGAGGTAATGCAAATGGGTCGCGTTAATACGTAATATAAACAAAGTACGGCGGCGAACATTCTGAAATCACATGTGATATGTAAAAGACAGCGATTCATGATGTGATACATAAAAGCATATCTAACATCCACTCCATGATTGGATCCATCCTATTCCTTCGTCTCTCCACTTCATCCACCCACATTCGCACTTCGACCACTCCTCGTCCCCCCTCCCCCCGTCCCCCCGCCTCCCCCCCCCCCCCTTCCACCCCGTCCAACGTACATGTCTTTTCCATGGATTGTTTATATCTTCAAGCACATTGTAACTCCATTAGCAGCTCTCTCTCTCTCCCTCCCTCTCTCTGTGTGTGTGTGTGTGTGTGTGTGTGTGTGTGGGTGGGGTGTGTGGTGTTGGCGTGATATTCTTCTGTACGCATGTTGGTATACGTGTACGCGTAATAAGCGGCTTGAAGTGGGAGAGAGGTGCAGAACATCTATGTGTAAAGAATGGAAAATGTGAGTGAAAGCTTGCTTTCATATGGACTGTTCTTTCTATCAAGGGAGAGATGGGAAACTGCCCTAGACATGTACGTTTTAAGCTTGTTCTGATTTTTTTTCCTTACATATGTATTTTGACAAAGGCTGCTTTTCATATCCACCATTTGTTTGGCGATGGTTGAACGTAAAACATGAAAGGAAAAACAAAAAAAAAAATATTTATCACTCTCCGTAGTTAAAAAAAAAAGCTCTCTCTCTCTCTCTCTCTCTCTCTCTCTCTCTCTCTCTCTCTACAAAAAAAAAATATTTATCACTCTCCGTAGTTAAAAAAAAAGCTCTCTCTCTCTCTCTCTCTCTCTCTCTCTCTCTCTCTCTCTCTCTCTTCCCCCCACCCACTCCCTCTCTTCTCCGCTGCTTTAATGAACTTCCATAATTGGAAGAGGACAGAATAAAAGGGAGGGGGCCAAGAGAGGTGTTATCCCCCTGATGGGCCGTCCGTCCCCTGGTGGCACTGATTACCGTGTCGTTGATGTGATGAGCTTCACCGGAATGTTTTTTTTTTTTTTTTTCCTCCCACAACGATCCCCCCACCCCCACCCCACTCCTATCCCTTTCCCCACAGATGTGCAGGTGATGGCAAAGAGACCACCATGACGCACGGCCTTTGTGGTTGGCTGGGCTATAAACCAGCATGGCTTGACTTTTTTTTCCAATGTATTTTCGCAATTTTACAAGAAAGTTCAGACAAAATTAAAAAAAACAAAAACATGTGAACTTCTATCACTATGTTACATAAAAAATTGTTTAGATGTGTTACAACGTTATACATTTACATCAATATCGTTAGCTATTTCTAAAAAACAAAAGGGCGCGAAACAAACGAAACGAAACAAAAGTAAAATGCAATAACCACAACTATTAAACACCCCTTCCGTAAAGAGCATCAATACATACTGTTACTTAGCTTCAAACACCAGACCATTTTCAATAACAGAAAAGAAAACAAAACGGAACACGAGAAAACTTAAAGCAACTCCACATTTCCAATTCTATTTCTAGTAAAATTCATGAAAACAATACATGGTGTAGATACATTAATCCGTTCACTGATTCTGTCGCAAGTAATCGTCATATCTTTGAAATGTCTAGCAGGCCTATGTACTGGAACCTTTTTTTTTTTTTAACTCTGTATGGTTTCATTGACATGTAACTTGCATATTTTTCAAACTTATAAGCCTTTGAACAAAATTTCTAGACTGGGTTTTCACCGTTATTATATCGACATAATACACCCAGTAGAAGAATACAGTCTGTCGATTCGTCTTTCTTAGTATTCTATGCTGCGCCGAAAAGAATGAGTTCAATAGCACATGGTAATCTGTTTTCGTTATTACATTTTCTTTGAAAATTCATTTGACAGGGAAACAAAAGTTTACGCAGGCAGGAAGAAAATATGAGTGGCGCTGAACTGTGGCAACAAGCCTTTCTTGTGAAAAGCAGCCCAGAATTTTATAGAGAAATCTGTTGTGATCGTAAAGTTATACAATATAATACGGTACAATACAAAACATATAATACATTACAGAACAAGGCATAATACAGTACAATACAATACAGTGCAATGAAGTATTATACAACATAATACAGTGCAAAGCAATACAGTACATTAGAGAACAATACAGTTTAAGACAGTATTGTACAATACAGTGCAGTAACACGCAATACAGTGGAATACTTAACAGCAAACTATACTACAGAACGAGACAACACAGCATCATAAATGCAGCACACTAGTTCACAATACAGTTCAGTGCAATACACTCAATCCTGTTACTGTACAAAAACGCATTGTAGCCTTCTTCGTTTAGTCTCGTTTTGACAATGTTTTATGACGGATTCACGACATCTCACTTAGGGAACATCAGACAAATCACTACGTCAGACAACAACGATGGCAAAGCACAACCTCTCCTCGCTGCCGCTGAACGATGTAAGCCCTCCTGGTGCCGACATATATCTTTCCACGACTCACTGTCCAAGATCAGTGTACAGGGTACAGTGGAGGGTGGACACGTATCTCACCATAATACCCTGTCCAAGACCATTCTACAGGGTACAGTGGAGGGTGGACATGTATCTCACCATGACTTCCTGCCCAAGACCATTCTGCAGGGTACAGTGAGGGTGGACATGTATCTCTCTATGACTCCCTGTCCATGGCCATTCTACAGAGTACAGTGGAGGGTGGACACGTATCTCTCAATGACTCCCTGCCCAAGACCATTCTACAGAGTACAGTGGAGGGTGGACATGTATCTCACCATGACTCCCTGTCCAAGACCATTCTACAGGGTACAGTGGAGGGTGGACATGCATCTCACCACAACTCCCTGTCCAAGACCATTCTACAGAGTACAGTGGAGGGTGGACATGTATCTCACCATGACTCCCTGCCCAAGACCATTCTACAGAGTACAGTGGAGGGTGGACATGTATCTTACCATGACTCCCTGTCCAAGACCATTCTACAGGGTACAGTGGAGGGTGGACATGTATCTCTGCATGACTCCCTGTCCAAGACCAGTCTGCAGGGTACAGTGGAGGGTGGACATGTATCTTTCTATGTCTCCCTGTACAAGACCATTCTACGGGATTTACATTTCAGACATAAACACTTTACGGCAGATTCCACATAAATCTTGTTCAAAGATCTTTCACCTGGTATGACTTTTTACTTCCTGAAAGAGACGAATATTTTTCATCTGATCTAACATTGCACGGAAGAAAGGTTTTTAAGCAGTTTTCGTCTGCTTTTGGAAACCTGTTTCAATGAGTTGAGGACTTTTTTTTTTAAATATAAAACATGTGTAAAAAAAATTGTTCTTGACGGGAGGACAGCCCTGATGTGGTCCTTTGCAGTCGGCTGGGGTGTAAACAACATTACCTGAGCTGATAGAGCTGTGTGTGTGTGTGTGTGTGTGTGTGTGTGTGTGTGTGTGTGTGTGTGTGTGTGTGTGTGCGTGCGTGCGAGTGTGTGTGTGTGTGTGTGTGTGTGCGTGTGTGTGTGTGTGTGTGTGTGTGTGTGTGTCTGTGTGTGTCTGTGTGTGTGTCTGCGTGCACGCGCGTGCGCATGCGCATGCTTTCTCCTTTGACAGTATTAAGATTTAGTTGTCAAATGGAACTCGTATCACAGTACGCATCAGGTCATTATGATATTTGTGTTTAATTAGTTCCTTAGCCCCTCCTTGAAATGTGAGCTAAAGAAAAAAAACGGCATCACCATGCTTATCTGTTACAGTTAGAACTGAATATTGTTATCAAAGATTCTCTCTCTCTCTCTCTCTCTCTCTCTCTCTCTCTCTCTTTCTCTCTCTCTCTCTCTCTCACACACACACACACACACACACCACACACACACACACACACACACACACACACACACACACACCACACACACACACACACACCACACACACACACACACACACACCTTAGCCCCTCCTTGGAATATATAAGTAAAGGGAAAACAGCGTCATCCTGTTTATCTGTTTCCGTTAGGACTGAATATTGTCATCAAGATTCTCTCTCTCTCTCTCTCTCTCTCTCTCCACACACACACACACACACACACACACACACACACACACACACACATCGCCCTCTTAATGGAGTTCCCTCATTTGATGAAGACCGGATTGCGGCCTGTCCATTTTTAGTGCTTTGTCTGATAGTTTACCCCCCAGTGGCACTGATTGCCTCCCTTTGATGTCCAGCGGGTCATCCCATTTCACAGAGCAGGCTCGCCCATTCAAATTGCGCGCGCTTACTACGACAAAGACATTTCCGCAACCTCTTCAGAAACGCAATCGTCTGGCTTTCTCTTTCAGTTTCATTATACATTAATGCTGTAGTAAACGCATTAGTGTCACAGTGTTTGCTCGGTGGGTGGGATACCAGCAATACAAGACCGAAGTCTCCTTGCGTGACTTAAAAGTCGTTGTATCAAGCACATCGACCAAGCAGGGTACGTCTCTTGTCTAAAAATTAAGAGGACAACAGCATTGTGTAGAGCGCTCATCTACGAAATTAAGCAGAGGGTGTGTGTGGAGGATTGGTGGCACACCCGGTTCCTTGAGTTGGGGGGGGGGGGGGGGGGGGGGGGGGGGGGGGGCGAAGAAACCGTAGAAAAGGGGATGCCCTCCCCTAAGCCCCTCTGCTGTAAGAGTTCGGCATCCCCCATCTTCCTTCCTGCCTCCCCCCCTCCCCCCCCCACACACACACATCCTTCACCTCCCCCTCCTTCTTCCCTCACCCACATCTAAGGAGTAGACTCTTTCAAAAACAAAACAAAACACAAAAAATCTGCAAGTGTGTTAACAAGCACATTCCGGAGGCAGGAAAGCACAAAAAAACAACAAAAAACAAAAAAACAAAAAACAAAAAAAAAACCCACCATCTGTCCTATGTTCCCTGCATACCATGCGCTGAAGTCGCCTAAACCATGTCTAATTCTTGAAAACCAGTTTTATTTCAAATTCACTGTTAACATAATTTTGCCTGACTCTCTCGCCTTTTTTTTTTTTTTTTCTCGATAAAATCTGCTACACTGGTGTTGCGAGAAATTCCTTTTCTGAGACATACAGAATGGAATGCAGAAATAAAGTCCTCTCAACCCCTCCTCGTCGCCTTTCTGTCGCCCCTCCCCCTTCCCCATCCCCCCTCCCCCTCCTGCTTCTCTTCCTGCTCCCTTCGTCCGTCTCCTGAAAAAAAAAAAAAAAAAAAAAAAAAAAGAAACTAGAGTGTCCCTGTCTCTGTGCCGGTGAATTAGCATGAACAGGAATCGGCACTCAAGCGTTTGAAGTATTGATCAGACCCGTGCGTTCCTCTGTGCCCACTGTGACGATGTGTTCCGTGGGGTCGGCGTGGATTGCCAGTCCGGTTACATCATATCGTGATCACCACACCACGTCATGGGTCTGGTTCTGTTCAGCATTACATGCTATCGCACTTCCGGCCTGCTCACGTCACGTCACATCTAGGTCACGTGTTATCCTATCACATGCCTGTTCACGTCACATCACGTCTGGGTCACGTGTTATCCTATAACGTGCATGTTCACTTCACACTGCATGAGCGTCACATGGTATTACGCCACGTGCCTGTTTGCATTACATCACATTGTAATGAATTCAGACCACGTCGTAAATATGTCCTTGGGGCTTTTGACATCACATAACATAGCTGTTCAGACCACATCGCACATCTGTTCACATCACATTCACATAGCTGTACATCAGTACATCTGACATACATCTGTTTACATTACACCTGACTTGCGTGTTCACATTACATCACATACCTGTTCACATTACCTCACATGTTTGTTCGCATTACATCACGTATCGATTCACATCACATAACATGTATGTTCACATCACGTCACATCTCTGTTCTTTTTAAGGTCACGTCACATTACAACATGCATGTGCACATCACATCACACACCATCACATCAAAAGCCTGTTCCTTTAAGGATGAGATCATACATTGTATGTTCATACCAGATCTCTTTTTTTTTTTTTTTCTTTTCGAGTTACGTCACATCTCTTTCATATCACGTCATAATCACTGCTACTTCACATCATTCATCTGTTCCTTTTAGAGTCGCATCATATCACATCACAAATCTCTTTCGCAACACGCCATACTCTGACCCTTCCAGGTGACGTCATATTATTATTCTGTTCATATTACGTCAGAAGTATTGTCACATCACCAAGACGTGTGCCTTCAACCCGATGCTGATTTCGTGGTTGACAATCATGTTCCGACTGGATCCGTTCCCTGGGATCTCCTCACAGCACATCGACCATCTGATCACATCAGGTTGAAGAAGCAGATAATCAGAGTGAAATCACGTTGAGAGTTTTTTTTTTTTTTTTAAAGCTTTAGGAAAACTTATTCCAATAAAAAATGCAGGAACTTCTTTAACAATAAGATCAAACATGATACTGTCATCTTTGGACTGGACCAACACGTACAAGAAGGAACAATGGGACGGTGTTTGACTTTCTCATGATAATTGCGAAACTTTATGTTTATAAATGTAAGACTGGAAAGATGGAAAACGTACTAGATACGTCGGGTTTTTTTTTTTTTTTCATACTGATCAGTTGAGCAATTACAGGTCTAAAATCAAATTGTATAGCGTCAAATTTAACATTATTCAAAACAGTTTCAATGGTGTATCTAACAACTATAAGCCAACGATCTTCCCAACAAGTGTATGAACATGTATGTAAAAACAGAAAGAGAGACAGACAGACAGAGACAGAGACAGACACAGAGAGAGACACACACATACACACAGAGACAGACAGACGAACAGAGACAGAGAGATAGGTACATAAATGCATATTTACATATACAAGCATACATACATAAAAACATATATAGAGAGATAAATAAATAGATGAATAGAAGACAGACAGACAGACAGACAGACAGACAGACAGACAGACTGACAGACAGGCAGGCAGGCAGGCAGACAGATAGATAGATAGACAAACAGCTAGATAGTCTCATACGTCCAGTCTTCCTTCGTGTTCATGTACTTTTTAATGTTCTGCATATCTGAACAGTTAAACTCTCGAGTGTGTTTTATGAATTTAGCGTGTGTCAGTAACACTCTCTGCCATTTTACAACGGATGCTTAGTTCTTTCGTGGAATGCATGAGAGCATACATTCACTTTTCTTAAAGGAAAAAGAAAATATGCCCTGAATGTATTCGTGTTTGTTTAAAACCCTCCCGCAAGAAAATAAAACAATACAGTAACCAATTAATCGTACCGGGAATAGTGTTCTCATTTGGCGAATCAAGCAGCCCGATAGATAGATGGATAGATATATAGATAATAGATAGATAGATAGATAGATAGATAGACAGATAGATAGACAGATGGACAGATAGACAGATAGATAGATAGATAGATAGTATAGATAGATAGATAGATAGACAGACAGATAGATAGACAGACAGACAGATCAAGCAGCCCGATGAAAAGATAGATAGAAGATAGATAGATAGATAGATAGATAGATAGATAGATAGATAGATGATGGACAGACAGACAGACAGACAGACAGACAGATGAAAATTCATAGAGAAAAAAAAAGGACTAATATGAAAAACAAAGAAGAAGAAGAGTCTCAATAACGTAATTTTACATTCAGTTCGTTTCCGTTCGAAATCCGCTTCACCTTCAATACAAAAACAAAAACAGATAAATGTTATCGCTAAGGACTTGAGGGTCAGAAGGAAATCCTTTCTAAATATGGTCAGCCGTTAGACTTTTCCTCGTGTAACAGGAGCAGTAATGTTTGTAATTGGTAAATGAAGCGCTTGAAAATTTCTCATTTATACAGCAAAGAAAACGAATCTAGCCGAAATCTGAACTTAATGGAAGAGCAGTTGATCGCTTTTCATGACCCCGTCGTCACCACTCACCACCATCCTCTCTCACTCCCTCTGTCTGTCTGTCTGTCTGTCTGTCTGTCTGTCTGTCTGTCTTCTGTGTGTGTGTGTGTGTGTGTGTGTGTGTGTGTGTGTGTGTGTGTGTGTGTGTGTGTGTGTAGGCTTTAGCTTGCTAGTTATGCTTAGTCCCTTTCCAAGACAATGGCTGAATAAAAAATAATAATAATAACATGCACACGAAAATCTGCTACCTTTGGAAATGAAGATATCCTCTTCCTCCTCTTCCTCCTCACTAACATCATCATCATACATCATCATCATCATCATCATCATCTCTCATCTCTCTCTCATCTTCTATCTCTCTATCTTCTACTATCTATCTATCTATCTATCTATCTATCTATCTATCTATCTATCTATCTATCTATCTATCTATCAGTCTGTCTGTCTATCCTCTCAATGTCCCGATCATTGCCACTTTCTTTTCACGCCGTTCTGTCCAACTCCCCAACACAGCCATGGCTGTGTTTATCCTGACGCAGGGTCTAGATCGGCACTGTCTGTTCTTCGTCACCTGTCCACGTCTGTACCTTCTGTGTTGGTGAACCGTTCACTGTCTTTTGTACCTGCTCTGTGCGTCAACGGTGGTCACTATGTTTTGTCTGTCAACATTGGTTACTGTCAAAATGGAGTGACTGACGGCGGAGAACGAAGCAAAATTTAGAAAGAGAGGGTGTTAGTTACCGCCAATGACATTGACAAACAAAGCACATGACAAGACACGATGCATTTCGACCTCTTGGGTCGACCTCCATTTCCGCCTGGCGGCTATTCTCCCTACCACATGGACAACAGATGAGTCACTCTTCGTTCTTTGTTTGTACTGTCCTAAATGTTAAATGTGATCTATTTTTTTGCCTGAAGAAGACCCAAGAGGTCGAAATGCATCGTGTCTTGTCATGTGCTTTGTTTGTCAATGTCATTGGCGGTAACTAACACCCTCTCTTTCTAAATACTGGTTACTGTGTTTTGTCTGTCAACATTGGTTGCTGTGTTTTGTCTGTCAACATTGGTTACTGTGTTTTGTCTCTAAACACTGGCCACTTTGTCTGTCAACACTGGTCACTTTGTCTGTCAACACTGGTCACTTTAAGTTTGACAGCCAACACTGGTCACTTTCTTTCTGCGTATCAAAATTGGTCACTGTGTCCTGCCTGTCAACCTTGGTTGCTGTGTTTTTTTTCTGTAAACATTAGTCACTTTAATATTGTCTCTCAACACATAAGTCACCTTAATTTTGTCTGTCAATATTGGTCACTTTCTTTCTGTGAATTAAAATTGGTCATTGTGTTTTGTCTGTCATCAATCCATACTGTGTTTTGCCTGTGAACATTGGACACTGTATTTATCTGTCAACATTGGCTACTGAGGTTTGGATGAAATCTACTGTCTGTCAACATTCAACACTGCAGTTTTGTTGTTGTTGTTGTTGTTGTTGTTGTCGTCGTCGTCGTCGTTGTTGTTGTTGTTGTTGTCGTCGTCGTCGTCGTTGTTGTTGTTGTTGTTGTTGCTGTTGTTCTTGTTGTTGATTTTTCTGTCAACACCGATTTCCATGTTTTGTCTATCAACAATGGTTAGTGTGTTTTGTCTGTCAATACTCGACACTGTGTTCTATCAATATTGGTTACTGCGTTTTATCTTTGGTCAAAATGTTTTGTCTGCCAACCTTCAATGCTGTGTTTTCTCTGTCTGTATTTCTTTTGTCTGCCAATACTGGTAACTGTGTTTTTGTTTGTAAACAATAGACAATCTGTTTCGCCTGTCAACAATCAGCACTGTGTTTTGTTCATCAAAGTTCTATATTTTGTCTACCACCATTGGTTACTGTGCTTCGTCTGTCAATATTGGTTACTGCGGAAGAAAGGTGGCAGAGTGGTTAAGACGTTCGCCTGCCAATCCAACGTGTGAGAAGTGCGTGGGTTCGAGCCCTGCCTTTCTCGCCCTTTCTTTCCCAGTTTGAATGACAAATCTAACTGAACGTCAAGTCCATCGGATAGGGACTATAAGCGAGTCGGACCCGTGTGCCTTCCTGGCCCCTGCACACGTTAAAGAACCCACGGCAGCTGAAAATCGAAAAGAGCAGGGGGTTCCCCGCTGCCCTGGCAAAACTGACGTAGATTGAAGATAGCCGCCTGGTATTTCTTACCAAGCCACAAAAATTGTCACTTACTGTTATCGTGTGCCATCGTGTACCGGTGGAAATAGAGGACACGTATAAACATTGCATACATCCTATGTGAGAAACTGGAGGAATAAATGAGATAAATGAAAATGAGTGACTGATATTTGAATGGTACGGGAAACGACTGAATGAGCGCCAGTAGACTGCTCTTCGGCCGGCTCTACCTGGGTAGGCAGCCCGTTGAGTGAGTGAGGTAGTGTGTTTAGTGTAAAGCGCTTAGAGCTTGGTCTGTGACCGAGGATAGGCGCTATATAAATACCCAATATAATAATAATAATAATGTTGATAACCGTGCTGTGTCAGTCAACATTCGACATAAGTGCTTTGTCTA
>CM065722.1:58274350-58301850 GCA_033310375.1 Conus canariensis | reverse complement strand
AGCAATACTGTTGTTGTTCGTGTTCTTGTTCTTGTTGTAGCAGTAGTATCAACATTATTTCTTTAATATAGCCATGGAATGTATTCAAACAACCACACGTAACAGTAAAATAGCACGATCAAAAATGATAAGAAATAAGAATATATTAATACGTTGCATCTTACAGTTTACAAATAGTAAATACTGCATGGGGCTTCATTTGTATATTCGTCCTTTTGGGTTTTTTTGTTTGTTTTTGTCTTTTTGTTCTCCCAGTTCTTATAGAACAGGGAGTACTTTAGAATGGGAACGAAGAAATGCTGTCTGTGTGTCTGTCTGTGTGTCTGTCTGTCTGTGTGTCCGTGGTCAAAATGTGTTCCAATCGCTCCAGACAAAACTACTGGGCCGATCTTTCTGAAAATTTGTAGGTATGTTCATTATGGGCCACGGATGATGCCCGATGTTTTAGTTTACCGCTATAGCCGTTACTAACGGCTGTAACGGCCTGTAACGGTTTTTCTTCTTTATGGAATATCTCAGAAAGTACTTGGCCAATTTATAAGCGGTTTGGATGATCTTGTGACAAATCGGAGCCTCTGTCCATATGTAAGTGATGTAATGCTGAAAATGGATTAAACAACCGTTAAAAACCGTTATTCTACCGTTATTTCTTATATATAGGTGGATTTTAATGAAATTTGGTATATAGAAAGATTATCACACACAAATGGCACTTCTATATAGTGTTTCAAAATTTGACCGTTAAAAACCGTTATTCTTGACATATTGTCCGATTTGGATGAAATTTGATATGTACACAGGCTTTAGCCCAGTGAGGACTAAAATACCGGTGTCAAAAGTGTATATGGGTTATATAACCGTTAAACCGTTATTTTGCCGTTATTTTTTATATACATTGATGGGTTTTAATGAAATTTTGTATATAGAAAGGTTATCACACACAAATGGCACTTCCATGTTGTGTTTCAAAATCTGACCGTTAAAAACCGTTATTCTTGACATATTGTCCGATTTGGATGAAATTTGGTATGTACACAGGCTTTAGCCCAGTGAGGACTAAAATACCAGTTTCAAAAGTGTGCATCGGTTAAATAACCGTTAAAACCGTTATTTTGCCTTTATTTGTTATCTCACAAAGCACTTGGCCGATTTATAAACGGTTTGGAAAACTGGGAGTACGTTTATATGCTTCGCATCTTGTTTTATTTAAAAAGAAGGATCATATCCTTTCCTTTTCGATATCCAGCCTTGTCTACCCTCATCTCCCCCGCCTCTCTCTCTCTCTCTCTCTCTCTCTCTCTCTCTCTCTCTCTCTCTCTCTCTCTCTCTCTCCATCCCAGGATCCCCCGTCTTCGTCTTCCCTATCTCTGTCTACCAATCTTTTAATTGGGACACATTTCATGTTGGACTTTTAGCACTGACAGTTCTCTAGGTGCACGTGCTGTATACAGCCAAAGTTTTAACGACTCATAGAAATCCTTAAAAACACGTGTGGTAAAAGAGGGGACGCGGGGGATGTCTTTTCTTCAGAGGTCAGTCTGAAATAAATCGCAACAAATATATTCCAGAAACAAGAAGAGGCCTTGAAAGAGAGGATTCTTTATTCTTTTCTTGGGTGTGTCTTACATGAAACAAGCGTTTTGTAAGAGAATATTCACAGCTTGCAGCCGATGGCTGAATTCTCTGGCTTCTTCTCAAGTTCCATTCCCATTTCAATTATCCACACTCATTTCAACCCCGTCTCCATCCTCAGTCGACAACCGCGATCTCAACTCCCTCCGTGCCCACCCTCCCTCCTCCACCCCTCTCTTCCACCCCCCTCCCCCCCCCCCCCCACACACACACACTACCACTGCTACTATCTCCTTCTCCATCCCCACCCTTTTCAGCACGTCTCTCTCGTTACGTATACCGTCATTCTGGCAGGGAGTGGGGTCGTTGAGGCCTTCCTACATTCCCTGAAAAATATGTTTCCTTCAAAGTCAAGGTTGGCCGATGGATCCTGTTCTCAGCATAAGACTCTCTCTTCTCAGTGCTGATACTCTTCGCAATCTCGGTTCTCTTGGTGTAATCTTGCCACAGTTTTCAGGCTGCCTTTAAAATAGTCCTTGTATTGTTGCCGAGGGGTGAGGGTGGAGTGGGGGGGGGGGGGGGTCTGGGAGGCAGAGACTAAGCGCGCGGAAGGGGAAGCGGCATAGCATCTTTCTATGGCCCTGAGCAACTGTCCCGCACAGGATCTATCGTGGCAACGTGGAAACCGTTGAAGCGGATCAAGTGGCCCGTCCCTCTCAGCTAGTATTCAGTATGATGATCCCCGTGCTGACAAAGTCAGCTGTGTGCAGAAGCTCCGTGCTGGCCACTTTGTCCACTGAGTGAAGGGCTCCTCCTGTATGGAAACGCTGGAGCCCCTTGACGTACTTCCAGCTTCGTGTCTAGGACCGACAGCTGTACAGAAGGCTGATTTCAGCTCGCTTGCCATGCACACTTTGATCTTGGATTGACAGCTTGACGTTCTGTTTTTCCGACCTACAAGAACAAAGTGTTGACTGGTCATGGTGGTACGTTCCGTTTTCTCCTTGTTCAGGGCACTATAAAAAAATAAAATTAAAAAAAAGACAGGATGCTCTTCAGGTATTTGAAGTGGAAGGGTAAAGCGAAGTAAATCCAAAAATACCACAACTGACGTTTCACCTTCTCATTCGAATAAGATGCTGAACTAAACTGTTCTGCGTGAAAATAACAATAACTGATTAGGGATACGTTGATTTGTGTGTCTTTAAAAGAATACTGCGATCACAAGACGTCAAAACCGTGCACACTGTTGCTACCAGAATATAACGTTGTAACAGTACGTTTAAAATTGGAAGCAATAATATGAAACATGAGATTTCACAAACCGTCTTAAGTGTTCTACACACTTTTATTTATAACAGGATGGGTGATGAAGATTGTTGCCATTATCGTTATTATACCGATCCGTCTAAAGTGACTTAGTACGAGATGACGTTACATAAAAAAAAGATTAAACAAAAAATTACCACACGGTGATTGCTTTATATTTATATGCAAAGCAGCCAGGTCTGATTATCTGAAACTGTTATACTCTGCATCCACTGAACACCATACGACGTGCGTCCTGACAACACTAACATGTATTCTTACATCAGACATTATTGATTCTTTAATGGGACATCAGATAAAGTATCATGACTTACAACACATATCGTGACCTCAGATGACTAGTAGTCTGTATTTTGACACCAAATAACAAGTAATCTGACATACAATACATATTCTGATCTCAGATAACATGTTTTCCGATACCGGTAACATTCTTCTGATTTAGATAAGAAGATCTTCCCACAGGAAGTGTTGAAGCAAATTAGGAACGAAAATTAAAGGGAATGTTTTTCTTATTCATCATCAATACGAAACTGAATGCCCTTCACTAGGCATTATCGTCGACACGGAACCATTGCAACTAACGTGACTTTAACAGGAAACGCAACTGTATCGATGGTAAAGAATGTAACGTTTTCAGAGACGATGGGTTACGCGACGGTTATATGGTGGTTTACTGAATACTACGGCACTCATTCGCTACGGCCGTTTTATTGTTGGCGATGCGTTTAAAGTGACAATGCCATAACTTACAAACACATTGAGTGGAAGGTTACTTTAGCCGGGACTGGGTAGATATCAATACTATGGACCCCAAGGATACTCTCTCTCTCTCTTTCTCTTGTCTCTGGCTCTCTCTCTCTCTCTTCTCTATCCCTTTTACAAAACCAAGGACTTATACCCCCTCCCCCACTCCTCCTCTCAAAGCCCCACACCCTCCCTAGCCAGCGCTCGATTCACTCAGCAGAACAAATGAAGAAAGGGGACCCGCAGGGGAGACCAACAACAGGAGAGAAAAAAAAAAGGTCCCACCAATCCGCACCCCCACCCTCTCTCTCACACACACCCCTTCCCCTCCCTTCCACTCTTAGCAAAGGACACGGCCAGACAAGGCAGGGAACTGATGGTGGCAAAGCAGGCGGGTTCTCTCCCCTGGTCGGGGCTGTCGGGGAGAACTGATGAGAAACTTAGAGGTGCTCAGGACGAGTCGGACCAATCAATCAGGGCCCTGCCCAGGGGATCAGGCCCGGGCTAAATCAGGGCGCTTCCTGCTCAATTGTCTCCCAGACTCCTTCCGTAATGAGCGGCCACCCTTCATGCCCGATTCCAAAGAAACGCAACACGGACAAGAATCGAGAGAGATTCGGTTTTAAACGAACGAATTTTTCCGAGTTTCTCCTCCTCCGTGGAAGTTGAAACTCCAACAAAGCAGTTTTGAATGGGGATCCTTTTCTCTTCCTAATGTCTCGGTGATGAGATCTGCGTCGTTGTACACCTTGCTTCAAGAGAAACGCAGCATCCAAGAATCAGGTTCAGGTTTAGGCCTATGTGAATTCTAACTGAGGATAAAAGTTGAAAGAACTAGGTCGCCAAAAGAATGAACCATTGCTATGACAGGACAGAAGCAACGCGTTTCGGGCCTCGAGTTTGCGTTTGGATGAAGAGAATTTCTCATAAGACTTTTATAAAAAGAGATCTTGATTACGTTCCAATCCAATAAGTTCCATCGTTCAGGGGTGAGAGAGAAGTCAGTTTTTCAAATCATAGGATTATTAAAGTTGCCTGCATGACTGATAACATTCTGATTGTCTGGATGGTGGTTGAGGGGAGGAAGGGGGCTAGATTCAGCAACAATGTTCGCACTATCTGAAACGTTGCCACAACAGAAACATGGCTTCCGAAGAAACGAAAACGCCCAAACTGTTACCTTAACAAACACAAAGGCGAAAGATTTTCCACTACTTTTAAATGAGGAAACTTTTGGAGAGGTGGGGGTAGGCGGTGGGGGTTGTGGGAGGGGAAGAGGGCACAAAATCCTGCTTGCTCTTTCAAAAGAAACGCATTCGACAATGAGACGAGCGCAGACGGAAATATAACAATCCTTGAAGTAACTACACAACGCCATGTCCATAGTAATGACGCACCACCCAGTTGACTACGTGACCAAGCAAATATTGTCGTCACCAGGGGGACTTAGCTGTGCTGTGAATGTTGGTTCAGAGCAGATACAAACCAATTCCAACTAAATGACCCGGAGGCAATGCAGTGTCTCCTTTGGCGGTCATCCTCATGAAGACCTAATACCAATAACTCCTAGGAGTACTGATGATTGGACTATCTGTTGATGATCCTGTGTGCAGCTGGTGGATGCGACATCTCGGACATAGTATCAGCACCGCTGAAAGGTCGCAGAATACAGAACACACAAAATGAAACAAATTATAACAACGACAATTAGCCAATCAATCCATCAATCAACCAATCAATAGTAAATGGATTAACAACTCTGAACAAAATCTGAGCGAGAAAGCTCACTGTACCTAGTTTCTCTTTATTCCCTGTGGTAAGATGTTGCAATGTTCTCTAACACTTACATTCTAAAGAAACGCAGCTTACTAGAATGACAATGAACGGGTGAAGAAGACACATACGCTAAAAAAAAATATTGAAATAAAAACGTGAAAAAAAAACCCAGAGCATTTTTTGTGCTCCCGTTGTCTCTGTAGCAAGATCAACATCAAAAACCTATGAAAGAAATGGCTACAGTGTCCAACGAACGAATTATTGTTGTTTTGTTTTTAAAAAGGAGTGTCTGTTCTGTTTCTCTGTGAGCGTCATACTGTCTCTACCACAACACAGTCTTACAAAAGCACGCCGGTCACAAATGAGACAGTTGACGTTCGCAAGGAGTCTCCCAGCTGTCCGCTGTGTTTCAGACAGACAGGATTTTCAACACGTGATCGTGCATAAGCATGGTGGCTGGCAGACTGTGGCTGTCTCGTTGTTATCGTTGAAATCGTTAACTTGTTGAAGAATGTTAGGAATTGGCTGACTCATTTTTTCAGTTTGATTGATTATTGTGATAATGATCATGCGAGTTTACACAGAAAGTCACGAATTAGTTTCACGTAAGACACGTTGTCGTTTTCGTTTATGATAGTTGTGATTTGATTGGACGGCAGCTTATAAGATTTGATTGGACAAAGAGTTACAGAAATGGAGTGTGAAGATGACGATGCGGTTGTCAGTTGCAGACAAACTGGTGGACGACAGGAACCAAAAACTTTGTTTCCATCAGCTGATGGGGAAACGTATGTGGATGGAATGTGGGACTCCTTTTTCTTTAGAAACAAGACGTTATGCTTTCATGATAATGTCTACACTGACATTACCACGAAATGACTGATTTTGTTTTCAGTTTCTTCGCTTCAAAATGCTTCAAATGCCGCACTCAGTTTTAAATCACCAAGAATACATTCACTGACTCTTTCTAATAATAGCTGAAGAAACAACGCGTTCTAGAAGCTTCTCTCTCAATAACGTGTACATGAATCTATTGAATTAAACTTCCAGTGTCATGAAAATTCAGCCTGTATGATCACATCACATTTTTCAGTTTATGAAATATGTTTTGATATACACAATGAAGAAAGCAGTAAATAACACAAAAGACCTCAAACTGTTTATTACACTTTTTATTCAGATTCACTGTTGAAAGACGTCACTTGCTTTTCACGCCGTAAGAAAAAATTCTTCTCCTGATCGAAAGCCTTTCTTCCTTGGACTAGTTTTCAGTTTTTGTTGGCGGTTTTGTTTGTTTTGTTTTGTGAAAAAAAAATGAAACTGACTAACCCCCCCCCCCCCCCCTCCCCCCTACATCTCCAAGCTTTGTTCATAGTCAGAAATGTTTCGTCCTTGTGTACAGTCATACTAGCTGCATTGAAAAAAGCAAGATATATTTAAGACATTGATTTTCTTAACAGAATGAGTTCATCGTTTTTAACGGTATTTCGTTTAATGCAAAATACACAACGCATCTAAATAAAACAAATGACTGAGAGGAATCTTGACATGGAAGCTTTTTATTCTGAGATTTACTTCGTGGACACTTTTCCCTAGCCTTGATTTGCGCAGGCAACTGAGTTTCTCTGTGTGTGTGTGTGTGTGTGTGTGTGTGTGCGTGCGTGCGTGCGTGCGTGCGTGCATTTATGAGGTTGAAAATATGGGAAGTGTGCGAGTACACTTCAAAGCGCGAATGTGTGTCTGTGTTACATGATAGCAGAGGGAAATTGTATTGATGTGATCCAGTAATTAAAAAAAACAGATACTAACAGATAAATCATAAATACCCTCTGACCTGTGAAACAAATATTCATAACTTGAGCCAAGAAACCATTCATTCAACACACTGGAGAGAGACAAACGATGGGGTGGACACATCGGATTTAGTATTTTAACAAAATTTAAAAAAGAAAACAGGCTTGCAAAATTAATCCCTCGCTCTTGGAAAATGGACTTACAAGATAGCAGACAGCAAATGTTTCCCCATACATATATCTAAACTTTTTACATTTTTTTTTTCAAAGAGAGTTGAAGTGCATTATGTGAACAAAGCTTCTAATCGCTCGTGAGGGAGAGGCAAGGAAATTTCCTGGGCAGTTTTCTTGACATGATTTTCATCTGATGCTTTGTTTATAATGTTTAGCGTTCTGTAGACTAAATTATGTTCAGTGAAACTTAGTCTTCAATATTGCTGACAGCCTTTCGAAAAGCCCGATCTATCCCTTCATTTGCTGATTTCTACAATGAGAGGGCACCCAACAATAGGTACCTGTAATACTTTCAATGAATAAAATATCTATAGTATTTTTAGTTCTGTTATCGATGAATGAGAAACAGTGTGCGTGCGTGTGTGTGTGTGTGTGTGTGTGTGTGTGTGTGTGTGTGTGTGTGTGTGTGTGTGTGTCTGTCTGTCTGTCCGTGGGTCAGTCAGTGTGTCTCTCTGTCTGTCTCTCTGACTGTGTTTGTGTGTCTGTCTGTATGCGTGTGAGCGTTGAATCGTGTTGGATATGAATGTGTGCGCGCGGAGGGAGTATGAAGAGGATGTGTGCACGCATGTCAAGTGCACAAGAACTGTGCTCCATGAGAAATATTTACTTGCAGTCGTATTAGCAGTGATGGTAGTAGTAGTTGCTGTAGTAGCAGTAGCAGCTGTTATTGCTGTTGTTGTGGCAGCAACAGCGAGAGCAGCAGCAACAGCAGTAGCAGTAGTAGTAGTAGTAATTGTATGAGGAGGAGGACAATAATAATTGTTTATTGCTTAGAAATAAAATTATTTCACTCCGTCTTTAGCTCTAAGCAATGGCTCTGTTCTCCCCCCCCCCCCCCCTACTCCCCGTTTTCTTCCCACTTCCCTTTCATCCTTCACCCCAATCCCATCCTTCTGCACCCTCTTCCTCGCCAGCCAAAGGATCAAAGGTCTTCTATGGCAAAAGAACTAAAGGAATCATCCACCCTACATTTTCATCACGCGTTTTCCTCACATGTCCTTCGTTCTCATCCCTTGTTGCCGCTGTCTCTGCACGGGAACGACTGTCGTCACCCGATCCGGATCCGGATCATCTTCCTGCAGAGAAAGACGACATGCCAGGATAAAACGGACGTCTACCTCCCCGTGAGGAAAATTCAGGTTGTTTCCACTAGCATCGAATCACCTAACGCAAGGTTTTGTACAGCGTTTGCACAATTCCCATGGCTTCGCTGACTGGCTGAGAAGAAGTACAACGCGCATTTATCGGGCAGTTCTGCCTGCGAATGAATGGATTTTTTTTTTTAATCGGGGACTCCTTTTGTGGAAGTGGTTTTCCCTTATAGTGCCTCTGCACATTGAGGTTCAGCATTACCGTCTGCATCTCAGATTACGCTTGTGTCATGAACATTATCCAAACATAAGGTGGGGGTATTTACAAAGTTGTCAATACCAGGAAACAAACTGCAGAGACACAATTAGACCAAACAAAACTTCAACAGTTTTATTTTCTCATCCTGCATGGTAGGCGCATCAGACAAATTGAAACAGGTTTGTCCATGGCAGTTCCTCTATGTTGGTCTGGTCATTTATAAAAGAAGATCCAAGTCCAGTCCGCTTGAGCTTGTAAGCTGTCATTTTGAGACCCAAAAAAGCATTTTATTGGAAAGAGAACTGACGCTGCCACCTGAGGCTGGTCCTGGCGATGAAGACGGAGTTCTTACGCCCAGTCCGATATGTCGTTCTCGCCAGTTCTGGGCTCCATCCAACAGTGATCTAACAGTGTCAGTGACTGGATCAAGTGAAGCGGTGACCTAGGGAACACGACAGAGAATTTTGATATGGATTTTCTTCAATGGTCTCAGTGAACCCCCTCCCCCCCCCTCCCCCCCTCTCTCTCTCTCTCTTACGTCATCATGAACATATCCCCCAACTCTCTCTTTCTTTGTCTGCGTGCGCGTGCGTGCATGTGTGTGTGTGTGCGCGCGCGCGCGCGCGTGTGTGTGTGTGTATGTGTGTGTGTGTAGAGAGAGAGAGAGAGAGAGAGAGAGAGAGAGGAGAGAGAGAGAGAGGAGGAGAGATCGCGATCCCATCTCTCTCTGTCTGTCTCTATCTGTCTGTTGTCTGTCTCTCTCTCTCTCTCTCTCTCTCTCTCTCTCTCTCTCTCTTCTTTGTCCGTCTCTGTCTCTGTCTCTGTCTCTCTCTCTCTCTCTCTCTCTGTCTCTCTCTTCTCTCTCTCTCTCTCTCTCCTTCATAGGCGACATGGAAATGATAACGCACCTTCATTTTTTTTTTTTAACTCAACATGCATTCAACGATCTAAAAGGAGAACGGATGACATCAGCAGACCTGCACTGATCCGATCCGATCAGACACCGGAGCAGTCACCACGAACGACACTGCGGCGCAGGACCCAGGTTGTCACACGGCGTCTCCTGACCCCCTCCCCTCCCCCCCCCCCCCCCCCCACACACACACTTCCTCCACCCCACCATCCTTCCTCTCTCCACCTCCTTTTTTTCCTCCCCTCTTCTCGGCCTGTCAGCAGCATTACTCCCAAGCCTCTCATTCCGCTCCGCTCCACACAGCCACACCCAGAAAGCATCGCAGTTTGAACACCGTCACTCCAGTATCAAGTCTCCTTAAGGCAACCCAGCTAAGCAGACGCTGCACTGCCGCTGAGTCAGTTCCGCAGGTGCTTGGTCTGATCCGGCATTGCAGGCCACGCCCTGTCAAGGCATGTTCTGACGACGACAACCGCTTGGTGGCGGAGCCTGTGTAAAGTAAGCATCCCCCTTTCGCAGGGCGACACCATGTCCAACTGACAACACTCCTCATGACCATGCCCATACCCACAGACACTGACCTGGGCTTCACTCAGGGGATGGAGGTGGACAGTAATCCAAGCTGTGGTCATTACGACAGCCGAGCACAAAAAGGTCACACAGTCTGTTTTTCTTACACATTCATTTCGTGGGCGTTCTGTCCTGAATCCGTTACCAAGCACCGCTCTACGGAAGTAGTCGTTTCCAAAGCAACGGCCAGATACGGCGTCACCAGTCAACAGTGCGTAATGCTTGATCTGGATCCAATACGTCACCAGCTCAGCAGTACGTAGTATATGCCCAGAATCCAACCCGTTCTTTAATTCCGATAGATTGCGCATCCTTGACTTTCACCACGACATTTTGACGATGGATGACATTTAAGGGGGCACAGCATTTGACGCAAGTGATCTTTTTACCAGGGGCGACCTATTTTGCGGAATAAATGGCGGGTCGTTAGGTTTCGCTGTTTGAATATCAATGTCTGGATTGAGGTGTATATCATACATACAAGTCCAATATTTGTATACGCACATATACTTATGTCTTCATTTACTTATAACTTATTGCTTTATCACGTTTGGGTGGTCTTGTCTACCTACTGGGGTTTTCTTTTTTATTGAGGGGGGGGGGGGGGCGATCATGTATCCTGATTCCTGCCTAATCCGAGGCTTAACTTGCTGACAGTTGTTTGATTATTGTCGGGGAGGGGGGGGGGAGACAAGGAGAAGAAGAGTGCCTGGGGATGTGAGACCGAGGGGATGGAGAGAAAGGAAACAATCTCAGCGTTGATTTTCCCTTCTTCACCCAGTGCTTGCCTACCAGCTGCAGAATCTGGAAGACACCTGAGACTCTCTGGAAGATCCCGTGTTCGTCGTATTCCAAATGCTGTCCCACTACCGAGGACAGGCGGCTTCTGACGATCATCACGTGCATCAGAATTTGCTGAAGTCTCAGGCACAAATGAACCTAATCAGTTCTCGAAGTCCGACAGACGTCTAGGTAAACTTGGTAGGCCGACTAACTCTAACGACTGTTCACATGGGCTCCAACTGAAGGGAGGGTATCGACTGTGCCCGCCGCCGTCTTGATTGTACATCAGCACACAACGGGGAGTGACGGAACCCCTCATTTGGGGAGGACGGGAGTGGACAGATTTGTATGGGAGTGAGGTGATAGGGATGGGGTAGGAGCGGTGGAGGTCGTGGTGGTGATGGTAGTGGTAGTAGGGGTGATGGACAAGGGTTTGTGCATTCGTGTGTGAATGTATACGTGTGTGTGAATGACTCTCTCTCTCTCTCTCTCTCTCTCTCTCTCTCCTCTCTCTCTCTCTCTCTCTCTCTCTCTGCATGCACCGAAGTGAGTGTGCATGTTATGCGTGTAAATGTGCGTGTTCCTAAGTCTATGGACGTGGTGTGTGAGTGTATGTGTAGTGTGTGTGTGTGTGTGTGTGTGTGTGTGTGTGTGTGTGTGTGTGTGTGTGTGTGTGTGTGCATGTGTGTGTGTGCGTGTGTGTGTTGTATGGTAATGTACACAAGAGTATGTTTGTGTCTGCACAATCACCTGTACATGTCCGTTCTCTGGAAAGTTCACATTAACCTGTTCTTACTTTAAAGTCAACAGTGATGCTGAGTACAAATTTGTTCTTACTTCAAAGTCAATAGTGATGCTGGGTACAAATTTGTTCTTACTTCAAAATCAACAATGATGCTGAGTACAAATTTGTTCTTACTTCAAAGTCAACAGTGATGCTGGGTACAAATTTGTTCTTACTTTAAAGTCAACAGTGATGCTGAGTACAAATTTGTTCTTACTTCAAAGTCAACAGTGATGCTGGGTACAAATTTATTCTTACTTTAAAGTCAACAACGATGCTGAGTACAACTTTGTTCTTACTTTGAAATCAACAGTGATGCTGAGTACAAATTTGTTCTTACTTTAAAGTCAACAACGATGCTGAGTACAACTTTGTTCTTACTTTGAAATCAACAGTGATGCTGAGTACAAATTTGTTCTTACTTTAAAGTCAACAGTGATGCTGAGTGCAAATTTGTTCTTACTTTAAAGTCAACAATGATGCTGAGTATAAATTTGTTCTTACTTTAAAGTCAACAGTGATGTGGAGTACAAAATTGTTCTCACTTTGAAATCAACAGTGTCACAGACATGACACCCGATCCCTGGTATCTCTGACACTGGGTTACATCCAAGTAGTATCACCTTACCGACATCGACTGAGGGAAGGAAAGGAGTGTGGAAGGGCAGGATGGGGGTAACGCACCGATTAGACCAGCTCCACAAGCATATAGAGACAAGTAAGCAAGCTGTTCTTCCTATCAACGCGTCAAGCTGACGTCCTTTTCCCTGGGGTGGGGTAGGGTGAGGGGACCCCCCCCCCCCTTTTTGAAATAACACTGTCACGCAGTTCTCTCTCTCTCTCTCTCTCTCTCTCTCTCTCTCTTCTCTCTCTCTCTCTCTCTCTCTCTTTGAATGTCACACTCTTCCGCCGCCACAGTATAGCTCGATCTTTAAACAGACGCGCAGAAACACTTCCGTGGAGTTATCTGACACTGAGACAGCACGCGTCGCTCTACAGCAGTAATGGCCCTTTCATGGTCATGTTTCTTCATCCGCTTACGTTCAGCCCCAGTGGCAGTGCAGCATGGTCTGCACGACTGTCGCCTCTTCGTCGCCAGAGGGAGTCACCTTGGCTCACAGAGATCACAGTGCAGGGGAGATTATCCTTTCAGTTTATCCTTGCTGTTTAGGAGAATGACAGAAAAGAAGAAATAACTGTATCAAAATTGTCTTGTAGGAGGAGGTACAGTTTAATCTGGAACAGCAAAAAGCGAAGAAAGAAAAGACAAGAAACTGAGCACCTACAAACAAATTGATACGGATGATCAACCCTTCAGTCTCAAAGAACGTGATGAAAGTCAGGGCAGAAGAAAATCAATAATAAAATAAGAAGACATACCTAAACCTTTCAAAGAACAGTCTATCGGGAACAGTGGCGCCGGATGCTTCTTTCAGTGCCACGTGGCTCCCACAGACGGAGACCATACTCATAGGCGAGTGAACAGTCCAATTTTGAAGGAAACCATGTTTCAAAACCTTGTCTGGACAGACATTTCAAAGCTTGAGCTTTCTCATCAGTAGGCACTGCAAATGGCAGATATGTGGCCACTAAGACTCTGCAAATACAAATATCAAGAAGAAAGTTACATATGAATAAAAAATAGAAGAACGAAAATAAAAGAAAAAGACAAGAGAGAAAGAAAGAACAAACACGAAAAGAAGGGAAAAAAAGAAAAGAAGAAAACACAAAATGAAAAGTCGAGGTGGGGCGCTTATGGATAAGTCTTAACACACGCCGGACCCTACTCATTCGCCCAACGCCGTAGTCCAGCCATGAGATTGACAACTGGACAAGTTGACAGCAAAGAACAGCAAACAACAAACAAGGAAGAAGACATGGTTGATTTTATCGCCAAACGAACAGAATGAACAGATGTCAAAGGAGGTGCAACGCGTTTCGACCATTTGAAGCCTTCTATTGGCAAGACAATCACAAGTCACACAAACAAACCACACACACGCGCGCGCGCGCCCGCGCGCTCGCCACACACACACACACACACACACACACACACACACACACACACACACACACACACACACACTTAAAACCAAGAAAAGTTTTAGCATGCTAAGAAGACTCGTTGTTCCACGCGTGAATAGCAATCGTGATGGGAGAGGAGAAAAAATTAAAGAAACAAAAAAAAAAAGAGAAAAAGAAGAAAAAAGGCAGAAAGGAAAAAGTGCATGTTGACTCGTGTAATAACCTTAAAGCTAACAACCCATACACGCGCTTATCACTGCGGACACTCCTGCACTGGGGAGGGGTTTACTGCCGCTTCACTGGTCATCTCGGCGACACCTTGCCCGGGCCGGCGGCACCTCCGATCCCTAATCAATAGCGGGCGGTTTCTAACGTCGGCTGTCACGCCGGATCCATAATCAATAGAGCTGTAAGCAGCACCGCGTGGCCGCCATTTATTGGGTCATTTATCAGCTGTCGACGTGCTGTCATCCCTCTGTGAGCTTCTCTCTCCGCTGTGCACGTGCAGCATATTGCCCGAAGGGGGTGTTTGCCACTGTTGCGTAAACTTAATCGAAGGTGTTGAGTGGACGGAGAGGAGTGGCTCATGGAAGGGGGGGGGGGGGGGGGGGGGGCGGCAGGAGGGGAGGGGGGGGGGAGAAAACAATGTTGGAGGCAATGGAGGGGGAATGGGGGAGGAGGAAGGGGCAGTAATAGTGAAGGTTTTCCGACTGGTGATTCTGAAGATGTAAAATGTTTTGAATCAATGGATTTTTTGTTTACTTCTCGGCCTGTATTGATAACATGCCTTGTGCCCCCCCCCCCTCCCCCCCGCCCCCACCCCCCGCCCTCTCTCTCTCTCTCTCTCTCTCTCTCTCTCTCTCTTCTCCAGGAAAAAGAAATATATACATATAATTTTCCGTTTCAGCGCACTTTAAACCGGCAGACCTGCTCTGGCAGATACTTTTTATCTTTTCAGGGGAACCTTAATCGGAGTGACTGAAAACTAAGCTTTACAGGGTGCTTGGTCCTCAATGATCAGTTTTTTTAAAATAGTGATTTGCACTCTTGGGAAAAAAAAGAGACTGCCTGTCACTTTGACGGAAGCAGCGGACTAGCTAAGAGGGGGGGGAGAGAGAGAGAGAGAGAGAGAGAGAGAGAGAGAGAGAGAGAGAGAGAGAGAGAGAGAGAGAGAGATTAGCTACGAAGAGAAGAGGACGTAGAAGTATGGCGTAGATAAGCGAGTTGAACTTTCAACTATTTGTAGGCTCGTAATGTCATTGATCCCAGGGGCAAGCACCCTATACGTTGGATGTATTGCTTTGAACGAGCCCCTCGCAGCCCTTGGGATGCTTCAGGAGTTGGATTGTCAGTGGAGACAAGAGTCGAGGTGATAAGGAACTCTCTCCATGGGAAAGAATGTCTGCTGCTGAGACAAACTTTGATCTGGACTAACTGGAACTTTGATGAGATGATTCTCCACACGGAAAGAGTCTACAGCTCTTTTGCAATTGAAGGACTGGCCTCTTGGAACGGATGTATACTTTTTTTTTAATCAAAAGATTGTCCTTTCGGAAAGAATGAGTCATTTTTGGTGACTGGAAAGAAAGAAGAGTGTTTTTTTTTTCATTGGAAATTTTAAAGAGAACTGGGGTCTGTGAACCCAGACTGGATTGTTGTTGATGTGAGGCAAATCAGTTGTCTGTATGACCTGAAAAGAAGTTTGTAAAATGGGCGAATGAACTGAGGTCAGTGTGACCTAGATATATTTCTTCGAGAACAGTGTTAACACTGTATAAAAGAAAAAAAAATATTATCATTGACACGTCTAGTTGAATAACATATTGTGAGAGGAAAAAAAGAGGAAATATTAAAACCCTCTAGAAGGAAGGAAAACAATGTTATACGATCTACTATATTATGTAATATTTTATAGATTTGATATGCTATTATGCCTGGAGACAGAATTTGGGTACGTTAATGGTGGGGAATGAAATGACCAAATTTTCACGAGCGATAAATCTCTGTGTTCTTGCCGTGGACGGAAGAAAGAAAGACAGAAAGAAGTTGCATTGTATTACATTACATTGCACTATAGTATAGTATAGTATAGTAATAGTATAGTATAGTATAGTATAGTATAGTAATAGTATAGTATAGTATAGTATAGTATAGTATAGTATAGTATAGCGTATTGCACTATATTACATCGTTTAATATTATAGCATAGTATTCTATATCATATTGTGTCGTTATCCTATGTCATGTTGCTGTCTACACATAGTATACACACATCCTATTATTTCGCACGATGAACATGTGTGTGTGTGTGTGTGTGTGTGTGTGTGTGTGCGTGCGTGCGTGCGTGCGGTGCGTGCGTGCGTGCGTGCGTGCGTGCGTGCGTGCGTGCGTGCGTGCGTGCGTGCGTGCGTGCGTGCGTGCGTGCGTGCGTGTGTGTGTGTGTGTGTGTGTGACGCGTTCGTTCCATTTCAGCTTACTTTCGCACCATCCCTCCACCTCCCCTTCCCCCCTTTCCTCCTTTCCCGTACCTACCCCCCACCCCCACCCCCATTCCCACTCCACCTCCTAACTCCCCCATCCCCCCTTCCCCACTTTGCCATGTCGATCGGATCCCCTGGCACGACTGGTAATGACCTATTGGATTGCAATGTACCATTTCATTTCGTAGTTGCTCTGTATGCTTTAATCGCCTTCATCACCGCTGTTCACCGAGTTGACGGAAAGACTTGAAAGGCCTGCTTTGCGCTGAATCTGCACCCATTTACTAAAAAAAAAAGAAAAGAAAAAAAAAAAAGAAACAGAGTTCTCTCTGTCTGTCTGTCTGTCTGTCACACACACACACACACACACACACACTCTCTCTCTCTCTCTCACTCTCTCTCTCTCTCTGTGCGTGTGTGTATGTGTATGTGTGTGTGCGTGCGTGCGTGCGTGTCTGCGTGCGTGTATGTGTGTGTGTGGCTCTCTCTCTGTCTCTCTGCCTCTGTCTGTCTGTCTGTCTCTGTCTCTCTCCTCTCTCTCTCTCTCTCTCTCTCTCTCTCTCTCTCTCTCTCTCTCTCTCTCAAAGCAGTATGAATGTCAGTGGCTCTGCTCGCACTGATTTTCTACCCGTGTCGCAGCAAGAGTTTGAAACTGGAAGTGTTGAGATCATACACAACCTTCATGTACAGGGGGCTTACCTCAGTCAACAAACTGTAACAAGCTTCAATATTCTCTCCAGAAACTCGACAGTGATGTGTTCGAATCCAGAAAAGACATAAAAGACAACAGGAGCGACATAAGCAAAATACAGCAATATAGTGTTCACTTGGAAGACAGACTTTGTGAGACTGAGGTGAAACTGGAAAAAATAGAAGAATCCAGGCGAGAAAAGAATTTGAAGTTCTTTGGAGTGCACGTTCCTTGAGTAAATAAAGAAAAGGTGAGTGACGTGGAGGAAATCGTGACAATTCTTAACTATTTCTCTTGTGACAAAAGGTGGTCATCAAATGACATAGAGTAGTACACCTACCGACTGGGAAGGCAAGGGTACAAGAGTCAGCCACGCCCTTTGATCGTGTGTTTCACACACTTGAACGGTAAGATCGGCATCCTCAGAGACAGTGAACTGAGAGCTCGGTTACGGCAAGATGAGATTCGCGTTACAACAGATCTTACTGTTCGTCAAAGGGAGATAAGCCAGCAACTCAAAAGGGAAGGAAAGGTGCCGACATTCAGAAATAGAAGAGTCTACGTAGAGGGCATCCCGTACTCCTATGGTCCCAATCTTAACATCGATAAAGGCTTCTCTTCCCGTGATGACGTTTTTCCCCACAGTCACAAGAGACAATTTTCCTCTAGGCGCCATGAGGAAGAAGAGCTGCAGGCTCACTGTGCCCCTTCAGGGTCTAACCTAAGCCAGAATCAGTCACATGCAGTCCTCTCCGTTTCCATCCAAGAGGAAGAATGATTTCCGTGTGATCCCCCTCAGTCACAACAGCTGCGAAGTCCCTTCGTGAGTGTTCCTCCGTACCTAGGTGAAACAAGACAACCTTTTCCATTCGTTCCCCTTCAACAATGCCAGCAGCAGCAGCAGCAGCAACAACAACAACAACAACAACAACAACAACAACAACAACAACAACAACAACAACAACAGCAGCAGCAGCAACAACAACAACAACAACAACAACAACAACAACAACAACAACAACAACAACAACGTGAACTCTTCGACGGGTATCTTGCAAACCAGAGACAGCAAGAAACGGACCACCCCCCGCAACTAGATTCAGTTCAATGGCCCCCACTTTTGAACAGGCAAAACCTGGCACAATGGGAGGAAACATCGCCAATGAGACTCTTGGAAACATTCTATGAATTCATGGCCTTGCCCACCCCACGTCGATCACCTAACCATGTGAACAAAACTCAGCAAACAACAGCAAAGGAAAAGGCAACACAAAACCACCAACTCGAAAAGCAGCGGGGAAACCAAACCGAGCCAAACAAACACCGCCATCAGAGCAAAGAACAAGCCTCTAAAAGAAATGAGAAACGATCCCGGCAAAGTCAACCACAACCATCAGGACGGCAACAAGAACGCCAGCAACAGAAACAAGGGAACAATGTGACTCCGAGTATGGAGGAACAGCAGTATCAACACCATAAAGATAACCAACGAGATGACAGTGGGTATGGGGATGATATGCAGGGCCAGGGAAAACATGTTGTTCAACAAGATAACATTCGGCAATCTCAAGATTTGTTTGGTGTACAAACAGAGCAGCTTCAAACTGAACAACAAAACGTTCATGACCAACTACCTGAACAACCACCAAACCAGGACCAGAATATTGAACAACTAATGGTTGAACGTCATGGTGAGGAACTGGACGACCAAATGACTCTCTACAAGAACTGACTGATCCAGGACAGGAGCCGAAGGAAATGGCGGATTCTACTCCACAGTCTGCCTCGCGTCAACCACGCCCTAGAACTAGACAGGTCACCAAACAAAACCGGTCCAGGGAACACCAGGATGAAGGTCGTGCTTTATGCGCCTGGACAACGCAGCAGCGCTCCCTGAGCCAGACCAGCATTAGGGACGCCTTCAGAATTGGGCGGACAGACAACACCTACAGCAGGGATGAAAGCAATTGTAGAGAGCTTTCCGCCACAGGAGAAGCATAAGCGAACGATAATAATGAATAGGGCCGGGCACACGGAAAAAGAGACAACCAGAGCAGAGTTGCAAACATACCCCTGTTTATGCAACATGAAAAGCAAACATCTCAGTCACCCATCACATTTCTTAACTATAACGTAAGTGGTTTGCAGTCAAAATTAGCGGATAAAGCATTCGTTAATTTCATACAAAAGCATGATTTCGTGTGTTTGAGACTTTTATAGATGGTGAAACAGAGGAGAGTTTATTTCCAGACTATTATATATTTTCATCCACAGCTAGAAAGCTATCAAAACAGGGTAGGTGTGCTGGAGGTGTAATGGTGTTAGTTAAAAAGTGCTTTTGGGCTTCGTTGAGAGGGTCCATAGTTATGTAAATAATACGGTAATTTTGAAATTATCTAATGAACTTTTAAACATCGATAAAGATGTTTTCTTCATTGCCACACACACTCCTCCCTACGATTCACCCTCTTGGAAATTTCAAACCAACGGGTTTGGTTTACAATTGCTAGAGAAGTGCATGTTAGATCTTTGTGAATCTTTTGATGATTTTTATGTCTTGATATGCGGGGAATTGAACTCGAGGACGGCTGACAAGAATATTGACTTTAGTTTATCTGATGACAGAAGAGACTTTGATGAAGCAAGCAAAGCAGTAAAGAGACATTCACAAGATGATTAAACAAATTTGTTTGGTGAACAACTTCTTTTCTTTTGTAATATTTTTGACTGCTTGGTAATTAATGGTCTTGATGTGTTTGGTTTTGATGACGGCTGTACGTTCATTTCAGCTGCTGGATCCAGTCTTATTGACTATTTTTTCATTTTGATTGAGCTTCAGTATAAACTTTGGTGGAAATCTTTTGATCATTTGCCTATCACAGTGTCAATTTGAGTGCGTTACAATGTTGAACAGACGCCTAAGCAAAAACAGAAGCTGGTAAGTCAGTCCCTATTAATAAGGTTGTCTGGGACAAAGAAAAGTAGCCTCTGTTTGTGGCCAACATTGACAGTGATGATTTTGCATGTGGGTTAGAAGCTGCTATTCAAGAACTAGACGTTGATGTCAATCATGCTTTAGCAGTTTTTAATGACTGTTTGAATAATTCTGCTGGCTGCACGGTTAAACAATGCTATATATCTTTACAGAATAAAGGTCCATGGTATGACCAAGAATGTAGGGACGCAAAGGCCAACTGCAAAAGGCTGTCAAAGAGTTTTTAGGAGAAGCAAAAAACTCAAGAACAAAAGTGTGAATGATGATAGGCAAGAATATGTTAAAGATGGAAAAGCTTATAAGAATCTGCTCAAAAGAAAAAAAAACGTGAATTCCGTAGAAACACAGCTGAGTCTTTAGCAGCAAACGTAAATAAATCAGCAGAATTTTGAAAAAAAAAAAAAAAAAAAAAAAGAAGCTTGGCAATAATAATATGAGAAAGAACGCAAGTGATAATGTAAGTTTAGATGACTGGTTTAATCATTTTCAAGGAAATCTTAAATAAATGTTAGCGAACCGCCCAGAGAACGTGGACAAACGAGTCACAAGACGAAACACAACTAGTTTCGACCTCTTAGGTCTTCATCAGGTGAGACATTAACGAATAAAACAATGAAAATTCACTTAGCTTTGATCGCTTCAGATCACTTGGTAGGGTTCAGCGCAAGGAAGAAGGCGTTGAATGAGAACGAGGCTGTTGGAAGGGAAATAGTGAGCGAGTCAAAGTCGTAATGAAGATAATAATATTACTGATAGGAATACTAATAATGGTCAAAATACTGAGAGAAAAAAAAAAAAAAAAAAAAAAAAAGGGACAAGATTACTACCAATCTGTGTCAATAAGTATGGGTATGGGAGAAAGGAGAGTGGGTTAGAGGATTCTTAAACAGCAGGGTTGCCGTGGCAACAGTCCCAGAGGCGAAGGCGATGGTGATGTCAATGCCAGTGGTAGTATCAATACTAGCAATAGTATTACTGAATGATACTGCTAACAACGATAGTGAAGGCTAAGGTAATGAAAGCATGATACAGAAATATATTTAGAAAATACAATTTTTATAATAATCAAATAAATAAATAAATGAAACATTAAAAATAATAATAAATTAAAAAATCAGTAAATAATAATAATAATAATTAAAAAAAAATAATAATAAAAAAAAATAATAATAATGATAATAAATGCATAAATAAGATAGCTATAAGTTGTGTGAGGTGAATAGTGGGAGATAAGGTAGTATGTGTGTGTGTGGTGAGAGGATATTATGGGCTGAGATAGAAGTGGTGGGTTGGTACATGTTACTTTAAGGTGTAGATGCTATGAGGGTGGAGGGAAGAAGGGGATGGGTTTACGTACTAACTGGGGGAGGGGCAACATATTCACACCTATACACACTCTCTCTCTCTCTCTCTCTCTCTCTCTCTCTCTCCTCCCCCCCCCCCCCTTTCACGACCAACGATAAAGGAGCCAGCATTCTATTTATTATGTGTGTGTGTATGTGTGAGTGTGTGTGTGTGTGTGTGTGTGTGTGTGTGTGTGTGTGTGTGTGTGTGTGTGTGTGTGTTCCATTTGTAATATCAGCCTTATTCATTGGTTACCCCCACCTCCACCCCCAGCAACCGCCATATCCACCAACACCCCTACACACATCATTACTAGGGCAGGGGAGGGGGGAGTAAGTCGATTGATGTAGCAAATGGAGAGACTCAGAGAGTGTAGGAAAAGGGAAGATGATGATAGCTGCAACCTATGTCTGAGGTAAACAGAGGGAGGTAGGGTGGTATGGGTGTGTGTAGGTGGGGGACTCTACATCAAAAAGTGTAGAAAAGAAATCTCTCAAGTTAAATCCAAACCTGTCCGCAATTCCAACCTCTCACGGGATGAACAAAAAGCCCTTGAATCACTGAGACAAAGACAAGACATTGTCATCAAACCAGCAGACAAGGGTGGTGCAGTGGTGGTCTGGGACAAACAGTTGTACATAAAAGAAGCACACAGACAACTGTCAGACACAAATTTCTATACACCACTCACAGCATCACCCCTCCCCCAACACCAGAAACTCATCTCAACCACAGTTAAACAAGAAATCAAACACAACAACTTACCGAAGACAGCCAAACTCCTCATAATGACAGACACCAAACAACCCACCTTCTACCTGCTCCCTAAAATACACAAAACCAATACTCCCGGCAGACCCATAGTATCTGCATGCAGCTGCCCTACAGAACACATTTCACAGTACTTAGACTCTCTCCTCCAACCCTTAGTACAAGGCCTCCCCACATACCTCAAAGACACTACACACACACTCAACATGATTAATTCATACAACACAGATCCCACTTTCAAACCCAGCCTCCTCTTTACCCTTGATGTCGTCTCTCTCTACACTTCCATCCCTCATGCTGATGGACTGAAGGCCCTCGCATTCTTTCTTAACAAACGGCCCCCCAACCAACAACACCCTCCCACAGCTACACTAGTCAGACTTGCAGAATTAGTCCTCACCCTCAATACTTTTGAATTCAACAACCACACATTCTCACAAATCAGTGGTGTTGCTATGGGAACCAAAATGGGACCATCCTATGCCTGCCTCTTCATGGGACACCTAGAACACCGCCTACTAACCTCTTACACAGGCCCAACACCAGAGCTCTACAAAAGATACATAGATGATGGATTGGGAGCCACATCCATGCCAGAACATGACCTCCAGAATTTCCTCAACTTTGCACAGACCTTCCATCCATCCATCCAGCTGACCTACACCATTTCACAGTCAGTTAATTTCCTGGACATCACTATCTCCCTCAAAGATGGACTGCTTCAAACCTCAGTCTTCTACAAACCTACTGATGCGCACTCATACCTGGACTACACATCTTCCCACCACCAGTCCACTAAAAATAGCATTCCATATTCTGAATTCCTTCGCCTACGCAGACTGTGCTCTAGCGAAGAGGATTTCACTATACAAGCAGCCAAAATGTCTGATTTTTTCACCAACCGTGGATACCCTAGTGCCGTCATCAGTGATGCTCTCAGCCGCACTGCAGCTAAATCCAGAACATCTACTCTGGAAACTAAACCTCCCAAAGAGACAGACAGACCCACTGCCTGCCTTCTCTTCCATCCTCACAATCTGCCCATCTGCAGGATCCTGAAGTCTAACTGGCACATAGTAGAAAACCATAAACCTGCCTTTGAGACCACACCAATGATCACTTTCAAACGTGACAAAAACCTCAACGACCTACTGGTGCGCTCTAAGCTGAACAAAATCTCAACACCTAAGCCACCAGGTACTTTCCCCTGCTCAAAACCCAACTGCAAAATCTGCTCTCTCACCAAACCAGACACCATCCTACATGGCCCCACAGGCTCTTTCACTATTAAACGCACTTTCTCCTGCCAGAGCCACAACATTGTGTATGCCATCCACTGTCAGCTGTGCGGTAAGATCTATGTAGGTGAGACATCTCGCACACTTGAGACGCGCATCTCTGAACACCTGGCCGACATCCGCCACCATCGGCCCAAACCAGTCGCTCTACACTTCAACCATGCCCAACACAACATCAACCATGTCAAAGTCTTGGCACTTTGGCAATCTAAGAGTGACAGCTTGGAACGCCTTATGCAGGAATCTCATCTCATTGCCAAACTGGGCACCGTCCACCCTCATGGCATCAACGTCCAAAAGTAGTATGTACCATTCCATCTCTGCAGCTCCAGCCTGAAATATCCCCCACCTACACACACCCATACCACCCTACCTCCCTCTGTTTACCTCAGACATAGGTTGCAGCTATCATCATCTTCCCTTTTCCTACACTCTCTGAGTCTCTCCATTTGCTACATCAATCGACTTACTCCCCCCTCCCCCTGCCCTAGTAATGATGTGTGTAGGGGTGTTGGTGGATATGGCGGTTGCTGGGGGTGGAGGTGGGGGTAACCAATGAATAAGGCTGATATTACAAATGGAACACACACACACACACACACACACACACACACACACACACACACACACACACACACTCACACATACACACACACATAATAAATAGAATGCTGGCTCCTTTATCGTTGGTCGTGAAAGGGGGGGGGGGAGAGGAGAGAGAGAGAGAGAGAGAGAGAGAGAGAGAGAGAGAGAGAGAGAGAGAGAGAGAGATTGTGTATAGGTGTGAATATGTTGCCCCTCCCCCAGTTAGTACGTAAACCCATCCCCTTCTTCCCTCCACCCTCATAGCATCTACACCTTAAAGTAACATGTACCAACCCACCACTTCTATCTCAGCCCATAATATCCTCTCACCACACACACACATACTACCTTATCTCCCACTATTCACCTCACACAACTTATAGCTATCTTATTTATGCATTTATTATCATTATTATTATTTTTTTTTTTATTATTATTATTTTTTTTAATTATTATTATTATTATTTACTGATTTTTTAATTTATTATTATTTTTAATGTTTCATTTATTTATTTATTTGATTATTATAAAAATTGTATTTTCTAAATATATTTCTGTATCATGCTTTCATTACCTTAACCTTCACTATCGTTGTTAGCAGTATCATTCAGTAATACTATTGCTAGTATTGATACTACCACTGGCATTGACATCACCATCGCCTTCGCCTCTGGGACTGTTGCCACGGCAACCCTGCTGTTTAAGAATCCTCTAACCCACTCTCCTTTCTCCCATACCTATACTTATTGACACAGATTGGTAGTAATCTTGTCCCTTTTTTTTTTTTTTTTTTTTTTCTCAGTATTTTGACCATTATTAGTATTCCTATCAGTAATATTATTATCTTCATTACGACTTTGACTCGCTCACTATTTCCCTTCCAACAGCCTCGTTCTCATTCAACGCCTTCTTCCTTGCGCTGAACCCTACCAAGTGATCTGAAGCGATCAAAGCTAAGTGAATTTTCATTGTTTTATTCGTTAATGTCTCACCTGATGAAGACCTAAGAGGTCGAAACTAGTTGTGTTTCGTCTTGTGACTCGTTTGTCCACGTTCTCTGGGCGGTTCGCTAACATTTATTTAAGATTTGTTTAGATTTCCGCCTGCAGTCCTCTCGCTTTGCAACTAGATCCATTTTCAAGGAGTTTTCCAACAAGGTTGTGATGGTAGTTTTAACGATAACAGCATTGATAATAATATAAAAGAGGCAAGTGATCACTGTTTAAATAAGGAAACAAACAAAAAAGAAGTTGAAGCTGCTTTAAGGAAATTAAATAATGAAAAGTCGGTAGGCTTAGATGGTACAGTCCCAGAAATGTTAAAAGCAGGAGGTGAGAAATTTCTGACCAAGCTTTTCTACAAGGTTTTTGACACTGGGGAATATCCACAAGAATGTTCCAAAGCAATTGTTATACCAATCTTTAAGAAAGGTGACCATGACCAGCCAGACAATTATAGAGGGATTTCACTTATTAACGCGTCATGCAAGTGCTACACGACTATCTTAAACAACAGGTTAAGCTCATGGTTAGAGAATAATAACACTATCGTTAAAAAAAAAAACAGGCAGGATTTCGGAGAAAATATTCCACTGTCGATCAAATATTCAATCTCTATGCCCTAGTCCAGAAATGTTTTTATAAAAGAAGACAGAAACTATATATTTGCTTTACTGATTTTTATTTTTTTTAAAGCAATCGACTCAGTTAATCATGATAGATTATCGGAGGTAATATATAATGAAGGTATAAGACAGACATTTTTCAATGCTTTAAAAAGTATGTGTGAGTCTCTAGTTTCTTGCGTGCGTGTGAATAGTGAATTCTCAGATTGCTTTAAGTGCCCTATAGGTGTGCGACAGGGCTGTGTCATGAGCCCTACTTTGTTTTCACTTTTTATTGATCAACTGCCAAATCACATAAACAACACAGGTTCCCATAGTGTACAACTGTTACCTTCTTTGCTTGAACTCTTCATATTGTTGTTTGCAGACGATGTGATTTTGATATCGACGACTCCAGATGGCTTACAATCCCAGCTAATTTCACTTAAAACTTGTTGTCATAATTTGAAATTAACAGTTAACAAAGATAAAACCAAAGTAATAGTGTTCAGGAAGTGGGGTACTTGGGGCAGCGGGAAAGGTGGTTTTACGAGGGTAAAGAGTTAGACATTGTTAATATCTATTGTTATTTAGGTTTCTTTTTTACAACAACGATGAGTTTAAGACTTGGTACCAATCATTTAGTTGCCAAAGGAAAGAAGGCATTATACTGGCTTTGCCAAGCATTCAGAAAATGTAAAGAAATGTCATCATATTTTTCAGGATATCTGATGCTGAAGTTCAATCTGTTTTATTGTATTCTTCAGAAAGTTGGGGGTTAGAAAATATTGAGAAAGAACATTTATTAGCCTGCAAGAGATATCTGGGATTACCAATTAAAAAAACGCCAAATAAGATGATTTATGGAGAGTTACGTAAATTCCCACTGTTTGTAAATTCACGTATACGATGCATTAGATACTGGTTTAGACTGTTGCATATGGATAATGATAGATTACCTAAACAATGTTATTTCATGATGATGTCAATGGATAATAATGGTAAAAGATGCTGGGTAAATGAAGTAAGAGAAATGCTTTCAAATGCAGGTTTCTAACAAGTTTGGTTGAATCAAGGTGTTGTGAATATCAAGGTGTTTTAAGTGAATTCAAACAACGTTTGACAGACATATTCTTTCAAGAGTGGTCCGGTACTATTAAGGATAAGAAAATATACAGCTTGTACAGCTTGGTTAAAAACAATCTAACTCTCTGTAGCTATTTAAACGAAATCGATTTTTTTTTTGCTTCCGTGTGGCTTTAACTCAGATTAGATGTGGCATGTTGCCAATTAATAAAGATATGAACAGACATGGTTTATAAGAAATACAATCATATTGCCCTGAGTGTAAAAACAGTTTCGTGGACGAACAGCACTTTTTGTATAATTGTCCTTTGAATTCAGAGCTGTGAAGAAGGTGTTTTGCTGATGAAATCACTGTTCCACTGGAGAGACTATTGGATGGTGAATGTAAAACACTTTCTGTTCTTAGTTTCCAAGTATATTTTTTACGCCATCAGACAAAGGCAGCGATTTTTGGAAGGCTAAATATCAACTTTCAATGCAATAGCAATAAAACACTTTGATTCTTAGGATTATATTTGGAATGAAACCAGTTTAGTATCTATCCTCTGTAAACAAGTTATTGTTAAGAATTTGCTTTGTATGCCATATCTTTTTTCTTTTCTTCGTTTTATCACTATCATTACTAATTATTATTATTATCATCATCATTATCATTATTATTGCTATTATTACTATTTTTGACGCTTGATTATCCGTTCCCTTATATTTTCCCAATGTTTATGTGCCCATGGCCCAAGAACATTAAAACATTTCATTTCATTTCTCTCCCTC
>CM065722.1:58244350-58256850 GCA_033310375.1 Conus canariensis | reverse complement strand
GTTGGCACCCTCTCCGATGAAATGTAGTCAATAATTACTTTTTGTTTTTTTTTTTTCTTTCCTCGTTAAAGAAATGGTGCTCTCAGTGTCCTTTTTACGCCAAAAATGAGTAGAGATCAATGTTATAGCAACACCATTCAATATATTACACAAAGCCCAAATACGAAGTTGAAATCGATGCCTGTACTGGCACCCCTCACTGTTCTATATACAGGTAAATCGAGGAGCCTCCACCAGCACACTTCAATGATCCATCCGGGCACAAAACGGAGGAGCTGAAATCAGCGCCTGACAGGTACCCCACAATGCGCTTGTTACCGGGATGTTAAGGTTCCTTGTTGACACCCACGATGCATTCGAATTCCACTTGCTTTGCAGACATGTGGACGAGGGTCATTTTCCATTCCTTGTCATCAGGACTTGCACCTGAAAAAAAAAATCACTTTGGTCAGGTCCAGATTTAACCATCACAGATTGGCATGTTAAGATTTTTAAATGATTGAACTAGCGAGTGAATGTGTGCATGTTATTGAACAGGTAAGTCAGTGGTTTAGACTCACTGAATTGTTTGATGTCACTGACTTGCGAGCGAGCGCGCTTTTGTTTAAACAGCTAAACAAATGCTCTTAATGTAAATAACTTTGCAAGTAAAATTTTTAATCTTAGTGAACTGGAAATTCAATGTGTTTAAGTTGACTGAACTGTCAAGTGAATAAATTAATCTCACTAACGTGAATGTTTCAATCTCACGGAAGTTTTTAATGTTTCTGAACTGGTGAAATAACTTTTAATGTTACTGACTCAGTAAGTTAATATTTTAATGTCAGTAGAACTGGTAAGTGAATGTGTTAATCTTAGTATGCTTGCTTATAAAGACATCAATGTCATTGAATTTGCAGGCGTTTTAATGTTTCTGTAAACATGATCTTTGTCACATTGCAACCATACAAAGGCGTTTTGGGGTTGGGTTTTTTTTCTGTTTGTTTGTTTCCGTTGGGTGGATGCAATGTTTCCAGCAATAAGGCATCAATCGACAGAGCTGGACTAGAAAACATTCAATACCTCTTAACATTTAAATTAACTGTGGCATCAAAATGCAATATGTTAATGTGTTATATACAGACCATGCACGCAGATGTGCAGAGAGAGAGAGAGAGAGAGAGAGAGAGAGAGAGAGAGAGAGAGAGAGAGAGAGAGTCAGAGACGGACAGACAGACAGATAAACAGATAAACAGACTGACAGAGACAGAGAGAGACATAGAGAGTGGCAGAGAGAGACAGAGACAGACAGACAGACAGGGAGAGACAGAAGGAGACAGACAGAGAGAGACAGGGAGAAAGACACAGACACAGACAGACAGAAACAGTGACAGACAAAAACAAAGAGAGGGAGAGAGACAGAGAAACAGAGAGAGAGACAGAGACAGAGATAGAGAGACTAGAGCCATGGGATGGACGGTTGGTCTCTTGCCCCGGGGAGTCGAGGGCAGAGGACGATCACCACCACCACTGACCCAGGGGACGGGCCCGGGGAGACGGGTGACTGGGGTTCTTTTGTAGGTGACACCTCAGGTCCTGGTGACGCTCTGGGCTTTGGGATCGTCTGGACTGTGCCACGACGTGCAGCTTCTTTCGGGCAAGTTTTCACAAGACGGTGGGATTACAGTGTAAGTGGGTTGGGGGAGGGTGGGGGGCAGGGAGTCGGGGTACCGGACGGCTCACTGACGGCTGTCTGGGGTGGAGGCGGAAGGTGGAGCCGGAAGAGGAACGGGAAGCGGGAGGGGAGGGGAGGGGGGGGGTCTGAAGGTGCGGAGCCATCTTGTTTAGTCAATGTCTGAACTCAGTTCTGAGGAAAACGTACATTTCTGGCAAGGTGTCATTAAAAATTAGAGTGATTCTCCTGAAAGTTAACCTGGCATAAGCACAAGCACATTAAGCAAAGTTGATTTCAAAACTCAGGTTTGTCTCCGGTTTCACAGCTTCTGTAACGCTGATGATTGGTTTTGTGCTTCCAGACCGGGCGGTGGAATCAGCAATGCTCTTCTTCCCGGACATCCGGTAGATGTGTGCTCATGAGAAGACACGCCGCAGAAAGGATCGTGTCGAGCGTTTCCTGAGCCGTTTTAATGACAGGAAACAGGATAACGCTAACAGAACTGAGCTTTCAGGAACCACAAGAACACTTCGGCAGATGACATGAATGGTCAAGGCAAGGGGCTGGTAAAGTCCATCCACAAAAATACAGGTGTTACAGAACGAGGAAGGCAAAAGCCTGATGCAGTTTAACATATGAACGTGCAGGAGACAACAGTGAAAGTGAAAGATATGATGAAGGATTAAGACCACCCACAACACCGCAAAACAATGAGAAACAGCACACTGGTATTATAAGAAGATTCTTCAACTGCCTGTCTGAAAAAAAAGATTGGCAAGCTTTCAAGAGGTTTGTACGCCCAGTTTTACAGTTCGGATAGAGAACCTGGCAATCCTGTCAACAACAACAAAACCCGTGTAGTGAAAACGAAGATGTTCAAAGTCCAGCAACCGAACATCTAGCCACTCTGAAAGATAAGCCACAGGCCAACAGGCTGTAGGACCTTGATCATGCCATGTATGGTGCACCGATACTCAACGTGGCTGTTATGGTGTCACCAACCCAAGCTTCGATGTGGCCAAGCCAACAGAGCGAGGAAATTCAGTTCCGACTTAATATCATAGAACATTATTCATCAAACATAATCATCAGCACTCAGGAACAATCTGTCTGATGAGGTTGTAACAGCACTATCTGTATACTCTTTTAAGAGCCGATTAAATCTCCACGTGCGAAACTGGCCAACAGTTTTCTGCAGCGTGTCAAACTTAATAGGATCTGTCGCTGCGCCTGCCAAAACCAAAGATATGTACGTAAGCACCAGCAAGCCTGCCAAAACCAAAGATATATACGTAAGCACCAGCCAGCAGGCCTTTCCACTGGCTTCAAGTCCTGCTCATGTCAAGATATTACATGGAAGGCCTGGCTGACCCTCCGTATCCGGTGCACGTGGCTGTTTAACTTCACTCATTCCATTGCAATAGTCACTGAATCCATCTACGTTACACACACACACACACACACACACACACACACACACACACAAACGCACACACAAACGCGCGCGCACACACACACACACACAAACGCACACAAGCGCGCATGCGCGCGCGCGCGCGCGCGCACACACACACACACACACACACACACACACACACAGATAGATAGTTAGATAGATCGATAGATACATAGACAGACAGACATAGATAGATAGATAGATACATACATACATACCTACATACATAGGCATGTGTACACGCACACACGCGTACGCGCACATGGACGCGTAATTGTGCACCGCGCGCGCACGCACGCTCCTACGCACGCACGCAGGTACGCATTCACGCTTGCACGCGCTCTCACACGCACGCACACACGCACTCGCAAATGCATGTAGGTCCTTCACACAAACACTTCACGCGCACGCGTTCACACACACACGCACGCACGCACGCACGCACGCCTCTCTCTTCTCTCTCTCTCTCTCTTCTCTCTCTCTCTCTTTTCTTAGTGGGAAGGACAATGAAGAGAAATAAATCCATTTTGAAACTAATCTTTTAACGGGATTAGCTTGAATATCAGATACGATGAACTTTTTTTTTCAGATTGTGGAATTAATTCCATTATCGCAATAGATATAGAAACAGCTTCTAAACATTGTCATTTCTCGTTTGAATCCTTTATATATCATATATAACTGGTTTTTGATTCCTGGTCATCCAGCAATAAATTAATCAATAGTTGGAGGATATTCTTGTCTACTCATGTAAGGGAAAGACTACACGGACACGTGCAATGGAAGTCTCCTTTAACAACAACCAAAAAAAAAACAACAACAATAACAATAATAATGATAGTCGTAATAGGATCGTGAGGTGTAACCAGACCCCGTGGCGGAGTGGTTAGCACCGCGGATTGCGGGTTCGGAGGAAGCGGGTTCCATTCCCATTAAAGCCATTCATCAGAGAGATCCATCCAGAGCTGAGTTTGCTGTGAGCTCATTTGCGAAAACCGAAACTACACGGTCGAGTTTCCTCCCCCTTAATGGATGCATCTCTGCGAGTGGTGTTCACATTTCCTGACCAGCGCTGCAGGTGTCTCGGGCCGGGTAGATGCCGGGATATATCATGAAAGTAAACGTGGAACGCAGCTTTGTCACATGGACTCAGGCTGAAATGGAACTCCGTAGCATCACTTAGATTATCCTCATACACCTATATACAAAATCGTCTCAAAGTCTGTGTCTCTTCAAGCCCTGCTCTCGCGATGACTTCAGTTTCGATTCGCTCTCCACGTCTATGCCCTCGGTTAGTTATGGGCACTGTCGCTGGACGGACGTGATGGCGCTCTCCGGAGAGGCATCCTCACTCACGCTGGCACCAGGACTGAGCCATTATTATCTTCTGTAGGGGGCAAAGCAGGCCATGCCCCGCGCTTGGTGGATCAGAAAAGGCGCCACCTAACACCACCGAAAGGGGTTCGGCAGCAGTGCAGTGTCTCCTCCGGTGAGTTGGCTCTTGACGACTTGTTTTTGAACGCTCCCTGGGGATTGCCGGTGCTGAAGCTGCGATGGGATATAAGACAGCGTGTGGCTGTGAACGGCAAGTCAGAGAAAGCGCCGTGAGAGTAATGCCACCAGCACGGAGGATGGGACAGCCAAGGAAAAAGTTCTCATACATAAGGTGTGTATGTGTTATACTGTAGATACACTGCACATTATTATGTATAAGTTGTGTATGTGTTATACTGTAGATACACTGCACATTATTATATATAAGGTGTGTATGTGTTATACTGTAGATACACTGCACATTATTATGTATAAGGTGTGTATGTGTTATACTGTAGATACACTGCACATTATTATATATAAGGTGTGTATGTGTTATACTGTAGATACACTGCACATTATTATACAAAAGGTGTGTATGTGTTATACTGTAGATACACTGCACATTATTAAGTATTAATATCCATCGGAAAGATCTATGTCTTTGTTGTCTCATCTCCTGCGCTCTGTCTGTGGACGATCGCCCACACCGCTCATTCTGGCACCCTTATGCAGGTCCACACCCCGGTTGGTTCCGTGGCATTCTCAGCGCCAGCAATCCACAAGGAGCTATCAGCATCAGATCGCTGTGAGGCAACCCACCAGAGGAACACAATGCGCTGCTGCCGAGTCATTGGGGTGGTGCTCAGGGGCTTGTGTTCTGATCCCAACTGGAAGGCAACATCAATCGCTCGGTCGTGGGAACTGTCAGCGCGAATGTGCGTCCCTCCCAGAGGGCGCCACCATGTGTGTCTCTACCAACAGTTTTCATAGACTGCCGACACCGAGACCCTGACCGTAAGTGCAGACGCTATCGTGTTTCATCCATTGCTTAGACAGCACTTTCTCCGCCGCATTCTTCAAATCCAACCTGACCGTAAAAAGCTACCGATCTGAAGCAACACACACTGCGGAGAAAAAAAAAAAATAATAATGTCAACCGTCAGATGTCCGGGTTTGTCAATATAAACTATGTCTCCACGTGAAGCAAAATCCGTGGTAGGAATTTGTCCGATGTCTGGAACTTATTCAGACTCTGCCGTTTCTCTTTGTCTTGTGTCACTGTTGTCCACTGCTGCCTCTGTGACCCATTAATCTGTCTTTGTCGCACAAACTGTCTACATACTTTGCTGTTCTCACAGTACACAGTACGCCCCCTTTCTGCTGCTGTCAGGCCTCAGAGCAATGAGACTGTGAACACCACTCAGGGTGAACGCTGGCTGTTCATTGTGCGACATCCTTTCACCAATGGCCGTTCCCTGCATTTTGTGGCGCTTTTGGTTCACGTGTTAATTTCATTTTATTGACTTTTATTTTTCAAACTGTGAATGATAAAGGAAGCGGAATGGCAGGAGTCCTCAGCACGTTCAGCATGCCTATAGTTCTGCTATGCTGTTTTGCACCGGTGCACGCAGTTGTAGAGAGTTAGGCTGTGTTTGGTTGGTGTGTGTGTGTGTGTGTGTGTGTGTGTGTGTGTGTGTGTGTGTGTGTGTGTGTGTGTGTGTGCGTGCGTGGTTGCGTGTATGCGTAGGCGTGTGTGTGTGTGTGTGTGTGTGTGTGTGTGTGTGTGTGTGTGTGTGTGTGTGTGTGAATTTCTTTTTCTATGTGGCAACAGCCTGAAAGTACTCTCTAAGATCGAACCCGAGACAGACAGACAGACAGACACTACAAATATTGTGTTGAAAAAGATTGGGTCTCATGGCCTATTTGAAGACACCGATTAGAGTATAATAACAAGCATTACTAAATGCGCACGCACGCACGCACACACACACACACACACACACACACACACACACACACACACACACACACACACACACACCAAAACAACTATTATTCTTACATGTTGCTAATGGAAGAAAAAAGTACATTTCCCATAATCTGATTTATGCTCATCTACAATCCCCTTAAAGCTTTGAAAATGCATAGCGCCACACTGGACAAAAATGTCGTCCTGCCTTGATGCCATACGTCAATTAATTCTTAGACAGCACCGGTTATAATAATACTTGGGTTCAATTACTTTTATCATCAGCTCATGTAGAGCCAGACAACAGATCATAAAAATGGCAAGAGAGATGATAGACAGACAGAGAGGGAGAGAGACGGAGAGAGAGAGAGAGAGAGAGAGAGAGAGAGAGAGAGAGAGAGAGAGAGAGAGAGAGAAAGGGAGAGAGAGACAGGGTGAGAGAGAGAGACAGACGGACAGACAGAGACAGAGAGAGAGAGCGCGCACGCGAGCGAGCAGCGAGAGAGAGAGAGAGAGAGAGAGAGAGAGAGAGAGAGAGAGTATGCGTGTGTGTGTGTGTGTGTGTGTGTGTGTGTGCGCGTGCGTGCGTGCGTGCGTGCTTACGTGCGTGCGTGCGCGCACGCGCGTGCATGCGTGCGTGCGTGTGTGTGTATGTGTGTGTGTTTGAATGTGTGTGTGTGTGTGTGTGTGTGTGTGTGTGTGTGTGTTGTGTGTGTGTGTGTGCGCGCGCGCGCGTCTGTGTTTGTGTATGCGCGTGCGCATGTGTGTGTGTGTGTGTGTGTATGTAAGTGTGTGTGTGTGTGTGTGTGGTGTGTGTGTGTATGTAAGTGTGTGTGTGTGTGTGTGTGTGTGTGTGTGTGTGTGTGTGTGTGTGTGTGTGTGTGTGTGTTGTCACAGAAAGAAGCGATGTGATTCTCGGACTGCAGGAGGGGGGGTGGGGGGTGGGGGGTGGGGGGGGGGGTCCGATGATGGGGATGATTCATTCAGACAAGGACAGACTGTATCAGTTTTTCCCCCTGTAAGACTGGGTTGACAGCGATGTTTGGCAAATGTCACCATGACTCCGAAATGCCACCAGCCCTCTCCGAACTAATTAATGCAATTAGCTTGCAGAGAGACGTAGCGACGGGACACACAGACTGGGAAACGGATAAATAAAGATGAAGTGAGAAAGAGAGAGAAAGAGAGGGGGGGGGGAGGGAGGGAGGGAGCGTGGAAGGAAAGGATGGAGGGAGTTGAAGAGAGGGAGAGGTGCACATCTTACGAATAAATGTGAATATTTACGTACCCTGTGTCCATCCTCAATCCTCTGTACGAGACCCTGGGTGTTGTTGTTGTTGTTGTTGCTTGTCGTGTTTGGAGAGAGAGAGAGAAAGAGAGTGAGAGAGATCGACACAGACAGGCTGACAAACAAGAGAGTGAGAGTGTGAATATTTACGTAACTGGTACCTATCATCATCACTCTTTAGGCTCCGGCTGTTTTGTTTGTGTTTTGTTTGATGATTAAGGTCAAAGTTTTCTTTGGTAAATGCACTTGATGGAGGGACTTCTCATTGTTTGTTTATATGTGCTGTGATTTTTTTTTTTTACACATATAAGTTTTGTTTCAAAATTGTGTCAAGTTTTCTATGCTTGAGATAGCGAAAAGTAAATCCTGCGACTGAAAAACGCGATCTCTTTGTAATCTTGACAGTCCCTTCAAATACTATTGGGGGTAAAGAATTCATAAACGAATAAATTTAAAGATATAAACATTTCATCTATGTTCTTTGTTTTTGTAAAAGATATTCCGTAATACGAACTACAGTTTGCCAGCAAAACCACTTTAAAAAAGGGATTTAACAAGAAAGAAAGATCGGAAAAGCTTTGTTCTAACCATAATACTTTCAAAATGGCATAGCATAATTCCTTTCAAATGGCCAAACTTCAGCATCTTGTGATTAAAACTAAAACATTCCAGCAAGGAAGAAAGGTGAAAGGAAAGAAAATCAGGACGGACGTACAGACGAACAGTAAGCCGGGAAACAGGACGGCGGGGGGGGGGGGGGGGGGGGGGGGGGGGGAGAGAGAGAGAGAGAAATGGGGAGAGGGACGAAAAAGGATCAAGAAAGAAATGAGAGACAGACGTGCAGACAGACAGACAGAGAGAACCTGAAGGACGGAGGGAGACAATGACAGAGACAGAAACAGAGAGAGAGAGAGAGAGAGAAGAGAGCAGAGACAGAGACAGAGAGACAGAGACACAGACAGAGACAGAGAGACAAGACAGAGAAGAGAGAAGAGAGAGAGAGAGAGAGAGAGACAGAGAGAGAGACAGAGACACAGAGAGAGAGAGAGAAAGCGACAGAGACAGGGACACACTGACAGACAGAAAGGGAGGGGGGGGGGGGGGGAGAGATGCGAACAGAGATAGACACACAGAAAGAAAGAGAGACAGGAGGAGTTATGGGGAATGAATGACAAAGGAAAGAAAGGAATGAAAATGAAAGAAAAAGGAGAGACGTAAGGGGAGGGATGGAGAGAGACTGAGAGAGAGAGGAGGGAGAAAAAGAGAGAGGAGAGAGAGAGAGAAAGAGAGAGAGAGAGGGGGGGGGGGGAAGGAGGGAAGCACAAAAAGAAAGAAGCATCCGATTCCGAGGGAAATGTAATGTTCCCAATAGGCCAGTCACCATGAAAAATAGAAGCCTCTTCTTTAAACGTACCCTTTCCTGTCCTAAATTTTTCACGTCTCTCAAGACCCGACCCGAGGAGTGATCGCCTACACTTGTTTCTTAGCGCTCAATCGACGATGTTTTTTTTTGTTTGTTTGGTTTTTTTTTTAAGTAAAGAAAGAAAGAAAGAAAGAAGGAAAGAAAAAGGTGGGAAGAACGATTTCAGACAAGTCAGTATCTGTAGTTATAAAGCATCAAACTGTCAATAGAGCCATGTGTTGGTTGATAGCACCCCTCTCTAATACTTCATTTCTGGCTTTTGTGACGATGGCAAGGAGGCGGGCGGAGGAGGTGGGTGGGGGGGGGGTGTCAGTGGCGGAGGGATGTGTGTGTGTGGAGGGGGAAGTGGGGAGGGGGAGGAGCAAAGATGTCAAAGGGCAGATCGGGTCACACAAAGTCATAACAGCGCCCTAATGCGAAGGTCAAATCTCTGTTGACTGAAGTTCACCGTTTTTCATCGTGTTTTCTCTCCTGCTGATGTTGGCACAACGTCATTCATTGCTGTCAGTAGACTACACAGCTTGTGTGCTGCCTTTTGTTTGGTCAATCCGCCCGGGAGTCCTCTGTGTGTGTGTGTGTGTGTGTGTGCGTGTGTGTGTGTGTGTGTGTGTGTGTGTGTGTGTGTGTGTGTGTGTGTGTGTGCGTGCATATGATTGTGTGTGTGTGTGTGTGTGTGTGTGTGTGTGTGTGTGTGTGTGTGTGTGTGTGTGTGTGCGTGCGTGCGTGCGTGGCGTGCGTGCTTATGATTGTGTGTGTGCGTGTGTGTATGTTCGGTAGGTGTATGTGTGTAAGTGTGTGCGTGTATGTGTGTACACAGTACACCAACATTGGCTGGTTCTTAGCAGTCGCAAGACCTAACAGCACAACACTTGGAAATCCAAGAAACAAGATAAGGATTTTCCAGCCAATCACCCACATGAAGGAGACGTCGAACTGATGAAATCCTTCGTAATATTTTCAGCAATGCTTTCAACTTTACAAATTGACGTTCTTTCACAGGACATCATCAGCAACAATCACTGTTGAATGCTGATCAGCTAAACGACATTTAATGCTTTTGATGCAATAAAATATCTGAAGTTAAGATTCTACCAAGATCAGACCGTTTAACCCTTTTTTGTGCAGAGGCTAAAAACATATGTTATCTACAGAACATCGGTCAAATATAAGTATATCTTTTTCCAAATACACCTAAGCAAGGCTATGTGAGTTTCTCATGCATGGCGCTTAGCGAATAAAGCCAGTAAAGCCTTTCGAAAGCAGGAAATACTATTATTTCTTTCTCCGATCACAGAATTTGGGGGATCTCCATCCCTTATTTCAAATCGATAATACGAAAGCATTATCAATTTGACATTAGGGATAAAAATCATGGGAAAATTTTTAATCCAGTTCACCAAAACATCCAAAATGTGGGAGAGAGAGAGGGGGGGGGGGTCGACTTCAAGTAAAATAAAAACGTCGTGCATGTGCCATCAGTGTAAGCCAGTGACAAAAATCTATAACAAGCCTGTAGCAAACCACGTCACATACAAGTCTGTCACTACAGCAGTCTTCATAGCTACTTTCGCCATTCAACTCTAGGTGTTCATTGGGGAAAAAAAAGTCACGGACAGTACAAACGCCCTCTTCATCCCCGTTACTGCTGAAAGTGTGCTGAAGACGGACAGTCATGGACCACTTCCAACCTCCTCCCCCCGCCGCCCCCCCCCCCCCCCCCCCCCTCATCTTCTATAATCAAAATGAATACGTCAGTTTACCAGTACAGGTCTCACCTTTCGTGACATTGTGCCATGACTGTCACTTTTCCCACACATTCACTTTCATCACGTGAACAAAATCTGCCTCTTTCCTCCCCTCCCAACATGCTCCATTTATCGTTTGATTTAAATCCTCCCTCTCCGTACTGGCGATGTGTGTTCTTGCACACGGGAGTCGAGAATGGTGAATTGTCTGTCCCTGTTTTGCACACAGACAGAAAAAAAAAAAGAAGAAGAAACGACAAAAATTCTAGAATTCACTTGATGGAATATACCTTTCCTTGGGCAGATCAGATTACCTGTATGTTCGCTCGGGAATCAGTAATTACTAAGTTTTTTTTTTTTTTTTTTTTTTTTTTTTGCAAAACAACAACAACAAAAAACGAAGGGAAGGAAAGGAGAGAGGGGGAGACGAGGAATTACAGAATGGAATAAGGTAGAGAAGACAGAGGAAAAGAAAGACAATAATGATTTCTTCTAAGCTCCTATTTTCTTAAAGGTAATTGTTCGTGAGATGGATTAAACTGCGTAAAAACGTACCTCACCAATTTGCGATCGTCACGATTTTATAGGGGAAAAAAAGGTGGTTAAGAGAGAGAGAGAGAGAGAGAGAGAGAGAGAGAGAGACGAGAAGAGAGAAGACAGAGAGAGAGAGAGAGAGAGAGAGAGACAGAGACAGAGACAGAGAGACAGAGACAGAGAGAGACACACAGAGAGAGACACAGAGAGACAGACAGAGACAGAGACACACAGAGAGAGACATACTAGACGGAAGAAAAGAGTTCAGTAACAAAAAATGAGCATGAAATGAAGGAAGGAAGAAAGAAGGAAGCAAGCAAGAACAAAAGAATGCTTTAATGAATCAGTGACACAAAGGTAGGACGGAAACAGGAAGGGAAGAAAGGAAAAAAGGAAATGAAAAACATTTTACCAAGCTTCTAATGAGCTTTACTGTAAAGTAAATGTTAGGGTGGAGATGGGAGGGTGGGGGGAGGAAAGAAATGCAGACACAGAGAAAGAAGTACGGCTAAATACAATGGCTTTTGTTCATATGCAATGTATATACGGTTGAAATTAGAGAACAAAACAAAAAAGAAAAACACATAGAAACAGACATAAAGAGGGAAAGAAAAGGCAAAAGGAAAAAGAGCAGCTCTATCAGTGTGTTTGTGTAACACAGAACCTGAACACCTTGGTATTATGCGAGTATTTTAAGCGTGTAAGGAAGCTACACTTCAAATTTATGACGAGAAAAGAAACAAATAGAGAAGAAAAGAAGAAAGAAACAAGCCAATAAAGCTAGAAAACTCAAGTCGGAATGAGGAGTTGGAAAAAAAAAAAGAAGACAGTCAGAAAAAGTACAGACAACAGGAAGAAAAAGAAAGAAAAAGGATGAAAAGTTTCATGAGAAAAGAAGGAACAGTCTCACAAGCAGGTTTCTGTAACACACGACCTGGACACATGGGCTTCCTGTGAGCAAACCGCAAAGCTAAACTTTTGTAGGATCCAGTTGCCCAGTAAGGCGACTGCAGGCGGAAATCTAAACAAATTTTAAATGTAATTGATAGCGTATCGCCCAAAAAAAAAAAAAAAAAAAAAACACACACACACAAAAAAAACAAAAAACGTAGAC
>CM065722.1:58239350-58241850 GCA_033310375.1 Conus canariensis | reverse complement strand
GACAGACAGACAGCCAGACAGACAGACAGACAGACGGACAGACGGACAGACAGACAGAAAATGAGGCAGAGATAGACAGACAGAGACAGAGAGACAGACAGACAAAGGAGAGGGTAGGGGGACAACGATCAGGTTCTCATTTCATTATATTTCGGTCTGAGGACTTTCTTGCGGGAGTTGAAATCTGTATGTACACGAATTTACGCTAAAGACAGAGAAGAAATAATTATCAATATCACAGAGAGAGAGAGAGAGAGGGGGGGAGGGAGGGAGGGAGGAGAGAGAGAGAGAGAGAGAGAGAGAGAGAGAGAGAGAGAGGAGAGAGAGAGAGAGAGAGAGAGAGAGAGAGAGTAACCTGGTATGAATGGGCCAGATTTCTTTCAAAGTGCTAAATTACCGTGAAATACTCATAACATGCATAGATTTGGGAATCATCGAAAAGGAGCGAGAGAGTGGGAGAGGAAAGAGAAAGAGGACAGACAGACAGACAGACCGACCGACAAACAGACCAATAGACGGACGGACGGACTGACGGACGGAGAGACAGAGAGAGAGCAGCAGCAGCAGAGACAGAGACATAAACGGGGAGACAGAGACAGAAAGACAGAGACAGACAGACAAAGAGAAGCAGACAGATAGGTAGAAAGCAAGAAAAGATAGAAAGAAAAAAAGATCAAACAAGAAGACAGAAAGAAAGGAGAAAGAAAGAAAAAAGAGAGAAGCACAGAAAAAGCCAAAGAAAGGTTAAATAGACCTGTGTTTTTGTTTTGTGCGGCAGTCATTCTCCATAAACAAATACCTGTCCTTATGATTCTATCCAAACAGCGCTCTGAAGGAAAAGAACACTTCAAACAAACAAAAAAGGAAGAAAAGAAAAGAAAGAATGAAAGACGAACAGGAACAGGATGAAAAAACAGATCAATGAAAGAGCTGAAACTGAAGACATTTTTCTTTTTTTTTTTTTTTTTTTTTTTTTTGGGGGGGGGGGGGGGGGGGATAATCTATAACCTCCAGGAGAAACTTCAAATTGTCTGCACCATTTCAGTTTGTTGAAATTCAGCTGCACACACAAAAAGTAAGATAGAGACACAAAAGTAGGCCAGCACAGAGAACACGTCAGAAATCAGGGTTTTTCTGGAATGAAAGAACGAAAGACGCAAACAAAGGAGGAAGCTGGGATGGCGGCATCAAAGAATTAAAGAGAGCAGGATAGAAAACAAAGGAAACAAAGAAGAAGATGAAAGAACTGATCACACACACACACACAACACACAACACACAACACTGATCACACACCACACACACACACACACCCCACACCCCACAAACATACACACACACACACACACACACACACACACACACACACACACAACCAAAGAACGAAAGAAAAGAAACAAATAACGAAAGAAACGGAAAAAGAAGGTCAGAAAAAAAAAAGGGAAAAAAAAAACAGGAGAAAGACGTAGGAAAGCAACATCAAAATATAAAGAAGAAGAGAAAGGGAGGGGGGTGAAGGGAGGGCGGGTGGAGAAAAGATGACGTTTAAAAGAAATGAACCAAACCTCAAAAAAATCCAGTGAAGATTGTATGCATACACCGTTAAAACTTCATACAATTTAGCTTTGAACCCTTAGTAACAAGAAAAAAAAATGTTTGAAGACAGAGGGGGAAAAAATAGAAGAACAAAAAGAAGAAAGAAAACAAGTTTACTTCCATTCAGAATTTTCCACCTTTTCTTCGGCACAAAACATCGTCTACATTCGACAAAATGGAGACTGTCTTCACATATAAAAGATATGTGAGAACAAATTGTAAAACAATGTTTTTTTCCACAGAAAAAAAAATGAAAATAGAAAGACAAAAAAGGTGCGGATAGACAGACTGGCAGACAAAACGAAAGAAGAAAGAAGACAGACAGACAGACAGACAGACGGACAGACAGACGGACAGACAGACAGACAGACGGACAGACAGACCGACAGACGGACAGGCAGACAGACAGACGGACAGACGGAAAGCATGAAGCCATGGAGAAAAAGAGAGGAGGAGGAAATATCCTTTTCTTTTTAGAATGGGGAGACTTTTTCCACAATTTTCTTCGGCATAAGCTAAAATCTGGGCGGAATTGCGCGAATATTTTCAGCGCAAAGCCTTTGAACTTGTTAGAATTCAGCTGTAAGGAAAGACAAAAAAAAAAAAAAGGTTCAAGTATGGAAGAACATACAGGACGAAAGGTAAATGAAAATGGAAAAGAAAGAAAGAAAGAAAGAAAAAAAAAAAAAAGACTGGTTAAAAAAAACAGAAAAAGGAAGGAATGGAGAGCACTTTTCCCTGACAAAGGAATTACTGTCTTCTCCCACAATTTTTCTTTTCGGCAACATCTAAACTGCGTGCAGAATTAAGTGAAGATTGTCTGCACACATCACTCAGCCTTCTTAGAATCCATCTATAAAGGAAGAAAAAGAATTCTTAAAGAAAGAAAGATAGATAGAAAGAA
>CM065722.1:58191850-58236850 GCA_033310375.1 Conus canariensis | reverse complement strand
TTGATATAACAACGCTAACCCAGGGCACTCAACTAAACGTCGTTCTAATTGCACGTGACAAAAATGAACCATAGTCACTTTATAATTATTCGATCAGGGGTAAATATATAGCCGAACACTGATACACACACACACACACACACACACACACACACGCGCGCGCGCGCGCGCGCGCGCGCGCGCACACGCAGTCCATATACGCTATACCACATCCGCTAAGTTTTTAAACCACACTGGGCATGATTTCAAGCCGATGGATAAATAAATTAAGGCCTAAGATTACAGAATTTAAGAAGAGGGTCTCATGGCTACGACTTACCAATGTTCTGTGTGTGTGTGTGTGTGTGTGTGTGTGTGTGTGTGTGTGTGTGTGTGTGTGTGTGTGTGTATTACAAAAACATACATACATGCATAGCACTATACATTTTTTACATCCTGTAGGATATATATGTGTGTGTGTGTGTGCGCGCGCGCGCGCGTGCGCGCGTCCGTGCGTGCGTGCGTGCGCGTGTGTGTGCGTGCGTGCGTGCGTGTGTGTATATATAAATGGTAACAATCTATGTTCGTAGTCTGAACATGAAGACTGATCAGCACATATGTGTGTGAAGCATAACTAATTCGTCATGTATTACACCAAAGACCTATTCAGAGAGATTGCAGCCAACCATGCCCAAACAAAGCGACATCACCCAGGATGCTGGATGCTGTCCTGACAACTTTGGTCATGCGCTCGTGAGAGTTGCCCTCTCCTTGTACAAGCTCTCTGGACATAGGCATTAATGCACAATGCCTTCGCGCACCCACGGCCATTGGGTCTGTTCCACCTGGGCTAATATCATTTCTGTGTAGCTCGTGCCACTCTTTTCTCAGGAATGATTTTTTTGTTTGTTTCTGTGCCTTGGATTGTCACCCAGCTCACGGCCGTCACGAATGCCGGAAAGATCTCTCCAGATTCCTCTTCTTACTGGGCGTCTATCCTCTTGTGAGGCCGGCAGACAACGTTGTTATCAACTACATTTGAAGTAACAAAAAAAAAGGGGGGAAGAAGAGAAACAGAGAAACTGAAGCAGAAAAAAACAACGAAGAAACTAAACCACAAAAACCAAGTAAAGAAAACGTGAGAGTGGGAGGGTTGGGGAAGGGGGGAGAGGGGGGGGGGGGGGTAAGAGTTTGGGTAGGGTCACAAAAGGTGAACGAAAAAAAAAAGCATGGTAAATCAAGAAACCGGGAGAATGAAACGACAAGAAGACAACAACAACAAAAGGAGGGGGAAGGATGAGGGGGGGGGGGGGGGGGGGGAGGAGGGAGGGAGTGGAAGACAGAAAGCCAAACAAAACACAAAAGAAAGTAAGGGGGAAACGTAACAAAAAGGAATACGGCACCGAACAGAAAAGTATGGCAAAACAAAAAGAAAGACGGACGGACTCAAGAAAAGACAACAAAACAACACAGAAAAAAAAAAAAAAAAAAAAAAGACGAAGGTGTGAATAAAAAAAAAAAGGGGGGGGAGCGGGAGGGGACTGGGGGGGGGGGGGGGCGGACGGGGAAGAGAATGGGGACGGACGTGAACGCCTCCTAACACAACTGCAGCAGCAGCAGCAGCAGCAGCTGGTCCCTGGACAGGGCGTCAGCGGAGAGGAATGGATGGGCCCCAGGGTGCTATTGATGACACATTCGCCCTGTCCCTCTCTCTGGCACCACCGGCCCAAACAAAACACTGCCTGCCGGCAACGGATCAGTCTGAGAGAAGGCGTGACAGGGGGGAAGAGAGAGCGAGTAGAGAGAGGTGTGTGAGAGGGCTTGGGGGTGGGTTGGGGGGGGGGGGGTGATGGGCAAGGCTGGAGGGCGAAGGAGAGGTGGTGGGAGTGAGAGGGTTAATTGGCTGGTTGGAAAGAGACTGCGTGGTCAGTTGGTTAGATGCGGGTTTCAACGCCGTGTTGACTGAATCCTTGTTTGAAAAAAGAGTTGTGTTTTGAATGGAATCTCTTGACAACACACGCACGAACGCACGCACGCACGCACGCACACGCTACAACACACACGCGCGCGCGCCCCACACACACACACACACACACATACACACCTTTGCGCGCGCACCCGCGCACACACATGCGCACACCCGCAAACACACACACGCGCACGCACGCACATACACACGCTCGTGCGCACGCGTGCACGCACACAAGGTCAGACAGTCAGACAAACGGACAGACAGAAGAACAGGCAGACAGACAGACAGACAGGCAGATGATAGAAAGGAAAGACAGAGCTTGAGCTGGGATGATGAGAGACAGATGTGAACCACCGCATTCACATTATATGTCATTTGGTCTATCTGATACTGACTGCTCCCGTGGACAGCCACTTTTGGGGGCTGAACAGGATGAACGCTGGTGTGGCTGTTAGGGGGTGGCCGGAATGAACAGCGGGGGAATTATATGCCTCCTGGGGGTGGGGAGTGGGGGGGGGGGGGGGGGTGGCGGGAAAAAAAAAAGCCAAGGAGTGTGGGGAGGCGGTAGGAAAGGGAATGAGAGGGAGGGGAGGAGGAGAAGCACGAAAGATCTGACAGCCAAAAAAAAAAAAAAAAATCTATGTGACTGTTTACGTGTATTTTTTTTTTTTTTTTTTTTTAAAGCCGCTTTGATTCTTTCTGATTTTGCGTAAGCACCCAAGCGCCTGGTTTCTTTTTCATTTTTCTTATCGTTTGATTCGTCCTTTCTTTCATTGATATTAGTTTGTGTATTCATTTTGTTTTGTTTTGTTTTGTTTATTGTACTTTTTGTTTGGTTATTTAGGATAATTGTTATTCATCTTTTTGCTTAGTGAATTGTTTTCTTCATTTGATAAAACAAAGCTTTTGTTTATGTGATAAGATCAGTTTTGTAAAATGGTACCTTTTCTTTTATAATAAAATTATTTGTCATTAACGGGTGCAAGAATGTACATCCGTATCAGTGTATGTAAGTGTGTGTAAGTGTGTAAGTGTGTGTGTGTGTGTGTGTGTGTGTGTGTGTGTGTGTGTGTGTGTGTGTGTGTGTGAGTGAGTGTGCGTTCCTGCCAGTGTGCGTGTGCGTGTGTGTGTGCGTGAGCGCGCGGGCGTGTGTGCGTGTGTGTGTGTGTGTGTGTGTGTGTGTGTGTGTGTGTGTGCGCGCGCGTGTGTGTGTGTGTGTGCGAGCGCGCGTGTGTGTGATTGCGTGTCCTTACATGTGTGCAAGCAGTGTGTATTTCCAAAAAAAAAAGAACTTGGTGGGTCCAGGAGCAGCTACTCGGATAAAATTCACACTATAGCCAAAGTGTAACATTTATTTTTGAGAACAAAAAAAAAAAAAAAAAGAAAGACAAATTCAGTCAACTTAAGCAGTCTTATAGCTTAAGGGCAGCAATGATCAAACAGAAAGTCACCATAGAGATGAAAAAAATGTACTTAGAAACTAAACGTTTGGCTTAGAATATACTTCAAAAATCAGGAGAAAAAAAGGTAATGGAAAACGAGTCGCGATACAAGTAATGTGTAGGCCTAAATCGTTTGGCTAGCTCTTAGGTTTGACTTTGACAGTTTGATCCAAGCAAAGTTCGTGTCTGGTGAAGAACTGAAGGGCAGAGAACTATCAGCGCAGAGAAATTGTTGCTGCTTGGGTTTGTTTGTTTGTTTGTTTGTTTGTTTTCTTTTTCTTTTTTTCTTTTTTTTGTTTTTTGTTTTACAAATAGGGCCTAACTCCAAGGCACGAGCTTTCTTTTGGTAATGCTTCTAATCCATAAAACACGCACTTTACGAAACATTAAGATTTCAGTGCTGACATGACTACTTCGGCACTGGGGATTCTTTAGCCTTGAAAACGAACCCTTTATTCGGCTGTTTGCTTTCCTACGAACAGCACAGCCACATACCCACTGAACTGCGATAGGCTGAAAAGTTATTGCACAGCCAGGCATCTCTTCGCTGTTGGACATCATTATTCTGAACGGCATTTTGCTGTCATGTTCACACTTGGCCTCAGTTCTGGGAAGCCATCAAAAGGAAAAGATCACAACTCTTGATTTCGATGAAAACCTTACGAAAGCCGTGGACAGATCTAAAGACCAAATAGGTTGTTTTTTTTTAACCAGAACAGATACGTCTTGCTGCTGTCCATGATGGTCGTTTTGCGCGTGGTGACGTCATACTCAACAAAACTGTTTGGTAGAGATGCACAAGCAAGCACTACTTTGACATTCTCAGCACAGAGGGAATGATGTTAAGACAACAAAATTTAATATTATGTCAGTGCTTACCTGGCTCCTTTTGGCATACGTCTTCGGCATAGGTCACATTTTCTCTGTGACATCATACTGTGCAGCGCTCTATTGACATAAACATTTGAACGCAAGATAAGTAGGCTATAGGGGGCCTACTGAAACAACACTTTGAAAGGTCACAACAGCCGCTAATAGTCGACATTATCCGTTCCTGCAATTCAGTCTTGCTGTATGGATCACCTGGAGAAAATCTCTCTCGAGGTGCTACGCTGTTAACGGGTATTTTCTTTCCGATTAAGTCTGAAAGTATGGTTACAGGCAGAAATAAATCAATGCCAGAGCAGAGGGCAGTCACTGAATGCAACAAACACTATCGTCACGAGCCTTAGCCCGCTGTCCTCCCTTAGACTATACAATAAAGAACAAAAGCAGAATTACTGGCCGCCGAACGATGGATCAAACAAATGACAAAACAAACGAGGCGTTTCGACCTATTGGGCCTTTTTCAGGCAGGACAAATGACATTCAAAATAATGAAAACAAAGGAAGAGCATTCATTCTCTTTTATCTCTCTAATCTGGATTCACCCGAGACCGACTCTTGCACCCAGTTCGACGAGATAAGAGACTATCTGTTCGTCTTTTGTTTTCATAATCTTCAGTGTTATATGTCCTGCCTGAAGAAGACCACTAGGTCAAAACGCGTCGTGTTTGTTTTGTTACTTGTTTATTCCTTCATTTGGCGGCCCGATAATTCTGTTTTTGCTCGTTTCAGTTTCCATCTGCAGTCGCTCCACTTTCAAACTACCTGGACAACAAAGAATCCAACGACGAAGAGAAACGAGCCGTGGACGGCGGAAAGTGATCAGGTGTAACCAAGCAAAAGCTTCATGGCTATGGAAATGATTTAGCATAAGAATTAGAAGGTGGGGGTGGTAGTTACGAAATGACAAGAAGAAAGAACCCTAGTGTAAATATCAAACCTTACAGGTAGCATGAGCTCAGCTGAGGTCTTCCTAACCTACAGAACCACTTGAATATACCTTGTACAGTCCACTTATATTTACTGGGTTAGACTCATCAAAACATCCTGGATAGATGTTGAGATTAGCCCATGGCATCCTACACAGACCACAATCAACAGTCCTGTGGTACTGACATCACCATGGGGACAAAATCACAATCAAACGGACTCCCGAAGACGATGTGGCGGACAAAAAAATAAAAACGAAAGAAACTCATATATATAAAGAAACACGTTACAAATAATAAGTAACGAAAAACAAAGCAAAAATAACAGAAAATATCAAAGCCTGTGGCTGAAGATCCACAATAAATAAAAGAGTTTTTTTTAGAAGTGGGGGGATACACGGAAACAAGAGACAACGTAACAGTGGGTTGCATTCACAGTTAACAGTCTAGTCAGTTTGAAAGTATAATGAATGCATACGGAAGTTAAAACATAAAAGTAAATGTTGCTTAATTACTCTCTCTCTCTCTCTCTCTCTCTCTCTCTCTCTCTCTCTCTCTGAATACACGACATACTACAGAAACGAGCTTCGACTTACGGGTCTTCTTCAGGCTACGCACGAAAAACAAACAAACAAACAAAAAAGTAATGGGGAAAAAAAGAAGATAAACAACGACAGGCGAAAGCATGGAATTGAAGGACTGAGGAAGGTCAAGTGCAGGCAAACAGGTCCTCAGTGCACAGATTACAAGTGTTTCTTGTCACTTTACTTCCTATTTCCTGTTCTGCATCGTAAATGTCAAGTGTGAGTCTGAAAGGTGGCGCCTCCCTCGTTTTAGGTGAATGTATGGGACAACAGATTGTCAGCTGTTGACGTTTTATCCAACTTAATGAAAAATGCCATCACCTGTGAACAACAAACGGAATGGCGGTTCGTTTATCTCAACATGTTGCAATGTTCATGAAATACGTTTTGTAAATTGGAGAAACATTGTAAAGCCCAAACTCACGAGGATGTAAAAATTTAAAATAGAATTACTGAGCCGCCAAACGAAGGAACAAATTACAAAACTATCCTGACACGCTTTGACCCACTGGGTCTTCTTCAGGCTGGACAAGCAGCATTCAACACATTAGAAACAACAGACCAACAAACAGCCACTTGAATCAGAGTGAAAACATGGTGGGGGTGAACAACTGAAACTAAGGAATGGAACTGGAGAGAAGAACGAACAGGTCAGAGTGGAGAAGACACAGTTGATGATATGATGATGATGATGATGATGATGAGATGATGATGATGATGATGTGATGACGACGATATAGAGAGAGCCCATCCAGGAGATTTCGGTAATCAATTACCGACAAAAATACAGACCATGCGCACGCGGTTGTACAACATGGCCTGAGCTGAACTTGTGTTGATAACAAAGCAGAATACACATCTTTTTTTCCCTTCTAGTGACTTTCTGTCATTTCCTGAGAGAGAGAGAGACAGAGAGAGAGAGAGAGAGAGAGAGAGAGAGAGAGAGAGAGAGGAGAGGAGAGAGCAGAAGACAGACAGACAGACAGACAAAACAGAGACAGAGACTGAGACAGACAGACAAAGACAAAGAGAGAGAGAGAGAGAGAGAGAGAGAGAGAGAGAGAGAGAGAGAGAGAGAGAGAGAGCGACAGAGGCAGACAGCCAGCAGACAGTCAGATAGACAGACAGACAGAGAAAATAAAAGCAATTAAGCAAGTGTGCACACACACAAAATGTTTGCTGTAGGCCCTACATTCGGTGTGAATGCTCCATTAAACTGTAAGCACAGTGTCTATGTCACTAGACGATGAAGCAATAGCATAACCGAATTCAAATTTTGCCTTTCCTTCATCTCTCTCTCTCTCTCTCCCTCTCTCTCTCTCTCTCTCTCTCTCTCTCTCTCTCTCATGCATTATAGGTCATTTTCCAAAAAGAATCCAGTCAATATAACGTATCAAACGGGCACAACAACCACATGAATGTGAAAGAAGAATGCCTGTACCAGACATTTGTATTGCATATCTTTGGAGGCAGTTAGTTCTTCATCCTGTTGCTGTTTAGACAGGAAAAAGAGAGAGAGAGAGAGAGAGGGGGGGGACGAACGAGCATTTAATAGAAATACTGCTATGAATGCAAGATTTCATACAATATTGTCAACCGCACACAAAATGTGACACACATGAACACTATTTAACCACCGTATTTCAAATCCCCCTATTTTCATCTTCACACTTATGCAAACACAAGCAAGCCCACACAGACCCACACAGAAAAGAACAGCAACAATAATTCACACACACACACACACACACACACACACACACACACACACACACACCTTAACAGATAAACGAATGATGTAATCAGTAGAATTTGACAACATTGGTGAGTGTGCATGCGGAAGGAGATGAAAGGTGTATGAAGACGTTGTGTACTGTTTATTTCTAATTATTATCATTGTTATCAAACAGTTCTGAAAATTTCTTTTTTGTTACTTTCTTTCTTTCTTTCTTTGACGGTTCAAAAAATTTATTCACGGGCAGAACTTTTTCAAGTGCAGCGTAACACTTCGTCCAGTGTCCATGGTTGACCAATGACATATGAAATTGTCTTAAGTTACACTGTGATTGCCAGTTTTCAGTAGCGCTGTAAAACTGAAAGAGTATGAAAAACGTTACATAGTACATTCCTTACCTGCACACTTTTCTCCTAAACTAGCTTGCATTACTTTAACCTGGTGAACTTGGACACAATGAACGAATTGAAGAAGGGAGCAGACGAACGAAAAGCAGCAGTGACGTCGTGTCCCGGGCTTTTCTAATCACCGGTTTTTGATTGGTTGATATTCATTGCACGCAGGCAATGCGGGAATGTCGTATATGCCTGCGTCTCTGATTGCCTGGAATGCGTTGCTTTACACCCATGTTATCGGCATCATTGCAACAGCAGGGGAGCGCAGCGTCGATGATGATCTCTGTCGGCCTCTCGCCTGTGCCATAGCCGACTAACAGGACAGTATAATTTTGTTTACGCGGCAGAATTCTTGTGTGTGTGTGTGTGTGTGTGTGTGTGTGTGTGTGTGTGTGTGTGTGTGCGTGCGTGCGTGTGTGTGTGTGTGTGTGTGCCCGCGCATTCGTGCATGTATGCCACGTGTGAGTGCGTGTGTCTGCGTGCGCGCGCGAGCGCGAGAATTAAAAAGACATTATTTGAAATGTGCACTTTCTCAATACATCGAATTATGTCATAATATACAGGTCTCCCTCGAGAGAAACCTGAAAACCGCGAGTCAGTAAACCCAAGGTAAAGACCACACACTGTTCAGATCTCATCTAGATTTCTCTCTGGAAACTCACGCTGCCGATCAAATCATTCAATCGAACAAGTACAAAGAAGAGTTGCACGTTAATCACCAGGGGCTGCAGACAGGACAGCGATATGTGACTTTGACTTTGCAGTCCTGAAAATGCCTGATTTGGTGGGAAGAAACTCAAGGGAAAACTTGACCGCACAGTCTTGGAAGAAGAAACGCCCCTCAGACAAGCGTCTGGGCCCTGAGCTCCCTTACACTCTAAGGGGGCAAGGCAGCATCCAGGTCATGACTCCCAGATGCCCTTCTGCTGTCACTGAGATTTTTTCCCTTGGCGCAGCAGGATTCGAACTGCACCCTCTTGATAAGTGAAAGTTGCTGGCTTTTTGTATGGCTGTCTGACTCAAATTGCTGTCGGACACCTTTTCTACGATAAGAAATTTAAGCCTTATGGAGTTCATTTTTGCTCCTCCTCACCCAGATTTAGCTGGAACTCTTTTCGTCTGTTTCTTTGGAGTGCAATTACCCAAGTAGTTCACTGCCCCTGGTGGCTTGCTGGACTGCCTTCTGGATTCTTTTGGCATCCTCTTCTTTCTTCAACTCTTGTCTCTCTTTGATTTCCCTGTAACCTTCGACCTGTACTTCATTTCTGTTGTCTCCAGCCCCTGTCTGTTGGTTTGTGTGTGTCCTGTTATTTCCCTTATCATGAGGCTTTCCTTTGTCATGTCCACGGCTTCCTGCGCTTTCCATTTTCTGCCAATCTTTTTTTTCTTCTTCTTTTTCATTTTTTTTGCTGTCCCAACCTCTACGCCACCTCAGAGGCAGTGCACCCACGCCGCTCATTCCGACGCCCCGTCCACAGCCACAGCCCGGTCGGCCCCGCCGCAACCCCGGCACCGGCAATCCACAGGGAGCAGTCAATGTCAAGTCGTCAAGAGACAACCCACCGGAGGAGACACTGCACTGCTGCCGAGTCACTTCGGTGGTGTTCAGTGGCGCCTGTTCTGATCTAACATACGCAGGACATCACCTACTAAGCCCCTACTGACGACAATAATTGCTTAGTCGCGGAGCCGGCGTGAGTGAGCTCCCCCTCCGGAGGGCGCCACCACGTCCGTCCAATGACAGCCCCACGAACTCGCCGATACCGGTGACCCCGACGGAACCAAACCAAGGCCACAGACGTGGAGAGGACATCGAAACTGAGGTCACCACGAGAGCAGGGCATGAAGGGCCACAGAATTTGAGACATTTTTTTTAAAAATGCTGATCGATGAGAATGAGGATGATTAAGATGATGCTACGGATTTCCATTTCGGTCTGACACTACATGACAGGGCTGTACTCTACGCTTCCTTTCATAATATATCCTGGCGTCAACCAGGCCCGAGCGATACAGGCACCTGCGGTGTTGGTAAGGAAATTTGAGCAACACTCTCAGAAACGCATCCATTAAGTGGATGAAACTCGACTGTGTGGTCCCAGTCTTCCCAACTGAGTCCGCAGCAACTCAACTCTGGGTAGGAGCCGGTCGGGGCAGAAAAACCCACATGACTTCTGATGGGATTCGAACCCACGACCTCCCAGCCGGGAGTCCGCGACGCTAACCACTTCGTCACGGCGGTTGGTTTTTCTGCCAATCTTTTGTTGGGGCTGGACTGGTCTGACAACCTTGTCTCCCGAGTCCTCAAACATGGTTAGTAACCTTGCTTTATTCACTCTGTATTTCTCGAGGATGTCAGTAAGACCGGGTGGGACACCAAGCCATTTCCTTGGATACTTGCTGATTTTGGTCTCCGTTGATTCCAGTTATTGTTTATCATTACAGGCCAGATAAGCTTCGATGCCACACTGATTTTATGTCTACAGGATTTCTTCTGCCATTCGTTTAGTTCTCTTTCCCCTCTTTGTGTCTTTCAAGAAGTCATCATGCCACATTCCAATGCTCTCGATCGGTTTTGTTTTGTTTGTTCGTTTCGTCACTTTGGGAATGGTTTGGTCGGCTATAGTGAACGCCTCTGTTTCAAGTTCTTTTCCTTTTCGACAGGGAGAGGCATCTTGATTTCTTTGGCTTGAAACTCATCCTTAATGAAGCAGATTATACTTCCATCACTGCTGTTGTAATTCGAGCGTTTCATCTTCCTTGGTACTTTTGTATCATCCATGAAAGGTTTCAGGAGGGTCATTTGACATTCATTCCCGAAGTCTGCTGAAACTGTACGGCTCATGGCTGCTTTCCAGATGATCTCCACTGCCTAAACAAGCAGTATTTGAGAAATTGCACAGCTTCTTGCTATACCAGCTTCCAGCTTGATCTAATTTGTTGTGTAGTTCTCCGTGAAAAACTTCACAGAAAAGCCATGGGAATATTTCTTCAGCATTTCTTGGATCTTCTTCAGGACATGATACATCTTAAGGACCAGCTGAATCGTCTTGTGCGGAACTGACCCATGTGAATTCATTCGCCAGATCGACCCACACCACGTCGAACACTCTTTCCTCTGCCTTGGCTTCCTGCCTGCCTTCCAAAATCATGGCGGCAAATTGTACAGAACCAGACACTCCCAGTATTCCTCCTTTCTGTGCTGATAAATCAAAGCTGTAATCATTCGTGAGGTATTTCCTCTCAGTGTCCACAAATGATATTCGTCTGAACTAGGAGATGTCATCTGAGTATTGCTCTTTGGCAATTTACACTCTATCGGCTGTCTTCCATTGGTCGCTGATCTACAAGTTCCTCCATGCTGAGCCGTCCAAGGACGTTGGGACAGTTCTTATGTAGCAATTGGAATTCTCCACTGGGTCCAAGCAAAGACTTGGCTCTGGCTTTCTTCGCCACTGTATTTACCTTGTCCAGTGCTGGTGATTTGTCACTGAACTCTGGCGCTTCTTGCCCTGCTGTCGTGAAGGCCTCAGTTTCCATTTCCTCTTTGCAGCTGCTGACTTAAGTAAACTCTGTCTGATAAAATTTCGTCAACCGCACTAAAACGTGCTCAGATCATACATTGTTAAGCCCTGCCGTTTATCGGCGAATGGATTCTTTCAAAGTAAGTTTCTTTCAGTTTCTTTCACCGAGAATCACTCCACGCAGTTAGAACAACCCGTTCATTCGCTTTTCAAGATTATTTTTCTCCGTGGTGTCGGAACCGGGGAGGTGGAGGTAGGGAAAGAGAGGGGGAGGGGGCAGGGGGCCCCCAAACGAAAACATCGGGTGTGCGGATGGGAGGGGGGGGGGCACACTACCTACTATCCTCTACCCGTTCCCTCTCCCCCAACCCCTTCCCTCCCACTATTTGAAGCCAAAGGATATGGACAGCATGTTATGGTGAGTTCCCTCCTCCATTCCCCTGCTTTGAGTTGAATTCTAAATGTGAGGTAACACCACCATCATCACCTCTCTAGAATTTGGAAAGTAAGATATCCCAACCCATTCCCGTTTTGCCGAGAATTTAGTTTGGACTCTCTCCCTATCCTCTCCCCGCGTTTGTGAAAATTTAGAAGCTAAGCTCCACCCCACCCCCATCCTCCACCCACCCCCACCCCTGCGCTTTCACTGATCTGATAACAACTTGGAATGTCACTGTCAGTTAAGGTTGCCCCCCTCCCCCCCCTCCCCTCACCCCACCTTCCCTCACCCCAATGCTAAATGCCCTACGCCACTCGCTGTTTTCTTTCCGTCAAGGATTAAAGCGAATTCAATCAGAAAACATTTTAATGTTGCATATGAAGGAATAAATGATAAACCCGTCACTTGGTCATTTATTGTTTAAACGAATCCGACCTTAGTATTTGACACACAGAAGTTGCATTTAAAAGGGCAGTTATCTGTTGGGGGTTGAATACGGAACTCTCACCGACAACCCTATTCGATAACTTACCTTGATGGTATTGTTGGCACGGTTGTCTTTTCCAGCGTGTTACACCGGCCCGCGTCATTCCACTTTGTATTTTCTTCCCGGCTTCCGCGGCTGAGGTTCCTTGGTTGTCTGCCATCTATGAAAGAAGAGCTTGTCAAGGTGTTAGTCCCCCGCATCGTCCTCAGTCTTTTCTTTCCACGACTGTCTGTCTTTACAAAGCTCCTATCAGACCTCATGTGCACTACGCAAATGTTGTATGACATCCTTACCTGAGAAGGCAATCTGTATATCAAGCCGAGCTGTACTTAATACTTACGTTATATCCCCGCGTCAACCAGGCCCAAGAGATACAGACAGCTGCAGTGTTGATCCGGACATCTAAGCAACAATCTCAGACACGCATCCATTCACTGGATCGGATGAAGCTCCACTTTGTAGTTCCAGTCTTCCCATCTGAGCCCACCGCAAACTCAACTCCAGTCGGAACCGGTCGCGGCAGAACTGAAAATCCCACGAATAAATCGCTCTGAGGGGAAACGAACCCACAACCTGCGGTAATCCGTAGCTCAAAGCGGCCGACCCCAGCACCACGGCGGCTGATATTTTAGAATATGTCTGTTTCATTTAGAATTCACTCTTACAAAATCACTAAGTTTGATTTTTTTTTTCACAGTTTGTCCGACTATCATATTCATGTTCATGTCCGGTAACTAATATTTTCACTGTTTTAAATTTTTTAACTCTACTGGGTTCTTTCAGAGTTTTAAAAATAACTCACCATTAATTCATGTTGAAGCTTATTCTTCAGCTGGCATAGGCCTATCCTTGCCATTTCGCTTCCAGCTAAACATATTGCAGCAAACCTACAAAAAGCTTCGAATTGGAGTCTCAGATCCTATTTATCCCAGTCAGTCCTGATGTCAGTAGCAAATGCCGCGCAGTTCCACGCAAGGTGAACTTTAACTGTGAGCATTGTCTCACATGGTGGTGACTGATCTGCCGTCATGGCAGAAAATGTAGTGTTATAATTTTCACCGGAAACTATTCGCTACATTAGAGTCATAACATCCAAACCTAAATGGCTTTTTAAGTAAAGCCCTAACGCAGCCCAGTGCAGCAACCTTTCCTAGATTCCAAGCCTCTAATTTTGCCTTTGACAGAGTTTTCCCTTCCGTCGTTTTTGTTTGTTGTCAAGGCAGTTTGCTAAAGTAAGATCGTTGAAGGCTAGAGATATGCTGATCGGGGCTTGATCTTTGGTCTTCCTTTTTTTTTTTCTTTCTTCCTTCTGTATTGCGATTATATTCCGTCATTCTTTGGAGGATCTGCAGCAAAACAAAATAAAAACAAACAAACAAGCAAAACAAAACAAAAAGGAAACAGTGGACAGATCGAGTTCCTACCCCACATCTCCATCCCTCCCGCCTCAACACTCCCTTCCTCGCCCTCCCCTCGCCCCTCCCTCACACACCCACTCCATCCCCACTCAACAACAACAAACTTTGACAAAATGGGGATTCATAGGCAATTTTGCAGGCTGTTCCTTTTCATTTTTTCGCCCAGCTGCAGAACAGCCATAGCTGACCCCAACACCACCCATACTGTGGCAGCTGGGGAAAACAAACAAACAAAACAACAACTGGTCTCACTGAACACTGAAAACGAGCAAATGTTGTGAACGTTCACTTTGTGATTTGTGCTTAATTGGACCCTCGCTTCCCCATCCACCACCCCCGTCTGCCCTCCCCCAAACAGATTAGACCGAAACTTAAAACACTGTATTAATCACAAGGGCGGCACCATATGACACAATTGTGCTCCTTTGTTAGTCAGGCCGGACGGCTCCAAGTAGTCCACGATGGTAATTATTGTTGCGCTTTGGGAAAACAGGGCCAGGCCAGGGTATGCCTTCTTTAGGCGCTGGGCGGATTAGGGAGAGAGAAAACCAGAAATACAGTAAGGAGAAAGTCTGCTTTTTGGAATTTGTCAGCCGGAGCCCAAGGAATCTTTCAGAATCTTTCAGTTGAGACATAAACGATCGTAGAAACCAAAGGTTGCGCCTTCAAGACAAGGGAGAGCACTGCACATGTGCCATCAGGATGCTCTCTTGGATTATCGCCACTGTTAACAGTTTTGTCGTCGTCTCTAGTACATATTAACTTCACCTTAGAGGGAGATCATTTGTTTTTTGCACGGATGGTTTATTGTGCTAAAGTCATCAGACTCCTAGCATAATCAATGATAAGACACTTTACAGTACAGTTTAGCGTTGACCCTGAAAACAACATTTTTTTCTTTTGCCCTGCACAAGACACCCGCTTCTCCCCTCTTCCTCTTCCAACCCCTTGCTATATTTATCTATGTATCTTATATAGATGAAACGCTCTGCGGAACAGGACTCTGCGGAAGAAACCTTTATGGTTCAAAGGGAGAGAAAGGCGGTTACAGCAATGCACTGTGGAATGCACAGAGCTAGATGAAGCACTTAGGACATCTAGGGCATCCACTGCATCCGCATCGCTATTGGTTACAGATCTCGGACAAGAGAGTGAGGACGACGACGCGCAACTCTTCTTCACTTTAATCAAACTCATCGCGCATATCATCAGTCATCCTTCATCCAATCCCTCCGGGCGCAATTCGGCCTGACCAGCCATCTACGCACCTACCACCGATACCAGGATGAATAGATGGTTTTGTGTATGACCGGTTTTTTTTGTTTTTGTTTTTTTAATCCTGCCATTAAAGCAGCCATACTCCAATTTCAGGGAAGGTGCATTCTATATGTGTAACGTGTCATCCATACCAACGGCCAAACTGGCCTTTCTCTTCCGGATTGTGCAAGGTATTGCAAGATATTGCAAGAGTTGGTTTCATTCCTACATCACTGATCGTCAACAAGTAGTTTCTATCAACGGCCTTTCTTCTAATCCCTCTTGTCTGACCTACGGCGTGCCACAAGGATCTGTCTTGGGCCCTCTACTCTTCATTCTCTACTCTTATCCTGTCTCTTCTATCGTCCAAGAACACCTACTTCAGCATCATTCCTTCTCTGATGACAATCAGCTGTATGTCTCTGGGCCTCTCTCTGACCTTCCTCTCATGATCCAAAACACCCAGTCTTGTGTAGCCAACCTTAAGGACTGGATGACCCGAAACAAACTAAAACTAAATGAAGATAAGTCTGAACTGATCCTGTTCACCCCACCAAAACTTCAAAACCACCCTTCTGTTCCGACTTCCATCAAACTTGTTGATTCACCTATCACTCTCTCTCATTCTGCCCGCAACCTCGGTGTAACTCTTGATCAAACCCTGTCCTTCCAACAGCATGTCAGCAATGTCTGTCGCACTTGCTTTCTTGAACTCCGCCGAATTGCTTCTATTCGCCATCTTCTCTCAGAAAACGCAACAAAAGCTCTTGTCTGCGCATTTGTTCTATCCCGCCTGGATTACTGTAACGCTCTTTTGTCTGGCTCTCCCTCTCATCTCATCAACAAACTTCAAAGAGTTCAGAATCATGCTGCCCGTCTCATCTTCCGCACTTCTAAATATAACCATGTTACTCCATTGCTCCGCTCTCTCCACTGGCTCCCTGTTCAGCTAAGAATATCCTACAAGATTGCCTCTCTCTGCTTCAAATCTATCGAGTCTTCCTGTCCTGAGTATCTCACCCACCTGTTACATCTTTACACCCCATCTCGAGCTTTACGTTCCTCATGTGACACTCGTATCTACAGTATCCCCACTGTTCGCACTAAAACCTTTGGTCAACGTTCCTTTGCCTATCAAGCTCCAACTACCTGGAATCAATTGCCTCGCTCTCTCAGATACTCACCCTCACCGCCCACATTCAAGCGCCTTCTCAAAACTCATCTGTTTCCTAGGTAACTTCGTCTTCCCTGTGACCCGACGTTTGCAATGTGTGATGCGAGTGTCTGCTTTGTGTGCGTTCGTGTCTGTGTGAGTGTGTGTTTGCGTGTATGCATGCTTGTGAGTTTGTGTCCTTGCTTTGGATTTTGATGCCTTTTTCTCATGTATGATTGTTATATATTGTGTGATTTGATGTCTGTTGTGATATTGTAAACGCCTAGGGCATTCAATTGATTAGGCGTCATAAATGTTCATAATAATAATAATAATAATATTGTGCGTGCGTTCACACACGGAACCTCGGTTTATAGTCTCATTCGAAGAACTGTATGCGGAATGGAACCAGAACCAATGTTAACTCCGAGGGAAAAAATCCCCCTGTACCGAAATTCGAACCCGTCACCTCAGGATCACGAGTCCGGCGCTCTACCAACTGAGCTATTCCGGCCCGTAACGAATAAATAAAAAACAACATATATATACAAGAGAGAGAGCGAGAGAGCGTTTTTGACACTTAAAATGTGCCATAGAACATTTTCCAACCAAGGTGTAGAAAGGGAGACCATGCTTGACACATTTCCGCTGCCAACATGGCGTTCGGCTTGTATTCCTTGCTTGAGGCTGCAATTTTGTGTTTAAATGCTGTGTGTGTGTTGCACGAAGAACGTTTTCTTGCAAAAAGTATGCTGCTTTCTGAAACTGTTGATGATTTATATGTGCAAACTATATCAAAATCGTTGGTTGTCTGTATAAATCTCTGCATCAACTGTTTCCTCATGTATACGTGGTCGACATTCACACTCGCAGATCTATGCTGTACGAGTTTTATCGTGATGGCCAATAAGCAGACAACACACTTTCAGTTTTATAGACGTGACAGAAGAAACTGCCATTTGAATAAGAGCAAATCTGTGTTCAAATCAGTAACAGAAAGGATTCACACACTTCTCGTTCGATTAGCATTTAATGACTGACGGTTTGGGAATCTCGCCCCACAAATGTTGCTCGGTCGTTTTGGTAAATGATGGCTCATTTTATGACTTTGTAAAAACTGATAATTGTGATTTACACTGCTGTTTTTAGTAGAGGCAATAAGCAAAACCTGAACTGGCCTGGTCTTTGTTGTATTCACACAGTTTTGATATTATTGATTTAATACTTGACTATCACTGGCAGAACTGAACATAAACAATTATTATTTATTATGACAGTTACACACGCATGATGTGCACAGCTTAACCAACGATGAGGCCACTTAACTCACTCACACACACACACACACACACACACACACACACACACTGCACTCACACAATCACACACACTCACACACACACATATGCATGCGCGCGCGCACACACACACACAACACACACCGCACACAAATTAATCAAAGTAGATTGTTGATTAGTCATTAATCATTGCTGTCATAGTGTCAATGTTTATCATTACTACATTAGTATAAAACTTTTGTTTTTGGACTCTTTCAGTTGGATGGGGAACAAGTCAGGCAGGCTTTGGAGAGGATCCGGGCATGAAGGCTCAGCTTCTTCATCTGGTGAGATCGATACGAACCGTTATGAGAAGTAAGTGGATCTGTACAGCCTCTTAATTGACTGAATCAAGTCATGTATTGCCAAAGACCCAGTGAGCACTGCATGTGTAAATTTAAAGATCTTATGCTAGAATTTTTTTTTCAACAAAAATTTGAGGCGATACCTTTTTTTTCATCTCTGAGAACAGAATTTTTATTAGCAGGCTAAGAAACAAGATCTGATCAGGGTATCTTTTAGACTTAGAGGTACCCTGTTCAAAGGTTTCAAATCAGTTTCAATACTCAACTGCCAGTTTGTGGATACAACCTGCAGTCGGTGTCTGTGTCCACATAGCGCCAAGTTTTTATTAACCACTGCGCATAAGTCAGGGTCTGTGTCAACACAGCTCCAAGCATGGATCATGCAGTGTAAACATCAGTTCAGCACACACGCCACCCCATGTTTCATCTCTGTGTTGGGATATATATGGTGACATTTATCAGGCATAACTGTGAATGCAGGGGCATGTGTAATGTGTCTGGCTGTGCTAGGAAGGGGGATTGTGATCAAGGTATCATGCAAGATGTAACTCACAAAGGCAATTATTAAAACAAAGAGAATGATTCCAGACTCATCTCATCCCCAGTTAAGATGTGAGACTGAAAACATTCTGACAGTCTGGTGCACAATTTTTGAACTCCTGTTGATTATAACTGTTGAACAGGGAACATTCTCCAGTCTTGTGAATTAAAAATGAATTTCTTTATCTTATGAAGACTGTCACAGAACTTCCACACAGTGACTGTCATTGTGTTTCTGAAATTTTCCAAACCAATACTATGTGCATCCTGGTGCCCGGTTGAAGGCAGGATACATATACACAAAAATACTGCCAAATGCACTTCATCCCAAAGCAATTAAGTCTTTATAAAATGGCAGTATACTGAAAATAGATACATCTTCATTTAATGAATCTTTTGGCAAAATTTGTAAAAATCCAACACATTTACACAAAATAACAAAAACATACAATTGTATGGTTTAAAAGTGTATTATGTTTCACTAAGTCCAAAAAGACTTTTAAGAATTTCTGCAGTTCTTTTTCAAATTATATCATTTAGTGCTTTTTTCTAATGTGGAAGGTACATGTATGTGTTTACATGTGTTTTACTATCCATCAAGAAGTGCCCTGGAAAGAATTGCATGTGGGATCTGTCACCTGTCACAGGTTGAATCCTTTTTTTTGTCAGAGATCCATGGACTGTTCTTGGAGGCACTCCATTGCCATGGTCACTTACTCTGTCACTTCAGCTAATGATCATCAGTAGAGGGCTCAGTAGATGGTATCCTGTGTTCTGAATCCTAGCAGGCACTACTGAACATCACATCATCACTGAAGTGAAGAAAACAAAATACAAATGACACACAAAGCAAGGTAGAAAGGAATGCTTATTTTATATACAGTATGAAACAGATAAGTGAGTTTGTTTTACCAGTGTGTCTTCTTGAGATGTCATAAAGAACAGACAGAATGCATCTATCTGGCTGTTATCACGGGAAGCAATTTTTTTTTACACTTTTAATTATCTGTGTCTGTTTGCTAAGACATCAGAAGAAGATAAATATATCAGTCGAAAATTGACCATATTGTAGTGTGTATTACAGAATCATTATTTTGTGCTGGGTTTCATGTGTTCATTTGTACTTCCCTTGTTTTCACAGTGCTGCAGTCTGTTTTTATTTCCATCATGAACTGATGAAGTGACTAAGCAACTGTGCAGCGTCTCAGTGATTGGAAACCTCATGATGACCTGTTACTGTTAGTGACAGTTCTTAGTACACAGCTGATGTTGGGATATTGGTATGATAGTGGTGTCTGGCGTATGAGGGCGCTGAGGTCTTGAGTGGAAAATGAAATGAAAAAATACATGTCTGTACCATATTTATTATTTGTTCCTTTGCAAACTCATGCTCACACTCTTTATACAGTGTACACTTCTGATAAGAATTGGGAGAAAAGTGGCAAATTATCTTAGTTTAGTTTCACTCCATCCCCTTCTTCATTCCTCAACCCTTCCATTTTTTTTTATCAGCAGCAGATTGCTTTCTCAAAGTATGAAAATTGTTTGCTCTCTCACCGTCTCTCTCTCTCTCTGTCTCTGTTTTCTCTCTTTCTCTACACTCACCCAGTTTCTGTCTGTGTGCTTGCTTCATCTCTTACAGCTGTCTCTCCTGTCCCTGTTTCTGTTTGCTCTCTCTCTCTCTCTCTGTCTGTCTCTGATCTGTCTCATCATCTGCTGTCTCTCTTTCCTGACAGTTTGCTGCTTTTCTTGTGTGTTGCAGTTCCCCTGATCGGAATCAACATTGGGGTAATTGCATTAAAGCTAGTGTTTGGATAGCACCCTGTGCAGAAAGAACCAACCAGCCGCTGCATGCTTCACCTTCCATCCTTTGGAGGGAACTTCGACTGTCGGTCCTGCCAGCCAGTGCTTTGTACATGAATGTGAAACTTGGGGAATGGATTATCAGTGTAAAGAAAATTGACTGATGTCTGAATCATAGATGAAAAGGTTTTGTGTGCATTTTTTTTTTTTTTTTTTTTTTTTTTTTGGTAGAAGCAAGACTGCAAAAAGAAAAGGTAATGTTTATGTTATGAGTGCTGACAGTGTTTCTTTGATGAGTATCCTTTGAAACTGAGCAGCCCAGAAAATGATGTTGCTGGGCTTTTTTCTTTTTTTTTTTTGTAATTGTCCACATTCGCAGATTCAGATGTTGTAGCTTTCAAAGAGCACACAGTGTCCTGTCACAGTGTCGACAAAAAGGATGTCACGCACTTCACAAGGTGCTTAGGTTGTCATGTTCTTTGTTCCCGGTCATGCTTCAAGCTTTGGTCTGTTTGGTGTTTGAAAGTGAATGTCGCTGGTTTGTATGTGTGGCTGTGTGTGTGCTTTTGTCAAACCATATGTTTGGACACTTTTTTCTTTGTTATGCTTAAATGTATTTTAACAAAAACATAGTATGCATGCCTACAGCCATACATGCATTTACGAACCAATGTATATACACTAAATACTGTTGTGATGGTTAGTGTCCTCTCACTCTTTTATAAATGCCTTATTGTCATTTCTGTACTGTAGATATATGCGAGTGTGTGTGTGTATCAGGCAAACAAATTCTCATTCAGTGAAAGATTGTGCATTATGTCCAAAGTATTTTCCAAAATAAATTTTGGTTGTCAACAGAGTGTGATGCTCCTTTGTGTGTGTGCGCATGTGTGTGTGTGTGTGTGTGTGTGTGTGCAATTGTGTGTGTGCACACGTGTGTGTGTGTGTGTTGGGCAAAGACGCTGAATTCCTACTGACTGTGTTAAATGGAGAAGAAAAAAAAGGTGATTCCTAGTTTCCCCTCTGGATTGGAACTTTGCCACTGATCACGAGCGTTATCATACAGTTTCCCAACATGTGGTGACTTTGTAGCATTTGTCATAACAGTGGTGCAGTCAGTGCAACAGCCGTGCTGTTCAAAACCAAGCGGAGTGCAAGGTCTGTAATATTTTACCAAGACTAAAATGAAAAGGTGTTGAGCTGAAAGAACAGCATTCTTTTGCCAGCTTATTTGAATGTATTCTATGTTGATAATCTAGACTTTAAAATGATCATCATCTTCATCATCATGTTTGTCATCATTATAACTTTATTCATAAGAACAATCCTGAAAATTCAACATGGATTTGAGACACCACTTATACACAAAGCTGAGCATTTGCAGCATCTGTATAATGCACGCGCTGGTGAGAAGGTTTAATATGTTTTTAGATTGACTGCACACACACGCACACACACACACACACACACACACTCTGAAGAACATGCGTCATTCTTGCTACATGACCTATGGGTAGCTAAACAAAACAAAAAACAAAATTACAAAAAAAAAAGAATCTCGGCTGACAAACATCAGATTCTGGCACAGACTGAAGTCTGTAAACAGCAGTTCAAACCCTGTTGATTAAGAACAAACCAGCTAATAGGATCATATGATGTAACTCTCATCGTTCACTGCTGCAGAGAACCCTACTCCCCTGAACAAAAAACAAACAAAAAAAATGTCAAGGGGGGAATTTAATAATTTCTTGTTTACCTTGTTTTTTAGGCAGCTTAACCCTTTCACCGCCATAGGCGCCTTTTGGCGACGACAGGCCTGAGCGCCGACGGTGCCATTTGGCGACTAAGTAGGGTGACCTAACTCCCGATACTCTCACGATCCTAGTTCATGAGATAAAAAGCCAGCAATAAACATCATAGTTGGGGGATGGTCTGGCCGGTACTCACAGCCATTTGCTTTGTCAGAACACTACTCAGTTCAGTGTTTTATCGACTTTATTCCGATTGTTTTTCCATTCACTATGACATCACCAACAAGCACTTTATGTACTCGACCTTGCCGTACATTTACCACAGATCAAGTGCTGGGAATATTGAACAGACGGTCAGTTGTTCCTAATACAGATGAAGAAGACCCAGACAGTCACGAGTAAACAACGAGGGCTTGACCGAATTATTGCAACGCGAGGCGTTGGACCGTAGCCAAATAGTTGGGAGACTGACGAGACGCCCAACCACGTGTGCCCCAGTGTTTTTGCGTTGAGCCAGCCAGCACTGACTGACTATTCACTAACTCTATGTGAGAGAGCGAACAAAGACTTCAGGCAACGAACTTCACACACACGCTGTGGGCCGACTCTTGCTGGTCGAGGTTGAAGTGGGCGTGGCTGACTGACACGTGAGAGGCGAGCAGCACAGACGTGTTTGAGTGGGTGTACAGCTGATCATATAGATCAGCTGAATGGCAAGGGTTCAGAGACCAACAGGCACATGAATGACTTTGTGTTCATAAAAGAATATTACTGTTGAGAGTGAAAGGGACGTGTGTGTGTGTGTGTGCGTGTGTGTGTGTGTTTCCCTTTTTCTTTCTTACATGTGTACCAGTTAGGCATAAGAATGTGTGTGTGTGTGTGTGTTCCCTGCTATTGGAGTAGTTGTATTTGTGGCTGTTTCTTCCACTTTTCTGTTGAAAAAACCATACTTTCTTGTCTTCATTTGTGAGTGGAGTATTTTGCCTCCCTTGTTGAGAGTTTGTTGGCATTCTTTCTTCATTTTTTACGTTTAGAAGAAACATAACATACTTTTTTTTATTTTGCATTTTTTTTTCACTTGAAATTACTAAAAATTTGAAATTGTTGTTGACTTACCATTACTAACATGTTAAGAGATAATAAAAGTACAGTGTATCTCCTCCATTTTACAAAAAATAGCATGAGAAGTGGTTGGTTAGTTCCAGAGATATCCGCGTTTCACATATGCTGGTATAAAATAAGAGCTTTTTTGGAAAAATGGCTGGCGATGGGGATTTATGCAAAATAGAATGTCTGGCAGTGAAAGGGTTAAAGTGGTTATGTTCTGTGGTTTTCACACAAAAATCACTCAGAAATTCTCTCTCCCTCTCTGTTTCTTCCACTTACGTCTCATGAATACAAGAGCAAATACTGGTACTTTGTAGAAAACACAGACTCTTTAATGTATACCATATAAGGCAAAAACAACAACTTCAAAACAAACAACAACAACAAAAACTCAGACACAGATTAGAAAAAACACAGAGACATCTGAAATTGAAAGAAATTTATTCTTAAGTAATACATGCACTGCATTAATCATCTACAAAACATGCTATACCAATATTTATTTTTCACACACAAAAACGCAAACAGATGAGTACAACAATAACAACATACATTATGCAGCATCTGCAAATCTCAACGTGTCAAAACAAACTGATCTGTAGACCTAATGCTTGGAGTGATCGCAGCTCATTGGTCAATGGACGGAGGATTGGTGGAATATTTCTGCCACTTGCTAAAACATCATAACCCATCCCTATGGACAGCTGTATTTAAAATTGTGCTGTTAAAATCATGTCATCCTGAGACCATGAGAAGTGTAAAAGATTACATACACTAAAACTTGGGACATTTTTTCTCCTTTCCGCCATTTTCAACATCCATTTTGCACCCAATCTGAGAAGACACGTGATTGCTCGTTCCTCGTTTTCGTTGACCTGAATGTTGTTCATCTTGCTTGAAGAAGACCAAAGAGGTCGAAACGCTTGTTTTGTCTTGTAATTGTTTGTCCCTTTTGTCCAGCAAATCAGTATTTTTTTCTTCTAAGTTCATTTACAATAATTTGAACAAAAAAAAAAGTCAAATGGACACCGAAAGCCCTCTCCCTTGCTGCGTTGGGATGGAACTTATTGCTGTTTTCAGTTCTCTCCCGAACATCAAGAACAAGTATTTTCTCATCTGTTGACAGATTGCACAAGAGGAAGCCCTAAAGTACACCACATAAACTATACAGATTCTGCAGCTTTTTTTTTTTTTTTTTTTTATCTTTTCCTTTCACAAGTATGCATCACTTCTGTTCTCTTTTTAAGGACAGACAGACAGATTGCTCAATCAACATGTGGACATGACCGAAATGTGAGAGAGACAAAGTATGTGAATGACAGACAAATCAGTAACACTTAAACTCATTCACACATGTGAATTCATTGACTTGCATTGGAGGCATTGACTTTCCAGTACAGGAATTTTCAGTACTGTTTACGATTATGGAGCAGAACACATCCTGATATAACAAATGATATATATGCATGATTAGGCTATTGGATTACAGGCATCAAGTCCGCATTATGAGAGATTTAAATGTTTAGAACTAAAAATTAACATCCTTTTAAAATGATAATAGAAGAAAGTCTGGAACAATGTTCACAAATCAGAAAAGTCTGGAATAATGTCCACAAATCAGAAATGTCGGCGAGTGTTCTCTCCCCATAGCTATATCAAATATATGCTTATTATATTTTTGTCATTTGTGTAATGAACTCCTCAAATCCATGAATACACAATCTATTAAAATAGATCTTGTGGGAAAATGAAAGAAAAAAGTGATGTGCTCTTTCAGTTAAGAGGAACGTGGGGGACGGAGAGTAATCTTCATCCCATGAATTTACAAAAGAAAAATTGATACGAGGATGTGGGAAAGCTAGGTTTATGAATCATCTGTTGTATTAAACCTTGCCTTTCGTTTTCCTCATTTCATATGATGTTATCAATGAGTATGCACTGTTACCCTATTTCATACAATGTTCTTGATGAGTAAGCTTCTGAATCAAAATCTAGATAGCATAAATCTGTCAACTCACTAGCAGATTTGTTGTTTTAACAGGTTACTTTGACAAATCAAAGAGACTACACATGTCTCTGGTTTCTTCGTTCTTTAAGCCACACTTCAGATTCCCCAGAGAGCGTTCGATGTGTGTATGCATAAATTCAGTTCTGTCATTAACTGATTAATCCTACCATACTTGATTTTCCATTTACTCCATGTTAATTAGTAATGTTGGTATTCAAATTCAATTAAATAATGCCTGGCAGTTTTGATGCAAAAGATTTCAAGGACTTCAAAAAAAAGAAAAAAAAAAAAAAAAAGGAGGGAGTATGAAAAAGAGGAAATCAAAATCCCTTCACTATAAAAAAAAAATAAAAATAAAAAATCGTCCAAATCAGGGAAGGTGACAGTACAAAAACCAGAATATCATGATGAACAACCAGAAGCTGTATGAATAGAGGAACAAGACTAAACATTTAGAACAGAGGTATGAGACTTTAAGATTCATGTACGATACATTTACAGGTTTGTTAACACACAGTCTGAAGCAGCACAGCAGACAATGCATGGAGGCTAATGGATAAGACTGCAGTGCCTCAGACACGGTCTGGCTGACAGGCTCAGGCGAGAGGAGGAGGGGGGGGGGGGGGGGAGACTTCACACATGGTCAGTTGATGCAGTTGATGACTTGCCGGGGGCACTCGACGCCCATGCCCTGACAGCCGCCCATCCCCACGTCGCTTAGTTCTTCCCCGCTCAGCTCTGTGGGAACGTCGACAACCTGGACACACAGGTACAAGCAGAATTGGCCAGGTGCACATGGGGGAAAAAAAAAGAAGGAATGTGACAGTGAACCTACACTCAAATGTAGGGCGAGACTTGCGTCTTACAACGGTGTACGTTAGATGAATCAAACTCTCTAGAAGGTGCACCAAATCCAGAAACGTCTATTTTGAAAGTTGTTTACTTGTAGAGCATTTATAGTTTGAAGCGGCCCTTTGTCAAATGATTTGAGAGTTTACCTGCAGAGCTGATGGCCATGAGTTCTACCCACATGATGGAGTAACACTGTTAGTGCTTGAGAAGCTTCTCTTTCCACCCAGGACACTTAATTAAGGTCAGGGAAGGTAAAGGCAGCGGAAGGAGTGGGATGGGCTCGGCCTTTCATAATGCTTCGCCCTGAACACAGTGAACCTCTAACAGTTCACCATTTCTACAGCCATTACGCTATAGTATGCCATAAGACCTTAATCTTTAACTTATGCTGTGGGACTTTATCCTCAATCTTTTACTTAACGCCATGGCAAAAAAGCCAGACTCAAGTGAATTTTGCAGTGGAAGCTCAAATGCTGCATAAAATTAATCTTAAGTGAAATCCGACTGCTTAATTCTTATTTCTGTTTATTCAACCTTCTATCTCGTGTTCTGAGAACCAGCTGGCCTTGGAGTTGGAACAGACCCATTTAGCCTTACAACAGACAAAACCCAAGTGGTCATGGAACTGACTAGAAGTAGAACTATCTGGCCTTTGAACAGACTAGAACCCTTTAGCCTAAGAACAGACAAAAACCAAGTAGCTTTGGAGCAGATAAAAACCACTTGGCCTTAGAACAGACAAAAACCAAGTAGCTTTGGAACAGACAAGAACCAAGTGACCATGCAACAGATAAGGACCATTTGGCCTTAGAACACACAAGAACCATTTGGCCTTAGAACACACAAGAACCATTTGGCCTTAGAACACACAAGAACCATTTGGCCTTAGAACACATTTAAAACCATTTGGCCTTAGAACACACTAAAACCATTTGGCCTTAGAACAGACAAGAACCAAGTGATCTTGTGAACAGACAAAAACCAAGCAGCCCTGGAACAAACTAGAACCAAATGATTTTGGAACAGATGAGAAGCAAGTGGCCATGGACTGATCAGATACGAAACGGGCCTGTGTTCCTGTCAACTGTTTGATTTCATTAAAATCACATCATGAAATGAGATCAGGCCAAATATTGCTTTGAAACCCGTTTTGAACAAATGTATTTCAGAAGGTGAACACAGAAACATGTTACATGTTTTTTCAATAAACATGATCTTTACATAGACAATAAACTTCTTCTGAAATGCAAATATCACGGCCAGGGAAGAACTCACAAAGGAAGAGTGAAAAGGAAGGCAAAAACAGTGTGATCAGGTTTGCCAGAACCCTCTTTTTCTTCACTCCCATTCCTTGACAATTCACTCCTCTCTCTCTGCTGTCTGGCTCAAGATGTCCTTGCTGCTGCTGCTCAAGAGTCCCTGTCAAGAGTCAGTCCTTTCCCTTTCTGCTCTTTCTACACTATGATGAGCCCGATTTCTTTGGATCACCCTGGTTTCTTTTCCCTTAGAGTGTTCAGCATAGATCTGTCTGGTCAGAGAGTTTGGCATACAACAAATGAATCTGAACCATCTCCATTGGCATTCCAGGATTGTTTCTAGCATTTCTTCATTCCTGTCTTGTTTTGGAAATCTACACTGGTGTTTAGCTAGAAGATCATGAGGACATGCAGTAGACTCTTGGTCTTGAATGCTATCAAGTTCTCCTTGACAGTGATGATGAAATTCCAGCACCCCAAGACACATAAGAGAACACTCAGGACATTGCTCTTGAAGGTCCTGATCTTCATGTTGACACTGAGGCGTAAGGTTCTCCAAAAGGTTTTGAGCATAGCAAATGCTTAGTTTGCATTACCCCCTCCAATTCCTTATTTCACATGTTTTTTTTTTGTTTTTTTTTTTTGGATTATCTTTGTCCACTTTTTCACCAGGCTGCAACGTAAATTACGAGCCCTTTTACCTCTCTATCATTCTTCACTGTATACCACTGAGGCTTTTCTTCTCTGTATCCCTACACAGCAGAGTGAAGTGATGGAAGAGAAACACTTCTGGATATATGTTCCACAGGAACTAATCATTCATCCAGAATAGGACAGGAGGTGAGAGTGTGTGTGTGGGGGGGATGGGGGGGGGGGGAAGCTGGAAGGGGAAAGGGGTGGGGATTCACTTTCCATCTAGCGGAAGTTTACAGTGACCAAAAACTTCAGCAGGAAAAAGGGCTGCAAAATGTACCCCTAGTCACCCCACCTCATGAAGAACACTTGACGAAAAGTTGTTGGGAGTGCAGTGCATAATCCCTGCTTTGTCTCCAATATTTGCTGAAAACGTGTTTTCATATGATATTTTTCCAGAATGTACCATTTGACCTTTAACAGACATCCCTTTCGATCGCACACTGTCTACAATGCAAGTCTCTCACGATCCATACATTTCACAGAGGTTTGGTCTTAAAGAGTAGAAGAGATCTGGAAGCCTGGTAACGACTGCAAAGGATAACAGCAATAAAGCCTTCATCAAATGTTGAGTCATCAGAGACCAGCACTGCCAAAACTGTGCAGTCAAAAGCAACATCCAGTGACAATCATAGTGTATGGGTCCTGTATGATCCTTATATTTGAAAGTGTGCAGTTCAAATCATGAAACCGTCTAACTTTCTTTTTCACACTGAAAACACAAACTGGATGACTACTAAAATAATGCAGTTTTTGAAAAAATCCTGAATTGTTATTACAAGACCTTTGACAAATCACCTGAAGATTCACTGGAATATTCTGAATACTTCAAGATATATACTTTTATTGTGTCTCCGTGTTCTGTGCAGCCCATGACGCACGGAAAATTTTAAGACATATCTAGATGTTTTATGTTTCAGGACTGGTTTAGAGGAGATGTGGGGTTTGTAAACCTCTGGAATCCTCCCCTGATATGTGCCTGTTCCCTGTACAATGCACTGACAGGCACTGTCAACCCACGATGTAATTCTCCAACTGCATACAGTTGTTACATTACACCACTGAAAACAGAACACATGTTCCACCTTCTACTACATGCTGTACACTGTTTTCAAAGAAGAAACATGCGTTCATTCAGTGTTTTTCTACTGCAAGCTTTGAACAAATTTACACATATTCATTTACATCTTCATGCTGTTTTGGTTCCCTTTCATGTCTGCTGAACTCTAGATGGGTTTGATCATGATAAGTAAATAAATGAGTACAAGACATACACAATAACAGCTTTACACACTCTCTCTCTCTCAATTCCATTGATGTCATTTATGGCCCAGCCCACCAAGAGGGGCCACATCAGGACTCTTCACACACTCAGGCATACACACACACACACACAACAGACAAACACACAACAGACACAGCACACACACACAACACACGCGCACATGCACACACACACTCACACACACACACACCCAACACACACACTCTAAACACACACACTCAACACATACCACACACACACACTCAACACGCACACACTCACACACACTCAAAACACACACACACACGCACTCACACACACACACACTCATGCATACACACACGCATGCGTCACACACGCACACACACACACACACAACACACACACAGTCACTGGAAGGGCTATTCCCTGCTTTTAACCTTTGTTCATTGAATTTCATCTTGGGTGATCAAGTTTCAACCTTGACCAAGGATGACCCTCCGACAGGATTAAAAACACTCAGCTATTAATCGTCAAGGTTAGAATCTACCAATGCCATCAATGAGACCTTGCAAAATTAGGACAATGAACTGATATTGAACTGCACTCTAGATATGACTCAAACGCACACATATCAATTGAAAAGAAAAGTAAAAAGACGGAGAAGAAAAGAAAAAGAAAAAAGTAATTTCAGCAACATTATCAGAAGAAAAGCAACTGTATGGCTGGTGGACTGATTTGAACATCTTTATGATTGGAGAGCTGGGTTTTTTTTAGTTTTTTTTTTAGCTGTTTTATGAATGGGGGACTGGGTTTTTTTTTCAGCTCTGTGACTAAAGGACTTATTTTAGCAGCTTTATGACCGATTCAACAACTTCACGACTCAATGACTGATTTTAACAGCTATATGACTGGAAGACTGAGTTTAACAGCTATTTGACTGGAAGTCTGATTTCAACAGCTATATGACTGGTAGACTGATTTTAACAGCTGTATGATTGGAAGACTGATTTCAACAGCTATATGATTGGAAGACTGATTTTAACAGCTATATGACTGGAAGACTGATTTCAACAGCTATATGACTGGAAGACTGATTTCAACAGCTATATGACTGGAGACTGATTTCAACAGCTTTATGACTGGTGGACTTATTTCAACAGCTTTATGACTGTGTGACTTATTTTAACAGCTTTATGACTGTCAGACTGGTGTTTGCAATTTTATGACTGGAGGACTGATTTCAACAGATTTATGACTGGAGGACTGATTTTAACAGATTTATGACTGGAGGACTAATTCTGACAGCTATATGATTGGAAGACTGATTTTACCAATCTTAAGGCTGGGGACCAATTTTAGCAAGTTTAAAGGCTGGAGGACCCATTTCAAGCAATTTTCAGGTTGTAGGATTGATCTTAGAAGTCACTGACTTTCTTTTTAATAACCCAAAGCACAGTCCAAGACAGACTAGATGCCTTTTCCCCTATTCTTCAGCTGGTTAAATGTTATAGAATGATCAAAGTCAACCGGAATCACCATGGCAAAATCTAACAGAATTTTGCTGCATTGGATTAGACACACACACACACACACACACACAACCTATAACAGTTTTCACTCAGGCTCATATTTAATTACTTCAGTGGGACAGCTAGTTTTGAATCTGCCATTTCAGGTCAGCTATATTCATTTTTTATGTTGACCTTTGTTTGTACTGAACATCCATTCCTGTCTTTTCAGTTATCCTCTGATCTGCATACGAAAATCTGCTGCTGGGGTATTTTCTTGAGTTTCCTGAAAATTGGTGTATTCTGGATACTTCCCTACTCTCTAAAGTTCTTAATTCCAAAGTTTCTTCATTGAAAGCTTAGGAGAATTTTGCATTTGAGCATGATTCGATTAGTATCAACCTTTACAGAAAGTCAGTTTTAACTTCACGATGATGCAGGTCTCGCACAATCGATGCATTTCATAGAAGCTTTGAGTTTCATGAGTATGGGTCTTGAAAGACCCAGATTATAAAATAGGGATAGACTTGGTAAAGCCTCTGTGAAAATGAATGGATCCTGAGAAACGAGTCAAAACCATGTCCAACAAAGATTACAGTGTGCCAAGTTTCGTAGAACGTATAACCCATGTTGTCAGAACTGTTAATGGCATCACATAACTTGTTATGCTTTGGCGTTTTCAATCTTGAAAATAACTGAATGACAAAAAGATAAGTAGGATTTTGACTAATTCTTAAAAAGTGCCCGGATGACAAAAGATAAGTAGATTTCTAACAAGTACCTAAAAGTTCCATGAAATAATTGTGTAAATGTTGTGAGATATGGCTTTATCAGAGCAGCATGTCATCAAGGAAGGAAGCAAGGCAAAAGTTAATATAATTGTTAGAATCAGAAATTTTAAAGAATCACCCTTTAACTGTGTAAATATAATTTCAACAACAAAAAAAATTGGTATGGGTGGTGGGGGAGGGGGGTGGGGTGGGGGTGGGGGGGGCGCTAAAGAAACTGTCTTGAAAGTTAATGGTAAAGACACTTCACAACATTGAGATTTGGGGGGAGGCGGGCAATGTGGTGTTTTTTATAATAATGTCCCTTTAAAGGAACGCCACAGGTGTATTGATGCACAGATCTGTATGCAAATTAATTTCATTAACATACAAGAAATTGTAATGATCTAAATGCTATCATTTTGATGCAATGTTTTCACATTATTTTTCAGATATATGCGTTCACTTTAATGTACCACACACTGACACACTCTTAACACACACACTGACACCATCATACACTAACACACATATACACTGATGCATACATACATTGAAACATACACACACACTCCTATGAACACACACGGAGACTCTCTAACACAAACACACATGAAGCTATTTCTTATTTTATTCCCACTTGCACACTGTTGTGACAGTGAACATACAAACAACTACCATCTCAGGTTTTCATCTAAATCAAAACCATAAGAACTCTAAACTTCAAGTAATATTCATAAATTATTCCAAAATATTATATCAGTATGCTGTATGTGACTGATAAATGAAATTTGTCATTCAAAATTCATATGAATGTTCCAGCCCTCAAATCAAGTGAATCTTATAAGCAAAAAAAAAAGCACTTTCTAGATCAATCATCACAATTAAAATTGAGATTAAAAATGTTCAACAACATTATCACTTTAAATAACGTCAATTAAAATTCTCCTGTAAAACTCCAGAAGAAAACAAAAGGCAAGAGTTTCTTGAATGTTCACAGTCTACTCTGCCAAGAATATTATGTTGTTTAACCCCTTGTCTACTGCACACACCTGATGGAAACTATCCTTTGAAGAGACCACAAAAGGTGTGACTGCTTCACCTAGGTCTAGTTATTCAGTCTCTACATGAAACAGGACCATATGTACTGGTACATGTTTACATGAGCTACCTGCTCCAACCCATCACTACAGTCCCTCACTAGTGTCCATGCAACTTGGTTTCAGTCAAGGGGTTAAGAAGCTGATCAACAATGATTGAACTGCTGTACTGCCCAGACAGTCCGAAAACACCGAAAGAGACTTTTCCAAACCACAGCATCTTTATTATCATTAATTCATACAATTTCATTTTATTCATTGCTGGCTATTGGTCATAAATGTTGATTTACATGGCAGTAGTACACACACAAAACCATGTCCAAATATTTCTGTCAAAATTTGCCGAACATTCCTTCCTCTCCAATGAATTGCCTTTTCATTCAAATGTTTAAATAGAAATCTAACATCTCACTATATCTCACTACTCCCACACACACACACACAAAGCTTAAGTCTTGTCTGGTTTTTAAGTACATAAAAAACAAAATTTAAAATTCTGTCAAAGTGTAACCTGATGGAATCTGAAAAATTCATACCATGCATCTTGGGTGAAAAAATCTATCAACGAACCACTTCAAGAAAAAAAAAATGAAAAAGAAAAAAAACATAGTAAAATAAATCATCTTTTTTTGCTCACACTAGACGCTTTAAATTCACCAGTCATAAATAAACATCCAAAATTCTTTTCAACTTTTTCTTACCAGCAAGTATCAATTTTAACGGTTTCAATTACTTTTGTTTATAGAAAAAAATCTCACTTAAGTTTTCCACACAGTGTACAGCTGCTACTTCTATCACACATCAATTTTACAATTGATAAATGTTCTTTTACACAGTAGTTTGTTCATCCAACGAGTATTTCACAAAGTTCCCTCCTCGGCACGTTTGGATGGTGGTTTGTTTTTTGTGCTAGTGAAGGTCATTCATTTCAATTTCCTCTTTCTTTTCCAGGGGAATTTCTGCCACTTTCTGCCGTCGCCACCTGGAAGCAATGCCCTGGCGGACAGAAGCAGAAGGACATGTCTCAAACAGAATGTCAAGAGGATCTCATCAACTGGATCTTACACATGATCTCTTTTTTTTTTTTTTTTTTTTTTTTTTTTTGGTCTCCCCCAAAGCATCAGCTACCTATCATCCATTTTTCTTTTTTTTCCCCTTCCCTCCAATATTCCCCCAGTATTTTTCCTTGCCTCCTGATTGTTAGTCTACAATTTTTTTTTCTTTCATTTTTCTTTTTTTTTTCTGGGAGGTGTGTGGTAGTCTACTGTCCATTTTCCATGGGACAGTCTACTGTCCATTTTCATTTTTTCAATCTTTGTCAATCTATCATCCATTTTTCTTTTCAGATTTTCGTAAATCCATTTCCTCTACCTTTTTTCTTTCTTTAAAAAAAAAATCTTTCTCTATCTATCAACCATTTTCTTGCCATTCTTGAAATCTTTTGTCAATCTATCAGTTGCACCGCTTTTTCCCTTTTTTTTTTTTTATCCTACTGCTTTTGTAACTTAAAAAAAAGTACACAAACAAAAAACTCTACTCAAATATTTTCAAACAAGAAAGCACTGCCTTTTCCCTTTCGACCCTAGAGCTTTTTGCAAAAGCTTGAATTCAAAATAAACTGCCAGTTAAATGTTTCCAAACAAAGTAAGAAGTTGTTCCTTCAGCATCACACTGGTCCAGATTAAAGATATCAGAAGAAGTACAGTAATTAACACTAACTTTTTTATCCTCAGTGTCCTGACTGTCGAATATAACCCTCCGTCACATACTGGACTGTCTCTGTCACATATTCTCTCCATTCTTTCGTGCTCATCAATCAGTGTGTAATGCGCTTTCTGTATTTAGCTTGATTGGTAAAGTTTTCTATCAACTGTCTTAAAGCTGTGTCACAATGATCATAGAATGCCAAATAGATGCTCCAATGAAATTCATAGATGGGGTTCAGGTCTGTCTGACTTTCTTTTTTTCTGCGTTTTTGTGAGCAGACAACATTCCGAGCAGATTGTCAATGAAGTGATTTCTTTTTATCAGTGAAGGTTGACAGCTCAACACCTTCAATTAACATCACAGAATAAAGAATTATTTCCACAACTGCAGCAGTAATAAATGTTAGTACTTTACTCTTCAGATTTATTTTCTTTCTTTGTTAATGATATGATGCTTGACAAAATGCAAGTATCACAACATGCACACACTCTGCAACACTCGAACAGACAAAAGTAGTTGACTGATATTTTAACTTGAGTGGCGCAAATCATTTTTTGTCCTTTACTGCAGATTTTTTAACCTATTTTACAAAAGTACATTCAACAAAATCATGTGTTATTTCATTTCAAAGGTTTGGAAGGATGGGTGGTGTGTGTGTGTGTGGTGTGTGTTTCTTTAACATAAATGTGAATACCAGGGCACCTCTTAAAATTTACTTGCGATGAATGACAACATCTGTGCATAAATGTTCTCTTTCTTTTTCCTTTTTTTTTTTTTTTTCAGCGCTTTCTCATAATTGGATCTGGTGTAAAAAGATCAGCTTTGGGCGCTGTTCATGTGTAACTGCTTTTACCCTTTCGATGGTCCTGCAAGGGATAAGACTGGGACTGGGAAAAATAAGGATATAGGAATTTGGGGCGTCATCAAGTAAATGTTGCCAGTAAGAGTCTGCATCGCAATCTCTGGCAGGGCAGTCCTCGGGGAAGGAAACGTGAGTCTGAGCCTGAACTCTTCTTCAAAATGAGACAACAGGCACCAAACATGACATCTGATAATCTGAAGAGTCTCAGACTCGTTTTATTAGCCAATCAATCTTTTTCTTTACTAATCTTTTTACCGACACGAGTTTTTTTTTCAATTTGCTTAAAGACAAGCTCAAACATGTACAGAATCCTTTTTCCAGGTATCCTGACAAGCATTGTTCTGTAATGTGAAAGCTTACCCAACTAAAAACAGGAAAGTAAATAATAAATTGCCTTTCCTGTTCTGAAATCTGTTAACTTTCAAACTAGGATACATATTAATATATCTGTATAATTTAAAATGTACCTGATTCTGAATAGTTCTGGTTGGTTTGATCATTCCGATTACTTGGAATAATTGTGCTAATACAGTTTCATTTTTTATACATTTCCTATCATGTCCTCCAGTTTTGATACAGTATAAAACAGTCTCTCATTGCTAGAAAAGATCATGACCAAAATATTCATTTTGTCTTTTCACTAAATCCATGTCCCACACATGTGTCAATTATCTAGACCATAAGACTTTACCACAGAAACTGTACTGCACAACTGTTTGATGTATTTATTTCTGTTCCACAGTGGCATTCTTGTGAGATTGCATGCTTCAATATGAACACCTTCTTTTCATAGTACTTTGCTACAGTTCTTATCATTTGTTACCCCACATCCCTCACAGTTGGGCAACAAACCTATGCTGACCTGACTCATTTGCAAAGGGCAACAAACCTATGTGCTGACCGGACTCAATTTGCAAAGGTTACTTTTTTTCCTGATAAGACAAAAGCAAAGGAAAAAACACAACAACAAAAAACATATGTCATTTAAACAACTGGGAAAAAAAAGAAAGAATCTCATCTTTAAGAAATTATGCAAGACAGCATTAAATGTTACTTGCTGTGTAGAGGATTGACAAATGCTGCTTTCTGACACCAGTAAAATACAGAAGTCCACATAATCCGACTGCTTGGAGATCATAAACCTGCTCATGTAGTTGTTGTTTTGCTTTGTGTTGTTTAAATGGCCGTGTTCTGACAAAAACAGAGATATAGCGGCCCACCCCATCCCTAATCACCTGTCCCCACCCCCCCTACCCCATCATCATCTTACCCTTGCCTCCATCCCCCCCCCCTCCCCACCCCCCTCCTTTCCACATGTGCATGTATGCACTTTTGCGTGCAATTAGCTTGGTTTGATCAGTTAGTATTGCAGTAATATTCATAGCCACAGGGAGCAATCAACACAAACATCCACAAGCGCTTTCTGTGTGTGTGCATGCATCAGAGTTTAACACACGTGGTGTGTACATGTGTGCGTTCATGTGTGCAATCATGCATGAATGGGATGGTGTGCATATGAATGCATATGTGTGTGTGTCTGTCTGTCCCTGTGCCCGAGTATGTGCAAGCATGTATATTTGTTTGGGTGGCACGCTTTTCTGATGGTCATTCGCAGAGTTTCCCCACACCCCATCTCCCCCACTTTTTTTTTTGTTTAAAGTAAGACACAAGTAGAGGAAAGAGGGGAACAGAAACAGGGAGTGATGATTAATTGGCGACTTTTGTTAGGAAAAATACTGTTAGAACCTGGACTTCAATAACCTCAATTACAATAATGTATCTACATATATGTGGGAGGGTAAGAATGAAAAAAAAAAAAAAAAAAAAAGGTAAAAATGGCATGCCCTTTCTTTTCTGGCATTCAAGCATAGACATCGAGGAAAGAAAAAAAAAGGGGGGGAAAAAAGAGAAAGAAAGAAAGTGCACTTACCAAGACGTCGAGGGAGTCGAGGACCTTGTCGGTGAGGAACTGGACCATCTCCATGATGTGGGGAATGTAGGTCGTCAACTGGGACATGTACTCACCATACTTCTCCTTCAGGTCATTTCCACCCTGTATCACCAACATCAACACATCAGCAACGTCAGCTGGGACATGTAGCCACTGTTGTTCTCTGCACGTCACTTCCCCCCTCAATCATCAACATTAATGTGGCCACAACAACGTCAACTAAAGTAACTAAAGTATGTAGTCACTGTATTTCTCCTTCGGCTCACATCTGCTCTGTTTTACTCACATCAACATAAAATCGTCAAGACCAAATTTAGAAAAAATTTTCAAACAGGAAGGATGAGATGACAATGACAATGATAATAATTTGAGGGTTAACAACCGTTAAAGTTTGTCACAAAAGGAATGAAAGTGGGAGATACACCATTCAAGCAGGAAACCCTCAAACCAGTCCCCTTGTCCTCATCACCCGTGAGGGTTCACAGTGGGAAATCACCGAAAAAAAAAAGCATTAGAAGCATGGGAGAGAGAGAGAGAGACAACCAGAAAAGGGGACGGGTAGGGGGAGTATCTTTGCCAAGGACCTTGCAATTTCAAACAAGTCTGTGGGTTTGTTTGTCTACCTGTGAGCAATGTTATGCAAAAACTACGGAACCCATGTTCATGAAAACTGGTGGAGAGACAGATGTGGCACAAGCATGGACCCAGTACATTTTGGTGAAGATCTGTGGACTGAATCTGGATCGAAAGATGGACTCAAGATCTCTTCAGCATGATTACGCATAAACATTACAGAAGTGATTTCAACAAAACATAGTAGAAAGATGAAATATGGCTTAAGAACAAACCCATTAACTTTAGGCGTGGGTCATTAACGTGGATCTCCACCACACAGGGGATCAAGGACCTGTCTGATCTTGGCAGATGTCTGTGCCCTCTAAAGCGCCTTTCTTCGTCATTAGATTGGAAACCACACCTTGCAGCTGGGAGAACATGTCTTAAAAAGTTTAACTACTATACCGCCAAACACGAACAAACAAATCACAAGATAAAACAATGTGCTTCGACCTCTCCGTTCTTCTTCTGGCAACACAAACAACACTCAGGACAACGAAAATGAAGAACGAGCAATCACCTGTCTCATCAAGATAAGGGAAAGAGTGCACAACACACCTGCGCGGAAAGTCTCACCTCTCTGAAGAAGGCTGCGGACTGCTGGCACCAGGTGACAAACTCCTGGCACTTTTCGCCCAGATGTTGGTTCACCAGCTTCTTCAGTTCGGCAGAGCTGGCAAACAGCTCCCCCACCTTGCCCGTCAGTGTGCCCAGCACCACCACCATGCGTTTCACCGGGTCCTGCACACAGGCACCAACATCAGTTTTAAATTAACAATCCTTCCATGAGAGAGGCACAGAACGGGTGGAAAGAAGAGGGGTGAGGTAAGTAAGCAAGCACTGTCACTTATAGTCCAGCCAACCGCGAAGGGCCTTATCTGGGCTGTCAACGCTTTGAAATCAACTAACAAGTCATATCATTTGAAAAACAAACAAAAACAAAAACTCATTCACACAGTCCTATGAAATACACCTTGGGTGGGGTGATGGAATATAGTAAAAGGTACATACAAACCCTTGTCTGTCTTTGTCCTCATGAATATTCAAGTGTGTGGATTTGCTGTGGCCGTTCTGGATTCCTTTTTGGTTTCGCTTCACTTTCAATCATATTCTTTCCCTTGATTTTGTCTTTTCTGAAATTCTTTACATCTTTCTTTGATCGTTTACTTATTTATTAATTCACTTATTTAAAACATTTGTTGCTTACTGTTAACTCATTTATTCACAGACCTTTTTCATTCACCTATTTCAGAAGAAACATATCAAAAGACATGGCCACCCACGTAAAATGGTTCATGCCATGTTAAAATAGATCACTGTAGAAGTTCACGGGGACTGAAGGGGATTGATCCAAATGAAATACTGCGTTTCATTATACATTTGTATTGTCTGTTTTACTGTTTGTATAAAATTTCAATTTTACAGTTACAGCCAAGGCAGCCTTACTAGGCTTTACAAGACCCATCTACACAAACACACACGCATACACAATATCATTCACAATACTTGTACAACCATACACAACCTCTTCCATACACTCCTTTTCTCCCTCACACATACATACATGTACAACTACACACTTACTGACATACACATATAGCAGTGCACCCATAAATCCATCCACATACCTCAGGTCGTGCAGCCTCAGGAATGTACTGGACGTACTTGTTCCACACCCGATCGAAAGCGTCCAAGATGTCTTGACGGTCTCTCCATGCCATGCTGCCCGTGTCTTTGACCAGCGTCAGATACTGAAACAACCCACAGAGAACTCTTGACAGGTGTCAGGATCTTAGCTGTCTCATCTGCGAGCATTCACACATAATGCGCACACACCACACACACACCAATACACAATCTGTGCCGATGTTTATGTCTTCTCTTTTGGTGACGTGTATGTGGTCAGACACAGACACATACACAGAAACAGAGAAAGATGGCACATCAACCTTAACGTCTGACTGTTCATCTTGGTCTCCACCAACTTCTGGTCTCCACATTGTCAACAACATCCAGTTTATCGTGTGCATTGTCCCAAGTCTACTAACTTTTTCTTCTGATCGGTATTTTTTTTCACTTACTCTTCTTCTAGAATCTATGTTTGACTTTTGGATTTCATAAACAAAGAAAATTTCCCCAACAGGTCCTGGAGGACAAAGGAAAACCAGGGGTATAGAGGCAAATGTTATGCTGTTTGTGTTGACCCTGCAAATAATCCTGCAATATTAAAAAAAAAAACCACCAAATTCCTGCATCATCCTGCAGATAAAATCCTACCCACCTTCCAACCTATAACTGAACAAGACAGTACTATTTCAGACTGAAAACACAAGACCCACTTACAAATCCAGTCAGTTCCATAATCTCATGCATGAGGTTGCCAGCGATCATGCGGTAGCGAACCATGTCTCCTTCAGCCTTGTGGTACAGAGCATTGTGGATGTGCTTCAACAAGGCGCACACACGCTCTGTGCGATTCTCTGGCACCTCCTCTCTCTCATCTCCCTCTGTGAAAGAGAAAGATACAGTGCAGATAACAGGGAAAGAAAAAAAGACTGAAAAAGCAATGTGCTACTTTGCATACATGTTAATGACATACATATTCACAAAAATAATAATTTGTCTGCTCTATAAACAAACGGAGACATCTATAATCAGTATACACACCATGTCTATAGTAATAAAAATGGTCCACATACACATCTGAGAGCACACATAGGCCTGCATTGAACATTCCTTGTGCGGCCAAAGGCAAATACCTTGACAAGACTTTTTTCCTATCCGCTCTTTTGGCTGTATCCCATACCCACAACAAACAATTAGCAACTGACCACAAGAAGCTTCTGAATATTCACAGAGCTTTCTGCCTATAAATTATCTTCTCTTACTTGGCTAAATGTGGATTTCAACCCTTTTTTCCATAAACCCTGTAAAGATATGTCTTCCGACTTTTGTGATACATCTTACATTTCTTAGTTCCTAGTAACTGAAATACATTATGTTAGTATTGTTATGCGTTTGCTCCATTCATCTGACTGCCTGATAGCATCGCTTTTATCCCCTTACTTTGATTCTCTTTCAAACTAACCTAATACTATCACCAATGTAAATACAACTGGGAAACCAAAGTTGAAGATACGATACCCACAACACAGATCAGGAAAGGGGAAGGAAAGGACCGAAGGTCGGGGGGAAGGGGAAAGGGGGGAGAAGGAGGAAGATAAAAGGGGATCTTGAGGAAGTGGTGGGGACACATTGCTGCTCTGACCTCTGTCCTGCAGGGGCAGGTAATGATGAAGGACCAGCTTCTCTGTGGCTTCCAGGGCAGAGTCAAACTGCTGAAGCCAGAACTGACCCAGCGGGGTGTTCAACCCGGCGTCCACCACCTTCTGCCCCTGGGCCAGCACACCTGACGCCACCTGACTCACCTGACCAACAGATAGTATAGCCATCAGTGACAATGGGTCCTTCAACAAAGCTGCATGACCGACACACAGTCACTGACAGATTTTCCAACAAAGGCCACAGATACTCATGTCAACACATTTTCTTTCTTATGTCAGAGACACAACAGTCAATGTACTTTTTTTTCATCTTTTTAAAACAGAAAAGTCAACGGCACCATGTTCAAAAGATTTTCCTTTAAGACTAGTCACTGGTATTTTCTTCACATTAAATGACTTTACAGTAAAGCCCTTAAAATACAAGTCTCACCCTATTGTCATCTTTTTCCACATTGTAATTCCCATAACAGAATCCACCCCTTTCAAACCTCTTTGTTCTGGAACATTATTGTCTTCATCTATACTTACATAATGGAACACTCTCAGTTTGAAGACTGCTTTGTTTCTGCATCATTTGTTCTTTGTACCACACTTGCCTCCCATTCAGACTCCCTACCTTAAACACTTGCTCTTCTACACCATTCTTCACTTCATCTTTGCTAGATTTACCTCATGACAAAGACTGCCTTGCCTTACAGATTCAGTAATTAAGGATTTCCGGAGTCACAGCACAAAAGTTCCACTTTATTGCCTGTTTGTTTATGTAACCAGCTCCTTGTGCTTGCACTCCAACAGTGGGTTGTCAACATTTTTTTCATATTGACAGTGTTATTTCAGCTACCTTTTTTTTTTTTTTAACGTATGTCCTTTCGTATTGCCGAGAAAGTCCTAGAAAGAAATATCAAACAAAAGAAAAAGAAAAAAGATAATTAGAGTGAGAGAGAGACAGAGAAATGCTAGAAGCTCCCTACCTACTAAACAGGAAGTTATAAGGTTCTGAAGGTATTCTTTTTTCTCATCAAGAACACGCACATACACACACAAACATACACACATCAACACACACATGTGTGCATACACAAACATCTACACACACACACACACACACACACACGGTCAGTTTAACCACAGCTACAAAAGTCAGCCTAAAGTGCCTCACTCACAGCATGTTTTCCGGTGTCTATGACAGACGAGGTGACTGCTGTGCCCATGTTGACAGCATAGACAGCTGGCTTCATGGCCGTGGTGGCCACCGCTGTTCCCACATTGACGGCCGTCTTGCCCACGTCCACGGCCATCATGGCTGGCTTGAGGAGGGGGTCAACGTAGGGCTTCACTTTGTTGTACTGCTCCTGACTCTCCCGCCATACCTGACCGTGGAAACAGACAGTGTCAGCAGCATACACCAACATTTTTGTGTGAGGAAAAATTACATCGTGCCCAGATTAATACACCCTATAGTGTCTTGGATCGATAGCTTTTCTCCTTCCCTTACATCAGGCTACCATCTGTTTGTCAAACTCTGGAGAGAAAAAAATCGATTGTGTCCCATCCAAACATTTCTGCATGAAGTCCAAGGTTTTAAACATGAACATCTCCAGTCTGTTCCATACTTAAGATGGAATAAACATGGGAAGAACTTGGATACTACCTCACACTGTCTGCTTTACAAGGAAAACTGTGATTAGGATGTCTTATCACCTCATTAGCAACTAAAATGAGGCCAAACAGAGCTTCTCAACGGTTGTGGTTTGCGCGAGTCTGAAATGCTTCAGTATATGATGTTAAAATTCATGGTTATGCATCAGTTAAGCATCTGCTACACTTCTACCATATTTAATCCTCCCCCAGAGAGCTAACTGATCCACTCAGTCCTGATGTGGCCCTTTGCTGACAGCTGGGCTATAAGCAACATCATCTCTCTCTCTATCCAGTGATTAAAACATTGTTCTCTTCATCCAAGAGTCCTGGGTTATCAATGAGACAGCCAGGTGAGAGACTGACTTCAATGTCAAATCTGTACACACTCAAACTCCCTCCTTGAGATCTTAAACAAAGGTTGCATATGTGAACACATCCATTTGAAAACATTTTCTGCACACATCTCATTCCATCCTGTGAAGAAAGGGAGGCAATCATGTGCCATTTGGATAGATAACACACACACCACACACACACACACACACACACACACACACACACACTGGTGTTGTGTTAGGTGTCATCGATGTGTGCCAAATGTGGCCACAATAGGACAAGGATGGGTATAGGTACCCTGAAAGTGACGTTAGCAGAAGGGAAGAGAAGACAGACTGACCTCCTCTGTTGGTTTGGTGATGATGGGGTACTTCTCCTCCAGCACCTCCAGCTGACTGCAGGCAATCTCATTCACCTTCTCGACTGAACACCACACACACACACACACACACACACACACACACACACAGAGAACATGTTACATATCGGCATGTTACCGACGAACTGAGAGGAGTACACAGAAACAAAACAACAACAAAATCATGCTCTACACATTTTCTTTCCATCCCCCCCCCCCCCCATCCTTTCCCCCTCTATGTTTTTATATCCCTCCTTTTTTTCACGTTTGTGTTATGCGAAACTCCCCGACAAGCACAAATGCCTTCTGCTCCCACACGACCAAGCCACGACCCAGTCCTGTCTAAGCGCAGTATCCAGGCCCTCACCACCGCCAGATCCAAACAACTTGAGGGGGCAAAAAAAAAAAAAGGAGAAAATTTAACACTTACACCCTAACCCCCATCCCTTCTCTCTCCAAACTAGTTCTTTCCCACCCTGCACAAGTGAGGACTCCAAACTCCATCCAATCCGCTGACACTGCCAGTTTTCATCTGCTCTTTTCAATTTTGGCAAAGCGATTCATTGATTAGCATACTGGGCAGATCAAGACCATATCATTTTAATGCTTGACAGTCACATTACTTGCATGTTTTGTGCAGGAATGCAGCAAAACAAAGGATGTCAGAATTCAAAGCAGGTCTAAGGTAAACAACTGAATTAAGACCTATGACGTATGATAAAATATACCACACGGAGGTAAAGAGGAATGAGGGGCTTAGGGGAAGACCAGAGGCAATTGTAAGAGGGGAGGGGAGGGGAAGAAAGATGGGAAGGTGGGAGGGGGAGGAAGAAAGAGGAGAGGGGAGTAGAGCGTCAGTTGGGGCAGACGGATAAAACGCCTTGTCTATAAAGGAAGTTAGAGAGAGAAATAGACTGAGATGTAGAGGAAGAAAGAGACTGGCTTGGAGATATAAGGGTAAAAAGCTATACATACTCTGAGGCTGCAGGCCATTATACAGAATGGGCACCGTCTTGCCAGCCACTGCCTTAGCTGTGTACTCGGCCAAGCCCAGGGAGGTGCGGAAGACAAAGTTGTGCCCCTTGGTCCGCTCGTAGAGGTCCAACACCTGGGTGTAAGTGTCGTTGACAAGGGGAAGTTCTCCCAGCTTGGTCAGAATCTGCTGCTGCTCTTGCTGCTGTTCTGTCTCCATGATTTCTTGTCGATACATACGCTGTCTTCTGAAAGCAAAGCAGACGGTGTGAGAGCAGATTAGTTCAGTGTTTTTACGTGTCTGTGCGTGTTCCTTTCCATTTCTTTGAAAAGCGACAAATTAACAACAATAAAAACAAGAACAGAATTACTTAACGGCCAAACGAAGAAACAACCAAATTACAGAACAGACACTAAGATGGGGAGACAGAAAGAGAAGCAGAAGCAAAGTGGGACAGAGACGCTGAGAACGCGAGAAACAGAGTGAGTGTGGGGGGGGGGGGGGGGGGGGGGGGGGGGGGGGTAGTGTGGTGTGTGTGTGTGTGTGTGTTAAGTATCTGTGTGTGTGTGTGTGTGTGTGGTGTGTCTGTGTGAGAAGGGAAGGAAAGCAACAGTTAATTATTTTTCTTTATTTTACCTCACAAGATTAACACAGAATGAAAGCGATATCACACACACACACACACACACACACCTGAATGCATATGTGTGAGTAGGCAAGCAAGTGTGAGCGTGCGTGCGTGTGTTGTGTGTATGTGTGTGTGTGTGTGTGTGTGTCTGTCGTCTGTGTGTGTGTGCATATG